>KQ964253.1:0-600000 GCA_001566295.1 Microdochium bolleyi
AACCCTAACCCTAACCCTAACCCTAACCCTAACCTGGTGATCTGCGTATTTTGGTGGTGAGCACCTCTTTACGAGGTGCGGCAGAATGTCGAACCTAAAAAGTGGGGCATGGCACGAGTAGGCCTCGAGCCACTACGCCCAGATCGTCGACTCTCCACAGGCATAACCCACGTCTCCGTGTAAGCAACTGTACCTCGAGCCACCCAAATCATCGACTCTCCACAGGCGTAACCCATATCTTCGTAAGCAGCCAGCCCGCCACCTCCGCCAGCCTACCACGACCTAGTCCTATATGTCTAAGTAAGTAGGCGGCCTTCCACTACAGAAAGGCCCGGTGGTTAAGCAGTATAACGCCGCTAGCGACTTCGCTATACGGAATCCCCGGTTCAATCCCGGGCCGGGCTACGCGGAGAAGAGAACTAACAGGGCCCTCGGCCGCGCCGGTTCTTCTCTCCTAACCTTTTTATCTTCCCGCTCTCCTCTCCTCTCCCAGCGCTAGCCTTATGCTACGCTATCGTCCGTCGTCGTCCGGGGCCGCACCGGGGGGCCCCGCGCCCGCCCACCCCACAAGCTAACCCCCGACCGTTTTCCCATACAATAGTTGAGCTCAATTAGGGTAACGTAGTTAACCTCAATAGCCCGTGCCCGCCCCCCCTGCCGCCCCCCTGCCCCCGCCAAACTTGACCTCCATCGAGCTCAACTACGCCCGCGAATAATGGTCAGGTCGTAGAACTATATAGAAACCTATCGAACCTTCTAAGCCTTACTAGGCTCTATTAGCTTATTATTAAGCTATTACTAATACTTATAAATCTATTATTGATTTATAAGCTATATAGAAGGTTCTAGAGCCTTATTCCTAACTATATAAGGTTACTACACTCCCTTATCCCTTAGATAGAATCTTAGTTCTATAGAGCACTTAATACAGTAACTCTCACACTCCTTACTCCCTTATCATCTACCCTGCGCCCCTATATAAGGATAATATCCTTATATCGGACCTTACCTCCAAACAATTAATTGCTAAAGTTTAAAGACTAGGGCTATCTATCTAGGGAGCCCGCCTATACTATATACGCCTTTACCCTTTATCGTACTTATCTGTGGTCACGGCTAGAGCCCTGATAGTTATTATCTGGGTTCTGACTATTATACTTAGCGTACCGACGGTTATGTATGTCTGTATAACCGGTGGTACCGTACCTGTGCCTTATCCTTATCGTACTTATATAAGAAACCTGTGCCGACCCGCTGTATGACCCGCCCTTGTACTTGGCCCGATCATGCGGCCTGGCTGGTTTGTGCCTCTCTGCCCAAACAGCCGTCCCCTGTTGGTCTGGTCGTCACACTCTAGGCCCTTTATCCCCACTCGGGTAACTAAGCGTCGCTCCTTAGGGAAGTACCCTAGGCCCCTTATATATCTACCCTTGTCCTTGGCCCGATTATGCGGCCTTGTTTATCCTGCCTCCTGTAGTCTAAACAATCCCCTATTGGTCCGGGTCGTTATAGCCGGATCGTAATAGATATATAAACGAACGAGAGCTTTTATAAGGCTATAGTATATCTAACTTATAGCTTAGACGGCGGTCGCCTGTCTCGGCTGTATTAATACCTTAAAGTCTACCGGTTTGATAAACCAATAGCTCTCTGTACTCCATTCCTTATGATTTAGGCTCGGGGGCAGGCTAAAATCAAAGTCCCTTATAAGAAGCGGGAGTAGTTTACACATCTCGAGCATAGAGATGTGCCGCCCAATACACGTGCGTGAGCCAGCGCCAAACTGTATATAACACCAACACTAGAATTAGCTTGCTTCACGACGGTAGTAACTAGGGATAGAGGGGGAAAATTGAACGCACAGGCATCCAGAAGCGGTTCATCAGAGTAAGCTTCTCGGCGTCTTTCGTTAGCCAGCGCTCGGGCGAGAAGTCGTTAGCGTTCTGTCCGAACACGCCGCGGTCGTGATGCGCGACCCATGTGTTAATACCGACGATAGTCTGGTCCACGTATGAAATGTTAGCTAAGGCGTAAAAAATTGAGGGACAGGTAGTAAGAAAAGAGACCCACGCCTTCCGGAAAGAACTGCCCGGAGATAGTAGCACCGCCCCTAGGGATTACCCGCTCGAGTGGCAAGCCAGTGGCGGGGTGTAGCCTGAGCGCCTCCTTAATTACTGCCTGCAGGTACGGCATATTCTGGCTCTCCTTAAAGGTTGGGTTCCCACTGAGCTCGCCCTTTGCCACCAGGTCGTCGATCTCAGCACGCAACTTCGCCATACTAGCGGGGTTCTTAAGTAGGTAATATAGCACAGCCGAGAGGCTGATAGCGGTTGTGTCGGACCCGGCGACCATGTTAGACACGCAGCCGGCAAGCACGTGCTTCCGAGTGAAGCTCTCCGGGGTGGTAGAGTGCTTGGCGAGAAACTTCTGTAGAAGAGACAGTGTCTGTTGGTCATTGTTGTCATCCACCTCATAAGGCAGCAGCTCCGGCTTGGCCTGCACTTCGCGCATCCTCTCCATCGTTGCCTTGACGATATAGGCTCTCCCCGAGCTCTTACTGCCGGCTATAAGACTCCCGATTGGAGACAGAACCCTATGAAGGGCAGGGAACACCCCAGCCAGGGAGGCGTAGACGAGAGAGCTCTCGACGGCCTCGATCATGCCGCCCATGTCCTCGCCACGGTCAAGGAAGCCCATGCGTCTACCGTAGGTAATAACGCCGATGACGTCGAACGCATAGCACTGAAACCAGTGACGCATGTCGACAGGTCCATTCGCCGCGGCGCTGAGTTCGAGCAGCCGCACCTTGAAGAGATTTGCACATTCGTCAACGAAGCCTTCATAGTGGACAAGCGCAGACATGGAGTAGGCGGCCTGGAAGAGCTTGCGGGTGTGCGCGTGCCGTGTGAGGGAGCGATCATTGAATAGGGTTGGCTCGCCTGGAGGGCCCCAGGCATCGTACCATGTCGATTTGGGGAATGACGTGCCCAGGCCGTAGATGGTCTTAACCTCACCAAGGTCGCTGATGCTGTAGCGATTCGGCGCGTAGCGGACGATGGGTCCTGGAGATAGTCAGCCTTTATGTCAGCTTGGCCTGAGCATGGGAGAGAAATGACTTACCGTAGTGCTGGTGCAGTTGGCAGTTCAGTTGGTGGAAGCTGCCTTGGCTGATCTTGTAGGCATACCAGGCCGGGGTGATCCGGGCGAGCCAGGGGCCCTGGACGGATCGCAGAGGAGAACGAAAGTACTCGTACAGCTTCTGCGCGGCGATGACGGCTAGGAGAGCGCCCAGCACGGCAGGGACGATCTGGACAATCATTGTGTGCTTACGAACAAGTCGGCTGCGTTACCATACCGGGCAGATAAAGCGTGTAACAATTTCCGGAAGCCGTATATACTTAAGGCAAGCTGTCGGGAACCGTGAGAGACGGAGGAGACGTAGGAGACGAAGGATGCGGGGGACGCGGGGGAGACGGGGGAGACGGGGAAAACTCGGGGAAGCTATAGGGAAATTTGTAGGGAGGTTATGGGAACCTCACTGGACGGTATGGTGGGACCCGTCCGAACAATCATTCCCGGCCGGATTTTCCGGACGATTATCACAGCCGGATTGTCCGGACCATTATTCCCAGCCGGACTAACCGTACTTTTGGGCATCCCTTTATCGCTTGCACCAGGCCCACACCGACGCCATTGTCCATTCATAATACCCCGCCCCATACCCCTACAGCCAATTAGCGCGCGTATTTTCCAAGGTCTGGAGGTCCCGACCTTGGTCTTGGAGCATCTGCCTAAACTTTACAGCAAATGTTAGAGCGCCTGTAGTTGCACGCTGTCATCGCCCCTAGCAGGGTGCTTCATGCTGCCAATCCTAGCAGACAAAATAGGGACGCGGGCCTGCACCTCGAACTCTAGATCATTTCCACGGACCTCCACGATTTTAACACCTGTGTCGACACCTTAGTAGGCGATAGACATCGTTGACTTATCGTTGCCGGCTGACGCCCCTGGTCCTGGAGAACAGATGGTTGGGGCGTCGCGGATGCCTTATCTGGTGCAGTGTCGAGGGGCAGACCCTTAACCATGCACGACAACTCGTCCTAGCTGAGTGCTCGGGGCCTTTCACTTTTCTTCGCATCAAAGACAACGGCAACGTCCCACTGCCAGAATGATAGATACGCCTCGCCAGCCACAGGCGGCCCGTGAAGGGACAGCCTCGCCGCAGCCTGGGCCATGAGAGTAATCTTTTAGCTGCGAGGAGATGTGAATTGCCAGGAGCACTTGGGCGTCTATCGTCTGAAAGACATTTAGTCGGATGCCCGCTACCACCTACTTCTCGTCTTTGGTCGTGGTGATCCACTGCTTGCCCGCTTTAGATCCCGAACTCGCACTCCCGCTGAGCGAACTCAGGTTGTTCATGATGCCACCTGGAGGAGGGATACTGTTGCTCAGTGCAAGAAAGGGAAAACCAGCGATCTCAGACACATCTGGCATGGCCAGGCGCAGTTTATACCCAAAGCCACCTGTCAGCCCATTATTGTCTACAGCGCCAAAAGAGAAGACGGGGCCTTGGATGTTACCAAAGACAAAGAACGATTTGAAGGTCTCTCCCTCGGGCTCCTTGGGCCTGGTCTTGGCGTACACGCCTCCCGCCATTGCTGACTAGGCCGCCAGCGACACAGCAATGGCGCTATAAAGCCGGCGGTTTCCTTGTCGGCGAAGCGAACAAACATGCCGGCGAGGTAAGTGGGGGGCTGTTCAAAGGAGGCTGACATGCCCTGTATGTCTACTTTTGGGATAAGCTTTGCGATCTGGGTTGGGTCACGAATCCCATCGACCCGGATCGTAAAGGAGCTGCCGATCAGGCTAAAAGACAGGGGTCCCAGTCGGATAGAAGCATCGAGTGACATACTAATCTGGTCCAGTTTCTGTCCTTGGACGGCGAGGCCGATACTTCGGACGTGTAACGGCCCGAACGACTTGGCCATTGGCGCGACCGTCTTGCCTCCCCTGCCGCTACTACTGCCACTGACTAGTATCCTGGTTTAATCAAGATGGGACAGTAGAAAACGTCGGCTTTCGGGTTTTTGGCTAAACCTTTTTTCTTAACCCTAACATCGCCCGATACGCTATGCAATCTGTCTTGGAGTAGGTTGTATTCACCTTCTCTAAGCGTCGTCGTTTACTGGTTACGGACCACGATTCCGATTCTCGTTTGCCTGTGCAATATCGTATCCGGCTATTATTCCGATGCTTGGAGCTGAATGGATTGCAACAAACGCTAATACTATGGGGATTACCACGGTAATGGCTATCCTCTAGGTGTGCACGGCCCCTATTCGTATGGAGAGGGTGTCTAAAATCTCCAACAGCGGCGGCAAGTACTTCCTATGTAGAATGGGCCGTATTGTCCAACACTGCTACCAACTGATATCAACGCTGTAATAATCATGCATCAAAATTTATTATCTTTCTCAGCACTCTTTTCTACCTTATTGCTCTTTCTGTCACTCACGCAATTCAGGGCGTGAGCTTTGCAAGCGGCGCCGATGTCTTTGCTAAGAAAGATTTTAAGGAATTTTGGAATGCTGACTTTTATTGACCCCGCGAGCGAAGGGGGATGGGGTAAACTCGGTCTGTACGTAGTAATAAACCGTGCCCATTTGTGGACTCGACTTGTTACAAGCTGAGCATTCCTGTATATGCATCTTACTGAACTCTCTTCGACGCGGCCGTCCGTTTGAGCGGAGTAAGCGGCTGAGTGGGTGGAACACGTATAAAAATTAGTCAGCAGCCTTAGAAATTCTTTCCACTCGCGCAGCGTCCGGACACAGCGTTCTCTCCCGACCACGCCTTCTAATACGTTCGCATAGAGCAATTAATCATCACGCCGCTGTCGGTTACAATGCCGGCGCAACCGGAATCGTGGCCTGCGCGACTTGCGGAGGAGAGCGGTATCAGGGCCATCGCCGCATCGCCCTGGGATACGAAAGTCCTCTGCCTGCAGCGATTCGTCCGGCTGTTCGCCTATGGGGCGTCCTTCCTCGTTCTCGTCCAGTTTCTCTCAAGCCTAGACATCTCCGACGACCAGATAGGTCTTTTCATGACGCTGACCCTCCTCGGCGATGTCGTCCTCAGCTTTGTCCTTACACTCGTCACCGACGCAATTGGCCGGCGCCGTGTTCTGTTCGTGGGCGCGCTCATGCTCGTCCTCAGCGGCGCGGTATTCTTCCTCGCAGACAACTATTGGATCCTAGTCCTCGCGAGCATCTTCGGCGTCATCAGTCCCAGCGGCAACGAGATCGGGCCGTTTCGCGCAATCGAGGAGTCGGTGCTCGCTCAGTTGACACCGGAAGAGCACCGCAGCGACGTATTCGCATGGTACACGCTCTTTGGCACAGCCGGTGCTGCCCTGGGCACACTGACGTGCGGATGGATGGTGCAGAGCTTGCAACACAGCGAGTCCTGGTCTGGCGTTCCTGCCTATCGAGCTGTGTGGCTACTGTACGCGTTCCTTGGAGTCATCAAGTGCATCCTCAACCTGATGCTCTCGTCGGACGTCGAGGCCGAGCAGCACGTGGCCCGGCCGAGCCCAGAGACCGAGCGACTCCTGCCAGACGAGGAGGCCCAAGAGACACCACCTCCGACGATGCTGCAACGTGCCAAGGGCCTCGTACCGCACATCTCGCCCGAGTCGCGCGGGATCCTTTGGCGACTGCTGCTTCTGTTCAGCATCGACTCCTTTGCGTCGGGCATGGCGTCGCCGTCCTGGCTCACGTACTTCTTCACGACCGTGCACTCGCTGCAGCCGGGCTCGCTGGGTACTCTCTTCCTGGTCACCAACCTGCTTGCGACCGTGTCTAACCTCGCGGCCCTGCCCATCGCCCGCCGTATCGGACCCCTCCGCACCATGGTGTTCACGCACCTGCCGTCCGCGCTTTTCTTGGCCGCGATTCCGCTCTCGCCTGCTTCGTCGCCCGCCGGGACCTGGGTTGCCATGGCACTACTCGCTCTGCGCGCCTGCACGCAGAGCATGGACCAGGCACCGCGACAAGCGTTCCTTGCGGCGGCTGTCCTCCCGGCCGAGCGGACCGCGGTCCTTGGCGTTGTCAACATCGTCAAGACGCTGGCTCAGGCGGGAGGAATCGGGTCGACAGGCCTGCTCGCGAACGCCTCCATGTGGATCGTCGCGCTGGGAGGCGCTGGCTTGATGAAGGCTGCCTATGACGTTTTCATGCTCTGGATGTTTGTGCACACGAAGCGGAATTGAGAAGGACGTGGAAGGTAATGTATTGGACACACTGTTCTTCCAGTACCAGATAGCACGCCGACTGCCATGCGGCACCCTCCGACTTCAGGCCACCAAACTACATCACTTTACAGCTCTTACACCTCTGGCAACCAGGTTCAAGTCATCACCACTCCAACCAAGGACCTCTTGCTCACCCTTGTCAGGTACTTGTGATGCTCAATCTGCCCAATGGCAACAAGTATGATCTGCTCGATCGTGTGCTCGTCTAGCCCAGCCCTCCAGATCCGGATGCTGGCGTTGCTCTGGCTGTCGTCGATGACTGTCGACATGACCAGGCCGTCGGCCACCCCCTCTTCGCGCATCTCCCACGACGCGCCGGCGTACACTCTCATGCGTGCATCCGTGTCCTTGCGGCGCAGCATGCCGAGAGTCCCTCGGGAGCACTCACTGGCATCGAACTCCTGCGTGTTGATGTAGAGCTTGACGACGTCGCGCTGCTGTGTCCTCTCGATCTCAATGTATGGCTTTGTCGAAAAAGTGTGAAAGTCGATCGTCGCGAGCGTCGCGCCCTCAGACGCTGCCTCCCCGGTCTCCTTGTCTACCCGACTGGTACGGGTGACGATGCACTTGCTGCCCCACGCCCCGAGCTTGGCTTGCCGCTCGACTTGCCACTGCGGTGTTGTGCATCCCTCGACACGGAGGATCCGCCGATGGCCGTCATCGAGGGCGTCGTAGTGCACTTCCACCGCTGGCCGGGCGCCGCTGGTCAGGCGTGCATCCGGGGTTACGTCTACGCGCGTAATGAACTTTTCCATCCAAGCAGGCGCCATGCTGAGCGACGGAGAGCGGGTTTGAAGAGGAGGAATAAAGTGATGATCGGCGTTGTCGGTAAAGTCTGGTGATACTGAACAAGATCCGGTGAAGTGAATAGCGTGCACGTCTTATATAACAATGTCGATGGTGGAGTGCTTCTCCCTGGCCCTCGGGTCCTCACCCGACAGAAGGTATGCAGGCCATTTACCCGGGTATGCTATTATGTTCTTCCCGGGTTGACGACTGAGTCCGGAACTCCGGCTGGTATACGCCGTGTCAGACAAAAAAAGAGGGCTGAGATGACCAGGACGCCCCCAAGCATAGTCTCCGCTAGCGAACCCCAGCGCAGCTATTTATAAGTCCTATCCAAAATCTATGTTTGCGGGTACCTACAGTACAGGGGTATGTAATAAGATGACTGCAGCGCCGGGATGCTGACTCGCAACACTTAGCCGCAGCTTTCCTCTAATCTTGCACGATCTGTCCGGAAGACACTCTGGCTTTTCTGTATGTATAGTTCCAAGATTCTATTGGTAGATAACATGCTCTGTGCATGAGCACGAGCTCAGGGGTTCCCGGAACGTAGATAAGATCTAGGACTGGCGAGGCTGACCTGGAATGTGCCACGCCATTAATGAATTGGGACCCTTGACAGTCGTTCGTGTTCTCAGCCCTGCCGCGGAATAAGGACGACCCTTGCAGTGGACCCTCAACGGTGAGCCAAATATTGCCGACATGGGAATAGTCGTGGCTTCGGAGGAGTTCCAACGTCTGATAATCCATGAAAGAGCACACTGTCCGGGGAACATCCAACGATGCTGGTAGAGTGTGCAATGTGCCTGCGTCTGCCTCAACCTCGAACGTACGGCCACACAAGACAGTGTCTCCAGCCCTTTTATGGCCATCTTTGGCTCCTCGCTGCTCCATTACGCTCAGAGTCTGCCCCGACATGCCAGGAAGACGCTGGTCTGCAGCTGGCCTGCGCCCATGCGATTGTACATGATGGGAGGCAATGGGCCACCCGAGTCGTTGCCGGTCCGGTCGCAGACATGGAAGTCAAAATGGGCGATGAACATGACGGTCGCGACGAGGACGTTCAGTTCGGCGAACTTATGTGCACGCGGGCATCGGGATTAGCTTTCTCCGCACACAGTACCAGCCATCAAGAAGCACTCACTCTTCTCGCCGGGCAGGTGTGCTTTCCTGAGCCCCAGCCCAGATAGCCATGAGCGACGTCACTGCCTTGGGGCCTGTCCCCCATGAACCGACGGGGATCCCACGTCAGGGGATTGGGGTAAAGTGACTCGTCCATGTGCGTGTCGGCTGTGGCGTGCACTGCGAGGCTCCCTTGCGGGATGACAAAGCCAGTGTCTCCAATCTCGAGATCGTTGGGGCTGATGTTTTTCCTCACCACTGCGCCGGCCATGGTGAAACGAATGCTCTCAGCGATGGCTGCCCGCAGGATCGGAAACCGGGTCTCCCAATCATGGACAGTCAGTGTCTGCAAGATTTCCACTAGCGGCGCTGTTGGCCTCTGCGTCAAGGCGCGCTGGCTCTCGATGACTGTGTCGATCTCGGCGCGCATTCTCTCAAGCCACTCGTGCTCGACGGCGAGGCAGCAAATGTTGTACACAGTCGAGAAGGTGGTGTTAAAGACGCCGGCGAGAACGGCGCCAATAACAGAGAGCGACTGCATCCCGATTCCCAAGTCAGCATCCATCAGCATCTGCAGCATGTCATGCTCGGTGCGCCCTGCCGCCTTGCGCTCTCGCGCAATCCGGGAGACGGTGAAGTGCAGCTTCGCGTACCCCCAGATCTTGCGCATCTTCGAGGGCGTAGGCAGCCACGGCATCAAGATGTCAATGTACGGCGAGTCCTCGAGCGGTGTGTACACATTCCAAGTCTCGCGCAGCAGTGAAGGGTCGTTGGCGATCTCATGCACCCCGGCCACGCGATGTGTGAGCTGGAACATCAGAAGACCCAGGAACTTCTGGGCGTCAACGACGGCTAAGCCCCCCTTCTCGATGGTCGTACTACGGATGTTGCGCATGTAGGAGTCGCAGTCCGAGACGAGATGGTGAAGGCTGGTGGCCAGGTGATCGGTCTGTGTGCAGCGCTTGTAGATGAGCATTGCCCGTCGCATCGAGTCCCGCGTGAGCTCGCTGATGTCCAGGAAACTCCCAAAGAGCGCAGCAAACCTGGAGAACACCTCATGTTAGATGGGAGCCATCACAGCGGAGTCGGCCGTACTCGCCCTGCTCCTGGATCCAGACCCCGGGCTGTCTGGAAGCTGGTCCGCGCAGCCTCACCCGAGACAACGACGATGTGGTTTCCGCCATGCCAGAAACTGAATTGGCCAGTGATGCTTTGCCTGATGCCTTCGGCCAGGTAGTTTGCCCTCGAAGTCACGAACTCCTGCGAGCCCAAGACGCCACTGCCTTCCTTGTACAGCGGGGGTGCGCCGGGTGGGAGCTTTACAAGCAATCGCGTGAGGACGCGCCACGCCAACAGTGCTAGAGTTAATGCTTCCACGGCACAGGCTGTGGAAGATTGGCTCCAGTACCATTGAACCGATTGCACAAGGACTCCCATGATGCTGCTGTACAAGGTGGAAAGTGCGGTGAAGGATAAACGAGTAGCGAGGGGTGGAAAGTGCGTGAGATCAAGAGATAGCAGCGTTCCCAATGGTGCGGTAATTTGGCCTGTATCTGAACTGGCCACAGCCTATTAGGGTTGCAGCTGAAGAGGGGTACACTGCAAGATGTAAGACCTTTGGTGCAGTCATCACACGTTTGCGGGATTGTTTCTCGATTCAGACAGAGTGCTGCGCAGTGATTAGAGGAATCAAATTCTCGTTTAGAAAATCTACAAAAACAGAACATGCTAATATGCCAGCCATTCCCAACCATGCTCCTCTACCGTCTACCAATGCTTATAATTCTCAGGCTGCTTGACAATGTAGTCCTGATCGGGGGCGGAGTCGCTAATCGAACAAGTTAGCAGCGGCAAACAAAGTCTGTCCGCCTCAAGGATCATACGTACTGCAAGCTGAACCTCCCAAAGAACTCCAATATCATCTCCGTGGCATTGAACGTCGCGGTCACGGGGCGTTCGTTGAACTCGTATGTCTTGGGCCACTCGTGCTCGCCGCCATGCCAGACGAGCGACACGAGCCCGCGCGGGTCTGTGTGCTCGCCGTAGACGTACCGCTTCGAGTCCGCGCCGAGCTTCTTGTTCCTGTCACCGCCGAGCCCGGCCCCGCTGGTGGTGCGGCTGGCAGGAAATGGAGCGGGCAGCCTGTCGGACGTGCGGTCCGAGGTACGGATGTCCTCCGGGTCGAGCCCGTTGAGGCGCGCCCAGTCGGCAATCCAATGATTCAGCCCAGGTGCGCAGGCCAGGTGTGAGGGCCCTTGGTCCCCACCGGGGTACGGGACTATGGTATCGCCGTTGCCGTGGAACGCCATGATTGGGATGCCTTTGCGGCCCGGGTTGCACGGGATTGGGTCGTCCCGGGGATGGCAGTGGACGGCCTTGGCTGTGTCCGCGATGAATGTGGTGACTTTCGGGTCGTTGAGCTGGTCCCAGCTGAGCCCCGCAGGCAAGTCGGGCCAGGGATAGAGGTAGGCGCCTGAGACGGGAGCGAAGGCGGCGAACTGCTTCGAGAGGTCTGCGTGACAGGCGAGCATGTTGGTCATGCCGCCGCCCTGGCCGAGACCCGTGGCGTAGATGCGGTTCTCGTCGACGCACAGCTCGTCCTTGACCTGGTCGAGCACCATCTGCACAAACAACATGTCGTCGACGCCCCGGAGCGCGATGGCCGGGGAGACCTGCCACATCTTGCCGGCATACTGCTGGGTCGACTCCGGGTACACGAGGATGTAGTTGGTGCCGGGCGTGTTGTGCTCGGGGCGGAACAGCTCGCCCACAGCTTCCTGGAGGAGGGGGTTGGCGTTGTCGTCGTGGAAGGCGAAGATGACTGGCGACGGCTTGGTGGCATCGTAGCCCGGGGGAAGCCACAGGCCGTACCTCCGGTCCCGGCCGACTCCAGTCGTGGGTACTGTCAGGTTCATTGGCGCAAGGTCATCGCGAGGCACCCGCGGCGGCTTCCCGCAGCCTCTGGAGGCGACAGGCGGCGCTTGTGCCCGGGGCTGATATGGCCAGATCCTGCGGTGCCGGTGCTGTTTGTGCTCGTGTGCGTCAGGCGTGGGGGAGCCAGCCGCTGCGAGAACGGCGAACCCCGCGGTGAAGGCGGCCCAGAAATGCATCGTCACTCGGAGGACCGCAGTGGCATCTCGTTGTCCTGCAGTTCGTGAAGACGGCGGTAGCGGCAGAGGTGACCAGGGCCGCGGCAAGATGGTGGGAGCACAATGAGAAAGCGAGCCACGGGGATGTTGTAAATGCTCGCGAGGCAGGATGAGCAGAAGGTAGCGGCGTGCTCGTGGTCAGGCATGTGGCTCTCCTCACGACGCTCGAGGATCGTTCATCTGCGCTAGGACAGGGACCAAGCTTGGCGAGGACCGCTAAAAACCGTGGGTTTGCTTACTGGATGGTGCCGAGAGACCCCTGGCCCGTTACTGGTGGCGGTTTTGCAATGACGCGATTTCTTGTTGGCCGACGCGTGTGCGGAGTGCTCTCCGTCGTGCATGAATGCGAATGCAGACTGTGGGTTCCTTGCTGCTGAAATACGAGGGCACAGTCTCGGCCGGCGAGTAGCCACGGGCCAAGACCTTGATGCGCACCGCATAACCTACCGGCCTGGCAATTGTAAATGCACTGGGGACACAGGAATGGCAGTGGCAGATCTGCAACGACGCCGCCACCAACCGATGGCTGGTGAGACATGCAGAGCTCAACTAAAGATAGGCTGGTTCCGTGCCGAAGAACGCGGGTGGCTTGAGTTTTCCCGGGGACGCCATGCGGTACGCTGTGTGAACGGCGGTCGCAAGGGGCAAAGGTGCCGCAAATGCTATGCAGGTACCTACACATTTTGACCAGTTCTGCACTCATCGATCTCGGCAAACACTCCAGAGGATCAGGAGGGCTGCCGAGGAAGGGAAGGGTGATGGAAGGGGACCGGCTCAGTCATCAACATGGCCTGGCGACCTGGAGGATCGACAGGGCGAGGGCAGTTGAGGCTGTGCAGCGGGTGCCACGCGGCTTGGGGCCGGCGCTTGGGCGAGCGGCGAGTCGCAGGCCAAGAGACCCCAAGAGGCCCCAAGAGGCCCCAGGAGGCTGGCCCCTGAAAGCAAGATGCCCCTTTTCCCCTGAGGGCCCACTGCTCGCCTGCCAGCCAGTCAACCGTGAGTGCTTCCACCTTGCCATGGCATTCTGCTGGACGCGTAGGACGTTTGGGAGGCCATTTCCTCTCGAAGCACCCCAAGATGCGCTGTTTCCGCCTGCCGTGACCTGAGCCTGCATGCCATTGCTGTCTGTGACTCGCTTGACACCCCGGGCCACGGGCCAGGGCAAGCAACAAGGCGGTAGACTGAGCCAAGCAACGGCACTAATCGACTTGACGTCGTCCAAGGCGATCACAAGGCCGTGCATGAACCCCTGTCTGGATGTGCCTCTGTCACTCCGGTGCTGCCAGACCTGAGCTCAATCCCCACTCGCTGTGGGATCCTTCCCGCAATCCCTCCTTCTCCCATCCTTTCCCACTACCGACGCCTTGACTGTTCAAGCTGCTTCTCGACCATAGACCACGCTCTCTGCCGGTACTGCGACCCCGGACGACGCGGACACGGCGACACTCACGCTCGTTCACCCACTTCCGCCGACTCTCGCTCCTTTCGCCTACCTCGCCTCCACCGCCGAGGACAGGCTCTCACCTCGTGCCTGACACAGCGACTTTGGCTCTTCCGATTCTCGCCTGAAGAGCGCTGGGTGTAACCCCGACCACAACGCCCCCTTGGGCTGCGCTTCTCCCGTCTCCGTTTTTTCAACCATTTTCGAATCATGGTTCGCTTCAGTCTTCAGAGCCTGGCCCTCGCCGGGCTGGCTGTCCAGCAGGCCTCGGCAGCTCTGCCTCCCGTCGACTTTGACGACAACAGTGCGTTGCCCCAGCTGCTTCTTCGCCGTCCCTACCGGAAGCTTTTCACGATCTTTCCGCTGCCTTGGCGGCTCGAGTGAGCCACCGAGGCACAATGAGACCTCTTTTGCCCTTTCTGGTCAGCTGGGGAAACCATCTCACTGCATGGCCCCCAACCCGCTCGTCCATCCGCCGATGCCTCAACTCCTCCGTTCCGGGTCGGATGGTCTCTTGCATGCTGTACCCGGGCTTCTCACCCCTCCACTACATCCTTCGCTCCATTTGCCCACACCATGACACTCCATACTGACCCCAGCCGCAGAGTCGATCGCTGCTGCAGCCAAGCTGGTTGCCGAAGACATGCTGAGCTTCTACCCGCCATACAAGGGCGTTCTCGGCTGGACTATCGGTATCCTGCCCGGCCCGCCACCCGACGGCGACTACTACTGGTGGCAGGGCGGTGCTATGTGGGGGACGCTCCTCGACTACAGACACTACACCGGCGACACAAGTTTTGACAAGTACATCTCGGACGCCATGACGCACCAGGTCGGCGCCAACCGGGACTACAACCCTCGTAACTGGTCGGCCTCCATGGGCAACGACGATCAGGCGTTCTGGGGCATGTCGGCCATGATCGCGACAGAGACCGGCTACACCGACCCCCCGCCCGCCGATGCGCAGTGGCTGTCTCTCGTCCAGGCCATCGTCAACGAGCAGACGAGCATGGACCGCCGCGCTCCAGACGACGGCACGCCGTGCTCATGGGGTCTGCGCTGGCAGGTGTACCCCACCAACAACGGCTACGACTACATCAACACCATCAGCAACGCGTGCTACATGAACATGGCGTCCCGGCTCGGCAGGTACTTCGGCAACACCACGTACCTCGGTGTGGCCGAGAGGACGTACTTCTTCATGAAGAAGCTCGGCTACATCAGCGACAAGTACGACGTCTACGACGGCGCCCATCTGCCCAAGTGTGACGACATCAACAAGTTCCAGTTCTCGTACAACTCGGCCCTGCTGCTCCAGAGCGCCGCGTACATGTACAACGCGACCAACGGCGACGCCAAGTGGAAGACGGAGCTCGACGGACTCGTCAAGCGGACCATCGAGGTCTTCTTTGGCGACCAGGGCATCGCCTTCGAGCTCAACTGCGAGACGCAAAAGTGCACGACCGACATGGAGAGCTTCAAGGGGTACCTGCACCGCTGGATGGCCAGCGCCATGATCAACGCGCCGTACACCCGCGATACGATCCTGCCCGTGCTGCGGTCGTCGGCTAAGGCCGCGCTCAAGACGTGCACGGGTGGCGACAACGGGCGCATGTGCGGCTTCCGCTGGCGGAGCGGTGCTTTTGATGTAAGCTTTTCTTCTACTTGCTACTTCGCAGGTTAACATGACACTGACATGGCATTTTTCACTTCCACAGAAGCTCTCAGCCGGCCACCAGATGAATGTCCTGGGTGCCCTGGTCTCGACAATGAACCCGGCCTCTGTCAAGGCCCTGCGGACGAACGCGACGGGCACGAGCAAGGGCAACTTCAACGCGGGATCCGACGCGACGGACCTCAACGCCTTCGCGCCCATCACGACCGGCGACAAGGCCGGCGCGGGCATCGTCACTGCCATGATCATGGCCGCGGCGCTCGGCGCGTTCGCCTGGATGAGCCTCGACTAGAGACCAGCCTGCGCCGGGCTGTGGGCGAGCCTCGCATGTCATATTCTTCCACCACAATACCATCTTTCCGCGTTGCTTTCACATTCACTCAATCAATGGCGCACATCAGACAGTTAGACTTGGGTTCTGCTTATCTCCCCTACCAGTGGATCATCTTGTATATAATAGAAGATCAGCTTGTTCTCAAAAGAATGAGGGTCTGATTGTGACCCTTCAAAACTTCGTGCGTGCTACATGAATTCAGCGGAAACGCATCCTAGCACTGCATGAGACCTACCTGAAGTTGCATGTGGATCCTCCGTCCTGCAGAATCTCACCGACGACAATGTACCTACCGTCTTACCTTTCATGAGTCTGCTGGTGGCCATTGAGCGCCACCGTCACAGTGGACGTGGAGGCAGTCCCGACACGTGCTGCAAATACGCAGTCACGCCTGCGCGGTTCAGGTCCTCCGCCTCTGTCTTCACTCGGGCTTGGACGAGTCCCGCGTCCTCGGTTCGTTCCAGGTCGATCCTGATCTGCAGGGCTATTGACAAGCACAAGCCGAACTTCTCCCCCGGCAAACCTCTCGCTGGTGATGGTGGTGCCCCTGGATACTCCTGCAAGACAGGGTACATCAGCGCGTAAATCTTACCTACTCCTGAAAGCCCTGAACCGTCGAGGCTCGATATCTCAGCTCCGTGCTCAAGCAGCAGGACGAGCGTCTCGGTGCCACGCCATGCCCGGTTGATGTCTGCCGCCCTGTGCGGGGTGCGCTCAGGCGTCCGTTCGACTTTGGTCCGAGCCGATTCCAGGAACACGTGCAGCAGGCTGTTTCGGGATGGGGCGTCCAATAATGTCTTGTCGGTCGTTGCTGCGACGGCAGCCAGCATGACCCGAAGCAGGTCTGGCCTCCACTTCCTCACCATATCGTACATGGCCTCTTGGAGGTCTTCGGCGTGCCAAGAGGCTGGTGGGTGGTACTCGAGGATCACCGAGAGCACCTCGGGCTGTTTGCAGCCGTCAGCCTGCTCGAGGAGAAAGCACTCCGCGATCCCAAACCTCACACCATGGTTCAGGAATGCTCGCAGTAGGCCTCCTGGGGGCTTGGCCTCGTCGGGGTCGTGGCTGGCCCGTATGACCAGTCCGAATGGGCTGTCACCACGGACGTTGTTCTTCTGAGGGTCGGCGCCCTTCTGAAGGAGCAGTGTCGCGATGTCTGTGCGCGACCTCGTGACAGCATAGTGTAAGGCCGTCATTCCCTCCATGTCCGCGTGCTCGATTCCGCCGTACCGTGCTAGGAAAAGCTCGACGGTGGCCAGCTCGATGCCTCTGTGCTTGATCAAGTCGCTGAGTATCCCGGACTTCTTGATGGCTGGCCCACAAGTGTGCTCGGCAAAGTCTAGCAGTAAGGCCAAACACCGTGTAAACCTCTCCGTAAACTTCGGGTTGGATCTGAGTCGTGGTCGGGGTCTACAAATCAGCATCTCGAGCAGGTGCCGCGCCTGCTCCATGGTGAATATTTGACCTTGCCACTTCTCGAGCAGCGTTCCAAGAAGTTCCCCGTCGTAGGCGGAGACTGCCGCTCCTGCAGCGGCATACTTCTGCTCCGGGGTGGCAGCAGCCCCAGCGGCCAACAGCAGATTGACGAGGGCCAGTTTGCCAGGCACCCTGTCAGAATCATGCGCCGCAACAACTGCCAGCACACCTGGACGTGAAGCGTCATCGCAAAAACTCATCGCGCCGCGATCGACCAAGAGAGACATCATCTCCATGGTAGGTGCCGTGACTCGACAGACACAAGCATCGTGGAGGATCGGCCGGATGCTCCTGTGCATCGGGTGGTCGAGTCCGGGAAACCGCTCGAGCAGGAACTTGACCAGCTCAATCTTCCCAGCGATCACGGCGATCGCCAGTGGTGATAGGGCATCCGAGTTCGGGTCCACGTCCCAGCTGCGGTCCACAGGGAGAAGCTCAAGCAAGAGCTCAATACGAAGCTGGACATTGTCCTGGTCCTGATAGTGTGCGGTGAACATGCTCGTCTCGAACCTGTCCACCGAATAGCTTCTACAGCAGTACCTCGCCATCTGAAGTTTGTCGCACTCGGCAATGCGCGCCCCGAAATTCAAAAGTCGACGGGCATCTCGGAATCGTGCTGTAACCAGGGCGTCCTCCAGAAGGGTGGATGTACACAATTGGGAGCCCATGTCGCTGTCCTCTTCACTGTCGAGCTTTGCCCCGTGGTCGAGGAGCCACTCCACTGCCTCCCAGCGGCTGTACGCGTAAGCGTAGGTGATTGGAGGCTGTCTTTTGTCGTCAAGGCAGTCCACGGCAAGTTTGTCGCTGTGCTTCTGAAGGAGTTCGTCGAGCAGCGCAGTGTCGCCGAGGGCAGCCGCTGAGTGAAGAGCCGTCAGCACTGGCCGATCTGCGAGGGTGTGGCCGTTGGTGCGTCGCAATGGAGCACTCAAGCGCGGTGAGGCACCTCTGGAGATGAGAAGCTGGGCGATGGACAGCCTCCCGCGGCAGAATGCCACATGCAAGGGCGTCCAGTACCCTCCCCCCGGCCCTGTACCGGGCTGTCTGGCTGTCAGCCCAGGCATGGCTCTGCACTCACAGAACCCCCGGGAAGGCGCATCGATCTCCGCGCCTGCGTCAAGCAGAGCCGTGACGATCTCGTCGTGACCATGTCGGACAGCCATGTGGAGCGCTGAGCACTCGCACTGGCCGGGTTCTGGAAACCAACAGGTGCACTGGCCGAAGCGGCGCCGTCTTTCGTCGTCGTCCGTGGTGAGCATCGTTGGGTCGTCTACATCATACATGACGGGTGCTCGTGGCAGGCCTCTGGACGCATGGTCGTCGGCTTCGAGAAAGGTGAATGGGCTTATCCTGCTCGGCCTCACGCGGAACCTCGGTCCACCCATGGCCCGGGCAGGCATCGTGAGATTGTTCAGCGGGCCCAGAGCGCCAGGCGGAGCCATGTTATTCTCGAAGTTCCACATATAGTTGGGATCTGCGCCAGCCGCCAGGACCTTGCGGAGCGTGTCGAGCCTCCCGTGGACGGCCGCCCAGAAAAGTGCCTGCTTCTGAGGCGATTTCGCAACGCGGAGGTAGAGCACGTGGTCCACGACGGCGAAGAACCTCCGGCCGCTGGCGGCGAGGCTCGCAATGTCGCAAAAGCGCCCGAAGCAGAGGGCGATAATGCGGACGATTTCGGGCGGCAATTGGGCGAATCCAGGCATGGCGGGTGGTGCTGTGGCAGTACGTTACCTTGGAACGGGATGGTGGGGAGGTGTGAACGGCGGCATGACCAGAAAGATTGCTATGGTGCGGTCGTGGGCCATTTATAGATGATGGCAGAGTAAGACAATGGAAGGAGGTCGTGTGGTTCCGCGGGGCTGCCGCTGCTGCCTGGATCGTGGCGGTTGCCGAGGGACTTGCCCCGGTCAACTTTCAAGCCACGAACGAGCACACTAACCTTGCAGCAAAGGGCGAACCATGACGGCAATTGGGATCGACTAGATGGATTGTTCTCTCTGTCTAAACCAGTACGCTATGGGAGGCCTGGTGTTGCTGTGCTTCTTGTCCTCTCAGTCCCGTGTGGGAGGAAACCGACCTGCGGCCTCCTCGAAATTCTCAACAGCTGGCTCAAGCCCATGCACCCTGTCGCTAAGAGTCATGAATCTACAAAACACCTACAACGCCCTTGTGTCGCATCTGCACTTGTGCTACCCTTCTTGTTGTCGAGCTGCGGCAGGCTGACACGGAAAAACAAGCAATAAACATTGGTAACCCTTGCGCCTGTAAATGAAACGGTCAACGAGATGGCAAGGTCTGCCAGTGGCCATGTGTCCGTCTTCCTGCGTGTTATCCGTCACGGGGGATGCCAGCGAATTTCAGAAAGTCTGTTCCTGTGCAAGACTCTCAATAATGCCACGACAGCCTATGTGCTCTAGACGATGTCTGCCGGCTTGTGCTGCTGGCGGAGCGACATCTCGAGCGATCGCAGCGAGTCCTGGGAGGTCCGCCGGCCGGCACCCGACGGTGTCGATGATGATGGCGCAGGTTCGGGGGCACCGGCTGTGGAATGTGCACCAGTCGCCGGCTTGTACGTGCTCTGGGGTTTCGCGGGTGCGCCGGCGGCGCTGAGGCCGTAGTCGTCGAGCTCCTGTGTGTTTTTGCCGGTCCACTCCTTTGCGTCCATGCGCTGGCGGCGGAGATGGAGGTGGACGAGGACGACGATGATGATGACGGCAAGGACACCACTGCGGGAGATGGGAGACGTGTCAGCGAGGCCAGGCCCACGGGTCTACTAGAAGGGACAGTGCAGGGCAACATACCCTATGGAGCCGATGACGATCGGGGTTGTCTTTGTGCCAGCATTGGGGAGGGCACACATGTCGCCACCGTCGGCGTTGATGCAGTTCTTGTCCTCGCGGGCGGAGAGCCGGGACAGTGTTGACGACGCCCGCCGGGCGAGGTGGACGATGGCAGCCATGGCGGAAGGATGGCTCGCTGGCAGGGAGAGTGCGTGGCAGGTAGGTGTCGTCGGGTGGTCAGAAAGGCGAGGAAGGACGTTGGGATATCGTTGCACAGAGAGTGTCGGGATGAAAATGACAGATGTCGATGGCTGGTGGTCTGGAAGGAGTGGGATGGCACGCGAGTCGCAGATCGGCGCCTTTGGCAGAGTGTCGTGTGGGAGCAGGATGGAGCGAGCAGAAGGAGGTGCAGGGCGAAGGGAGAAGTGGGGATGAGCGAAAGATCAGAGGAAGGGGCATACGACGAGGCGAGCCGACGCCGACGACGACGACAGGGAGCGTGATCCAGGGGTCCCTGCGGGCAAGGCTTGTGGACAGGCGAAGGACGGGCTAGAAGCCTGGCGGCAGGGGGCGGGCGGCCCCTTCTGCAAGGCACAGCGCCGGCGCTGCCGGGTGCCCAGGTGCACATGCACATGCACATTACACAATGCAGGAACCGCTGGAGCAGTTCGAGACACGCGTCCTGGGGTGGGCACATGGCCATCCATGGATGGGCAGCACTCAGTCATTGCCGAGGGACGGAGGACGGAGCAGCAGCGAGAGCCGACTGCTCCATGATGCACGGCTGGCAAGATCTCGCGAACAAGACCTCGCGATCGTGGACAAGCCTTCTTGGCATGCAGTGACAGTGCTGATCAATTGTCGGCACCCGCTGCGCTTTGTACGATCAAGACACACAATGAGTGCTGCTCTTGTCCCTCTGTGTGTGCAGACAACGCGGAAAGCGGGGCCATTGTGCATCACGTCCATCCGGTGCAGGCGCATAAAGACAATAAGCGCCGTCATGGCCACCTGGGCAGCCTTGGGACGCCGTGGCCAGGGATGAGACACACCAATGCTCCAGGTTGACTGCTTCGTACATGCAGTCGAGCAGCCAGCCATCGCGTCCCTCCGGTGCAGTACTCACCGTGCGTGACAGATCTTCCACACTCGCACAAGTCTCGCGGGCGCAACTGGTCATCTTGTCTCATCAGATGCAAGCCCGCTCTCTCCTCGCACGCCAGTGGGCCTGATCTATTGCCAGGCGCGTCATCCTCGCGAGGGCACAAGTGTATCTTGTTTGTTTGAAGTCGTGACACTGGTCCGTGGCGAGAAGCGACAACTCGTCGCAGTCCCGCTGCTCAATGGTTTGCGGCAGCTGCCTCTTGGCTTGGCCGTCGAGCATCTGCATGCAAAAAAAGATTGACTCCAGAACACGAGTAAAAGCCCCGGCACGGCGCGCGGGACGACCTGCGCCAACCAAGACCTTATGATGCGGCGGGGGTCATTCTTTGTCCACAATATGTGCCGGAACGCAGTGGTAAAAGTAGCAGTGTCCATAATCAAAGTCGGTTGGCGGTTCCGCAGTGAGGTCGCGCGCGTTCGATCACGAACTCGAAGAGTCGCAATGGTTGCAATCGCAGGCTTAAGCGGCTGAGGGGGCCTGCGCTGTGCACAGACCGAGCAACACCCACGGAACGTGGCTCTCTGGCTCCTGGGGCAGCTGCTGTGTGCGCCGCATCTCGCAGCTGCATCGACTCGAGAGCGGGATGTGGAACTGCCCGGGGACTCGGCAGTGTGGAATGACGACCAAGAGGTCGCGATGTGCGCGGACGGCGAGCTGGTGAGAGCGACGCTGGGCACGCGTAGATTCGGCGGCAGACGATGTTCCGCGGGTCGTGGTGGTTGTTATGGGGAAAGGCAGTGGGCGGGCAGGGCGGGAGGACGCCGCACTCGCGGGAAGGTGCGCTGGACAGCCCGCGGTCTGCAGAGCTGCTCGCTGCCCCGCGAGTATCCGGGGCGGCGTCCTGCTGGCAGCCAGTCAGGGCCCCGCAATAGCAATCACGGCCCCACCCCGCCCGGTGACGTGCCGCGACGACACCCGCCGCAAGCCGAGCGCACCTTCCCCAGCTGTCTCCCACACGGTCGCTTTGGCAAGACGCGGCTCATGGCGGGGAAAGTCCCCGAATGTCCAGCCAAGCCCGGTCACGAGAGCTCGGCCGAACCCAAATATTTCCATGGCTGACGGCTGACGCAACGCCGACCCCTCGTCGTCAAATAACAAGGCTCGTCCGTCGCTGTTCAGAGCTCTTCCCCTCTTCTCTCGCCATGTCCCCTTTCTAGACCTCCAACCTTGGCACATCATCGCAACATGGCCGTGACAGAAATCCTGACCGGCGCCGGCGCGGCTGCCGCCCTCTACGTCTTTGGCGTCGCCGTCTACCGTGTCTTCTTCCACCCGCTGGCAAAGTACCCGGGCCCCCTCCTCGCCAAGCTCACCGATAGCTACCAGCTCTACCACGCCTGGAAGGGCGACCGCCACCTTGACTTCTGGCGCCTACACGAGAAGTACGGCCCCGTAGTCCGCTTTGGCCCCAACAGTGTTTCCTTCAACTCCAACGTCGCCCTCAAGGACATCTACGGCTTCAAGACGAACGTCCGCAAGTCCGAGTTCTACGATGCCTTTGTCCACCCGGCCGCAAACACCCACAACGCCCGCGACAAGGCCCTCCACGCCCGCAAGCGCCGCGTCCTCTCACAGGCCTTCTCCGACTCGGCTGTCAAGCAGATGGAGCGCTACATCCTCAACAACATCCGCACTTTCTGCGACCAGATCGGCCAGGGCACCACTGCCGACGCCAAGGGCTGGACCGCCGCCAAGAACATGGCCGACTGGTGCAACTACCTCGCCATGGACATCCTGGGCGATCTCTGCTTCGGCAAGGCCTTCCACATGCTCGAATCCCCCACGAACCGCTACGCTCTCGAGCTCGTCTCTCTGGCGACCACCCGGCATCTGATTGTGAGTTCTCGAGTATTCCTCTGATAAACGCGAAGGCGTCTCAATGCTGACATACTTCGTAGTGCGGCACCATGCGCATCGTGGGCCAGCTCAAGCTCGACAACATCCTGTTCCACAAGATCGCCGCCGGCCGTGCCAAGTACATGGCCTACAGCAAGGCGCAGCTCACCGAGCGCACCAAGCTCGGCGATGACACGGACCGCCGCGACTTCTTCTACCACCTGCTCAAGGCCCGCGACCCCGAAACCGGCCAGGGCTTCACCACCCCGGAGCTGTGGGGCGAGTCCAACCTGCTCATCATCGCCGGCTCCGACACCACCTCCACCGCCATGGCCGCCACCCTCTTCTACCTCGTCCGTAACCCAGCCGCTCTCGAAAAGGTCACCGCCGAGGTCCGCGCCGCCTTCAACGACGTCGAGGACATCCGCCAGGGCGCCCAGCTCAACTCGTGCACCTATCTGCGCGCTTGCATCGACGAGGCCATGCGCATGTCTCCCAGCGTTGGCGGCATCCCGCCCCGCGAGGTAATGGCCGGTGGCGCCATGATTGACGGACACCAGCTCCCGGAGGGCGTCGTCGTCGGTGTTCCGCACTACACGATCCACCACAATGCCGACTACTACCCCGAGCCTTTCACCTACATTCCTGAGCGCTGGATCGTGGGAGCCGAGGCCAGCGTGAAGCTCCTCAGAGACAGCTCCTCGGCCACAACCCAGGAGGACGTCAGCGTCGCTCAGTCGGCCTTCTGCCCCTTCAGCATCGGCCCCCGTGGCTGCATCGGTAAGGGCCTGGCGTACATCGAGATGTCCACCACCATTGCGCGGACACTCTTCATGTACGACATGCGCAAGGCTGCTGGCATCGTGGATCCGGCCGAGGGCAACCCCAGTTTCGAGTACGGCCGCCACCGCGTTAACGAGTTCCAGCTCATCGACCAGTTCACCAGTCTCAAGGACGGCCCGATGGTCGAGTTCCGGAAACGGTTGTAAGGGGTCCTTGGGTGTGTGAATCTGGAGGTTCATATGTGGAGGGTAAGGAATGGCGGACTGCAAAATTGGCATGAATGAAGGATATCGGCACGGAATCATGGCACCTGGCGTTTTGGGATTTTATGAGGAAATGACTACCAGTGCAGCAGTTGCTGCATTTGTTTGAATCAGAGATTGCTTATGTTGAGTATTATCACGGCAACATTTCATCTTGGGTGCCTCTGAGGAACAGGCCACGCTCGTGCTTAATTCTCTACTTCATCGTTTTGAGATCTTTCGGTTGTCTGCTGGGTTATTTCCTTGTTTCTATTTCTCGTTCCCCACTTTCTCGGTGCGGTATTTTCTCGTCTCGGACCACGGGAGGCGAACAGACCGAACCCATACAAGGACATGTTTTGAATGTAGAAGCCCGAAAGTACCCTGTGATATGGCGGAAAAAGATGCGCAAGCTTACATCTGCCCCGAAGCGACTGATTCTGTAAAATCAAGGTTGTGATTAAAAAAACCTGTTGCCAAGCTTTCTAGATTTGTATGTGTCTCGGCACCAAAATAACAAGTATTTACCCAAATGATCAAGCAGATACAAATAATGGCGGTAGACAGCGCACTCTGCGAATTCCGCATCTACACATCTTTCAGGGTCCTCTTTCAGCGCCCAATCGTCTCTATATCAACCCCTCTTCGCTCTGCATTGTCCTGCGCTACACAACCGATGTGCTTCATTCTGTCTGGCTCGACTTGACTCAGTTGCACACGGGAGCCTGGCAAATGCCGCCTGAGGTGGTGATCACGTCAACCACGGCGTACACAATCAGCGCAACCTTGCCATCGCTGGGGCTGTTGCCTGGTCCATTGTTGCCAGGACCGCCAGGACCGCCAGGACCGTCAGGACCACCAGGGCCGCCGGGGCCGGGGCCGTTAGGACCAGGACCGCTTCCCGGACCGCTCGGGCCTCCGGGACCGCCTGGGCCGTTGGGACCATTACCGGGACCTCCAGGGCCGTTAGGACCATTGACCGGGCCATTAGGACCACCTGGGCCGCCTGGGCCGTTGGGACCAGGACCGCTAGGGCCATTACCGGGACCGCCTGGACCGTTAGGACCACCAGGACCACTGGGACCGTTGCCTGGACCGCCTGGACCTCCAGGACCGTTGGGACCGGGGCCACTTGGACCGCTGCTAGGACCGCCAGGCCCGCCACAGCTGGGCCACGCGATCGGCGCCGTGCTGAAGCTTGCCACGTCCTTGAGCGGGCCAGAGCTGTACTTGTACTGGCCGGGCGAGCACTGGCTCAGAGGAAGGCAGGAAAGACCCACCCGGACCTCGGACAGTCTGTAAGACGACGCGGCCGAGCCGCCGGATGTCGCGTAGTTGACAGTGACACGGCCCTGGGAGTCGGCCGTGGCGGTCCAGGTGCCGACGTAGATGGCCTTGCTGACGTCGTTGCCGCCGGCGCCGACGTAGAGCGGGCCAGTGATGCCGTGCTGCAGTTCCGAAAGCGTGGGCGTCTCGTACCAGCCCCAGCGGTTGCAGCCCGCGCCGGAGGAGCAGCTGTTAAGGGGGAAGCTCTTCTGGCAGTTGGACTCGGGCTTTTCATAGCCGAACGCTGTCCCGAGGCTGCAGGTCTTCGTGCTGGGCGGGGGTGTTGTGGGCGAGGACTTCGAGGTCGTGCTCGAAGTGGTCGAGGTCGTAGTAGAGGTGGAGGATGTAGTGGAAGACGAGCAAGCCGCAGTGTTGCACTTGGTGCAGCGGTAGCTGATCTCGAAATAGTCCAGGGAGGTAGAGTATGCCGTGCACTGGCCGTTGGAGTCCCGGGACGTGCAAGGGGGCAAGCTCTTGAAGGAGACGGTGGTCGTGGCGCCGGTGGACGGATCAACAGACTGGGCTTGGCCGGAGAACTGGAGATAGAAGTCCAGGGCTTCACGGTCTCCATTCGGGCACATGTCTGCCAGGATCGCCGTGGTGCTTCCGGAGTTGACGATAGTGCTGAATGGCAGCTGGCAGACAAAGCCAGAGTTGCCGTTTGCGCACGTGATGGCGGTCGTCGGCGGCGGGCTGCTCCACGAGCTCGAATCGTCCACGTTGCCCTTGAGCTTCCAGTTGACGGTGGCCGAGGTGGTCGTGTAGCCCGGGAACGACGAGAAATTGAAGAAGAGGTTTGTCCCTTGGAAGTCGAGGCAGACCTGCGAGGTGACGGTGGTGCCGCTCGCGGTCTTGATGGCGATGGGAGGGCACTGCTGAGAGCGGAGGTTCTCGAGAGGCAGCTGGAAGGTGTTGACATCGGGCATGGCAAGGCCCGAGAGGGCACAGTTGTTGTTACAGAGGTCGTAGTTCCACCTCTTGGACAAGTTTGTGGTGATTTTGGGGGGTGACGAGCGGCCCGGTGCGGCACTGGCCATGCCAATGCCCCCGAGGAAGACGGCGACGGTCTTGAAATGCATGATGCAGGTGTCTTGCTGGTGCTTTGGAGCTCTCTGACAAGCTAAGCAGGAAGTCGTGGAGATGGTGTGTGTGGTGTCGTATGGGCACGGCAAGCTCAGTGGCAGGCCTCAATTTATATCGGTGCAAGGCATGGATCGTCCAAGATGCACAAGCCGCCTAGATGGAGCAATCCCACCCAGATGCCGGTTGTAGCCTGTGCGGTCCACCGCCGATGTATCCAGACTATCGAGGCGCGAGCAGCGAATGTGAGCCCGATCGTGTGTTGTCCAACTGTGTCGGCACGGGTAGATCACGACGGCGCCAAGCTAGTGTGCGCTAATGCGCGGGTACCAAATGATTCAGGGCCGGCTCAGGGAGAGCTGGTGCTTGGGCGCAGAACTAGCACCAGGCAGGCCGTGGCCCGGAAACTCGACCGTCTCGACTGCTGGGCGGGTGACCAAGCAGACTTAGTTAGAGAGGTCGGGTCGAGGCTGGTGATCCGCAAGTCGATTGGTGGCAGCAGTGCTTGAGATAGTACGGCCATGAAGTTATCGCATGGATACCCAGTAGATATCACAAAGTCAACATCACTTTACAGCACGTCAAGGCTCGAACAGATTTGAATGGTGCATAGAGCAGATCTGTCGGCTCGCATTCATCAGACGGAAGACAAGCAACCGCCAAGACGATCGATAGCAGACAAGCATTCCGGGACCCCCGCGCAAGCTGTGTCCCGTGCGGAACGACGCCACAACGGCTTCAGTCCGCGCCGTCCAGAACGGGCACGCTGAGTAGTGCAGGCCGGTTCTCAGGGGGGTGTCAAGGCACTACGCAAGCGCAGCCACAAAGGCGGGCTGAACCCTTGCGGACAAATTGGAGCGTCCTACACGAATGACGCCGGCTACTCTAGCGTGGCTGCTGACGACGACAATCAGGGCGGGCACGGGATGCCGACGGGCCTGAACACTAATTTTGTCACTGAGTCGTACATTTCGACGCTTCGGTGGGCGCGCCCAGACAATGGCTTCTAGATGTCCCACCACGGCTGTTGTACTGCAGACCGTTTCTCGTGGAAACACCGAGGTTGCGTCGCCATCCTTCGACATTGGCGCTGATTCGCCTTCTGAAGACATATCAAGTTTGGATGCGCAATGGCTGTGGGCACAATCTGCAATCACTGCTCATTACTTCACTTTATGCACCCGCGTCTTCCCGAAAATGGTTGGTGTGCGATGTTAAGAAACGAATGTTGAACAACCTATGTGGGGACCCGAAGGCTATATACAGGAGCTGAGGGATTGTAAGAGAAAGAAATGATTCACTGGAGAAGACGAAGCATACGGATATGCGGTACCGGTCCCCTTATGGTCATGAAACACGGACTACCGACCCGGCTAATCGAAGCATAGGCGCTCATGTGAGCCAAAGACTGCAGCCTGGCCGACACAGATATGCGCTTAGCAGCTGCAGCCGCAAGAGTCGCAGTCGGCAGGACCGACGCCACAGTCCTGCTGGCCGTTGCACTGAGCATTGGTGCTGCAGCCGATCCAGGGGCCGAAGCCGCCGTTAGAGGCAGTCCAGCACTGTGATGGGGGAAAGAAGCAGAGTTAGCTCGCATGTTCTCGTGATCAAGCGGGTCGGCATGAAAGGAGAGCAAGGACATATCGGATAGAAGAACTCACCCATTGTCCGGAGCCCTGAACACCGCACTGCTTCCAGCAGTAGCCCTCGTGGCAGCCGTAAGGGGCGTCGTAGAAGCAGTCACGCTTGGCCAGAGCGGCGGTGGCGGAACCCTTGGGGTGCTCCTTGCATTTGCGGATGTTGTTGGGGTCGATCTCAGTGCCCTTGAGGGCGTCGAGGTTCGGGTGGTACTCGCCGCCGAAGGCGCAGGCCTCGCTGGTGTTGTCGTTGCTAGCTGCGGCCGAGACGGCGCCGCTGGCGGCAACGATGGCGATGGTCTGGAAGATGGTGGAGAACTTCATTTTGATGTTGGGGGGAGTTGGAATAGAGCAGATGATGGTTGATAGATGTGTTGGTGAAGGAGGTCTGAGGTTGTGAGTGTGAGGGTAGATGTTGTTGTTGATGCTCAGAAACATTTGCTTCGTTGAGGGGGCATCTGAAGCCTTTTGTATTCAGTTCACCGTCGTTCTCCAACGTGACGTCGTCCGATAGAACCACATCAGCTCCTTCTCCCAGACAGTCGAAGTCCGTATTCACAGGCTCTCGGTCTCCTGAGCGGTCCTCGGTGATCATCTCCGCTTGCAATGAAGGAATCACTTCACAGCCGACGTCTGGAAAGGGTATCATGGCTGCTCTGAGCAAGCGAATCGTGTGACTATTCTCGTCAAAGGCCAAGATCAGCGGTCTCCCATTCCCGATGGATGACGATCTCGTCTCCGGAAACATCATGTCTGCTCAACGCTGCCTCACTGTTGTCTGCACAGACCGGTGGTCGCTGTGCGCGGACATGGTCTTGGCACCACAATAGCCACCGTTGGCCCGTTTTGATGCACAACTGCCGATCATCCTGGAGGATGTGGGCACACAGAAGTCCTATACTCCACACCGTCAGCCTCTGTTCCTATTCTCCGGTTGCACCAGACAAGGGGCCTCATTCTGCACTTCCAGATCTGGTAATAACGCCAATTAGAGCAACGATCACCCCAGATGCCGAGACGGCACGGCACGGACGGCAGAGCCCCAAACCCCACACAAATTGCTCGAATTACACGGTGATCGACGTCAGCGCTCGACACTCTCCAGTCCTCAGCCTCGCCTCTGCAGGGTATGTCATCCTTCCAGCTCGGATAATTCTTTGCAGCAACTGTGTTCCAGGTGCAGTGTCACCGCAGATAGAGTGAAGTCAGTAGAGTGATAAGGAGTTACTGGTGCACAAGTACAATGACCTCACCGCCAAGAGGAGGGAAATACTGCTGCCTGCGCGCACCCGAAGGATGGAGCTTTGTTACACATTACAGCCCCAAATATGGAAATCCACCGCAGTCAGGCCTGGCTACTGTCTGACGACTGGCGAGGAAGGGCGCAGTGCGGATCTCTAAGCAAGACCTTGCGAATTCAAACATCGACTGGAAAAGGAAAGGGAGATCCCCAGCGATATTGTAGGGTTGATTGTTTCAATGAGTGTTCGACACTTCCGGTCAAGGACCTGCCTCGCAGGATTAGATTGAATGCAAAGTGTGACCCAGCACTGGAAGCAAAAATCTCTTCATCTTGAGCAGTCAATCACTCGCATGATGTTACGGCACGTCTTGAAATCATCAACTTGAGACTACTTCTGAATATCGTACAAGCCCACCTCCTGTATGTTGCCCAGCCTGTCGCCTCACTGCGTCTTGTTACCTGGACTGTGCTCCCCCGAATCGAGCCAAGAGGGCCGTGAACTCCGTTCTGTCTTCACCTTTGGCTTGGAGTAGCGTTGTCATCTCGGCGATACTCTTTCCATTGCGGTTCAGAACATCCATGCTCGATCCATTCTTCAGCAGAATCTCGGCTGCGCCAGTGTGACCTCCAAAAAGGGCCTCATGCAGTGGGTGATCGCCGGCTATTGTTCTCGCGTCTGTGTCAGGCTTCGCCCCCTTGCTAAGCAGGTAACATAGCGAGGCCTCGTTGCCACGCCTGGCAGCCAGACCAAGGGCTCCAGAGTGCTCTAGACGGGCACCATGCTCTAGCATGAGGTCAACGGTGGCCTGGTGGTTGGGGTAAAGCGCAGCAGCAAGCGCGACAGGGTAGGCCACCGAGTCGGGCTCGAGGTTCGGATCAGCCCCGTGTTCAAGGAGGTACCGGAGAAACTCGATGGGCTGCCGTCTGTGGCAAGCCGCGGTAAGAGCTGTGCCGAACCTCTCAAAACTTCTGTTTGCAGCCGAGCCATCTTTGGCCAAGACCTTGGAGAACAGGGGTGCGGAGCCAGCGCCTGCGGCAGCTCGGACTGTTGCATCGTCGATCTTGAGATTTGGAAAGTGGTCCAAGATATGCTCGACGACTGGGAGCTGAGACGCCTGTGAGGCTGCGCTGAGCAGTTCCTGGGCAGACACGGGCGAGATCTCCTGTCTCGAAGACTGGCAAAGCGATTGAAACTTTGCGAGGTCACCCGCGGCAGCTGCGGCCATGAGCATCTCCTGGGTGGGCGTGGTAGACATTGTTTTTCCCTCTCGGCAATGTGGAGGAATCAGATGAAACTGACTTTGGGGGAAGATGAGGTGTTGCTATGGCCAAGTAGACTGTCCGTGTTGAGCTCAGGCCCGAGAACATGGATCGAAGGCTGTTATACTCCACACGAGATGGCAGCCTGCTGGATGTCAGCGGTTGCCATTGGTATGACGTAGGGACGAGCGTATGCTGCTTGGCTCCAGCGGCGACCTTGATGATCTCCGTGGCAGTGTGGAGCTACGCGGAGGCAGCTATATTTAGGACAGTGTCGGGCTGATCCAGCTCACTTCTTGATTCGGCCGAGCACACGCGGAATGTTTTGGCCGTGCCCACACCCCTGTCTCGTTGGCTCACGGTGGGATGATGATGATCTTCTTCACATTATAGTTTCTTTCCTAACGTGAGTCGATCGGCGCACCATCTTCTTCGTCGACTTCGAGGCAATGCCGACTTCCGCCAGACCGATGGGATCGTGGTCCCTGTAACTACCGATGCATGAACCAACGGCATGTAATAGATGCCATGCGGTTAAACCTGTGCCTTTGCACAGACTCGCACACGTCCTGTCGATCGCCTGTCACGCCTCGGAGCCGAGAAGCGTTAGGGCGACGAACGCAACTCCCTCTTGACTTGTAGGCTGAAGGATCTTCACGCAACCTGGGATCCTCGACACATCATTACTTGATACAGCGAAGTTGCTGTATAGAGACATGTGTTTCTTAATTGGGACGTGTCGTTCGACTAGGTCCAACGTTCACCAGCATCGCGACTAGGCTTCGCCGTAATTCGGGAGAGCATGCATGAGCACGACGGACTGGTCGGACAGACATGTCGTCACCGGCACACACGGGTTTGGAGTCTTTCTGATATGCTTGGCTGAGACTGTTGGGAAAAGAAATGTGTATAAAGACAGGCGATGGCAGCCTTCTTTATGAGCATCTGATCCATCAGCAAGCCAGCACCAACCCTCAGTCCACAACAAGCACCAGCGCCCGTTCTCGCAGCATCTTCTTGCCCAATCCAGTTGTCCATATCTTTTTTTTCAGTCCCAACCTCCTATACCAGCACCATGAAGTTCTTCGGCGTCCTCACTCAGGTCCTGTTCCTGGCTCTCCCCGTCAGCATCACCGCAGCCCCCATCGATGCTCCCAAGGACATCGACCTCGCCAAACGAGCCTGCCCGACCGTCGACACTGTCGTGACCTGGCTCATCGACTACAGCAGCGTCGGCGACAACACCGTCTTCTACACGTCTGGTGCCGGGCAGCAAGCCGCAGCGGACCTCGCGGCCGAAGTCGGCGGCAGCTGGTTCGGATCCGCCTTTGGTAACCAGCTGACAACCTGGCTCGACGAGTGCGACGGGCAGCAGGATGAGAACCAGCTCATCGCCGTCATGAGCGAGGCCCTGGCCAGACGATCCACGGGTGCCACCTATGTCGTGCTGGGCCAGTACCCGATCGGCACCGACAGCGTCTGGCTGCGGAACGAGTACCCGAACCTCACGGGCGTGAGCTCCATCACTGCTGTCAACGCAAGGGACTTGTCTCAGCGCCAGGGCTACACCCCTCACCAGAACCCCTGGAGCAGCTAGATGCTGGATAAGGAAGATGCTGTCCACGAGAATTCCTGGTTACTGTTGCCGCCCATCACAACGCGCGCCAGATGATGCGGATTCAACCACTGGCCCCTAAGTCTCTTGGCTTCGTCCACGTCACACAACTTTTGTATATCTTGTTCCATCTCAGGCTTTTGCACAGCAGCAGACTGTCCATGGCCCTGTCTTAGTGCTTTTATCAGTTCCCCTGCTCTCACTTACATCTATCCGCTGTATATATGCTCTCCACAAATTGTACACACTCGTTCATGCCAATACATTCATCATCCCCACTGGAAAGAGGATAAGCTGAAAGGTGCATATTGTGACCAATTATCATCCACAAGAGTGCCTATAGAGGGGTTGACATTTATTATGAACCTGCTTGTTTATCTATGCCTCGCCCTCTCGCATTTGTCCCTTTAGATGCAGGACAGCAGGCTGCCAATCTTGTCGATGACGACCTGCTGCTGCGCGGCCGAGGCCGTCGACTTGTCGTTGGCATCCCCGACGCTGATGGTGACGTAGCACGTACCCTTGCGGTTGATGACGTCGAACTCGGACGGCAGGCGGGTGCTGCCGCAGTGGTTGGCGTCGCGGGCGGAGAAAAGGCCGATGTTGATCCGGGTCAGGACGAACTTGACGTTGTCGAGGCTGGTGCAGGAGCCTTCCACGGCGGGCAGGTTGACGTTGAGGAACACGTTCTGCGGCAGGTAGGGTGCGCCCGAGGCGATGACGGCGTTGGTGAGCTTGGTGGCGATCTGGGCGTAGAAGCTGCTGCGGAGCGGCACGGGGCTGGTGTTCCAGGCCAGGACGCCCTCGGACTTGCCGGAGAAGGCAAGGGCCGGGATGCCGGCGTCCTTGGCACCGTAGACGGCGGCGCCGACGGTGCCTGAGAAGAGGTCGCCGAGCCAGGCGTTGATGCCGACGTTGGGGCCCGACACAATGAGCTCGGGGGCCTGGCCGTTCCAGATCTGCGGGCCAAAGGTGCTCAGGCCGTACTTGAGCGATGTCACGGGGAACGAGTTGACCCAGTTGAGGCGCGTGTTGGTGGCGTTGGTGCCGACCGGGCCGCTGTTGGCGGGGCAGCTGTCGTACTGGCAAGCGGTCTTGCGCGGCTCGGGCTCCTTGTCGTTGGATCCTGGTAACTGTTAGTATCATGAACTCTTCGGTTGGAGAAGTGGACAAGCATACCCGTGCCGGACTGGTTCTCGGCAGGAGCCGAGACAACGGCATCGTGACCAGCGGCCCGGAGGGAGTCGTGCAGGCTGCGGAGGTACAGCTCGGCCCAGCCGTCGTCGTTGGTCTGCAGGATGCGAATAGCCTGGGTGCTCGAGGCTGCGAGCGCAGCGAGGGCGAGCGAGAACTTCATCGTGGCTTCGGGGGGCACAAAGAGCACGTGCGGACGGTCGGGACTTGGAGATGGAGCAACAGCTGAATGGTGAAGCCTGTCCGAGTCAAAAATGGCTATCCGACGAGGCGATCTGCGGCAGCTTATATCCTGTCCCAGTGTTTCTGCCGATCCGTTTCGAGCCGCACGAAGCTGGCGTGTTTTGACATGTGCTCGTCGCCTGCGGTGGAGGAGAGCAATGTCTATTATGCTCAATGTAACCCGAGGTCACCGCCGAGCCCTGGAAGCGCCAGCTGTGCCCTGGTACAACGCCCCTGGCGAACCTTACCTTAAAGTGAAGATGCTGGGGTATCCCCCCTGTCGATCCCGGCACCTGCTGCAACGAGCAGTTGCTCCGGGCACAATGGTCCCATCAGGCGCTGTGAGTGGCTGCTTTGTGGCTGCTGCATTGACGATGGCCTGTGGTGCTCACGGGGACCTTTGGCGAATGGCACAAGCACCCTCGTCCTCGTGCGGTGATCGACGCGGGGCGGAGTGCTTCAGACTTGGGGTCGTGCTCGGTCACGCATTGAGGGCTTTTCGCATGCTCCTGTTTACGCGAGGCCGCCCATTCGCTTACATAAAGGAAATACGTCTGTCCACTTGGCGAAACGTTATTGAACTTTCACATGTGTGTGATTGTTGCTCAGTATGTTGTATGTTTAGTAGACATCAGAGGCCGTAGCGACACGGAAAGGGTGACCCGCTTCAATGCCTGGTGAGAACATAATCAAGTATGCAGACTGCGCAAGAGATACAGCGCGATCTTCCTGGGAATGTAAGGCAAACAAAACCCCGCACAAGAGCCTTGTGCTATTGCCGGGCTCGAAGTGCGGGAGTCCAACGCGGAGAAGGTCGAGAACCACCACACATTGGAACGTCGTGGGTGCAAAGCCCCGTCCCCACGTTCCCCTTTCCCTCTTCAGCTGGATCATGTGCCTCGGTCACAAGCCGATTGAGAAGAAGCACAACATATGAAGTGATTTTTCGCCTCTCTTGGTCCAATGATGAAGGAGTAGGAATGGCACGCCACCGCTAAAAGAGGTGCAGAGTGTTTTGGGACGACCTTACACATTCCACCACAAATTAAACAATGGAATAAATAACTAAGCAAGCGCATTTACCAGCCCGTACGCAACTGGAAAGTGCATCAACTGATAGTAAGATGCTCGTCATCACACAGGCAGACCTCGGGCCACCTCATCGGAATACGCCAGTGCCTGCTGCCTGCCGCGATGCGGGACCCATACTGCTGAAAACCCCATCAAGCAGCCAGTGTCGCCACACTGGACAGCACACACCCACCACCATATCACGCCCGCCGAATAGAAGACAGGCGCGCCATGAAGGTCACGTATGCGACGAAACTGTGCCTGACAGCCAGCCTCGGCACCACCGCAGCAGCCACAGCCTGGCCCGTCGACGACTTTGACTGGAACTCCCTGACACCGTCGAGCACCCTCGACTTCACCCCGTGCTACAACGACACGCACAGATGTGCGAAACTCCAGGTCCCCCTGGACTGGCTCGATGCGTCCAACGACGCCCTCAGCCCCGTGACCCTCGCCATCGTCACCAAACCCGCCGCTGTGGCCCGCTCCGACCCGTCCTTCGGGGGCACCATCATCACCAACCCCGGCGGGCCGGGAGCCTCCGGCGTCGGCTTCATCCTCAGCGGCTTCGGAGAGAAGCTCCAGCGAAAGGCCGACAGCGCCAGCAAGAAATACGAGATCTTGTCCTTTGACCCCAGGGGTGTTGGCCTCAGCACCCCGGCCGCGGACTGCCACCATGGGGATGAGTTTGCGCGGGGTGTCTGGAAGCTCGAGAATCGTGCCATCGGCCCCGTGGACGGCAGCTACGCGGCGGCAGCCCAAAAATCCGCGCGGGCCGCTGCGTTCGGGCAGCTGTGCGACGGCACTGCTGGCGAGCACGGGATCCAGCGGTTTATGTCGTCGGCGAGCGTGGCCAGAGACATGGTCAGGATCGTGGACGAGCTGGATAAGCTTCTAAAGGAGTCCGACAATGTTAACAAGGAGGACGAGAGGGCCGAGCTGCGCCGCGAGGTCCCAAAGCCAGCGAGGATCTTGTACTGGGGCTTCAGCTACGGGTCAGCTCTTGGGCAGTACTTTGCGTCTATGTTCCCGGGCAGAGTCGGCCGCATGATCCTGGAGGGCATCGTGGACATCGAGGACTATTCAAAGTCGGTTCGTACACGAAGTCACACAAAACACAGGTTCTCAGAAGTAGCAATTTGTACTGACGCATGTCTTTTTTGTACAGCACTGGCTCAAGTGCCTCGCCGACACGCAGGAGACACTCGCCCACCTCTGGACTTCCTGCTTCCACGCCCAGTCCAGGTGCGCACTATACAACCACGATGACAGGAGCCCGCAAGACATCGAAGCCCGCTTCCGAGACTTGCTCGCCCAGCTGGACCGCGAGCCCGCTCCGTTCGTCACAGATAGCTACACCATCACCGCCATCACAAAGCAGGACGTCCTCGGCGTCGTCTTTCAGGCCCTCTACCAGCCCCTGGAGACATTCCCAGCCATCGCCACCGTCCTCAACGCGAGCATGCACGGGGACCACGCCAGGCTGTACTCCATGCTCAGCCTCTCCAGCCGCGACGCCGCCTGCACGCAGGATGAGCACCCGGCGGCATCGAACCCGAACGCCCTCATGCGCGACGCCTGGGTCGCCATCATGTGCGGCGACGGCGTCTCCCGCGCGGACATCAGCATCCCGGAGATCGTCAATTATATCAACAGGCTGACGGCCGACTCGCCCGACTTCGGCGCCGACTGGGCCCGGCACGTGTACGAGTGTCGCGGCTGGACGGCGCGGCCGGGGGATCGTTATGACGGGCCGTGGGGTATCCGGGATTCTTCTTCCCTCCCTTCTTCTGCAAGTGCCGAGGACGACGGACCCTCGGCGCCGATATTGTTCATGACGTCCCACGCCGACCCTGTGACACCACGCGAGAATGCCTTCGCCGCGGCCGAAACCTACTCCGGGTCCCGCGTGCTGGTGCAGAACAACGTCGGGCACTGTGTTTCGGACTGGCCGAGCCGGTGCACCGAGGGGCATGTCAAGCGATATCTGGACACGGGAGAGCTGCCGCCCGAGGGGACTGTGTGCGAACCGGACTGCAAGCCGTTTGAGGCGTGTCCGGAGCGTGATGGTGTGTTTGTGGCGAGGACGGGAGGTTGGAGACTGAACGGGCCGCTGGCTATCTTTCACTGAAGAAACTATGCATCGTCCATACGAGCAAACGATTTCGAAAGGAATATTGCGTGTTTATTGTATGTACTGTGACCACCGGAGTAGTCGTGAATGAGGCAGGTTAATATGTATGGGAACGAAGCCTACTCAACCCATGGGGCTCTTCCATCACGACCCAAATCCTCACATCCCATCCCTGATCATCGCATTAACGAGCTGCACGTGCCGGTTCGCATTCGTCTCGCTCCACTCGTTGTCGTAGTTGAGCCCGTACGGCCAGATGTGGCTCCCGCCACAGTTGATCTTGGCGCCGGCACCGTCCCAGCTCTGCAGCAGTGCCGTAGCCTGGGGCCAGTTGTTGGCCGCGCACCGGTTGTTGAACGCGGCCGTCTGGCCGATGCCCAGGGTGTGCGAGATCTCGTGCATTGCGGTGCGCTCGGTCATGTACGAGCGGTTGCTGCCGAAGCGCAGGTCACCGTTGTAGTTGGCCTCGGCGGTGGGCACGCCGGGCGTGTAGTAGACCCGGATCGTCTTGGACGCGGTGCCGAGGCGGTCGTAGCGGGCGACAGCGGCGCGCATGGCGTTCTCGATGCGGCCGTACGCCTCGGACTGGTCGGCGGAGGGGTTGCTGACTTTCTGTAGCGACCAAGAGAGGCGGGCGGAGGCGCCAGAGGCGCAGGCCAGGGCAGCCACGACGAGGGAGGAGACGCGCATGGTGTGAATATTGTATTTGTGTAGGTCGTGTGAGATATGGGCCCGGGTGCTGTGCCCGAGAAACAACGTAAGATCATGGCAGACGGGCGACTTAAATAGTCCTCGAGGGCGTGAGTCCACGTCCGGATCGACGCTGTCGCCCATGACATACTCCAAAATGCCAAGCATCATCCATCAGTGCAATATAGAGCAAGGGGGGCCGGCATTCAGCGGCAATGCCACTCGATCAATAACGAGTCCCTCAAGTATGCAGCACCTGCGCTATCTGCCGCGGACAACTATGCCCGCCAATCGTGGGATTGTTTTGCGGAAGATCCCTGCCCGTGGCAGTCGGTTTTCCGACGGCGGCGTGCATCCATATCTACTCCAGACAAGGGTCCTTGCGCTCGGTACCACGTCGGCGGGCCTTGGCTGCCGGAAAGGGCACGGAGCTTGCCATAGGTGCAGAAAGACGCTCGGCAGCAGGTGACTATCTGATAGGCCACTCTATAGCAACTTATAGCGGCCTCGGGATTTGCCGCACCAATGGAGGACCCGGTCGTATATGCTCAGGGCATGATGTGGTGGAGGACTGATCGCCACGACCATGACCGTGATGGTCCACCACCCTGGACTGGTGACCCCTCCCATAAGGCAGGTGGTATCTACTGTTGGAGTTGACTGAGATAGATTCATGCCTCGGTCAGCACATACTGCCAACCTACTGCGGCCCTCGCTCCCCAAAGTCCATCTCAGAGGCGTCCTGGGCCATAGAGCCCGGCACAAATGGGAAGTGCACTTCTGGCTCGAAGAGATGCGTGCCCATGTCGCTGTACGCGTCATACACGGGGAACTGCATGATATCCTGCATGGAATCTTCGTCCAGAGGCGACGGGAAGTGGCCAGTCGTGGCGGCGGAGCTCAACGGTACAGGCACTGGGTACGCGAAGGGGTCTTCCTGTGGGAAGATGAGGCCGTGGTTGCGCATCTGGGGGATGTCCTGCCGTAAGCTCGGCGCAGCCAAAGGAGGTTGTGTCTGCTGCGGGAAGCCCCGTTCATGCGACACCATAGGCGTGTTCGGGATGCTTGACCAGTCATTCGCTGCCTCATATGAGGTAGTTGGTGGAGGCTGGCCAAGGAAGTCGCCCGTGCGGTTCCGTCGTGACTCCGGCTGTTCATGAAGCCACTGATCCACGTCAGCCGAATTGGCAGGCGAAGCGTGTAGGGACATGCGACTGGGCAGTTGTTTAAACAATGCCTGTAGCCCGTAGTTAGCGTATGTTGCGCGAAGGCAGCAAGGATCGGCACAGTCAGGTGACTCACATTAAGAGCAGCCGTGATTCGATCGGCTGCTAGACTCTTCTGCGTAAAGCTTGAGATGCTGTCCTTGCCCAGCTGGGCATCGGATAGAATGGCCGGCAGAGCTGGGGCTTGTGGATTATTCAAGATGTAGATGACGAGGCAGAGCACGGCTGTGAATTGTGTGTAGGTATTGAACCAGTATGGTCCGATCAAGGCGGCGCGTTTCTTGATCTCCAGGCCGATGTGGACAATGTTGCGGCAGACATGGATGCCAGCCGCTGCGAGAGCATAGACGCGGTTGTCGACAGCAGGCTGCCCCGGTGACTGCCGCGGGTTGTGGTGCAAGAACGGGCGATAAAGCATCATCTGTACATGCGCGAAAGCGAAACGGAGAAGTATCTTGATTCTGTTGACCGGGATGGTTAGTCAGCCTGATTTCGGAACCTAGTAGGACTGGCAGTCAGCATAGATTCTACCGGACTTGACGTACCTCTCCCGCTGATCGTCATCCTCCTGGCCCGGGTGCCAGCTAGGCGGCAGCTGGCGCTGCCATTCGTGCAGCTCATTTTCGATTTCCCGAATGCGCGCGTAGTTGATGCTATAGGTAGGATTGTCCGCCTCGGTCGCGGCGCTCTGGGACGGGTACACATGCTCGAGAATCTGCGCGAGGATCTTCATGAGCCTGGTATGAGCGTTGAAAGCCTCGAAGACGGACGACGACCCAGGCGGCGGACGGGCGATGCCCTTGTTCGTGATGAACTCGTCATCGACCTCGGTCGGCAGCTGCTGATCAATGTCCTTGTCCTGCAGCAAAATGGGCAGACCAAGCGTTGTGGACAGGTAGATATCCATCTGCCGAATGGTGTAGAATATGCGGCGCCGGGTCTCGGTCTCTATGGGAGTCAGCGACCCTGGCGGCAGGTTCCTGTGCAAGCCCATGCGGAGGGCTGAACGCAGCGCGACTCCGACCAGGGTGTAGCAGCCGCCGAGATTCCCGGTCGCTTGCAGGAATTGGATGATGAAGACGATGGCCTGCAGCGTCATGATGTTGCGACACTCGTGGAAATCCTGGAGAAACATGCGTGCCGAGATGTAGTACTTGTACCCCTGCTCCATGCCCTCCTCGTAGTGGTCCGGATTGGTCGGGTCGTTCTCGTCAATGTCGTACATGGCACCGAGAGCGACGACGGAAAAGAGCAAGCCGACGAACCTGCGCTCTGTTGTCGTGTAGATGGACGGGCGGGACTGGTAGAGCTTGTCGAACATGTCGAAGAAGGAGGGGACGTGGACGGTGCGGAGCAGGCAGGAGCCGCAGTCGAAAGCATACTGGCACAGAGTCCGGGCGGTCTCACGGTCGGGCAGGCGCGAGTGATCGTACGTAGTCTGCCAGGGCACGCCTGTCAGGGCTGGCGTCCAAGCGATGGAGGGCAGTGAGGCATGGGGCAAAAAGGGGATGCGCGAGTCGTAGCGGGTCAGCTCGGGTAGCTCCTGGGTGATGCGGCTGAGGAAGGCGGCGCTGGACGAGAGACCGTAGAAGTCGGATTCGCCATCGTCGACGAGGTTGAGCTGGGCAAAGTCCTGGAAGAGGGAGATGTTGCGGGCATCGTCGGCTGGCTTGTCGGCGGATGGGGGCGAGGACGGGTCGCTGCCGGGCGTGACGGCCACCGAGGCACGGCCGGATGACACGGACGGAGCAGCCGCCGCGGGCCCGGACCCGGGTCCAGGTCCCGGTGCAGTTCCGTCGGAGGCAGGAGCCGAGAGAGGCGGCGCGGCCGGGTGACGGAGCAGGCGGGCGAGCAGAGACTCGGCGGCCTGGAGCTTGTGCTGGAGGGCCTGGAGCTGGGAGTGGTGGGCAAGGTCGTCGCGGCGGGGCAGGGCCGTGTAGGTGCAGGGCGACGAGAACTCGGCACAGCCAGAGCAGGGGTTGTTGCCGTCGCACTTGATCTTGCGGCGCCGGCAGTCGTCGCAAGCCTTGCCGATGCGGCGGCGGCGCCGGGCCGCGGCGGCTGCGGAGGCGGACGAGGCGGACGAGGCCGGAGTGTCGGCTGCAGCGGTGTCCGGTGGCTGGGCGGGCGTCGCGGTGGCCGACGATGGTGGTGGCATGGCGACGGCGGACTAGAGACAGAGGGGCAGGGAGTGGTGGTCCGTCAGAGGGGTGCCATGGCTCGGAGGGGATGCCGCGTGCTGGCGTTGGCCGGGGCCGTGGAACGGGAGCTGGTCCGCAACCCTGGGGTGCGACTCGTCGGGTGATGTACAGAGTGTGATAGGCGCGAGACAGGCAGGAACAGGAACAGGACCGGACAAGGCTTGTGGTGTTGCATTCCGAAGCTTTTCCCTCGCGGCAGGTGCAATCGCGGGCAGAGGCAGAATCTGGGCAGGAGCGGCTTAGGAAAGCCCCGCCCTTTTCTGTACACTGGCCAATCACATGGCCTACAGCCGGAACCACGGATGTCGTTGCTTCTGCCTCCGCCTAGTCACAGCCAACAACTTCTCCCTGTGGGAATTCCGCTTACGCAGTCGACCTCCTCGAGCGCCACACTGGACGTCTCGGAGAGATACAAATATATGCCGGGGATGAGGGCTAGGGTCTGGGCGTAAAGACCAGGTATCTCTTCCAAAATATCATCCAGAATCCTCCCTCCGGCAAGTACGAAAACAAGCCCCAAATGGCCAGGATCGACCCGCAAAAGAGCACGATTATCTGGACAAGCAAAAGCAACCATGGGTGATGAAGATGCGCCAGATCTGCCCGAAAATGTGCAAGACATGCACGCTCTCTTGCTCGCGCTTTCCAGTCACGGGCTCATCCTCGTCGAGGTCGATCGGGTCTGGAAAACAGGCGAAGTCCCCGGAGGAGTCTGCGGCGTGCTGTTGACTGACACGGATGGCGTCCCAGTCGCAGGCTGGTAGCCAATCGTGATGGTGTTAGTGACAGGTGCTGTGATCGCTACTGAGCCTCGATAATCGATGGGAGACCACCATGTGAGGAAGGACTGATACGAATGTTGCGGAACACCTCGCCGTATGGACTCACTGGTGACTCGCGCAGGTCATCGTCTTCCACCGGATCTCCAGTGAAGATTACGTGCATTCTGCCAGCGGTGGAACCAACCGAGCCCCTGGTCCTGCAGCTTCTTCTTTCTTTTCGCCAGTTGACCCATCTGCAGCATGAAGATGAGGACCGCGTCGCTGTAGAACTGTGTATCGTTTCCACGGAGGCAAAGTTGCCAGCCCTATTGACAATTGCTGTGCACCTTTATTGGGTCATGGTATTCGACCCGACTGCGCGAGTACTCCTTGGCGCTGTCACTGATGTTGTAGACTTCACAGAACGCCTCGAGCAGGGCGAACTGTGTCTGGTGTGACCGAGTGACGTCGTCTCCGGTCATCTAAGGACGGTAGTCCTTGTGTTGTCCGTGGTCGTCCGAGTTGATGATTATTGTGCGATTTTCCAAAGTGAACGGCAAGTTCTGGGAAATTCTTGTTGCGTGGTTTGGAGTCTGCTGCCAGACCGGCAGGCGTGCGGTGTCCCACACGAATATCTCCGTGAAGAAGATGGGCTCTCCGAACTCGCGCTCGGCCATCATCACGAGTTCGGCGGAGGCCAAGGTGAAGCTGCCTGACCAAATGACGTTGGCTGTGCTCTCTGGGGTTGTCGCACGGACGGGTCTTCGAGGCTTTGTGACGGTGCCGTGATGAGCGGCCTGGAGGATGCAGCATGCCTCGACCCGCAGGGAAAGAGGCTCTTCATCCAGTGACTGGATGAAGTCCCAACCCCGGGACCTGCTGGCTGACAGGCCTGTGAGCTTGGGGTGATGAACCGTGATGCTCATCGCGGTGGATACTCTCGACGGAGAGAGGCTGCGCAGCGAGGTGCGGGAGTGCGATCGCCAAGGTGTGCAAGCACGCCGTCGATCATGGTCCAGGCCATGGTGAGTGGATAGATTGGTGTGGAGGCTGACAAGGACCTCTCCTACGAAGATGTTGTCAGAGCCGAGCAGGGATTTCAATGTTGCAGCTCGTTGTGATCACGCCCGTCAGAATGTTGGTGGGGTGGTCGAACATCACCTGTCAGCCGGTGTTGTCAAGCAGTGACTGTTTTGCTCCGTGTTTAGAACACCTTCAATTGCTCAAACTTGGTGACGAAAGCACCAGTCTCTGACCTGCGAATCACCTGCCGGTCGGTCTTCCGTAGCCGTAGATGGAAGTAGAACAACTTGGAAATCTAGCACTGAGTACAAGCCACGCGACACTCCGAGCGAGGACCATGGTAACAAATATCCGTTACGAAACGAACGTTCCAGGTCGAGTGTTCTTCTCTGTGCCTGCTGACTTCTCTCAGACCCACGAAGATGTCAACCCCTAGATAAGGCACGATGTTTCCTCCCAGCAACGCCCCGTCCCCCCCCCCCCCCCCCCCCCCCCCCCCCCCCCCCCCCCCCCTCTCTCCAAATGCGATCCGTGCTGCAAGCGATCCAATCCAACCTTGCTCGAAATTCCGATTTGGGCAAGCCGACTGCGACATGCACAACGACCTGGCAGCAGATGCTGAACACACAAGTTCGCGCCTTTATGTTGTGGTCTCCATACAACGACAAAATCAGAGTTCAGGCATTCAAGCATCAACGACACAAAAGTCTCGGGCGATGTGAACGCATTGCACAGGCTGATGCATTTAGAACATTACGTCCTCTTCATAGGAACAAATTCAGGAGCCTCAATTCGCAGGTGGATACACAAAGTCACATAATCGTCTTTCGCGACACAAGTGGTAGTTTGTCATTATATTCATCAACAACCATATAGACTGATATGATTCAGCTGTTTCTAGGCTCAACCGCTAGACGTGGCCTTGATGAGCGGGCCCAGGCCACCGTTGATGTACGAGGGCGAGCGCCAGTCAGACCAGTCGTGGTTGAGCAAACCCCAGGCCTCGTCAAAGTCCTGGGTGCCCTGGCGAGAGTAGTACGAGCCGACGACCACCCAGATAAACCATCCCGAGCGCTCCTTGGTCAGCAGATCAGCAATACAAGTCGCGTAGACCTTCTTCCACTCAGTCTCGTCCTGGGCGAGGCCAAACTCGGTCATGAGGACGGGCATGACGTGCTTGGTGGAGCTGACCTCCGGGTGGTGGGCCTGGTATCCCTTGGTCTGCATGCTGGACTGGAGGCCGCTGCAGCTCGTGGCACCGTTCTCGTAGTTGTGCAGCTCGAGGACGAGCTTGTTGGTCATGCCGGGGAAGTCGCGGGCCGGGTTGAAGACCTCGGTCCCGGGGGTAAAGGCGGTGCCCTGGACGAGCGGGGTGAGGTAGGTGTCGTAGTTGAGGCCCGAGAGCAGCACGAGGACGTCCGGGTGGCCGGCGTGGATCTCGCCGGCGGCGATCTTGCTGAAGCGGTACCACTCCTGCCAGTTGTACTTTGTGCGGGCGAGCTCCGGGGTGGCGTCGGGGCTGCGGAACTCGTTGCGCATCGACATGGCGACCACGGCGGGCCAGCGCTTGGCGTGGTCGGCCATGTAGCGCAGGCCGCGGTACCAGTTCTGCTCGTTGAAGTCGCGGTCGCCGGGCCAGCCGTTGCCGTCGGTCAGGCCGCAGCACCACGCGCCGCGCGACATGTGGTTGTCGAGGTCGATGTAGACCTTCTGGCGGGCGAGCTCGGCGGCGACGGCGTCGTAGACCTGCAGGCGGGTGGTCTGGTCATTGAACTGCGGGTTCTTGGCGAGGAACTGCTGGTACACGCGGGTGCCGTTGGTCTGGCCGAGCCCGGCCTCAAAGGCCTTCTTGACGGTGATGTCGGCGCCGTTGTTGGCGTAGATCTCGTCGACCATCTGGATCGCGAACGTGAGGCGCACGGCGTTCATGCCGATGCTGCGGATCTTGCTGACAATGGTCGCGATGGACTGGTACTGCAGGCCCTCGGGGATCATGACCTCGCCGTGGCCCGGCCAGTTGGTGCCGGCGAAGACGACGGTCTCGCCTTTCGTGTTCTTGATGTCGCGCCCGGAGACGGACAAGGGGCCGAACGGCCATGCGGCCTGGCGCGCGTCGAGGGACTCGGCGGCCACGGTCGGGGCAGCAGCGGCGAGGCTGGAGAGGCCCAGGAGGGTCAGGCAGAGCGCCTGGCGCATGTTTGCGAACATTGTGGCGTGCTGTCTGGGAGGATCAGACGAGACGTGTGATGGGGATGTTCAGCAGTGCTGATGCAGAAGGCCGCTCAACACCAGAGTGCGACGTCGGCGATCCTAGGACATTTATACCCGTGCAGATCGTGTGCCTGGGCCGATCTCGAGCTTCACATGCAATGACACCCGAGCCTGCCGGCAAAGCCCGGCCGGCTGCCCTGGCATGAAGAATGCGACCTGCATCGTCGCGATGCTGCCGTTGTTTCCCGGACACGACTCGGCGTCCACGTTGTATGGAGCGGTTACGATGGTAGGGTCCGCCCAGCGGTGACTGCGCAGGTGGTGCTGATCGTCATCAATGCTACGGTGCCTGGCGGGTGGTCGACCTGATCGGCGACATTGCCCAAGGCTGGACGCGGGGAAACGAGGGCCTGGGACGCAGCAGCATGACGATGCAATGCAGATGGGTCGGCGGCCTGCATGACTAAGTGGTCCAGGGGTTCATGGTGCCGAGAATATCGCCATGACGGCCCATGACGGGCACGAGGGTGGCAGGCGGGAGGCGTCGATCAGGGAGTTAGCGGCATGTGAGAAGAGCAGTGCCGGAGTGGCAGACACCGAGGCAGTGCGACATGCAGCCATCGCCGGTGGGCTTCGGGGCCCGTGATTGGCCCGCTTGGCCGGCTCGGCTGGTGTCGGCCAAGTGCCGGGGCTTGGGCGGGTCCGCACCCAATTACCCCGGATTTCCTCCACACCCCGGCGGCCGATGACATACCCCCCGCCGGCACAAGACACGACAAGCAAGGCACGGCTCGAGCTTGACACGAACAGTCGTCGTGGGGAACAGGCGATGATCGTGGCCGCAAAAGGCAGGACAGGGCACGCCAAGAGCTTGGTATCTCGTCGGCTTTGTGAGTCTGCAGAGGCTCGACTTGGTCACAGGCTGTGATGGCATGGAAACTGTAAGGCCAGTGGAGGATCCGGTGCTGTGTATCCTGAGAGCCACGATGATCGTCTCCGTCTGTCTGTCGAGGCACCCCGGGTGCTGCGTACGGCCGTGACGAAGTGAGCTCTCGAAGGATTTCTGTGCTGCACAGGAACGTTTCAACAACCTTGGCGACAGAGACCATCAAATTGTATATTTTTAAGTGTTATTTCATCTGTGAAAGAGTAGGATCAGGATGCAGTGTTTTACAGAAGAACCACCTGAGGATAGGAGGCGAAGACACTTATATGGAAGTATTGCGTCTCTTTTCATTGCTCAAATTGAAGTCCCAGCACTCTTCGTCAGCACGTCGCAAGAGCACACAACCCGGGACCGACGGTATTTCGCCTTCTACGATGTGCGCAAGAATCTGGTCCACAGAGACAGCGACGACTGCTTAACCGGCAGTTCAATTTTAATGAACATATAAAAGATCCAGCTGGCAAACTCATCATGCGGTCATCCCAGCCGCGCACTGCAGCGTCTCTTGAAACGGCCAACTACCCGCCCATTGCTCGGCGTTCGCGAGGGTCGGTTCGAGGAATGCCTCGTCCTCTGGCTCTTCCACCCTTTATGGTTGACTAGCCCTTCTCTATCGTGCACCATGTCCTCCATGAGGCTGGATCTTATCGAGGAACCGATTGAGCCTGAACAAATGCCGTTTGAACCATTCTTCACGCCATTGCGAGGCAGGATGCGACGGCGCCGGCTACCGCGACACCAAACATGGTCTTGTAATTGTCGGAAAGCCATATCCTCAAGCGGCGTAACCGAGCCGAGTGGCCGGTGAAGGCCGGAGGAGGCGCATAGTCACTGCTCCGTGGATAGACACCCATTTCACCTCGCCAGTCCACTCCGTACGGCCACTTCCCGTGCTTTTCGTGGTAATCCCAGATGATGCCCTCCAGTCGCGCGTCAAGATCTCGCCCCTCCGTCTCAGCGCGCACGTGACCAGGTCTGTAGTCGGGAGGCCAGGTTCCATTGACCTGCCAGTAGGTCATGGCTGCTTGAAGCTCTCCGCGACAGCTCTCTCTGTGACAGCAGGCAGTTTTGAGGTCGTTCTGGTAGTGGCGGCCGTCAGGACAGACTGCGTAGCTTGGGAAGGGCATGTCTTTGTCGGAAGTGATTCCAAGCTTGATCGAGATTGGGCCGGTCCACAGGTACCAGTCCAGATCCATGCCCTCCATGAGTTCCGCAAGGCGGTCGTCGATGCCTCCCATGTTGGCAGCCCAGTACAGGACGACGTTGAAAAACGTCGGGTACGCGTCCGTGTCTGTGGCCCGCCAGTCGGTGCAGGTGTGCTCCCAGGCGATGGTCGGGTCATGGTGGGCGACCATGAACTTGAGATAGTCTATTGCGAGTGTCGAGGCCGAGCAAGGCCCCAAGCGCCGCGATGAGCTGGCGCTGCGTGGCCCAGTGGCGCGCGACATCGGCTCCCGTCATGTCGGGGCGGGCCGACTTGCTGTGGGCATGGTCATCGCGGTTGATCATGACCGAAGTGTGTCCAATCACAAAGCGATAGTCTCCGAACCCAGGCGAGAGGGTGCGTGGCGTCTCAGGAAACTCCGGCAGACCGATGTGCTGATACATGTACCATCTTGAAAAGGCAAGCCGCTGGCCGAGGACTCTCTCCGCATGTGTGATCAGCTCGGCCGCCGCTACACAGTATATGGAGGTCCCAAAGAGGGTTGTTTTCTTGTCGTCATGGTTCCAGATCTTAATGTAATCCGCCGGCCACGTAAGCAAGCCGCGTTCAGCGTCGATGAGCATAGCGCATGCTTCGTTGCGCAGGCGCTGTGATGCCCAGCGCAGGCCTTGGATGCGTGTCCATGCTTCTCTGCCGGTATCACTGAGATCCGCAGGCTTTTCGATGAGCATGTCGTGGACAGAGGACATCCAAGATGTGTTCATGTTGTTGCTAAGGCCTTGGTTGATGTAGGTGTGTGATCTGAGGGCCGAGTGACGCAATGCGTATCTTCTGTAGGCGTGCAAGATCGAGTTGGATGTTGATCTATCCAGAAGAAGCAGAGAAGACGTGAAGGCGAGGGATGAAGCGACGATAGGACCTAAACCGCAGCTGCCGGTGAGCAGCGGTCGATCACTGTGGTGTGGGGAGGAAGACACAAACCCGGCGAGGTACGCGCTGGAGAGTGTATGAAGACGGGAAAGCCATCAAGAGCCGGTCAGGTCATGAGGTGGTCACGGCCAGACCACAAGCTCGATGGTTCCTAGTAACAAAGTTGACGTATAACTCGCGAGCCGGGACTTGATCCTGCCCGCAACAAAGAAAGACGTGATATAGGCGAGGATCGTTGAAAGGTTGGAATGGGCCGGCCATGCGTGGTGGTGTGTTGTGCAGAAGTTGCCAGTGAGCACAGAGGTTGTGTAATTCCGCAAGACGTTGCGTACCCTCCTCTCAAACCAAGTACCTGCCTGCCAAGCTTACATAATTGGTACTTGAGTGTAACCACTGCCAAAGAAGATAAGCAATTCGAAGAAGCTCCTTGGCCAGGACCACTGACATACGGAAGCACGTCCCTGGTGGTGCGAAGACCACAACCATCTGGGTCCAGCATCAGTTCACTTCAGTTCAAAAACAGATACCACAACATGCTCACTTGCATCGTGTCGACCAAGATATATGTTCAAGATTGGGCGATGCCCGTTGTATTTGCAATGTGATGTATACACAAAGAATGAGTAATAAATATGTGCACGTGCCTAGACAACTCAGGATGCCTAAATGTGAGACACACTGTGATGTCAGGGCAGATAATCTCAAGATGTCAACAGAGAAGAAAAGAAACAGCAAGATGCCAGTAGATGCAGACTTTTGAGCCTCCCGCTCAACCCCAAACACTCATCCTTCCACGATTCTCCAGGGCATGACCACGCTTATGCGAGGGCGCTGGCGATGGCGTTGTACGCGGCCTTGGCGTTGTAGTTGCCGTCGAACAGGAGCGGGTTCTCGCCCTTGCGCCACGAGTCCTTGTCGCTGACGCCCCAGACGGTGATGCCGACGCACTTGGGGACGTTGAGGCAGGCGCGGACGACGGCGGTGTAGTCGTTGGAGGGCGCGTTCTTGATGTCGAGCTCGGTGATGGCGACCTCGGCGACGGAGGCGGCGGCGAGCTGCTGGAGGGCACCCTGGACGGCGGAGCCGGCACCCTCGGAGATGTGCGTCTGCGAGCCGATGCCGTCGATGGGCACGCCGGCGGCGACCCACTTGTTGACGTGCTGGACCATGCCCTTGGTCAGCTTGGCGTAGTTGGCCTTGTCGAGGTTGTAGTCGTTGATGTAGAGCTTGGCGGCCGGGTCGGCGGCGCGGGCGGCCTTGAAGGCGATGGAGACAAAGTCCTCGCCGAGGACGCGGGAGAAGACGGAGTCACGCATGCTACCGTCCTCGTTGAAGATCTCGTTGACGACGTCCCACTGGAGGATCTTGCCCTTGTACCGGGTGACGATGGTCTTGATGTGGTTCTGGATGACCTGGGTAAGGGTGTTGCGGTCGTTGATGTTCTTCACCCACTGCGGCAGCTGCGAGTGCCAGAGCAGGGTGTGGCCGCGGACGGCCTGGCCGTTCTGCTGGGCAAAGTTGACGAGGGCGTCGGCGTTGCCGAAGTTGAACTGGTTGCGGTTGGGCTCGAGGGCGTCCCACTTCATGCTGTTCTCGGGAGAGACCTGGCCAAAGTTGGCCTTGATGATGGCAGCGTTCTTGCCCGTGTTGAGGAGGCCCTGGTCGGTGGCGACGCCAAGGTACTTCTTGCCCTTGGCCTTGAAGCGCTGGTTGATGCTGATGGCGGCCTGGCGGGCCTCGAGGACCTCGCCGGACTGCAGCTGGCGGGCTGCGAGCTCAGACTCGTTCTGGGAGAAGTCGGCCGGCAGGGCGGCGACGAGGACGGGGAGGAGGAGGGCGGTAGCGAACTTCATGGTGGCGGTAGAGATGGCGTGGGAGGAGGTCCTGAGGCTGGTGGTAGTGGTAAAGAGAGTGAAGAGTCAGTGTGACTTGGGAGAGAAGAGGCTGTTCTGGATGTTGACTGAAGCTGGATCTTGGCCATGCTTTATACTGTTTGCCCTGTCGCTGTCTGCTTGCCAGAAAGGACTGTTTCGTCTTGACAGCGGACCGAGGCGAAGCTTTGGGCGACCAGGGGTGTCATTGGTGTTTCTCACTTGGCTCCGTCTCTGGAACTTTCTGGGCCTTCATCGCCAAGGGAAACAAGCTTAGAGGCAAGGCCATCTTGTCCGGGGTGGGTGTTGTCAGGCACGGACTCGGTTCACTTGCCGGAATCGGGTCTGCCACTTGTGTGTGCCACGCCAGGCTACAGGTACCGTATGTCATGGCCTGCGTGTCACGGCCAGGCCTCGAGATGAAGGGACGGCAATGGGGCTCTGGCGCCGGAGGGTCTTGGCCCGCCGAGGCTCCGCTGCCGACGGGTTGCGCTGCCTTATTGGGACGAGACGCTGCCTGCGGAGTGCGGTGCTCCGTGATGGGCATGCCCGGAACAAACCCCTGCGCAATGGGCCGTGGGTCGTGAATCTTGATCCGACATCATCTCACCATGAGGTGTTGGTGGCCCCTGGAGACGGACGAGGGCAGGGCAGGGCAGGGCAGGGCACGGGCGCCCAGTTTCTCCCTCAATGAGAGTACAGTTGCGGGCACCAACGTCGACGAGATCATCGTTGCGGGCCTGGTGAAGCAGGCTAGCCCGTCAATGCTCATCAATGTCCAACGCGGGCTACGTTTTAGCCGGGATGAGTGAGCACGAAACATGCGCAATCGTCAGCTCAAGGCAGACCTCGCAGGGAGGACCCCCTTAGTCAGTCGGAGAAATGCTTTCGACATCGGACTAATAACTTGACCTCTACAGCGTACTTGCTCACTTTAGCCGTCCTTGTTTCCCTCTGGCCCTCTGGGCCAGGTGCGGCGGCGCAGGACATCGGGTGATGGGAGGCGGTGGATCCCGCCGACTCAGGGGTCAACCTCAAACAATCACGGTCCACTTGGGAAAGTGCGGATCATGTCCCGGAAGGTCCAGACTGTGCTGATAAGACAATGGTCTACGTCCTCGAGCCTCCGAAGAAGAAACGCAGTCCTCGTGTGGCTGAGCCTGGCGGAGTTGTCCTCTGACGTCTGTCTGCAGCATCGCACGGCAGATGCCATGCCATGCCTAGCCATGCATGCCATGGAGAATTAATCCCGCCACAGAGGATTAGCCGAGCTGCACGCGTCCTGTCATGCGGCCACGAGAGTGTGGGGTACTGCATTTAGCCAGAATAGGGAAACCTGGGGGATGGGGGAAGACGCCATGCGCATTGTACTTATGGCGGCAGTGTTACACTGCAGCATCACAGCTCGTGCTCCCTTTCTCATCTATCTGCACCGTCCGTCTCGTTTCCGCCAGTCTCAGCGCGACCTTGGACTGTCCGAGCACGTTCACACGGGTCCGGCACAACCCCCCCCCCCCCCGGCAATAACAGCACGAATAAGCTTTCAGCAGCCCACGACGATCGTCGCCGTGCCTGATCCCTTCCGTGGCCCGATCGGGACTGGCACTTGTTGCGCGCCTATCACGACCGTGGGACAGCAACGCGCGCTTCGGCAGAGGGTGATCCATTTCCATTTCGGGTCGACGCCTCACAAGTCCTCCCCACGGAACAATTTGTGCAAGTAGGTCGCGAGTCCTCCCCGCATCCATCGTGCAGTTGGAGGCGAATACTAATGAGGACCTGCTGTGGCAGAGCAAGTCTAATTGGACTTCGCTTGGGTCATCACTAGGGACAAACATAGGGCTGGGATGTGAGTATATATCAATGTGACATACTGCTCTTTGGATCGCCTGCCGAGATGCTACGTGCCCACTGGTGACTCGCACAGGTAGCCTATAGCCTTGCCTGTTCTTCTTGCAACCGTGGTGTTGTGCTGAAGCCCCCTTTCCCTCCTTGCCGTCCTTGCCTGGCTGCCTCAGCCGCCCAACCGCAACCATGAAGCTGGGTATACTGACCCTGCTCAGCCTCGCCACCATGGCCGTTGCCGAGCAGTTCCAGAACCCGGTCATCTGGGAGGACCTGGCGGACAACGAGGTCATCCGCGTCAACGATGCCTTCTACATGACGGCGTCGACGATGCACTACTCGCCCGGCGCCCCCGTCCTGCGCTCGTACGACCTGGTCAACTGGGAGTACATCAGCCACTCGGTGCCCGTCCTCGACTGGAACAACAAGTACAACCTGCAGCCGGGCCAGCCCAACGCCTACATCAAGGGCATCTGGGCGTCGAGCCTGCGCTACCGCCCCAAGAACGGGCAGTACTACTTCCTCGCGTGCATCGAGTTCGCCCAGACGCACATCTACTCGTCCCCGTCGCCCACGGGTCCCTGGACCAAGACGGGCCAGATCGGCAAGTGCTACTACGACGCGGGCCTGCTCTTTGACGACAACGACACGCCCTACGTCGCCTACGGCAACACGCAGATCTCCGTCTCGCAGCTGTCGGCCGACCTCAAGTCCGAGGTCCGCTCCCAGCAGGTCTACGCCACGCCGTCGAGCATCGGCACCCTCGAGGGCTCCCGCATGTACAAGCGCAACGGCCAGTACTACATCATCCTCACCCGGCCCCCGGATGCGCAGTATGTCCTCAAGGCCTCGTCCCCCTGGGGCCCCTACACCATCAAGACGCTGTGCGACCGCGTCACCCTCGCCGCGCAGCCGCGCTCCGGCGCGCCGCACCAGGGCAGTTTCGTCGACACCCCGAGCGGCCAGTGGTACTACATGGGCTTCAGCGACATGTACCCCGGCGGCCGCTGCCCCGTGCTGGCCCCGATCACCTGGGGCTCCGACGGCTTTCCGACGCTCACGACCGTCAACGGGCAATGGGGCAACTACGACTACCCGCTGCCGCGGCGCAACGTGCAGAGCTCGCTCGGCACCGACACCTTCGCGGGCAGCTCGCTCAACCACAAGTGGGAGTGGAACCACAACCCGGACACGGCCGGCTTCTCCTTTGCCAACCCGGGGCTCACCCTCCGGACCGTGTCCCGCACCGACGACCTGTACGCCTCGCGCAACACGCTGACGACGCGCATCCGCGGGCCCGTCGGCACGGGCACGCTGCGCCTCGACTTCAGCGCCATGGCCAACGGCGACCGCGCGGGCCTCGCCGCCCTGCGCGACAAGTCGGCCTACATTGCCGTCGAGCGGGTCAACAACGCCTTCAACCTCGTCGTCTACACCGGCCTGACCATGAACACGGACTGGACCACGCAGTCCAAGGGCAGCGTCGCCGCCCGCGTCGACAACCTCAGCGCGCGCCAGATCTCGCTGCGCATGGTCGCAAACATCCGCCCCGGGCAGGCCGGCACGGCCCAGTTCAGCTACAGCCTCGACGGCAACTCCTTCACCAACATCGGCCCCACGGCGAGCCTGCACACCGCCTGGAACTTCTTCATGGGCTACCGCTACGGCATCTTCAACTTTGGCACGCAGTCAACGGGTGGTTCGGTCAAGGTGGTGTCGTTCACGACTGCTTGAGGGACGGGCGAGGAGGGGAGTTGCCGCTGCAGATAGCATGAGGGGGTTTCTGGGATGAGTTGTCTTTATAGCAGCTTGGTGTGAGTGGTGGCGGTTCTGCCGTGCCCACGGAACAATATCTAGCCTGCCATGCCACCGCCTCGAGCCATTTTGCGCGCACGCTGGTCCCGTCGGTTGTGATTTGCCTGTGACCCCTTGCTGGACTCTTTCCTCCGCCTCGCGTTCTCTGTGTCCTTGTCTCCAGTCGGGCCAGCGACATTGCCTCCGCGCCCGCCACCTCCTCGTCCGCGGCCGGGTCCTCCTCTTCCACGTCCACGTCCCCGATGACCGCCCCGGCCGGATCCATTTCTGTCGGAGTCCTCGTTGCCTGCCCTCCATGCCGTCGTCTCCAAGATCGCCTGATTGCCACTGAATGTGTTGAACTTGAACTCGAGCCGCTTCAGTCGGCCTGGATCTCTGCCCAACATTAGGCCCCATCCCTCAATGGCTTCGTCCGTCATGCCAGTCTCGCCCCGTAGAGTTGACCTCGCGGCACCCCTTCTTGTGTCGGCATCCCGCTCAAAGACCTTTTGGTCGGCTTGGTACGCCTTGAAGAGGACCTCCTCGACTGCATCCTTGCGCTTCTGGTCGTCGGCGTCATCGGCAAGCGCGTCGTTCACGGCCATTCCTGAATCGACGGCATCGTAAGTGTCGTCCCGCTCGTCATCGTCGGCATCGAACAGTGACAGAGCAGACAAGATAGCAGCCTTGTTGGGCGCTGTCGAGCGGTCGTTCAGGATGTCGTCCGCCGTCCGGTTCGGTCCACGCTTGCCAAAGTGCAGGTTCGACATGTCGACATTCAGCTCGTCCAAGTCGTCGTTGTCGTAGATGTTGTGCCGCGTCGGGAGCTGTGGCGGTGTTGACCTTGGTGCCAATGAGCTCCTCCGCCTGGGGCGTTCCGGGGACCTGTTGTGTGTTAGTACTGTGGAGAGGAAATATAATGGGCAGAGCAGGACTTACAAGTCTTTGCCGCGATCCATGGAGGAGAAGCGCGGGGGCAGATCCTCCTCCAGCAGATGGGCAATCACCTGCTCGTTATCATTATCGTACTCGTCCAGAAGCAGTGATACGAAGCCAGACCCTAGTCCCGGGAAGAGATCCTGGATCTGTGAAATCTGGCTCATGCGGTGGACACGCATCTCCTGGAACTCCGAGTCCTGTGCAACATCCATGACTCCCTTCCCCTTGTCGATCTTGCGCTTGATGAACTTCTTGGGCCTGACCATACCTCCAGGTTTGCGGTAAGACTCGAGGCTGGCAATGACTGACTTGATCCGCGTGGCTGTGTTGCCAGCCTTCTCGAGCTGTTGCAGCACGTGCTTGAGGATCGGTGTCGTCGTGACAAGCTCTGGGACCATCGAGTCGTTGGCGTTGGTCGGGCCCGCCTTGTGGGCATCGGCAGCTGCCTTGAGAGAGTACAGCTGGTCGTTGAGCAATGAGAAGTTGGGGTGCTCGTCGTCCGTGAGACCAGCCAGACACAAGTATGTTGTTGTGATTATGGCTTTACGCAGCGGTGGGTTCATAATCTTGTAGCAACTGACGAGGCCATCCAAAAAATCTGAGCCAGCCATGCAGAAGGCCGCAGCTGCTGGCGAGGCATGAAGAAGGTGGTTGAGACGCTTCAGCCGGGCCTCGACGACGACAAGATCACCCTTGATGCCAGCATCAAGGCCAGCTATGAGCGCCTTCTTGAGTGCCTGCAGCGAGGCCTCGGGCGTGTTGGTCTTCCGGCCGAACACGTGCGCCAGGACTGGTGCGGTCCGCTTCCGGGGGAAGATGCGGCAGAAGTCGGCCAAGAAGTCCCACTGAAGCAGCTCTGGTGGCGTGTGCGGTGTTTTGAGAAGCCCGGCTGACAGCCTGTAGACTTGACGCAGCAGCGTCCCTGCTGCTGGAGAAGTGCCCAGTGTCGAAGCTCCGGAGGCGGCCACGTTCTTGACCAAAGGCGCCAAGAAAGGTGGTATCGACTCATCCTGAGCGGTCGTCTTGGCGAAGTCGCTGTCCGAGTGTGAGAGATGTGCCTCAATCAGAGCCACCCATATGGAAAGACAGCTCTCCCACTCGCTGGAGGTGATGCGAGTCCTCCATGCTGAGTCTGGGAATGGCGCCAGGGGCGGGAGCGTTGGCGACATGATCTCGAGGGGCAGTGTCTGATATTGGAGCTTCAAGTGAGGGGCAAGCCGTTGGCTGACTGAGGGGCAGTCTGTGAAGCAAGGTGCAACTGAGCGATGTTTGTTGGCGGCTGCAGGTGCTGAGGAGCAAGAGACAGGCGGAACTGAGAAAAGGATGTGGTCTACATCGCAAATGGACGATGATTGACGCGCAGCTCAAGGACGTCGCAGGCGTCTTGAATCCATAATGAGTCCAGTCTGAGCCATCTCACAAGCTGACCCGCTCGTCGTTGCAGCTGCAGGCCGAATGACTGTTTGCCCTTGATGACGGCGGTTCCTGGCTCGATGTGGGTCTTCCGCAAGCCTGGCGACCTGGACTCGCTGGGCACCTTCGAAGGGCAGTCGAGCCTGCTGACTAAGGCAGGAGCTCGGACGCTCGGACCACTCGTCGACTCTCGCAGCCACAGCCTGCACAATCCAGGCGAGCCCACCAAAAAGTTTTGGGCCGGCGCAGGAAATGCTCCCACGCCTTATCGTCGCGGGCCCGCACCGCCGCATCGCTCGACACGATCCCTTCCCCTCCCTAACCTTCATCACTTTGCCGAAACGCAGCACAACGTTCGAGTCTTGAGGGTCATCCCAGTACACATCAACAAACAACAAAACCAGCCAACATGTCTTACAACAAGAAGGACGACTTCGCGGGCGAGGCCCCCAAGATCCACAAGATCCGCATCACCCTCACCTCGCGCAAGGTCCAGGCCCTCGAGAAGGTCTGCACCGAGCTCATCGAGCGCGCGAAGACCAAGGACCTCCGCGTCAAGGGCCCCGTCCGCCTGCCCACCAAGACCCTCAAGGTCACCACCCGCAAGACCCCTTGCGGTGAGGGCTCCAAGACCTGGGATTGCTTCGAGATGCGCATCCACAAGCGCATCATCGAGTGAGTTTTTCCGCCATGCTGCACGTAGAAGAGGACAGAAATACTGACGAGAGACAAATGTACAGCCTCAACGCCCCCACCGAGATCGTCAAGCAGATCATCGTCAACATCGAGGCTGGTGTCGAGGTCGAGGTCACCATCGCTGCTTAAGCGGTTTTCGACCATCATCTCGCAGAAAGACAACAACTCCGCCAACAGCTCGCGATCCACTACGCTATGACAGGGACCACGAGCACGGCACAAGACAGTGGTATGGGGAGGACATGGCACATTTGCGGATCTAGCAACTTCGCATGGCGGCACGATGTGCTTAGCACGCGACTGGCAGGGCTGGTGCCTGGGTGGAAACATTCGGCATGAGGTTCTGTGGTTAGATCTGTAGCTGGTCTTGCCAGACACCGTCTACACAAAAGTTCTGAAAAGGAATACAAAACAATCAAAACTACATGCGTTTTTCTGACGTGAAATGGTTGACTACACTGACAGGGGTGATAGCCTGCATCATCTTGGCCACCAGGACTAAACCTGTGCAATCCCACAGAGGACTTGCGCAAACATGTACAGATTGTCAGCTCAATCATGTCTAGATTGAGAGAATATCGAAAAGGGTATATAACATTTAGCTTGCCCATATGTTCGCGCTGCCAAACAACATGGTCCTTTGGTGCTTGGCTTGGAAACAGTTTCCTCTGCTTCCACAACTCGCGTGTCGTCTAGAAATTCCAGACGCAGTCTTCCCGCATGGGGGGCACCTCGGGCATGTCCCCCTCGAACATGCCCCTGTTCGCCGAAAACTCGTATGCAGCCTTGACCTGCGCCGTGTACTTGGCTGGGTCGTCGGGCTCCGTGTCCTTGTTGTAACCGGGCGCACCCGCTGGGAACAGTATCCTCCTCCAGCTCCCGTCTTGATTCCGTATGCCTGCTGTCGGGGGGTTCTGCATCATCGTTTCGCCCTCGGGCAGCGTGTCCATATAGTTATCGCCAACCTTGTACTTGTAGACTACTGGCTGGCCCCGGAACGTGGCCATCTTGCCACTCATCTCCTTGGTGATGTAGCTGTCGAGTGGCGGGTGCTGCTTCTGGCTGTTCGGGCCGTATGGTGTGCCACCAGAACCTGCGTTGGCCTGTGGTGCTGCTTGTGCTGCTTGTTGTGTTTGCGATGCTTGCTGTGGCTGACCAAAAGGGTTGCTAGCAGGAGCCGCTGCTGCTGTGCCAAACCCGGACGGCTTCTGTCCAAAAGCGCATCCCGGAGCCGCTGCGGCCGTCCCGAAACCGCCTCCGGAGGGCTGGCCGAAGGGATTCGATGGCGCTGCGGGTGCGTTCTGCACGCCATTCATGCCCTGGTTCGCGTTTGCTGCCTGGCCGAACGGACTGGAGGCGACGGGCTGACTGAATGGACTTGGCGCAGCTGACTGGCCGAAGCCGCCGGGCGCCGCAGCCGGCGCCGGTACACCGAAGGGATTTGCTTTCTGACCCAATGCCGAAGGCTGTCCGAATCCTGATGTGGGTTGTGCAGGTTGTGCAGGCTGGCCGAAGGCGCCCGTGGTGGGTTGCGCTGGTTGTCCAAAAGCGCTTTGTGTGCTTCCACTGCCGCCACCAAAGGGATTGGGCTTGGCTCCCAACGCAGACGGCTGCCCGAATGCACTTGTCCCTCCAATCTGTGAGGGCTGGCCAAACGCAGAGCCGCCGGTGCTGACAGGTTGTGCAGGCTGTCCAAAGGCCGGTTGACCAAACGCTGGTGCCGGTGCCGCTGTGGTCGCGCCTGCTGATCCCCAAGGACTGGTTTTCGCGCCGAATGCGGAGGGCTGGCCAAAGGCTGAGCCCGTTGCTGGCGCTGGGCTGCCGAACGCTCCTGTGCCTGACGGAGCAGCAGCGCCACCTCCAAACGCAGACGGCTGTGCGGGCTGCCCGAATGCTGATGTCGTCGTTGTGGTCGCGGCGGGCTGGCCGAAGGGGTTGGCGCTGGGTGCCAGGGCTGGCTGGGCCGTGGCTGGTTGGGCCGCGGCGTTTGCGAGATAGCCGCCCTCTCTGCCTACCGACTGCTTGCAGATGTCGTGCCGGTTCGGGTGCTTATCGTTGCCAGCAAGGAGGAACTGCATTGCGCCGTCGAGATTGCCGACAGCGGCCTGCATCTGCTGCTCGGCCTGCTGGTAAAGGGCCTGGATCTTTGCGTAAGCGGCTTGGGGCTCCGGCTGGGCCATAACAAACAACCTGGCCTCCTCCAAGCTCTGCTCGCGGTCCGGACCACCGAAGAGCTGCTCGGGGGCGTCACGCCCCGGGCCGTAGCATGACAAGATCCATGTCGGTCTTTCCTCGGCGAGGTCGATCTTGATCATCTCCTTGGTGATCTTCCACGGGTTCTCCTGCGTTCTTGAGGCGTTGGAGCCGCCGCCGGATCCGAAAGCACCGAAGCGGTTGCTGTTGTTGCTACTGGAAGCGCCGCCGAAGGGATTCGCATTGTTGGTGTTGGACGCGCTGCCGAAAGGGTTTGCGTTGTTGTTTGGTCGGCTTCCGAAGGCATTGGCGTTGTTCGCGCCGGGGTGCTCGAAGCGACAATTGGCTGCTCAGGGAGACGGATGTCAGTAGTTGCGACCTGAGAGACGTGGCGAAGTCGGCTGTGAGGGATTCGGGGGACGCTCACCTCCATTGCGACAGGTGCCCTGCTGGTAGAACTTGCAGAGAACCATGGCAGGCAGCCGCGCGTGTCAAGGAGTCGCTACCGCGCAGTCGCAAAGGTCATCGTCTCTGAGAAGGTGGTGATGTCGCTTGCCCGCTGGGTAGTGGCTGAAAGTCGAGACGGGCGGAGATAGCGAAGGGAGAGCCAGGTGTATTAATACGACAAGAAAGTGGTGGTGCTGGTGATGTCAATGCCTGAGCTCCGGGCGTTGGAGGGTGCCAGTGCGGCGCACCAGCTTCGCTCTTGGGAGAGCTTGTTTATCGATTGCGACCCCAACCACCGGCGCGCAAGGCCGCTTTTTATGCAAGGCACCGTGCAGCACAGCTTGTACAGTCTCCACATCCCTCCTGGTATACAAAGTGCGCCTGGCAGCAGGGTCTCCATGGCAGGAATACCTGGCTCGCGAGTACATTTCAGGGCCTATATTCAGATTTCCAGCCCTTGGTTGCGGGTACCTCTGGGTTGCTGCCAACATTGCCGCAAGGTGGATATGTAGACCAGTCGTACGTTGCAAAAGTCATTCAGAGGATGATCCGTCGTTGGATCGGCGTGGTCAGTCTCCAGGTCAAGGCACTTGGCTATTATAAAAATGCAGCACTATCAATTTATGAGAGTGAAATAAGCAGACAGGAACACCCAGTTAGATAGAACAACAGTTATTTTCTTGTCTCGTCTCACAATTCACTCCCATTTCCAGATAATATTTCCTTTGATACCGTCCAGGTCTTATCAATTATCCAAGATGTCACACTATATGCGCGGACTTGTCTACTATAGAGCACAGATATCTTGGGTTTTGCTCAACACCACCCAGCAAAAATGCCAATCTCTTCTCTTCGCCCACTGAGATCGCAGAGGCAATCTGTAGAGGGTCATCAACGTCCCCCCCAGAAATTGTCTGGACAGTCAGCGCTCCTGCTTCCCTTGCTTACGGGAAGTCGTTGCGTGCCGCAGCAACAGCGTTGACCATCTGCTGGCCACTCGCGAAGGCAGTCTCCGAGGGGCCGCCGGTGGACAGCACTCCCATGACATATCTGCCGCCCTGGCCGGAGTACTCCCTGATGAGATGACGAAAGCCGTTAGTAAAGGGAGCGCGGCCGAGATGAGGTGTTCAAGTGGGTACTAGAGAGGCGGCAACATACCAGAGAGGACCGCCGGACTGACCGCCCATGGCATCAATATCTGTGCGGACAGGGCTGTCGCCGAAGCAAGGGCCGATGGAGTGGGCGCGGCCGTTGCTGAACTTGATCGGGCGGTTGCCGTTGTCGCGGTCGCCGGGGTATCTGTATTTTGTCACTGGTCAGCAGACGGCTCGTGAAGGCGAGGGTTCTACCCATGCAGGGATGCCCTGGCGGTATGTTCAAGCACGTACCCAACGTGGTAGAGGAAGTTCTTGTTCATGTCGTCCGTGTTGAACGTGCGCGCGCCAAAGTAGCCCCTGGGCTCGCCGATGCGGTCCTGCAGGATGTGGAGCGCCCAGTCCTGGCCCTGGTCGCAGTCGTTGTCACGAGCGCCGGTCCAGATGATGTTGGTGACCTAGATCAGCGAATTCGGTCTCGGGTCAGCTGCTTGTCTGGGGATCACTACGGTGGGACGATTGGCGTACCTGCGAGCCAGGGTACCGGGTCTCGCCGTCGAAGAAGAACGGCGAGAACCGGATGCTGACCTGCTCGCCGTTGATGGGCGTGCAGTGGCGAGCAGTCAGGACGTGGCGAGGGCCAACAAGAGTTCCAGTGCACCCTGGTGGTGGTGTTAGTTGAACTGTAGTCTGGGCGGTACAGTCGTCACTGTGGGATCAACTCACAAACACCGTTGGACCACTGAATCTTGCCAATGGACGAGTAAGGGTAGTTGCCGTCAGTCCAGGCCTGGCGATCATCATTGCCGATGATGTAGCGCTTGGACGGGGCCGCCGCCGCGGTGCTGTTGCTAGGCTCGGCGACGAGGTTTCCCATGGCCGAGAGAGTGGCAGGGTCGTAGACCTTGACGTCGACCTTCTCAACACTCTCGACGAAGAAGGCCGCGCTGGGGTCGAAGCCGATCTGCACCTGGTTGCCGTTCTTGTCGACCTCGGGGATGGTGAAGGCAGCGGCTGCCGAGCCGAGGCTCAGGACAGCAGCGAGACGGGTGATGCCAACCATGGTGATGGTGCGGTCAAGGTGATACAGAAGAGCTGGGGCGAGAGGCTGTGGTGAGTGCCGTGGTGGAAAGAAGGGAGATTCAGGCCTCGAAGATGGATCGTTCTTGACTTATATATCCCGTGCGCTACTGCTCATGCTGATGGCCTGTCCTACTTATTTCATGCCGGTCCTCGAGTTCCATGGTCCGTCGTGACCAGAGAATCCGACACAGCATGATTTTGAAAGCCTACATGCTGACAGACTTACTCACTACGGTCTGGACGACGGAGGAGCGACTGCACAGAAGTCCGCGCGCCAAGTCTGTCTCCTAGCCTATCACCGGCCAGAACCAGCCGCGTTCCTTGCATGAGTGAAGCTTATTTACTCCACCGGGGGACGTTTAGTAGGCAGCGACTGCTACTTCAGCATGACTCAAGACCTGAGTCGACGAGGTCGACGAGCCACGGGGTAGCTAGGCACCACGGAGAACTACCATTTGCAGCAATGATGCCTCAACGGAAATTCTTCCAGCTGCAGAAGGATCTGCTGGTCACTGGGGAGTCTGTAAGAGTCGACTGATCGTGCGGCAAGGATATGTGCAGCGTGCCATGCCAGCAGCGTGGCAGGGCCGGGGGTCTTAAAGTAGTCGCCAGGAGTGGCAGCTGTACTGCATTCGGACAGAGCACGGCGCTGTACGACACTCGGGTACATGGCCCTTCATTCCCCGCAGGATAAGTTGTGAACTTGGTAATGTCAATTAACAATGAATCACTGAACTCGTCCTTGCGTTTCCAGATGCTAGATCTAGCCCGTGCCCCGGCGGATCAGACGCGGTCGTATTGCAATGCAAATGAGTTTTCGAAAAGCGAGCTACATTTGTGAGTGAGTTGAATTGCTGTTTTTTGTATATTCAACGCCTTTGGGGGCGGAGAGCAGACGTGGGTTCCCCGAGGCACCTGCCTCTCTGGGAGCACTCCTGCGAAGCACAGCTGACTTCAGAGGTTAAGCTGGGCAGGTTCATCTTCTACATGCTTACGGAGGATCACGCCGCATACGTTCTGGAGCCATGCATATGCACTGCTACGCGGCTGGTGGCTCGCAAAGTTGTTTAGTGGATTGCGCGCAACGTTGCAAGTCTTGTGGGCTGTGTGCTGAGCCGCTGCATACGTGCCGAATCAGGCTTCATTCTAGCCCTATGAAGCGAGCCGGCAGGGGCACGTAGTCCGAGCAGCGCGGGAGGATCCTTCTGACAGGGGACCGTTGAAGGGTAGGAGTACTCAATCACGAGGAACAGATGTCCATGTCCGAAGCGCCTGGAGACCAGCTCTGGTCCTATTGGATCCTGGGATTGCGCCAGCCTCAGAGGACACAGAAGGGGAAGTCATCACATCAGCCCCCCGACCTGGGCCCTTGTCGGATTGATTATTCAGCTTAGGTCCATCCGATCGTTATGGTTTGCTCATGCGCTTCTGCATGTAAGATAACAATAACCCTCATGCGGACTAAAGGCTATACTCTAAACCCGGATGCCGTGGCAAACATGGGCCTGGCCTCGTTCTGTACTGGCAGATCCGCCAGGGACATGAAGACGACCAAGCCCCCCCGCAGCTCAAGTCCTCGTCCGATGTGCCATGGCCATTGGTACAACCAGTCTGACATCAGCGGAAGCTTAGCCTTTTATGCATGATGCAAGTCAGCCGAGTGCATTGTTAACCAGTTGCTGCTGTCATAATTGACTCCGGTCCTACTGCTCCTTTCTTTACAATTTGACTCCAGATTTTTGTTTATGGCATTGCTGCAGGGCAAGACAACGCCAGACTGGACATAGTGGCATTATCAGACTGCTTCCCACTCTCACTTTTCACCACCCAAGCATTGTGACGGTCACGCAGAGAAGCTTAGCTTAGCTTTGTAAAATGGAACGCTGTCATTCGCTTTCTCGACTTGAGGGTTCTGACTTGACGAATCCCCAGTAGATATGTGACCGTAGACTCAGGTAAGCTAATGTCTACCTGAAGACAGGACCTCCCTTCTCTTTTGTACAATCACTCTGATCCAAGCATCTCCTTTAGACCTGCTCCTGCTGCCTGAGGGTGGAGGAGTGCTTCTCGTCGTCACCCGACCCCGACTCGACACCCTGGTTGTGACGGAACTCTCTCTCCTGCAGCTTGAGCTCCTCCATGACGACGGCGTGGGCCTTGCGGACGGGCTTGACCTCGAAGAGACGGTTCATCGCCTCCAGGGGCAGACCCCGGGTCTCGGGGATGAGGAAATAGACGAATACGGCCGAGAGGATCATGAGCGAGGCGAAGAAGAAGTAGACGCCGTAACCCATGGTGAGGAACATGGTCGGGGTGAAGCGGGAGACGATGAAGTTCCACAGCCAGTTGTGTGCCGCGGCGTGGGCCTGACCCAGGGAACGCGAGTTCTCGTCGAACATCTCGGAGTTCAGAACCCAGGGCAGGGGGTTGTATGTGGGACTGTAGAAAGCAGTCCAGAGATAGAACATGAAGACGGCGGCGATGCCTCCCGAGCTCATGGCGCCTCCGGAGGAGTTGCTGGCCGGGTTAGCAACCTTGATGTAGGCACCGATGAACCACATGCACAGGGATCCACCGATAGAGCCAATGAGAAGCAGCTTGCGGCGGCCCACAGTCTCGATGAGGAAGAGGATGAAGATGACGGTCAGGACAGTCTTGACCACGCCGAAGATGCCAGTGGTGAGGAAGCCGGTGCTGGTGCCCGTGATGCCGATGCTGCGGAAGACGGTGGGCGAGTAGTAGTTGATGGCGTTGATGCCCGAGCCGTTCTGCCACAGGAACATCATGCCGCCGAGGAAGAAGCGCCACTGGATCTTGCGCTGCTTGAGGCAGGCGAAGGGAGCCCAGAAGCCGGGGCCGATGTTGGTCTCGTAGCGGGCGAGCTCGTCGTCGACGTACCGGATCTCCTCGACAATGTAGAGGTCCGTGGGCTCGAGCTGGCGCAGCCAGCACAGGTTCTTGATGGCCTCCTCGCGGCGGCCGTGGGAGAAGAGCCAGCGGGGCGACTCGGGGATCCAGAAGGCACCGGCGCAGAGCATGCCGGCAGGGATGAGCTGGACGGCAAAGGGGATGAGCCACTGGGTGTGGCTGGGGGCCATGGTCTCGGTGAGGCCGTAGTTGATCCAGAAGCCAACGAGGCCACCAATCTGCCAGCCGAGCTCGTAGATGCCGACGAGGCGACCGCGGATGGCAGGGGGGGACAGCTCAGCGCAGTAGATGGGCACCATGTTGGAGCAGGCACCGACACCGAGACCAGCGAGGACACGGCCGGCGATGATGAGAGTCAGGCCGCGCTCGGCGTTGGCGCCCAGCATCATGCCGGCGCCCAGGCTGAAGATCAAGCTGAAGAGAATGAGGGTCCAGCGACGGCCCCAGTACCACGAGGTGACATAGGCGAACAGACTGCCGAAGAAGGCGCCGGCCTGGTAGACGGAGACAATGTTGGCCTGCAGCAGCGCGAGATCCGCCGGCTGGTACGAGGCAAAGTTGAACTCGGTCTTGAAGGAGGGCAGCGCGATGGTGGTGCCGATAAAGGCCGAGTCGTAGCCGATCATGCATGACGCGAACGAGGCGATCGCGGCGCAGGTGTAGATTCTCCAGCCATACACGGCCTTTGGAGTAGGCCGATCCTCCTGGACCGCCAGGGGGTTGTTGATCTTGAAGCCCATGGTGGCGGTGTTGTGACTGACTGACTGACTGACTGACTGCGAACCTTGTCTGTACTGCTGTCGAGTCGAGGGGATGTCGATGCCGCCTTGCAGGAATTTTTGGAGGGCCCAGGGGGAGCAGCTGCCCACTTCATATAGAGATGTGACTGGAGCAGCTCCCCACCCGGTGGTGCGAATGCCGGACACCAATGTCGACGCTAGAGAGGCGCCCCTGGCCAATGGAGAGGGTGGAATTGCGACGGTGCCCGCCTTTCCTCGCGATCCATGAGGCTGGAACCTGGTCGCCACGCCGCTAACAGTGGCCGACTGCATGGACCGCTCGAGCCAGCCGGAGTAGCGAATACCCCAAACTGGCTCTGCTGACTCGGCGCCAGACCCCGGTTGGGCCGATGCGGGAGCCGTGGGAAAAGTTGGGGTGAAGGTTGGGGGAAACTCTGGGGGAGGCGGGCGAGGGCAGCCGAGGGCAGCCCAGCCCGAGGGTGGGCGGCCGGATAGGCATTCTTCCACGGGCTCTCAGGCTCTCCACCATGGAAATGACGCTCAATGACCTCGCCGTGTCTGTGCTCCGTCAACGGCGCAGGGTCCATACACGCGATGTCCTCGCGCCCACCGGGGCACATCTTCTGACGCCCGTTGTCACTCGGCTTCTTCTCAGGGACCTTGCTCACTGTTCGGGTCCCGCAGGGTGCATTCCAGAGGTCAGGACCGGGGCCGCCCTCAGCAACCAGAGGCGTCGATGTACGGAGTAGGTTGGTCGCTGCGACCATAATCTGCTGCGGAATGAGCTTGAGGTTAGACGCCGCATCTCGCCAAACAGACAATGCTCTGCTGTGGTCCTTGTTCCTTCGACCGGTATTCCCAAGCAGGTTTCAGGTAGTTTTCGAGACACTTGCTCACGCCCAGAAGCTCACGACACGCTTTCGGCACTGAGAGAATATTGAGACATGTTCCTCCCAGCGCCGTGTGGTGTCTGGGCTTGTCCTATCCCTTGGCGAGCTTGACAATTTGGTCCTGCCCATGGCCTGGTTCCCGAGCTTGCGTCAGTTTGCCAGGCCATGCAGGTATGCATAGGTTTCCGATCCGTGGATGCACAAGGTGCAGCAGTGCCGGTCCCGAAGCTCGCTGCCTCGGCATATTCGCTCTTGGCCTTGGGACAGCTTCGCTCTGTCACAACATGCAGCGCAGATGAGGAACGACGCCGATCGAGTGGCACCCGCCAAGCGAGGATTGAAGCATTGCGGCCAGGGCGGTGCTTGGCTGTTGGAGATTACGGGCAGGGCCACGGCAAGCGGAGCAGGGGGGCTGGATAAGTGTTTTTCCTCCGCCTGCCCCTGGAATAGTGTACTCCCTGGAAATGTGGGGTAACAAGCCACAACAACCACTGCCTGATCCCAGGGGAACCGAAGTGCGGAGTTACTGTTGTTGACTATGGGGAAAGCGAGAGGCGTGTGACTTTCCAGAGCTGGGGAAAAGCATGCTTCCGGGGATAACCTGGGGCAGTGGCGCGGATGCCGCGTGACGCTGTGTCGGCACCGGGCACACGGTAACTCCACGTGCGCGGGTGTCTTCTCCGGGGAGAATCGCGGGGACCGCCTACCCCGGATCTGCGATGTCTTCCCCATGGTCAGATGTAACCATGTGCTGCATTTATCCCTTGGACACCCGCTGCGTTAGCCCCGGACGGGTTCCCACTCCAGTACTGATCAGTGTGTTGTGTGATACTGGTGTGCTGAGTTATCCCAGTCTCGAGGCCAGCTTCCGCCCCCATACTTCCGGAGTGATACTGTAGGCCAAAAGTTGTGGCATTTATTAACACTACACACATACAAGGGGCTGGCAGTAAACCGGGAACGGGCGTGTCAAGCTGTACAGCATACCTGTGTGCCGCGAAGGTGATGCCAGGACAATGATGGCATGTGGGAACGTGGTGCCAAGAGTTAGCTACGGCAAGCAAAGGTTGATCAGACTTGATCTCCTGGCCCAGTGCTTCATTCATCGAAATCCCAACAGAGGTCCAGAGGCTCAGAGGTCCAGAGGTCCAGAGGTCCAGAGGTCCAGAGGTTCAGAGGTCCAGAGGTTCAGGGGTCCAGAGGTTCAGGGGTCTGCTCCGCTGACTCTAGGATTGCATACGGGCCGCTTCGAAAGAAATCCCAATCCGCGCCGGCGCGGCGGCTGCACAGGGCTGGCCCTGGCGGTAGCGTATCAGTCGGACCTGAGTGTATAATCACAGCCGCCGTGGTGCCCTGATTGTCTGAAAAGAAAGAGCAGACAGACTTAAAAGACCTTTGTGAAGCATCTGGAGACTTCTCTAACACTTTGATGCCTCTGGAATCGAATAAAGACGATTATGTAGCTTGAGTACGACAAGCCGCAAAACCAGTGAGCCTGTTTAGACAATCTGGACTGTCCTCGGTATGGCTGCAACAGCCCAGGAAGGGAGTGGCTGTAGATCAGACGTGCTATATCCTCTCTTGAAAAGCTCGCAAAATGATGCTCAGGCAAGAGTACATGGCCTCATTCGGGTAGATCGCCCACTAAGAGCGTGGTTCATGGCCTAGAGATTATTGTTTAACGGCGATGTAACAACATGCAAATATACGCGAATATACCCTAGGGCGTCTGACATATGTTATTCTAGATTGTTCACAAAAGAGGATGTTCGCAGAAGGAGGTATCTGATCTTTAGCATGCTGACTTCACATCCTGGACCTCCTCATCGTTAAACCGGCCTGATCATCCAGGCATTCTCGATCGTGTGAGAGCCTTGTATTGCGCCGTCATGGCAAATCATCACGGAAAGCAGATACGCAACCGGACCTAGGCTCAGTTCGAATACCAATCTTTGGATGAATCCCAGGCGTTCACAACTATGCCTTCTTCTTGACCCTTCCGTCTTCCCTACCACAATAAACTTTACTGCTGCCACCGAGAGTAAATATTTCAGATGGCGCCGCATGACTAGTCCATCCGCCACTCTGGAGACTACAAGGCTACAACCGACAAGAGCGAGCCCAAGGTTTCCATCCTGCGGCCAGCGAGTCATGTACGACGGCAGCCCAAGCGGACGCCTTTATACCTCTTCCCGTTCGACCATTGCGATTCCAGCAAGACCCGGAGCAGCGCTTACAACGGGCAGTGGTTCATCAGTAACCCTACTCCTGTCCTGCTCTAACCACGCCGTGCACTTGATGTAATGGCCTGATTCGAAAATCCACTGTGCATATCGTACCTTAGGGTAGAGATCTATTATAGATTCCGCACCAACTCCGCCTCTAGTCCCTCCGCACCATATTCCACCAGAAGCCGAGCAACAGCCCGGCTACCTCCTATAGACGACCTGGTGTTCCGCAGCATGTTCGGCTCCAGCGCGAACGCCAGCCTCAGACTCGCGCCGGCCTCCAGCAAGTCCCGCGCAATATCAACGTCTCCTCTCATGACAGCGATGTTCAGCGGCGTCTCGGCAAGCCGCGCGGCCGTTTCGAGCCCGTAGTAGCACGATCGGGACGTGTCGACACGAGCGCAGTGCTTCATTAGCAGCCTGACCCCTGCGTGGCACCTCGACAGCATGGCGCGCATGAGCGGCGTCTCGCCGTGGTCGTCCTCGGCCTCGATCTCAACGAGATCACCTCCCAGCTTCTGCAGTATTAGAGCCGCGGCATCGAGCGGATGTCGCTCTGCGGCGAGGGCCAGCGCCGTGCAACCTTGGCGTCCTCGGGCTCTGACGTTGGCGCCGTTGTGGATCAGGATCTCTGCTGCCGAGAAGCGGCCCTTCTGCAGCGCCAGTATTAGTGGTGTATACCCGTTGGTGTCTGGCGTCTCGAGCTGCTCAGCCATGGTAGGGCTCAGTGTCCCATCGACCTGGCGTTCGTGATCGAGCATTGTGCTGACGGTCTTGATCCCAGTCTTCGCCGTGCCGGCGAGGGCCAGCATCGTCATGCCCCGAGCGTCTCTCGCATTGATATCAGCACCGCGGGACAGCAAGAGCCTCAGCATGTCATCGCGGCCTGCCTCGGCCGCTCGCATTGCCGGCGTCTGCAGTGTCTGCGGATAGGCGTAGTGCATGTCCGCGCCAGAGTCAATAAGCAGCGCGGCTCCTTCCGTCCCGCAAGGGCCCTCGCCCCAGGGGTGCCCAAGTGCTGCGGCGCAGTTCCACAGAGGTGTACCATGATCGGGGGATGACCTGCTATCCGGGGCGAACCCGGCTTCGAGGACAACCTGGACAATGAGGAGCTGGCCTGTAGCGAGCAGCTCGTGCGCCCTCGAGCTCTTAAGAACCCATCCCGTGCCACCACCCGAGTCTTTCTGGGCAGCAAGTATCTTGTGCAGCACGCGGACTCGTTCCTCGTCTGAGGCTTGCTTCATGCGCACGGCCATGCTCAGGGCGTCTCGGCCGTTGTGATCGAGAGCTGAGACGTCAGCGCCGCTCTCCAGGAGTATCATGGCCGCCCCTATGTTGCTCTCGACGATCGCAGTGTGCAGCGGCGTCTGGCCCAGCGCGTCACGGACCTCTCTGTCGGCCCCGTAGTCCAGGAGCATCTGCAACGTCGCGACATCGCCCGCTCCGGCGGCTTGGTGCAGCGCGGACATCGAGCTCTCTGTGCCCTTGAGGTTCGCGAGACGGCGGCCGCCCTCACCGTCGCAACTCTCCCTCACAGCATGCTCGAGCAACAATCTCGCGATGCCGGAACAGCCCTGTCCGAGAGCCAGTGTAAGCGCCGTATTGTACTCGTCGTGCGTGAGGACATCGGCACCGTGGGCGATGAGCAATTCCACCATGGCCGGGTTCCTCCGCCCAATGGCCTTCATCAGCGGGATGCTGCGGCGCTGGTGGCGTCGGGCCGCCGCGTTCCTGCGGATCTCCCAGTTCGTCTCGACGCCTAGGGACAGCACGCGCTTCGCAGTCGCCAGAGCGTCGTGTCGAATGGCCCAGAGGAGCAGCCAGTCGCCCTCGCCCGGGTACCGGACCCAGGTGGAGTACACGATGTTCGTCAGCGCATTGTGGTATCGCTGAGCTGTCGAGCACAAAGCCAGGGCATCGCGGGCGGGTAGGGACCGGACAATCTGTATGATCAGCTCTAGGGGCATGTCATGCCATGTTGCGCGGTGGCCGAACGATGGAGGTTGATCTTGACCTGCCATCCCGAGAGCACAATGGTGCCGTGCATGGTGCACGGGACAGTCACAGGTCGTGCCATGTAAGCTCTCGAAAGCAACTATTGTTGACTCATCGTTTCCTGCTGACTTTGACCCACAATGCACAAGTCGCCACGACCAAGCCAGGTTGTGATCAGCGGCTTCTATGGACCTGCCACTCTTTTTCATGTACACGTAGGAGCAGTAATTTTTCTACCACGGTTACAAAAAGAAACGATTCATTCTTTCATTTGAGTGACGCAGGATAGGAACCACCTTGAAGCATTTCCTAGGAACCATAATTGGCGTAATCCATACGTGGGTGAGCTACATAAGTGAATAAGTTCGCCTCCAGGTCTTGTAAAGACAACAGGAACAGGAATGGTCCAGGTAGGTCCAGGGAATGAGGGGGACCTTGCCCATCGAGATCCTGTGTGCTGTGCTGCTCCGCTGGAGAAAGCACGGAGAGTGCCAAAGACCTCCATACCTTGAACTTATGTTCAGAGAGCTACCCACTGCAGTTCAGTCTCCGCGCAATACAGAGGAATACAAAGGAGAGATCTGCCAGGCTTGCGGAGTCTGTCTCCCGATCATCCTGCTCTTGGCTTTGCCCCGTTGCTCGCAATAGTCGGACAGGGATCGCGGGGGACCATGGTTAAGACTAGTAGAGAGGGCCTAAGTTGGCCCTCGGGATCATCTGATCAATGTCGATAGGACAGTCCAGCTCCCCCTAGCACCGGCCTACATAGTGGCAAACAGGAAAAGGGATAGAAGAGGCGGGCGTAAGTATCGGCTGGGGGCCAGGGTTCGTGCCGTGTGCTTGTCTCTATAGCATGTGACATGATATCCCCTCCATCCTGCAAAATCACACGGCAATGTGCATCAATGGTAACATCACCTCGTCCCAAAGGCAAGAGTGGTAGAAGAATATTTGCCTCGTGGATGTGCCTTCCGCGAGTGCATTGATAATCTTCGCAGACTATCGTGTCCAACATGGAAGATTCACCTCAGCCACCATCGCAGCCCGAAACACAAACTCCTCCTGCTGCTCCGAATGCGCCATTGAAGATGACCGACAGGTATAATCGCCGTACATTCCAAGAGATGTACAAATATGGCCTTGCGGAATTAAGCGACCACCTCAGTCCGCCCGTCTTATGCGGGTTGGAGTTTGACGCCAGCTAACACAAATCCAGATCAAAAAGTTTATGGATCATGTTGTTGAGCACCCAGACCTTTTCCACATGGGAACAAAACAGGAGGTTAGGGCCTCGGGCGATGGTTTCTGCACACTTCAACCCGACGCAAAGCGGCACAATATCCTGACACTGTTGCGGAAAGACTTTGTTTCACTGCGGTAGGCTCGAATCTGTATTGTAAAACTTGCTTGTGGCACGTTGTGGCGCGCCGCGCCCATCGAGGGCGCACAGAGACTGACCGAGCGAAGCACGACAGGAGCTCGTTTCAAGGAGCCCGGACATCCGCAACATATTTATAGGGCGTACGAGAAGAACTTTCTATATGTCGACGCTCTACGCATGAGAAAAGACCCGGTTCCAGATCGGGCAGTCCCATATTGGTGCCCTTTTGACATCTTAGGCCTCATCCTGGCTATGCTGCCGATGCCACCAGGGGCCAACTTTGGAAACTTCTATCTCCGCTGGCTGCCATTTTTGGCAAGTGGTGCGCCGCGACCGCGTCTTCTGGTACGGAACTCGAGAGGATCGAAAAAATTCAGTGCACCATTCGCTATCCTAGGGACAACCCGGGACTGACTGCCTTTTCTCTAGGTGCTTCGACCGGGGTGCGGACGACGCAGCCGTGGTGGACAGAGGCAGTACGAAAGGAGCGATTCGACGTCTTGGGCGGTGGACCTGACGCTTCAGTGGCGGGTCTCACGTTCAAGCAGAGCCTGGAATTCAAATTCGGCAACGCGAAGGTGGAGGACTGTGATGAAACGTATTCCTGTGGAACCCTGCCTCGAAGGTTTGGGTATGCTGGTCTCATGCAGCCCCCTCGATCTCTATTCTCCGCGCTGGCTAAGGTGCAGTGCGCTAACGATACACAAATACAGCAAGGGCAAGGGCGCGGCTGAGGGATGTGGCGGCGTTCAACTATATCTATGTGGCTGGCCCGTTGTTATCGAAATAGTGCGGCAGCAATGGTTGAGAGCTCGAACGCCTACCCGTCCTTCTAGGCCACCAGCACTTGCATTTAGACGGGCTTAGTTTGCTTTTTTTGGGTCAAGCTGTATTTGACTGGACTCGCACAGTCGAGGCTCTCTAGTAGAGCTCGGGGAGGCAATAGCCATGGTCTATTAGTGGCCGGTCCAGTCTTTGAAGTCTGTCTCCCGTCGAGAACCACCTTCTGTTCGTACAGGCTTGACTGTAATGAGTTGAATAAAAATGGCATGATTGGGGGTCAAAAAAGTGGCCTATAGCTCAGAGGTTCAAAAGTTTAGTAATATCAATTTCGAGGGACTCTCGACAGCATAGTACCAAGATTACGATGGCTCAACGGGTGACACAGATCAGGTCGGTAACAGCCAACCGCACACAGGAGCCGAGCAACGTCAGCATGCTCCCGTCTGCGCAATCTGGTCAGCTAGCCTGGTGTCTATTGATCCAGGAGATCAATCAAGGACAGGGTCTGATGTCTGCATCTACTTCGCTACCATTCCTATTCATGGCTTAGCTGTCTCAGTCTTTCTTTTCTTGTGACGCCGCCCCTCATCGCCTAGTAAAGGATCATGGGGACTGGCTCCGTAGCCCACCGCAGCCTCCGAGTCTTGGGCCTGCTTGGCGTGGCATGGTTCTTACCACTGGCTTCACTTTGTGTTTTTCCGCCCACCACCTCGCTTTCCGACGAGAGCTGGTCGACCTGGATCTGTATATCTGCAGTTCGTGAGCTTGATAGCCTCCCGCCTATATGCTCTTTGGCAGGGCCACCTCCTTCGGTGCTGCGCAGCTCTGTCATGTGGGGTTCGTCTTGGAGGTGGTGCTGTAGGACAGCAAGAGTGAAGTGCCTTCTTGGAGGCTCCCGTTCCGCAGCGAGGTCGTCCATACGTCCATGATGAACAGGAGTGTCATCGTCTAGGTCTCCCGGCGCGGGGATGTCTGATTGTCCGAAGGTGTCTGGTAGCTGCATTTTCTTTAGCGACGTGCCTCTCTCGTGCGGCACTCCGGGCATCTTGGCCATGGCTGACTCTTGTTGGGATCCACCATCGGTGACAGTCCGAGTTTCCACATTCCTTTGGCCACCATCGGTCTTGGCTCGGGGCAATCTCTGCGGCGTCTTGGTGCCGCTGCTGGCAAGACTCTTTGGAAACGCGGTCAAGCTGGCTCCTTTGCCGTTGCGCGCGCTAGCCTCTCGACTTGCCTCTGCACTCTCAACCTCGAGCTTCCTCTCGAGGGCACATGGCCGCTCTGTAGCCACCAATTGTTGGTATGGCCGCTCGGTCGGTCCGCGGAGGTTCCGCAAGCAGACTCGACCTCCCACCACCCTCTGATTTTGTCCCGCTGCGACTCTAGCCAAGATGTCTGAGGGCTCAGGTCCAGCTGGCGAAACATGGTCCTCGCCTGCATCACCTTGAACCCGTAGACATTCCGTCCGCTTCCCCTGATGACGGTGTTTGTCCGCCTGCAAAATTCAAAGTCTTCTTCACTTTGACCATTTCCCCAGAACAAATCATCGCTTGGCGGATCCATTTATAGCACAGGGGCGTTGTCGGTGGTAAGGAGTTCGTCCCGTGCACATACGGCGGAACTGTGGGTGCTGCCCAGGCGGAGCATCACTGCCCGGAGCATGATGGCTGATCGCATCTTGAGCCATCGCTTCACCATCTCCTCAGATGGCGAGTACCGGCTCGCCCACGTCGTGATATTCTTGCTGTCCGTCTCGTTCTCCATCAGCTTTGCCGCTTCGTACGCGCAGCAGAACCGCGCGCGTTGCCATTCAAAATAGCTGATTATCGAGTTCCATGTCAGTCCGGGGAAGTCGTCCTCGGCAAATGGACAGGATGTATCATTTGCGTTAAGTAAGCCCTCATCCCAGATAGTGAAGCAGCCATCGTCAAAGCTGCTTCCCCGGTCAGACAAGGGCCAGGCTTCAAAGTCGTCGGAGTTGGCCGTGAGGAAGAACGACCTGATGTAGTCGCTGTGCCTGTAAGCTTGGCCTTCTTGTTGGCCGTCTGCTGGGTATCTTGCTGTACTCTCGTCCGTGGCTGAGGTGATGTTGAGGTGAGATGGGGAGAGTTATGCGCCCGTCTTCGCGTTCGCGTTTGGAGGCTTGCCGCAATGGGTGCCTCGCAACGTAGGCTATTTGCCTAAGATGGAAACATCCATCGGCAGTTGCTGTTGGTGTTGTTGGTGTTGCTGGCTGCACCAAAGGTGCGTGTAGTTGGGAGGCGATGGTGAAGGTGGTTGTTCCGGAGTTTGCCAATGTGCAGGCGTAGGCGCAGGCGCATGTAAGTGGCTAAGTCGGCTCGCCTCTGAAACTCTGAGCTTCTGAGCCACTGAAGGTCTAAACGTCTGAACCTCTGGATCTCTGGACCTCTGGACCTCTGGACCTCTTGATAAAGGAAGCTAGCCGGGCGATCTACCCGAGATACCCTAAGGTATACAGGGCTTCTTCTTTGCAGGCTTTGAGGGGGGCCGTACAGATATTAAAATGCGGCTAGCTTAGTGAAAAGTGCACTGCCAACACAGTCGGGTATAATACGCGTAGACTTGTCAAACCTGTAGCTATCAGCGCCAAACCTAGACGCAGTTAAGACTCAACAGCAGTACACACGGAATGTTTTCACCATTCACAATACACCCAAATACACAGCTCAATCCTCACTACCAGGCTTGGATGACACGAAAACTCTTTTAATCTTGCTCATCTCCCAACACCCTGTAACAAGTCTGTATGTATATCATGATTCAATTCTCATTTACTGTCGTTATTGTACTTTACTTTAACCCCAGCCTTCAATATGTTCCATCAGCCTTCAGCTTAGTGAACCCTGGGAACACACCCAACTTCGAATCGTCGAAGCTCTCTATCGCTGGGCAGTTCATGCCACCGAACGCATCCGTCACCGCGCTCGTCAGCTTCGACACGGCGGCGCCGACATCGCTGAACAAGGGCTTGAGCAGGTCCGGCGCCATCTGCAGCGCGGCCTGCGTCGCAAAGCACACGGCGTTGTTGCCCTCGGCGAGCGTCTTGAGGTTGTACACGCCTCCTGTGAGATCCGCCGGGTCGACACCCGTGAAGGTGTTGACCTTGCCCGTGTTGCCGCCGATGGACAGGAACTCGGGGTGCTGGAGCTGCATCGCGGTCGCGTCGAGCGTGAGGTACGGGATCGTGTACGCGTCGAGCGGGTTGCGCTTGTACCAGGCGTCTGGAAACTTCTCGTGGCCCTTCTGGTGGCTGAAGTTGGGGTACGTGCCGGTCACGCCGTAGAAGGACTTGAGGGTCTCGCCGTCCAGCACGCCCTCCGGGTTCGCCTCGGTGTGGTTGGCCATGAAGCGGTAGATGAAGGTGTACGCCGCGCTGCTGACGACGACACCCGCGAAGGGCGCGGAGAAGAAGTACGGATTGTTGGCGACCGACTGCTGGAACCGCTGCGCACGGAACTTTGTGAGCACGTCGAGGTCCACGCGGTCGCCGTTGGCCTGGCCGAGCTCGTACAGGGCCTTGAACTGCGACAGCTGGACCTCGTTGTTGCCGTACTGGTACAGGTCGCCGTACACGGGCGAGTAGTCGCTCTCGTACTTGTTGTGTGAGCCCGACAGGCCCTGCGGCTGGCCGAGTAGGCCGCCGACAAGGGGCACGCCCGGGGAAGGCCCGCCGATCGAGTACGACAGAAGGTTGCCGTCAAAGACGGCGCCGTAGATGGCGAGGAAGGTTGCCAGGTCGACGCCCATGCCGAACGCCTTCTGGCAGCCTGTGATGAAGTCGGAGATGCTGCCGATGCCGTTGTGAGGGAGGTAGTTGTGATTCGCCATCGCATTCAAACCTGGGCATGGTCCTCTCCGGTCTGAGCCAGACGGCGGGACGAAGGCGTGCTCGTCCTTGTTGCTGACATACTGGAGTTTTGCGTCGAAGGCGGGCTTGATGCCAGGGGCCTGCCTCTTGGCGAAGGGGCAGTCGCCGATGCTACGGCCCTGCTGGGCGCTAGCGGCGCCGGCAATGGCATCTGACAGGCCTGCCGGGAAGGCCTGGGCCAGCTGGGAGGCGGAGATGCCGAGGATGGCAAGCTGTGAGAGTGTCCGCATGGTGACTGTTATCAAGGTAGTGTGTTGCAATGAGTAGGATTACTATGGTCTTCACAGGGTACTGCCACATCTGATCTCGGCGGGCCTTCCCCGGCATTATATAGATCTAGATCGATCTGTGCTGGTGAAGATCAATCCGGGGAACCCTTGCCCCTGCCGAGGCTTGTCTGTTGTCGTGGATGTGAACCCCTCATCTCGCAGCCACCGACGACAACGCCGGCGTGTCGATCACCTGGACCTTCCTGGTTGAGGAATCTCCTCCGGGACGAGGCAAGAAGCTTGTGGTTAGTCACGTCAGTAATACACGCGTCTGTCCCATGAGGGACGACGCTTGTCTCTGGTGCTGTATTCCGCTACAGGTCAGAGAGAAACACAGTCGTCCTCATTGGACGGGGTATATCGCGTGGCGCCAGCTAGCGCTTTGCGGAGTGCGGAGAGGGGCGTCTTCTCCGCGGAAGAGTGAGGCGTCTGTCGTCATCGTGGGCGCTCGGGACGACCAGCTGCCGGCGCTAGCCTGCATGCTAAGCTTTGCGGGCCAGGGTGCGGTCTGGGGAACGCAGCGGAAGAGGGACTTGTGCGTGGCACTTGTTAGGCGTAGCTGCGGAATTCATTCCATTCATGGACGAGCATGAGTAACTGTTTTGCCACTGCTGTGGCGTTGCACGCTGGCGTGTCTGACTAGTCCTGGGGGGACAATGGAATGAGAGATCTGGTTTCAGGGGCCAGCTGCACGAGTTGTCTTGCAACGACGGTAGGACAAGACATTCGAGGTCACCTGGATGATCGATTATTGCCAGCTCAGTAATGGGACGTATGGGTGCAATCTTCCACGGGACTGCAGAGATCAGTCGGGTCACCCCACGCCGCTGGTGCCACAAGCAACAGCATCATACCAGGGGCCGTCGTCTTCTGAACAGGTCGGCAGTTCGAGACCCAGCAGGCCCTCCTCGGATACATGGCCGAGTCGTGTAGCCCTAGTGCATGATCCTGTTCCAGGACACGGCGGCGCGACTTTTTTTCCTGATTTGCTCTGAGTATGCGCTTGCCAGAGAGTAAGAGACGGAGAGAGACCTTCACAACAGAAGCTCGGGCAAAGGCGGAATAGTGTCCACGATGTCTCTTCGTGTCCCTCTTCATGAGTTCAACGCTATGGCCTCAATCTTACAATATACGGAAGTCTTTGCCGCCGAAAGGGAAGATTATCGCGCTCTCAAAGCACACCCCAAGATCGAGGTGCGCCTGTTGTACATAACAAGAATCGAAACACCCATGCAAGATAACAAGGTTGAAATAAAACTCCGCATTGGCAGCAATGGATACTGGCTGGCAACGAAATATTTGCATGATTTTGTGAACACTATTTGGCCAATGCATGTCTATGCTCCGTTTAGTACGGTCTGGTTAGATGAAGTTGTTTCATCTAGCTCTAGGCTCTACTTGTCGAGGACAAATCTTGATATTTTTTATACCTCGCGGCGCAGCGCTTCACTCGGGGAACAATCATCCCACAACTGGCTTATGCTCTGCAGACGCACCCGCCTGATCTGGAGGGACCTGCTCAGCACCGGCATCCAATTTGGCTGCTTGCCCATCCCCTTGTTTCGCCTCTACTGCGGATGGCCCCGTTTCTTCGTCAGCAGACACCCGCACCACATCTCCAGCATCTGCCGGATCCGTCCGCTCGGCAGGTGCCCCCAGGACTCCCACGTCCTCATCGTCCGTGTCGACACCCACCCCTCGCCTCGCAGCAGCCTGCGCCTTGGCGAACCGCATCATCTCGGCCTCCTTGTCGATGGCCTTTTTCAGCGCTCGGCGCTCGGCGGCCTCCTTCTCGCGTACACGCGCCTCCTCCATCCGGACCCGCTCGTTTGCGCTCCACTCCGCCAGATCCCTCGTTGCATCCACCGGTGCATTGCGATAGTTGAGCAGATACCCTTGCAGCTGTGCGGGCGTGAACGCATCGTCGGGTATTGTGTCGCCGAACTCGGAGGCGAGCTTACTCAGCGTCTCCTCGTCAATCTCGACGACGGGAGCCTCCGCAGCATCGGTTGTGCGGTCGGGCATATACATGCGGAGGTACATCAGCCTGGCAGCTTCTTTGCTGATGTTGCCAAGGAAGATCATGCGGTCGATGCGTCCCGGACGGACGAGCGCGTCGTCCAGCTTGTCCGCAAAGTTGGACGTCATGAGCACGATACGGCCTTCTTGGGAGGCGACTCCATCCAAGACGTTGAGTAGACCAGACAACGTGCAGTGCCCCGCGCTGCGCAGCATTTTGAGTTGCGCCTCCTTGTCGTCCTCCTCCACATTCTGCTGGCGCTTGAGCCCGACAGCGTCAATGTCCTCGATCAGCACAATGCACTGCGGCGGCAGCGTCACGAAGAGCCGCTCTAGGTCGCCGTCTTCGCGGATCGTGGGCAAATGTAGTAGGTATAGCTCGAGGCCAAAGTGACCAGCCAATGCAAGCGACAAGGACGTCTTCCCCGTGCCAGGCGGACCGTGAAGCAGGTAACCGCGGCGGTAGGGGATGCCTCGCTCCATGTAAAAGCGCCGTGTCGACGCCTTGAGGTAATTCTTGATGTCGAGCACAAGCTCGTCCTTGACCGTCTTGTCAAAGTGCACCGTCTCGAGAGGTCGCATGGGGCGCAGGATCGTCGTGTCCCAGCCTTCTCGGTAGTGCTGATTGCGCGATGCCCGGACGGTGATGAAGGCCTCGCGCTGCTTGTCCGCAAACTCGCGGCAGGTCGTGAGGAAGCGTTTCACGGGCTGCACCGAGCGCCCCAGGCACATGACGACCAATGGCTCGTAGCCCGACGGCGCCACAGCATACTGGTCGGGCATCTCTGTCCCGAAACCGCCTGCCCTGCCCGAGCTGGAGTCAGGCACGCGCCGCACGAGGAACAGGTTGCGCTCGTGGAAGAACCAGGTGATGCCAAACGTGGGCAGGTACTGGATCGGGATGCGCTTCTCGTGGTGATAGTCTATGCGGTGCAGGGACTGCCGCCGATATGCATAGGCATCGCCGTGGACGGCCTCTGACTGCGCCGTGAGGATCCTGGTCTGCTGCCTCGTCAGGATGTTCGCCCCCAGCCAGTTCAGGACCTCGCGGTTGAGCCTGTCAGTGCCGGAGATGGAGATGGAGGCGGTGAAGAAGCGGGTGATCCAGGAGTAGAGGCGCAGCGCGACGCCCTGGAGCTGCTGGGCGCCCGACGAGAGAGCGCCAAAGACTGTGAGCGCAAGGGCGAGGCTGGTGAGGTCGAGCCGGAGCCATGTCTGGAAGAAGCGCTGGAAGAAGCGGAAGCCCGGGGCGCTGCTCTCGAGCAACCGCTGGAAGGAGACCGAGTTGCCGGCCAGACCCAGGATACCGTCGCTCCCGATGGGCGCTGACATGGTGAGCAGATGTTCAGTGAGGGCTCCTCATTGGGAGAGGGCCGCGCAGGAGCTATGGATGGTTGCCAAGGATTGAAGTCGAGATGTGCAAAGCGGGGATGATGACGTTGGTGGTGAGACTGGGCTGGCAGATGCACTGGTGAGCAGGGCAGCGGAAGAGTGTCGGGTGGAAGGAGTGAAAATCAACCAAAATCTGGCAGAAAGTCCAAAAAAAATGAGGCTGCACCTGTCGGATGGGATTTGTACAAGTTGCTGACCGCTCAGGCAACTGCACGTTGCAGCGTGAGGCAGCCTGCCGTGTTGGCTGACGCCGCACGCCGGAGCCGGGCTGATTGGGTGCTGGCGGTCGATGCCTGCACTTTGCGCCACCAAAGCACAACGGGTTGACTCAGCTCACGGCGCGTGCAATGCGCCCGTCCGCGGCTTAGGATCAGTTCACAGCAAGGCATGTTCGTCCAAGGGTGGCAAAGCAGCCCCAGCACTAAATGGATCGGGTTGCGAACGGTGCTCGACCAGCACGGGCCGGCTCACCACGGATCTCGGCAGGATGGCCAGGTCGGAATCTTCCATTCCCCTTGCTTTCTATATGCTGTCTGATATGTTTGCATGGGCCGGCTGTTCCGCGAAGACTCCGCTCGTAATGTCTCAGAGAGGTCGGGAGACGGGCCTCATGATCTGGCCGTGGTCGTCCAATTCGTACAAGAATATATACAGTTCTCTTGGTGGTAGATGGTACAATGCCAAGTGCAGCGGGGGCGCAACGCAACGCTTGCAGCGTCATCTGTTGCTCTCTGCTCGTCGGTCGTGTGCTGTGCGTCGACATACCCCATACCGTGGGCCGTCAACTACGAGACAGCTTTCCCCGGCCGCCACTGCCCTCGGCGTGGTAAATGTTGTGTCCTTCTGCTTCATATGCAGACCATTCGCTTAGAATCCCATATTGTTGAGGAAGTTGAGGACCTCCGGCTTCTTGTGACCCTGTGCATTCCCTGTCAGCAAATGCCCCGGCAACAACACGCCGAACCGTGCCGCGCTTACCTTGACGACGAGATGCCTGGTCGTGTTGTTGAAGGCGATGTCTCCACTCTCGAGCCGAAGCGAGGCCTTGAGGTCCTGCTTCAGTGCCTCAATGTTGCCGTCCACCATCTTGATCTCGGTCGTCTTGAGATTGCCACCCCGCTTGTTCTTGTGGTACACGCCAAAGTTGTTGAACTTGTTCTTGCCCACAAAGTATGGTATCCTGGCTCTGGTCGCCTCTGACGGTGCTGCTGTCGCTGCTGGCTCAGCTGGTTGTGTGGTTGGTATCGTCGCTGCGAGCTCAGGCGCAGGTGTGCTCTCTGTCGCGAATGATCGCATGCATAGCGTGCGTGTCGGCTGTAGAATCGAGGCCACTGGCCTGAACGTCCGTGTCAGCATCTTGGTGGCGTCTGGTGGGTGAGGCCCGGAGCGTCTGATCAGTCGTCACAGGTCGGAAGATGGTTGGCTTCACTTTTCGGCAGGGGCCTCTGCTGCGCGCCGACAAGCTCGCGCCAAGTGCAGGGTAGGTTTCGGCTCTTAGTCATCATCGAGGAGGTGTCCACTGTTCAGAGAAGATCTTGAGCCCCACTGTAACTCTTCACGTGGTGCTGCTCAGTTGAGAGCAGCAACAACATTGAGTGCAAGACTTCGAGGTCAAGCCATGAGTACTCACTGGCCATTTCTCCATCGAAGGCTGTTCCGGACCGAGAACTACCTCTGGAATCGCCATCCTGCTGCTTTCTTGATTCTGTTCCGGTCGTCTGCAGCCTCACAGCGTCCCTCGGCAAAAGCTCGGCTGAACCCTGACCAGAAAGTCTCCCCTCTCTGGCTACCCACAACCCACTTTTTCCTCCCATTATTTGCGTGCCGACTTTTATTCTGCCCCTCCATAGCCCAAGCTGCGTTTCAAGGTGGTGCCTGACGACCGACGACGACGACGACGACGACGACGACGACGAGACAACGACGACCACCGACGGCCTCGACGCACACCACACACCCATCATGGCGGAACAGTACGACCTCCTGCCCAAGCTGGTCAAGCACCTTGACAGGCACCTCATCTTCCCGCTGCTCGACTTCCAGGCCGGCCAGCTGCCCGAGGAAGCCTCCGACGAAGAGGTCCGGGCTGTCACACAAGCCAAGTATGAGCTGCTCCGGACGACCAACATGACCGATTTCATCGGCAGCCTCAAGGCCGAGCTGGACGGCCTCGACGAGCCGGCGCCCGAGTTCAACGAGAAGCGGCAGCAGGTCATCTCGCGCATGGAGCAGTTTGAGAAGAGCACCGCCAAGCTCACCGACCTGCTGGGCAACGAGGACGTTGTCGGCCAGCTGCGCAGCGACAAGGTTGCCAACTTGGACTTCCTCAACAAGGACCACGGCGTCACTGTCGAGATGGTCGATGCGCTCTACGAGTTTGGCAACTTCAAGTACAGCTGTGGCGACTACGGTGCGGCGGCCGACCTGCTCTACCAGTTCCGCGTGCTGTCGACCGACAACGACAAGGTCAACTCGGCGACGTGGGGCAAGCTTGCGTCCGAGATCCTCACCACCAACTGGGAGGGCAGCGTCGAGGAGCTGCAGAAGGTCAAGGAGAACATCGACACCAAGCTGTACAGCAACCCGCTCGCGCAGCTCACACAGCGCACGTGGCTTCTGCACTGGGCCCTGTTCCCGCTCTTCAACGACGACTCGACCCGCGACACCCTGCTCGAGCTCTTCTTCAGCCCCGCCTTCATCAACACCATCCAGACCAGCTGCCCGTGGATCCTGCGGTACCTGACGGCGTCCGTCATCACCGGCCGCAGCCGCGCGCGCAACTCGAACCAGTACCAGAAGCAGCTCAAGGACATGATCCGCATCGTCAAGCAGGAGGCCTACGAGTACAGCGACCCGGTCACCGACTTCGTCAAGGCGCTCTACATTGACTTTGACTTTGAGGAGGCGCAGAAGCAGCTCTCGCTCGCCGAGGAGATCCTGCGCGCCGACTTCTTCCTCATCTCGACGGCCGACCAGTTCGTCGACGCCGCCCGCCACCTCATCTCCGAGTCCTACTGCAAGATCCACGCCCGGATCGACATCAAGGACCTCAGCCAGCGCCTCGGCCTCAACCAGGACGAGGGCGAGAAGTGGATCGTCAACCTCATCCGCGACACCCGCGTCGACGCAAAGATCGACTACAAGGAGGGCACCGTCGTCATGAACCACCCCCCGAGCTCCGTCTACCAGCAGGTCATTGAGCGGACAAAGGGCGGCTTCTTCCGGACACAGGTGCTCACCGCGGCCGTGACCAGGTAATCAGATTGGGGGTCAGGTCGGAGCGCACTGAGATTTAGCGTGCAGGTCGCGAGGGGCCGGGTGATGGGCGAGAGAGGGTTTAATCATGGCAAAGAAGGGACGACAGCGAAGGAGAACGTCGCAGGTGCGTGGGTTACACGACACATGATATCCACACCTACACACACACACACACACACAAAAGATCTCGCGACGGCTTTGCATGATGCGGCGTTCTTGGGGTCTGGTTTTTCGCTAGCCAAACAAAACGGCGGTAGACTTTTTTTTGTTTTACATGTAACTTTGTCACACAGCTTTGATGATGATGACTTTCCCCCCTGCGGCAAAGAATAAAAAGGATATAACAAAAAGTTCCTTGCACTCGTGGCCCGACGTTCGGATCGCCGCGGGCACGTCTACGCTCGTTGTGGTAGTGAATGGCTGCACGAGGTCCTGCATGGGAGCAGAAGAGTGCCACCGCCTTGGCAGTTTGTCGCAGTTCACCCTTGAGCTTATCTGCCTCTCCTCTTCAGCCGCAAAATAATAACAGTGACTCGCTGATTTCACCGCCGCTGACTCAGCAAGCACGCCACCATCTCCACCACCCAGGTTGGAGGGCCAGAGCGGCTGAAACATTAGGTCCCCGCCTCCCAAGCATCACGGCCTCCCGACTTACACACACACACACACACACACACACACGCCGTATGATTGTATATATCCAGCGGCGGCCCCCACGCTGACGCCACCCTTACATCAACGTTGCGTCAGTGCGCCATGTCGTGCTGGACACCCGAGGGTAAGGCGAAGAACGAAGGCCGCAGGGATGTCCGGGGCCTCGGTGGTTCTAGTCCGAATGGAGCCTGCGCCTGCCATCCTTCAATGTGTGCATCAGCTGGATCCAAGTGTCCTAAATCAATCAACATCCAGCGGTAATTACCACGCGTTACAGCGCCTGGTGTTCGCCATGGCGCGATGATATGTGACCTAGACAATGATATTGTATAGTATGGCATGGCGGGCCAGCCTGGGCTGGCTGGACATGGCACTCAGTAACTCACCGGCACATGGCGTGCCATAGCTGCCGCAGACTATTCCGCATATTCTGACAGTCACACGTAGACGGACGACGAGCGTCTGAGAATATGTGACAGGGAGCACGGAAGGGACAATATCCCCTGCACCGCTTTACAAACATTCATGGCTCCGCACAGAGCACATAGATCGAGCTTCTGAGCTCGATTGCACCCGCGTTTCGAAGGATCTCTTCGCAGGTAGACCACTGTGAATAAAGTGGTGGAATCGTCCACGTGGCGCCACTCCGAAAACGTTCATGCGATTCTCCCGTGCGCCGGATCTTTCTACTGCCACCTCTTCTGCCTGACACGACGTGGGAGTCGTTGATCTCTTTGCCCAAGTCTCCCGCTCGAAGACCCTACGTGGGACAAGGTTCCTCCCATGTGACGGCAGCGGTGTTGGAAGCTGGACCAGGTGGTCTGGAGTTGATCTGTTCCACTGACGGGTGCTTCCAAAGCGACCGGATTCGGGCTGTTGGCCGTTGTGGTCAGGGACCGGTGTCGAGACATGCCAATATGTGACATGCGTTGTTAGGTCGAGTGGGTGACCGGTTGTTCGTGTGGGTTGAAAAAGAGAAAGTGGGTGCGAGAAGTTAGTCAGGGACGACTGGCAACCCAATGAGAAGCCAATCGAAATTGGGACAAAAGTTGATTATAGGCCCCGTGTATAGTTGCTGGTTGCATGGCCGCCTATTCGCAGCGACTTGTGCTCCGTAGCGTAACACGGTCAGATTCCTAACGCAGCAAGCGAGATTTGACTTCACAGCTTGGAGAGCAAGCTATCTCGTGTGTATCTTGTGGGGCAGGGAGATAGTGGTGCGGTTGGCAGTGCCGATGATTTGCTGGTCTGGCTGGGTAGCGTAGCCTTCAAGAAAGCGACGGCAGAACGCGCCGCCCTTTCAAATATCAAATGCGTTGTTCCAAAGTAGATGCTGCATAGCATAGTCTGAAGGGACTGCGCCCCCTGAGACTAGCGCATCTGATCTGTGTCCTTTCTAGCTCATCGATAGTGCCGAGTTTATTGCAACATGCCAGCATACTCTCCGTGGCGGATGATAGTCGGCTGCGCAGAACCGAGTGACTGCCACAAGACGGGAGCGCCCGTCCTTGGCTGAAAGTCATCGTCATCGGTCCTGGCCGCGACTCGTCGGGAGCGCACGGGTGAGTAGCGTGCCGTCGCACGAGTTGTGACGCAGCATTTCATCCCAGAGGGCATGTATCTCGGTCTGCAGGCGCGCCGCTTGGGCCTCGAGGGCTCGTCTTTCGTCCAGCGGCGTTCGTCTATCGGCGATGGAAGGCGGGGCGGTGACCTGCTCCTGCCGGTACTGGCACGATGGCGACACGGTTGCCCCGGCTGTCGGGCCACCACGGTGATGGCCATCGAGGGACTCTCGGCTGGTCGAGGTGGCAATCGCCATTTTCAGGACTCAGTACCCCGGACTTGCGCGGTGGGACTGGCGGTCGCGGGGAGGGCGTCAGGTCGAGTATAGCATCTGGTGGTGGCGGAGTCAGTGTCGAAGGTCAGATGGACGGGACTCGGAGGATGAGGCAGGAGATGGAGGTCGTCGGCATGGAGGGCGACGGAGACGTATGCCAGGTCAGAGCAGGAAGAGGCGAGGCCAGACCAGGCCTGACCAGGCCCGGCCAGGCTCGTCGCTGAGCTGCCGGGTGAGGAAGGCACGCCGGGGCAGCAGCCAATCTGGAGGGCGCATCTCGACGGCAGTTGAGCCGCGGGCGACGGCGAGGGCCAATCATGGCCGGCCGTCGCCCGGGCAGAGTCCCGGGCCCCCATCACGCCCCAGCAGCTCCTGCCTGTCTGTGTGGTAATGCCAGCAGCCACCGCAGCCCGCCATCTCGATCACCTCCGGCCCGGGCCTGTGGTGAGCCCATCGAGGCTTCATATCATCCACACGCAATGCCCGTCTTTCCAGGCCAGGGCTGCGAGAGCCGCATCGACACTTCGTGATCCCGCTGCCCTCGCCTCTCGCCTCTCCTCCCTGCCCAGACCTCCACCGCCAACCAACGCCGCCCTCCTCCCCGTTCTTTTTCTGCTCACCTGCCCGGCCTCTCTTCCTCCCCTCCTGGCTGCCTTTGGTTCTTCCGCGGCGTCCCATCTCGCAACTCGGCGGCACTAACCACTAGCCAGCCCAGCCCAGCCCAGCCCAGCCCAGCCCAGCCCAGCCCAGCCCAGCCCAGCCCAGCCCAGCCCAGCCCAGTCCCCCAGCTGCCCGGTCCCCCAGCTGCCCGCCTGCCTATTCTCGCACGCTGCTGCCGCTGCCGCAGCGTCGCAAGCCTCAGGCCTGCCTGCCAGCCACGCACGACCTCGCTTCTACCCATGAGTGGTGCCAACCTTCGGCCATTGCTGCCGGCTCCCCGAGAGTCCGGCAGTACCATTGACGCCTCCTCCGAGTCAGCCGCCAGTCGCCGCCAGAACTCGGGCGCCTGTGACCGCTGCCGCAGCCAAAAGAGTCGTGTAGGCCTCTCCTCTTCTTCCTTCCACTCGGCCTTGCTGCCTTGTCATCCTCCCCTGCTGACCTTGGCCGGTCCCCTCCAAAGTGCGACCGGAGTCGGCCCAAGTGCAGCCTCTGTGCCAAACGCCATGTATACTGCTTCTACAGCGCCGATGTCAAGAAGCAATCCCTTGAGGTCCACAAACGCCAGGGCGAGCTCCTCCACATGATGCGCACCGCACCCGAGGGCGAGGCTCTTGACATTCTCTTCCGCCTGCGCGCTTCAGGTGACCCTCAGTCCGTTCTCGAGTCCTCCCGGGGCAGTATAAGTGGCCAGTATCAGCCCTCTGCCCACCAAACCGCCCGTGCCGTCTCGCCACAGACCTTTTCGATGCTCGAGTTCGACGCGTCAACACGTCAACCAATGCCATACCGTCTGGAGACCCAAGCCAGCACGGCCGCGATCGCCCTGAGGTCGATGCCGTCGCTAGGCAGCTCCGAGACGAGCTCCTCGCTGTCCTTCGGTACGCCCCAGCACCAGCTGCAGAGGCAGGACGATCTCTGTGACCAGCGGCTCCGGCAGCTCGACATCTCGTACTGGACAGCTGTGCCCATCCCGAGTAGTGTCGCCGCAAAGGCCATCTCGACCTGCCTGCAGGCCAACCATCCGATATGGGAGCTCTGCGACGCCGACCTCTTCATCCGTGACCTCGTCGGCAAGAGGGTCGAGTTCTGTTCGCCGTTCCTTGTGAATGCCCTGCTCTGCTACGCATGCGTATGGTGCCCCCAGCAATAGACCTCCCCGAGCCCCAAAGCTGATGTAGGCCTCAAACAGTTGTATGGTGTCACCGGCCCCGGCCTGCCCGGAATGAGCATCCCCTTTGCCCAGGCCACAGAGGCGCTGTGGCGGGCCGAGCGCACGACCGACACCGTGATCAACGTCGCCGCGATCCTGATGTACTCGCTGTGCTGCCACACCACGGAATTCACCGTGTCCGCGGACGAGCTGATGCTCGATGGCCGTCGGATGTCGGAGCGTCTCAGGCTGTTCGGTGTTCCCGGGACGACCGGTCTATACAGCAGTTTCGATGCTCTCAATGACGAGTGCAGGAGAGCAACCGCCCACATATCCTGGGGAGGATACTAGTGTATGTCGTAATTTTCCAAATCCCCTTCAGCACCCTCTGGAGTCTCGGTCATCTCTTGTTGATGATGGAAGAGGATCAACCGATGCTCCGCCCCGGCCATGACACCGATCTACTATAAGCCTGTCTTCCCGAGGACGCGACGGCCTCGGGAGTCTCCCGGCCAAGCGGTTCGTTACCGCTATCCCATGGCGACACTTTAACACTTCTCTACCAGTTATGAATCAGCATGCAGGCAGCAGCAGCACTTACGCCCTGGTGGCGTGCTCCTCAGCTTGGCCGAACCCAAGTCTCCGAAACAGCTCAGGTGAGCCGATTTGCTTGAAGAAGGCATGGCCTCGAATATCTCCTGTGGTGGTCCAATTGCGATCCAGTGGTTATCCTCTGGTAAGAAAGAGTCCCCATGGTCGATATCGTCGTCGTCGAATTCGTATACTGACCGCGTCAGGGTCAGCATGTTTCTACACGGTGTAGTCCTGGTCCTACACGAAGGCACCCATTCGCGTCTCCTAACTGCTCAACCTTGTCGTTTCATCGCGCCTTCCATGAGTCAACTCACGGCAACTCGTCGACGGTCGCTTTCCCTGACATCGGGCCCTGACGTCCAAGCTCTGCCTGTGACGCTAATCCAGGGCAGCAACGCCATGCTGCACGGTGCAGGTCGCATGTTCCATGGCCAGCCAAGGCTGCTGTCATGTCGGCATCGGAGACCGAGGCGAGGAAGATGAGCCTCGAGATTCGGGCGATGAGCTTTTGCCGGGGCGCTTAGAGGAACCTCGATCAACTCCTGACTGGTGCCGAGGAGTCTCGGTCCAGCAACGAATTCGACAGCTTCGAGGAGCTCGTGGACTCGTAAGGACTCATCATCAACGAAGAATTTGCAGCTCGTCGCGGAGAAGTGCCACCGCGGTGCAGAGGTGTTGAGGGGAGGGCAACGGCGGACGGGTAGAGTGGAGGAGAATGGTGCAGCGGAGCTCGACGGGTGCTGGCCAACTTGGAGTTCGGCCGAGCATGGAAATTTGTATTTTGGCGACGCAGGGTAAAGAGGCACCCACGGACAACGGTCCAGAGGGGAAGAAGAGAGGTGCTGGGCGCAGGGTTTATAGCAGTCCTCGCATGCAGGGTGCGGCAGATGATCTGCAGCGCATAGTATTTGTACATCGACACGCAGTGGAGCTACCCTGCACTAGACGGAACTGCCCATCGGTAGGGATGCGAGCCCTGGCCAGAACATGCCATCAATGTGCCATCATAAACTTTTTGCTTTGGAGACCACCATGGGCAAACCATCGACAGTCTTGTGGGATCCATGGATGCTCGAGGGCAAGGCAGAGCGCGCGCCGGCCTGTGGCGGCGCCAAGGGTCGTGATTCGCAGGCAGGAGTGGGCCGGTGGCTCGCCTCGGAGTGATCACCCCGGGACCCATGCCCCGGCGTTGACCCTCCCGGTGGCCGGGGCGTGTTGTCCGGAATAGGCCATTGTCGCTCACGGTCTTTTCAATACTCCCAAGAGCTTTGGTATTCCTTCTTGCGTCTCTCGTGCCTGCACGAGGTCGTCGAACAGTAGCTCATCCTGCAAGTCACTCCCACGCCGCCGTGGGAACATTCATCCATCGACCCTGACAAGAACTCCCGCCGAAGACCCCCCCCCCCCCTGCCCTTGCCAATTCTTTTATATGATTAGTCTTGGTTTTTCTCCCGGCGGCATGTCCCGCGCGGCACACGCTCCGACGGAGCCTGTCACCACCGGGTGCGGGCACGCCGGCTTACATTATCCACTGCTTGGATGCAGCCCTGTTTCCTGTTTTTTTTTCGCCCGAATGTCAGCGGCCCACTAGCGGTCATGGCAAGGTACGTTTTGATGTATTATTTCTCCAGAACAGGGACAAATATTGGCACAATCGGTTTTATGATGGAGTATGATGACGATGATGAATGCTCATGTTTGGTTTCCTCCTCCCTGTTGGTCACGCAGGGTAGCGCAAGCTACGGGCTGATTATTATGCAAAGCAGATGATACAAGCAATGTTCTTGTTCTGTCTTTCCATGTCCTTTGTCCCATTTTGCACGCCCGAAAACCGGGCCGGTTGGCCGGACCCCGGGTGGGTGTAGCCGCCGAGAAAGCAACCAGCAACTGCACCGCAACGTCGTGTCGGATCAAGCATGGACAGAAACTAATGGCGCTCGCTGGTGTCGTTGGCGGCCGAGTCGTCAAGTCGTGCCTATCACCGGCCATTGCTGCGGGTCGCGGCCTACAGGCCGCGCGACCAACGAATTGCATCCTCGTGTTTCATTCTGTCGGGGTCTGTCTGCGGCTTGTTCCATCGGCGGTGTCCAGTAAGAGAGATAGAGAGAGAGAGAGAGTGTGTGTGTGTGTATGCGTGTGTCGTGTCGGTCATGGTTGCGTGATTGCCGTAGGGAGATCAAGACTCGTTTGTGGGTTGCATGTCACCCTGGCACACCACCATGAGGCGGCGCCCCCTCCATTGATTCCCTAGCATCGCCTAATGGTCGGTGAAAAACAAGGCTTTGGGTCTTTCCCTCCCAGCAGAGTTGTGGAGAGGAAACTCCATACTTGGGGTCCTGGATGTCTCTCCTGCCCTCCGGTGGTGCCGCGAATGGGCCATCCACGCGCACAAAGGGTTTGAGACTGTTTGCTTCACGTGTCATTCTTCCGTCACACAGGCGCAAGAGGCGCGCGCCGAAGGCTAAGGTCTATGCTATGGCTAAGACTATGCTCCATGGAGGCGCGAGGCGGGTGTCGTGGTGGTTGTCGATCCCAACGGCGCACACAATTCTGTACCCCAATGCGACTGCTGTGTCCCTGAACCTAGTCCTCCCCCGGCCGCGTAGCACGAGTCTCCTGTCTTCGTTATGATACTTGTGCCAGATATTGCAAGCGGTAGTCTCTCTGCATTAGGACGTTGTGACCATGATCAGCGTTGGAGGACAGCAGCTCCGGCGTGTCATGGGCTGACCAGCGCGTTTCGCAAGGCGATGTTTTGGCGGTGTGATGCCTAGCTCGAGGTCGAGTGAGTCGATGAGCTGCGAGATCTGCCGCAGTCACTCCAGCCGGAACAGGCATGCAATCTTCTGCTCGATCGTGCCATCTGAGACAGAAACCGCAGTGAAGTTAAGGAAGGGGGACTTGACGTTGTGGAAGGCGATGCGATTGAGAGGCACGAGGCTTGGGTATGGAGGTGGTGCACAGAGGACGCTGAGCTCGTTGCACGCCCTGGCTGATCTCCTCAAGTTTCGTTGGAAACACCACCCGGCCGAGTCTGGTCGGCGTGGTATGACCATAGGTTGAGTCCGGAGCCGAGGCTGCTGGGCTTATGAGAGTTCGAGTTTGGCGAATGATATTACCAAAGAGCGCCCGTCGGAACATTGGCTGTGCTTGAGAGCTTGCACACCGGGGCACGTGGCAGGCCGTTGGGTGAGAAGCTGCCCGAACCGGACACTTGCAGGCCACCTTGCAGGCCTGGGGTGCAGGCCCTGGAGCCCCCCGGGGCTGGGCCCCACCGGCCACCTGCACGCCCTCAAAAAGGGCAGGAGCCGAGGCTCGTCCGGGCACAGCTTGAGCAAACATCAACCACCACCACCACCACCACCACCACCCACCCATCATGTACGACAACGAGGACGAGATTGCCATGGCCGACGCGGCAGGCACGGCGGCCGCAAGCAAGCAGGCCGCCGACATTGCCTATCTGCGCGACAGCGCCCCCTGGTGCGCCCACGTCCTCGACGACGCCGCCTTCTCGCACGCCCTCACCCCGTCCCGCACCGTCAAGGGCGGCATCGGCGACATGTTTGTCGCCGAGACCATGGCCACCGCGGACACGATCCCGCGCTGGGTCACCATGTTCCGGCGCCACGACGGCGCCATCGTGCAGACCCGGACGCTGCTGCAGGTCGAGGAAAAGGTCAACGGCTGGCCCGGCGTGGCCCACGGCGGGATGACGAGCTTCCTGCTCGACGAGTGCTCGGCGCTGCTGCTGCGGCTGCGGCGCTTCGTCGACAAGGACGCGGCACTGCTACCCGCCGGCAGCGTGACGGCCGGGCTCAACGTCTCTTTCAAGGGTCAGGTGCCGGCGCCGGGCGTGCTGCTGGTCACGGCCACGCTGCGCAGGATCGAGGGCCGCAAGTACTTTGTCGACGCCGAGATCACGGCGGGCGGCAGCAGCGTCGTGCTCGCCAGCTCGGCGGCCGTCTTCGTTGCGGTCAAGGCCAAGCTGTGAGGCTGTGTCAGACGGAGCGTCTCCCGGACGGGGCACCGGAGCAAGGGCCGAGACGGAGCATGTTGGCCGGTCACGAGGGGATGAGGGGTGCAGCTGAGACACCTGCACAACACAGCCTACCCGTCTGCCTGCTTCTTTTGTCCTTCTATTCGCATCCTCCCTTCTTTCATCTTCTCTCTCTCTCTTTTTCGCTCTCTCCGCATTCAAACTAGATTTCATGCCACATAGAACTCCCTGTCCAGTTTCTCTCATCCACTCTCCCCGTCGCCATGTACGCCGGTGCCGCCTTTGTCGTTGGCCCTCGGAGCCACTACTGTGCCGCTCTGGTGCACCAGGCCGTCGTCAGCCTCACCAACACCTGGGCCTTTGTTCTCTCTCGCATATCATCGCTGTCCCCCGCAGAGTCCTCACAGCACGTTAGACACAATGAGGACAATGACCATCCCAAGCGCTTGAACAAAGACTCTTTTGAGCCATAGTTGTCCCAAGCTTACCCTGGGCATCAGATGCATGATATAAAGTGGTCAGGGAGCACCTTGATGCTCCAGAGGTGCCTCCTCCCATTGAGCAAACCGTCAACGACCAGGAGTTTGTCTCTGCACCGCACCATCTGTACAATAGGCAAACCACGACCCCTCGCAATCTGAGCAACTACTTCGCAACCGTCTGCACCATGCCAAGCGCAGAGAGATGGAGCAGTGTGGGCTGGCTGGGCCAGGCTGTCGCAGGGCTCATGCTCACAGCCTTCAACATCACGATCGCTGTCACGACCTACACCAAGTTCATACCACTCCTCGCCAAGGCAAACATCAAGAACCAGGACGCCAACTCGACTGGAGACAAGCCTTCGTTCTCGGCCTCCCACTACTACGTGATCTACGCGTATTGCATCGCCTTCCTCCCTTGCCTGGTGGCCGCCTACGATCTCTGGGTGAGCACGGGGTGCGTGTACATCACAGCGAGGACTTGGACAGCGGGCAACTCCCAACGCGCGGTCGATAAGTTCTCCGGGGAGCAGAGCACCCTGGCCAGGACGCTGCGGTCTATTCGGCACATTGCGTGGGCCCATGCCGCTGAGGCTTCTGTGGTGCTTTTCTACGTGCTGTACCAGACGTACGCGGCGCTTGGGGACGGCATCATCCGCCTTGCCGGCGAGGCGGAGCAGGAGTCGTGGCGGCTGGCGTACGGCGCGAGCCTCGGACTGAATGCGGCAAATCTCGTCTTCCTCGCCTCCACGGCGTGGTTCGTCAAGATCGCGCTGCACACCAACACGTCTGTGTGGGATATCATCCGTGGCGTCGAGCCATACGGTCAAGATTAGTAAGGTGTGTTCTAAGGTGTGTTCGCCTAGTCCAGCCAATGCACGCCAGGGACAATAAACACCCCGAACGAGGCATCGAGGTTCGTCATCTGTGAGTCAAGTCCGGCTGGATCTGTCGGGACAATCATTCACACGGGGCGTTCGTAGCCTGCCCCAGGTGACAAGCCAATATTTGAACCAAACCACTCCATCCATCCATCATCCTCAACATCTCCGTGCCAGAGACCGACAGACGCGCGCTCGTCAACAGACACACACCCTCAAGATCACGCACACGACTCGCTGGCCGCAAGCTCACAAGAGGCAGCACCCCTACGAATACCACAAGCTGGGCGCGCTGTCTAGCGACCCTTCCGCCATCCAGACTTCCCATGTACCAGACCAGCAATGAGCCATCCAGCATTTTCACAGGCGACTCACCGCCACGCCCAGATCTGGGCCGTCCTCGCGGCGTCGGTCTGCCTCTCCTTCGCGGGCTTCGCGCTGTACGGGATGCACTTTGTCATTCAGGAACTTGACGTCCCACTGAGCACGATGATCGAGGCCGGCAGCGGCAGCAACAACAGCAGTGGGGAAGGATGGGGTGCTGCCGCCACCACCACCATGAACGGATATCACGACATCACCTTCGCCGGTCTTCTCGCCCTGCGTTTTCTCGCCCTGTGCAATGGGCTCAGCGCCGTGCTCACCTCGGCTTCGGTCGCACTCCTGCCTCTCCGTAAGAAAACAAACCCAGACACGGTCACCAACGCAGCCGCAACTACAGGCGACAACGACAACGATGACCACAGCACGCGGGCGACCGTCGCGTTCCCCACCAACACCGATCCCGGCAACGAACGGCAGCAGCACTCCACCACCACTCCGCGCAGAAGCAACCGGTCGCCGCACGTTTCCCTCCTGGCCCTTGCTGTGCTCACGTTCCTGCTGTCGGCCTTGTACATTATCGCATCGGTCCTATACCTCCTGAACAACCCGGCCATGCAGCAGCCCTGGTTATCGCTGCCTCGCTATTTCCGCCGCCGCCCGGGGCAGGAAGGTACGGCGACAACGACCTGGTGCAGCGACGCAGACAACAGCGGTAGCAGCAGCCGCGAGGGGCAGGCTTTCCTGCGGAACCTGCAGCTGGCCACGGGGTTCTGGTTCCGCGGCGACGTCGCGGCGGCGTGCATCGGGATCATCAGTGCTGGGGTGGTTGTGCGGTCGGAGGTGCTGAGACGACTGGATGCTGGCGGGGGGCGGGGGGCGGGGGGCGGGTGGCTGACGAGCAGCAGCAGCAGCGGCAGCAGAAGGGAGAGATGGTAGCGGCACCAGCAATGGAGGGAGATGTGCAGACGCCTGCAGAAAATCGCGCCAGCCAAACCAGTTGAAGCCTCGGGTTCCACCAGAGTGCTGCGAAGTGAGAGAAGCACGTCAAGAACAACGACTACGTAATGTCACCCACGACTTATTGTCATCAAGCACTGGTAACTTTCCAAAGAATTCATAAGCACCTGATGCCCAGTCTAGACTAGAGTATCTACAGCGCAAGCCGAATATCCAAAAGGATTCTCTTCTATGCCCATGCCTCGGTCACTCAGGAACATAGTCGGTCCTCACAGCCCACCCAGTGCCCCCGCCGTGTCCTTGATCCCCAGCACGTCCTCCTCGTCGAGCACGATGCCAAAGTATTTTTTCAGAATGTCCAGCCTGTCGAGGTCGCTCTCGATCTTGCGCTCGAGCACGGTCCTCCCGCCGCGGCGCCACTTGAACACGTCGCCCCAGAGGATCAGCGCGCCGTCGATCTCGCTGCTACTGTCCTGGAGTGCGGCGGTCCTGCACCGGCCGGGGAAGTCGGCGTGCTCTTTTTCCGTCGTGAACCGCACGCACAGCAGCGTGTAGGTGAAGAAGCTCTTGCGGCTGGTCCCGGGCTGCATGTTGCACACGGCGATGTCCTCGGGCAGGAACTCGCTGTCGAGGAACATGTACTGTGTGATCCACTTGCTGTCATCGTCGTCGTCGTCGTCGTCGTCGGCCCCATCGTACTTGACCTGGTACACCCAGCCCAGATTCCACCCTCTCGCGCGGCTCAGCCCCTGCGCGACAGGCTCCCGCTTGAGCCGCATCTTGGCGGGGGCGATGTGGTCCCGCGGCGCGCCGACGCCTTCGCCCTCCCCTCCACCTTGGCCTTTGTCCCCACCGGCAGAAGCAGACGAGACCTCGAGCTTCAGCGGCCGCACGCCGACGTTGGGCCCGTTGCCGACGTCGACGAGATACCGGTCCCCACCGACCGTGACGATGCACACGCAGTGGCTCAGCCCCAGGTATTTGCCCTTGGGCGGGCTCCAGACGCGGGCGCCCGCCATGTACACGTCGAACCCGATGCTCAGCAGCACCGTGAAGAAGAACGAGTTGACCTCCATGCAGTACCCGCCCTGGCCGCCGCCTACACCTACCTCGCTTCCGTCGTGATCGTCGTGGTCGTCCTTCTGTCCCCGGACCGGCGCCGACGCCCCCACGATCTTCTTGTACATCCGCACGGGGCTCGGGTCGATGACCTTGTGCCACGAGTAGTGCAGCGTCAGGTTCTCAAACGGCACCCGCACGAGCTGGTGCTTCATCAGCAGCGTCAGGTACGCCAGGTCCTCCTCCTCGGGGCTGCTCCGAGTCCCAGGACCACTCGCAGCACTCGCACCCGCGTCCCCTGGGGACAGGGTGTACCGCCGCGCCGAGTGCGGCAGGGAGACGAGGTCAAAGTACGCCTCGAGCTGGGCCCGGGTGTAGGTCGGCCGGCCCGCCAGCTCGGCGGGGGAGGGTCGGCTGGCCATGGTTGTGGCCCCTTGTTGTGCAAGTGATGGCGTGTGTGCTTGCGGGGGAGAAATGGGGTGTGGTTTGCTCCGGAAACAGGTGGAAGGCTAGTGGTGGGAGGTCTTGTAGATGCCTCTGCTGCTGCTGCCGCTTTTCGTGAGAGCTGTGGGTGTGTGTGTGGAGGGCTGGAGCTCCGCGGGCAAGGCGCAAAGCTTCTGGCAATGGCGAAGAATAAAAGAAGATGTTCAATCCTCTAATCTGAACAGATCGATCTCAGACAAGCGCAGAAGCGAGGTTTGTAAGCAACACGAAACCATTGTGGCAAGGAGGATGTTTTGAGTGGTCGTGGCCAGGACGGAAGAACTCGAGAAAGACGTGTGGGCCGGCCCGCGGCTTCGGCTCTCCGGGTCGGCCTCCGACGCCTGTTGTCGGATTAGAGTTGTGGAGACCCCGGCCGGGGTTCCAGGTGCTCGGGCCGTGCATGACGTGCACACGCCAGTTGCCCTGCAATTGTGACGGATCTATCCACGATGGCTGAACCACGAAAGGAATCCTAAAATCAATGGAGTGATAAAATGTCCAGTAGGCGGAGGTTATATATACATATCTAAGTCCAGGTGTGTGCAGCAAGACTCCCCATAACGCCGTGCCATGCATATATGTACCAGCTCCTCCTCCCCCTTCAAGCACCCTGCGCAGCCGCCAGCTTGCCTTCGCACACTGGACACCCCCTCTCGATCCGGTCTCGCAGCAGTCTCGTCCTCGTCACCTTGCTGCCGATGAATCTCCCGCCCCTCGACCGGTCCTCCTCGCCGCTGCTCCCAACCATGCCCGGATCCATAGGCTCGCCGGGATGCAACTCCTCCAGCAGGTGCGTGACGTGGAAAACATGCCCGCATGCAAAGCCTACAAGCGTTTCGCTCTCCCACTCGGTGAAAGCGACCTTGCAGCTCGCGCACTCGCCACGAGTGTCCTCTTCGGCGTTGGGCCCTGCCACCTCCCGTGCTTCAAACTTAATACCCTTCCGCTGGCCGTTGCGCAGCTGGGTCTGGGCCACTGCAACCTCAGAGCGCAACACGCGCGCCACGCCGGAAGAGATGCTGTGCTGGATCTCGTGCTCCTTCATGATGTGCTTCAGGCCTTCTCTCAGGCCCGGAATCTCGAGCCCCTCGGGGATCCGACGCACGAGTCTGATGGGATTGATGGCCGTCCCCACCTCCTCCAGCAAGCCCCGAATGAACCTCGGCTTATCCATGCTGTATTCGAGCAGGTCCTCCCACAAGTCGGGGTCATCTTGTTCCTTGGCAAAGCTGATGGCTTGCGACACATCACCCAGGCGGTCGATGATGAGGTACAGCGCACGCTTGACCTGACCCGTCTTGGAGTAGAGATACACCAGCTCGGGGATGTAGTTGGCGTTCTCGCACTCCTGCACTGCGCTCTCGAATTTGTATGACGTCGAGACTCGCAAGAAGTCCATGAGAAGATCTCGATCCTTGAACAACACGAATACTCGCACCACAAGATCCGCAAAGTCGTCGACGAGGGACATGGATTCGTCCAGTGGCTGCTCACGATGCTGTTGCCACAGACCCCGGAAGTAAAAGTACAGGTAGGCGTTAAGCTGCTTCTGCTCCAGCTGGCGCACAACAACAACTGGAGGGATCAGCCCGCGCTGCGCCTCGTCAACCAGCAGCGTGATGGCTTCGGAAGTCGCTTCGTCGAGGTCAGTAACAGACATTCGACTGAGCTTGCCGTCTGGCACTCGCAGGCCAATAAAGCTGGCCACATCGTCCGTGACAGAATCAGCCAGATGATAGTCGCGAATCAGCCGCATCGACGAGTCGGCATCGTGCAGCCTGATGTAGCATTTGAGGGCCTTTTTGTAGCGTGCGGCGGCCTCGTGCAGCTTGGCCAGGCTCTCCATCACGATCCGCCAGTCGCGACCCTTCTCGCCGCCCTCGACGCTATCTTCTCGGACATCGCGATATTGCAGCTGGTTCTCAAGCGCGGTCGTGACCTCGCCTATATCGAAGAGGCGGAAATCCCACCGGTCCAGCAGCTCCTTCAGGCGAAGCCGATCTTGCTGGACATAGTGGCCAAGCACGACCTCGTATACAGTCCCCGGGATCGGAGGATGTGTGGGCTCCGAGGGCATGTAGAGGACGATCTCGTCGAACCTCTTCGCGCCCGCAAATGTGTAGATCCACCTCTCCCACTGACTGGGAGTGTCGACAACTTTGGACACGATCTCTGCAGCGCGCGACCACTCCTTCTCGCTGACGAGGTCCTGAACCCAGAGATCGCCGATCCTGCGCTTCTCCTTTTGAGCAGCGGCTGTGTGCTTCGCATCCTGCGTGTCCGCTACTGTCGAAGCATCATCGAATGAGTCGTCCGTAGGTAAGCGACCTCGATCGGGCGACGAGGTTGGGATCAGTTCGGCAAGGTTTTCCGGAGGAGATGCCATGATCTCCGGGTGTTCATCCAGCAGCTCCCAGGCCTCCTGCCATTGGTGATGCTCCAGCAGCCACCCGAGATGATCGCCAAGGTCACGCTTCGTCGCGAGAATGCAATCATAAGGGCTGTGAATGAAGATCTTGGCGCCAGGCTTGGCCAAGCTCGGATGTACCGCCTGCGTTGGAGGACGTCCTCCACGAATGCTACCAGCGACGCTGGGAACCTTGGTAGCAGACGAGGCGTCGTTACTGTCCTTGCTCCTGACACTGGCGCCCGAGCTGAACAGCGCTCGCGGATTAATGGCTGCGCTGAGCATATCTGTACCGAATCCTGTCATGGCCTCCAGCATGCCACGAGACGCCACTACCGACGCAGCCTTGTTGGCAGGTAAGACGCCCAGGTGATAGTCATTTGAGGACAAGCGCTCCAGCCGGCTCACGGTCAGACTGTCCTTATCCACTTCTGCCTGCGATGTCAGGTCGATCAGACGCAGCTCCGGCGGCAGCGCATTCTGACGATGTCGAATCCCTCCACTCGGCTCGCTCCTGTTGGAGGCTGTCGAGTCTGTCGATTTGTGCCCCTTGGCCACGGTCTTGGCCTCTGCATCGTCTGCTTTGCAGTACGCGAGAACCAGCAGGAGGTTCTGTGTGTACAGGGATATACCAGAGATGATGCAGTCCATTCGTAATCTGTGATGTCGTTAGTGAGAAATGCCATGGCTTTGGTTCTGGATCACTTACAGCTTCACAATCTCGGCGCGGCCGGCTGATCTCTCGCCAGCATGCTTGCCGACTCCAGGCCCGCCAGGGTGGACGTGGATAATCCAGATAGTCCCGCCCCAACCTACCAGCAACCTCTCGATCTGCTTATCGCCCTTCAGAGCCTGTGATTTGAGACTCGTGGCAGCGGCTGAAGTGGCACTGACACCGGCACCTGGCGCCTCGCTATCATCATCGGGCGCGACAGACTGCTCGTCGATCCACTCGGCGCGACCCTTCCAGGAGCCAGCCATCTCATCCCATTCTTCCGTCTGAGGCCTGTCGATGTGTCCGATCCGCTTCCACGCGTCCTCTGCATCGGCGCTATCAAGGTGCAGTTTCGAGCGCATGATCTTGATGCCATGCTCGTTGATCCAGGCGACATATTTGCCCGTCAATGACCACTTGATTGTGCTGATTATGCCTTCGCCAGAGTGTAGCACCGTGTCCTTCCCTGACGCACCACCAAGGCCCACGCTCCCAAGCCAGCCGGAGGCCGCGGCAACGGCGCCACCAGATGTCGTGGACGAACTTCTGCCCTGCGGAGCGCCCACAGTCAGGACAAGAGTTCCTGCCGTTCCTCCAGAGAGGTACGTCTTGTCGTTTTTGTAGTCTGGTGACAGCGCAACTGACTGAATTGGCCTGGCGAAGTTCCGTAACGATACGTCCTTGAGGTCGACGAGATTCTGAACGCAGACATTGCCGTCCATGGATGATGTTGCGATGTAGATCTGGTTCCACGGCACGTTTGGCACCTGCGGTGGTTCGCGACCTCTTGCATGGCGTGACGGAGATGCATGCGACTGTCTCCCACCAGCTCCAGGTTTGTCGAGAGATTCCGAGACCACCTGCGTCAGAGCATCTGGCTTCAAGGTTGATGGTAGAGCTGGTGGGGGGTGCGGAGAGATCGAGAGACTGGTGACCGAGGCCGAGTGCGCATGGTAGACACGCAATGTGTGGAAGGTCGGCAGTTGAACAACATGCTGAAGGGTGGACATTAGCGGTCTGCGGCCGACCATGAAGACTTCACAGTGCTTACAATGTTGCCGTCATGGCTACCAGCAATCATCTTGTCGCCGGCGACGAGGAACGAGCTTGTGGCGTCACCGTTTCTGTAAACGGCGCTGAGGTGCTGGGTCAGCCGGGCGTACTTGAGCTTGGGCTCATCATCCTCGTCCTCCTCGTCCTCTTCGTCGTCGTCCTCTCCCTCTTCAATGTCGTCGCCTTCCTCTTCTTCGGCGTCATCGTCGTCGCTATCACTGTCGCTGTCGCTATTGTCATCTTCGAAGGCGCCGTCGCCCTCTACCTCCTCGGCTGGCGGTGGAGCAGGCGCATCTTGTTGGGTCTCGGACTGGGCGCCGGCAGACACTTTCGCATCGGAAGTGCCATGCTGCAGATTCGAGCTGCCCTCTGGGGCATCGGAGTCTGTCATGATAGGCACTGCAAGGCAGCGAGCATCGCGGCGACGGAAGCACGAGGTTCGTGGGTCGCACTGGGGAAGGTGTTGGGCGGTGGGGGTCAGAGTCTGTAGAGTGCCGTTGCACACTGGCAGGCAAGGGTGGTTGTTGGGGAAGTCGAGGTCACGATGCCGAGGACGCGGAGGAGCTAGCCGGGGCTGGGGTCCCCTTGGGCTCGATGAAGCTCAGAGCAGCGCTCAAGCTCCGGGGAGCTCTCCTCGTGGAGTGACGTAGAGAGCTCTCACCCACTCCCGGGGCTCTCCCGGGTAGGTCAGGCACCAGCGGCCCCACTCACACCGTCTGGCTGTGGGCTGGCTTTGAAGCATCCATTGCGCCCCACCATGGCGATGCGGCAGGCGCGTCCGTTTGGTGAGCTCTGGTCGCGTACCAGCGAGGACCTGCTCGAGGAATCTCGGTCGGGAGTGCAAGACCATACTGTAGAGACCCAATAGACAGCCCGCGTCCCCATCACACCGATCACAGACTGGGCGATTTCGTGTGCGTGTGTATGTCTTCCGCCAGGACATCTCACCTCCCCCGCCATCAACATCCCATGGCGATGCATCCACAGCCATGGCTTCGGTGACGTCTCTAGGCCTCCATCATCCCACGGCTCTGGCCTATGCCGTCGCCGAGCAGCTTCTGCCCGAGCACCCATCGTCCGCCGACTACACCTGGGAGATCACCGTAGACCACATTGCCGGCCTCGAAGATGAGCTCCTCGTCACCAAGGACACCGTCGTGTGGTCCCGCGGCTGTGTCTTCCGCAAGAGCTTTGGCTTCAAGCTCGAGAAGGAGCCCATCACACAGGCTCTCCTCGCCAACTTCCCAGACGGCGAAACCTCAGACGGCCAGCAGCGTCTGGCTCGAGCCCTGGTCGTCTTCCTCAGCACCCAGGCACACATTTATTTCCTTAGCGGGACTAGCCATGTCGTTCACATGCCCTTCGAGGTCGAATCGGCCTGTGCGGCACCGCTTGGGATCATTGTCCAGAGGAAGCACCGCGTGGACAGCCCCGTCGCCTCCAGCCTCAAGTTCCCAAAAGTCCCGCCAAACTCCTTCATCACCAATCCGGTGTCACCCAACTCTGTCCGGTCTTCACAGCCCATCGCATTCTCCACAGAGAGCCTTGGCAAGCCGAAAGCCCTGCCTCTACGTCTCCAGCAGGACCTCCAAGACATCTGGGACAGTCCGCCCGAAAAGACGGACTCGCACTGGCCGAGGTTAGTCGTCCTATCAGATCCATTGCTGGAACTCGGTCTGGTGGTCACGCAGCAGGAGAAGACAGCAGCTGCGAAACAGTCTCGGCGAAGTTCTGGTCGCACTCCGAACTTCCTAGACCCTGCAGAGGAGATCCTGCACATCGAACAGATCCAAAAGCCCGGCAGTGCGACTCAGACAGCATCGTCCCAGGTCATCATCGCGGTCACTGCCAATCGCGAGACGAGCACCTACACTGTATGGCGATACACGCGACTGCGGGCGTCTGATCCCTTCACAGGCTCCGCGAAGACGTCTCGGAGGAAATCAGACCGCCGCCGCAGTTCCATGCAGCCTGGTTTGCCCAGTGGCGCTACCACGCCTGTGCCCGCGACATACAAAGACACGTTCGTGCAAGCTCCGCTGCCTGGCAAGCGGTCTCGAAAGAGTGAAAAGGTCGAGAGAGCGGACCGGGCACTGGAAACACTCGAGTCATCGTTGGGCATCGAGAAGGAAGGCGTCACCAGGCGTACGTCGCGGAGAGTCAGTTCCATGCTAGCACGGGCAGATCTCTCTGCCTCCCATGATCGGGCTGGCTTCGTCGAGCAGCCGCAGGCTTCGAACCCTGCGGCCAGGCGAGACACGTCCCACGGGAGCCAGCGGAACCGCACCAGTGGCGTGAGCTTCAACACGAGCACGTCGTATGCACCAGCCACTCATGGTGGGTTTCTCGATGCTCCGGTTGACAACCTGCTCGATGAACTCCGTGCCGGCGGTGATTTCGAAGGTTTCCACAGCATGGGTCTCGACGATCATGAACTTGATGGCCTCTCGCAGGAGGTACTGTTCGTCAAAATCCACAGCTTCCCGATCGACAACTCGAACGTTCGATACTCCCTCTCCAAGCAGCCAGCCCGAACACAGTGCAAAGTCTTCCTCCTGCCTAGCCCCGAGTCGCTGGTGGACGAGAGAGGCCGGTGGCAGCTGCTTGTGGGGATCCAGGACCCCATGGAGAAGAGGTTGCAACTCTTGACACTACATATGCAATCTACTGGTGCTGCCCAGATGCCGCAGAACGACAGTGGCAGCACCACAATCTCTTTCGGTCAGCTGAGGAAAGCCCAAAACGTAATCGACTCCTGCAAGATCACCGATGGAGACATATCAACAATCCTTGTGCTTTCTCAAGGTGATGGCGGTCGAAGAGAGCTCAGCCTTCAGGCTCCGTGGAGCAGACTCACGTCTGTCTCCTTACCTCGCAAACTTGCCCTGGCTGACTTGCGCGGCCTCGACTACGGTGGCAGTCACGTCGGGCATGAGGTCGGGAGTAGACGCGCAATAACTCCTGTCATCGGAGAAATGGGAATGCTTTGTTATCCGCGACTGAAGGGTCGAGTTGACGTGCGCGACGTGAATACGCAACAACTTCACCAGATCCAGATACAACTCCGCCCATCCTCGATGCAGGTCGACAAGCTCTTGACCACCCTGTCACATGCGACTCGGTCCCCAATGGGCGACAACGTGCTTGCTGCATGGTGGGAAATCCTGGACTGGGTCCGAACCCAGGATGGCGAGCGCGTAGACCTGGAGTGGTCGGCATTTGTTGTGCTTGTCTTTGTGCTGTACCTTGCGCCAGGCTATCAGAGAGCCGCGCAGGCTATTGACACAATGTCACCAAGGAGACGATCCAGAGGTTTCCTTCGTTCAAGCAGCGGAGCACAGGTTGACCTGAACGATTGGTATATGATGAACACAATCGAAACTCCGAGCGTGACATCACAGCCTGTGTGGGCAAGCACTGCGGCCTGGCAGTGGATAGTGGACGAAGACGCTGAGCCCCAGGCAATGTTCCGCCCCCCACCTACCAGTGACACTGGTCTAGGTTTCCCTACACAAGAACTGCAGCTCGCTCTCGTGTTTATCGACACTGAGCGAGGTGCTGCGGCATGTGGCCCTGAGGGATATCTGCCAACTTCGTGCGGCACTGATGAAGCAAGTCAGCAGAGACTCGCCCATGACGCCTTTATGGCCCTCCACCTCCACATTGAAGAGCAGAAGGTAAACTTGGCGCGACCTTTTGATACGGTCCATGCAGCAGATGGGCTCAAGGCAACCCTTCTCGTCCTGGCACGGTGGATGCGATGGGATCAGTGGGTCTTATCCTACGAACTCGAGCTTCCGTTGGAGTTGGCCGAGCGCCAGCATGACTTACCGGCCCTGACCACGTCGGTGCAGCCAGCAGCGCCCGTCCACTGGAGTGTATTCGAGTGGATCACCGCGAACCTCGTCCAGCATAGCGATGCGAAGTACTTGCTCCCTGCCGTCGCCAGTCGACTGCCGCAGGCTGTTATACACCATTTGCGACTGTTTGAAAGGCTCTTCTCTATCCTCCAGGCTGCTCCTATTGCTCCAACACAACTTGTCGAGGCACTGAACGAAGCAGGCTTCGATGCTATTACGCTCGAGTCGCTGCCTGACCCCGTTCTTGTCCCACTACAGGATGCTCTTGCGCGCTGTCGGACCAACCCGCCGCCAGAGTGGTCTCGAAAACTCCTGCAGCTCGTGGGCAGAAGCGATATTGGATCAGCATTCTCCACACCAGCAATCGCGGACCATCAATCAACTAACATTCGCGTAAGTTCTGACCACCGATTAGCGAAAACGACTAGACAATTGACTTTTCGCAGCTGCCGAACCATAGCGCGGCCTGGGACTTCAACTCGCTGTGCCAAAACGTTATGGACTTGAATGACTCGCCTCTCGACGACATGGCCGAGGCAGAGAAGCAGGCTGTAATTCGCTTGTTGTTCAAGGACGACAGGCGTTTGGAGGAGATCCGTACCATGTTGAACACTTCCAAGCCGAGGACTATTCGACTCGATCCACTGCCAGAGTGGACGGAGACGATTTACCTGGAGCAGCAAAAGGAAGTTGTGACCAGACTTGCTACAAACACGCTGTCCATTCCTGCCGGGCGGGGATTGATGAACTATGGTCTCCGATTTCCCCTGCTTACTCAGAAGTTCCACATCCATGGATTTGTGCTAAACAGCACAGTCAAGCCCACGAACACTACTGTCGGCGTGGACAAGTCCCTCTTCACAGAAGACAAAATTGCGTGGGCATTCTTCCATTCTGGGGTGGCCGGTGGCCTTGCCATTTCTCGCGAAGCCAAAGGCATCGACACATCGTGGATTCTGTACAACAAACCCGGCAACGACCTGAATAATAGGCATGCCGGATTCCTCCTGGCTCTTGGGCTTAATGGCCACCTGAAGGGCATGGCCAAGTGGGTGGCCTTCAAGTACTTGACGCCAAAGCACACCATGACGTCCATTGGTCTTCTGCTCGGCCTAGCGGCATCCTACATGGGCACTATGGATTCCCTCATCACACGACTGCTGTCTGTTCATGTCACACGGATGCTCCCAAGAGGAGCGGCGGAGCTCAATCTGTCTCCTCTTACACAAACCACAGGCATAATGGGCATCGGTCTACTTTACTGCGACAGCCAACACCGTCGTATGAGTGAGATCATGATGTCTGAGATTGAGCACATTGAGACAGACGATGACGAAGAACCGCTGCGTGGCGAGAGCTATCGCCTTGCGGCTGGCTTTGCTCTTGGACTCATCAACCTGGGCCGTGGGTCTGACCTCAAGGGTTTGCACGACATGCGCATCACCGAAAAGCTGCTTGGCCTAGCCGTAAGCTCAAAGAAGATCGAGCACGTCCACATTCTGGACCGATCCATTGCTGCCGCAGTCGTGGCAGTTGCGCTCATCTACATGAAGACGGAAGATCATATCGTCGCTCGCAAGGTCGACATTCCTGAAGCCGCGCTGCAGTTTGACTACATTCGCCCCGACATACTGCTGCTGAGGACAGTGGCAAAACACCTCATCCTGTGGTCCAAGATCGAGCCCAGCCATGATTGGCTCCGGGAGAACCTGCCACAGCGATACCAAGCGAGATTGCAGCCTCTTGGACAGGCGCTCGACAACCCTGTTCATGGTAAACTCAACTCGACACATCTGCCGTTCTTGACGATCTTGGCCGGGTTGTGTTTCGCCATCGCTTTGCGGTTCGCAGGTTCAGGCAATACCAGGGCTCGCGATGTGCTACTCGCATATTTGCAAAAATTCTACAGCTACTGTCGCAAATCCAGCACCCGAACAAGCTTCGATGACAAGTGTGTCCATGCCAGCGCGCGTATGTGTCTTGATGTGCTCGCCCTGTCATGCGCCACGGTGATGGCCGGCACGTGCGACCTCAAGACCCTGCGCGTCTTGCGCTCGCTGCATGCTCGCAACGATGCTGATACCACATTTGGTTCCCACCTGGCCACGCATATGGCCATCGGCGTGTTGTCACTGGGCTGCGGAACCCAGACTTTCAATACGTCCAACCTGGCGATCGCCTCACTCCTGATAGCCTTCTACCCTGTCCTCCCTGATTCTGTCCAAGACAACAAGAGTCACCTGCAGGCCTTCCGCCACTTCTGGGTTCTGGCGACAGATGCTCGGTGCCTCGTCGTCAAGGATGTGGCGACGAGTCTGCCAGTCAGTGTTCCCTTGGCCCTGCGCCTCGCCAATAGCGATGAGGAGGAGGTACATACCACGCCATGCTTGCTGCCTCCAATCTCAGAAGTGCGTAGTCTCCGCACGACTTCCACGGAGTTCTGGAACGTCAGTCTAGACTTCTCGGCCCATCCAGAGCTCAGAAACGCCTTTAAAGCTCAGCAATCGCTGCGCCTCCGGAGAAAACCTGTCAGCGACACCCCCTTTGCAGCGACGATGCTCGCACTGGGACGCGACAGTGGCGCTGGGGGGACCGCGGCGGAAGACGGCGCGGCCCAGCCGCTGGAATGGCTGTTCAATGCGATACCGACCCTGCGCAACCTCACCCATGCAGAGCGCAGCATCGTGCTCGACCATGGCGTCGGTGGCCCTGACGTGGGCAACGGCGCGTTGAGTGTCGTAGACACGAGACTGGCCCTGGAGAACATCTTGCAGACCGTCGACTGGGACGGGCTGCTTGGCCTCAAAGCGCTCTTTGAATGGGCAGACTGGCGGTCGCGCAGCTCTGTGTCCACCAAGAGGGACGCGGGCAGCGCTGCTGAAGGGATAGACATAGGAGGATTGTCGAGGGATATCAGCTGGCAGGGCGAGGGGTGGCTGAGGGACAGCGTGATTGAGAGTCTCAAGGGTGCCATATGGCTCGCGGGCCGGGAGTCATGATTAGCGAGTGCACGCTTGATAGTTTGTCACAGAGAAGATCAACGAAGACGACGACTTGATGAACCAACTGTCTTTACCAATGCAGTTCGTAGTTTTTCTATGTATAGGTGTAACTTGGTGAGAATGTGTGCCCTCGCGTTGCGTGATCACCATCGTGGGACGCTCGCTCACCCATGCCTCCTTATACCTGGCTGCCGGCAGTGTCATCGTTTGCACAGCTCCCTGCTGGGGTGGCTGAGACGGCGACGCGGACGACTTGGTTGATCAGCTCGAAGCGCTCGTTGAGGTGGGCCACGAGACGGATGTTGCGTTTCCTGGTCTTCAGTTCGTAGTAGTAGCTGTCCAGACACATGTTGTACGCCTGGTTCATGCGGAATACGGTCGCCGGTGGCACTTTTCCGTCGGCCGCAGCCAGATCTGCAAGATTGGTCGGGAGCACTACGGTTCCATCTCTACGGAGACGTGGCCAGCCCTATCATGTCTCTCGTGGTGTCCGGCGAGCCGGCGTGTCTGCATGCCCACATCGGTGAACCCCAGCAGGATCTCGGCCTGCTTTACATCCTGTTCTGTGCCGATACATTTCTCCCAGTCTAGATGCAGCAGCGGCAGGCGGAAGGTGTATGGCTTGCAGCCGGGGAGCGGTGTCTGATTCCCTCGGCTCGCGGACCAGAGAAGGTTGAGAAGGTCGTTGACTTCATGCGGAGCCCATGAATACGGGGTGGTGATGGGCTCGTGCCTCCGGCCAGCTGCATGAAGTGGTGGTGCGACAGTTGTCGCAGTCGTGGCGACGGCTTGTAGAATCCCGACCTTTCCGCCCAATGGCAGTGCGTTGTCCGAGTCTGACTGGTTGTTAACCTCCGCGGATACTGCAATGGTTGTTTTAGAGGGACCGTGTTGGTTGAGTGACGATCCAGGTGAGTCGGCGCCCAGCGGCTGCGTTGTGTCTGACAGCGTAGCAGCGGAACGGTGCACCAATCGCACGCTGCTCGATCTCGAGACCGAAGAGTCAGCTGTGGCTATCGTGTCGGGTATGCCTGCTCCGTCTGCGCCCGATCCTGCGTCGCTGGTATTTGAAAGCTCCGAAGTGACCAGCTCGTGACTGACCCTCTTTCGATCGTGATGGCAGCCAGCAGCAGTATCTATGAGGTCATCACGGCATCCGTTCTCAGCCAGGCTCTCGTCGCCTTGGTCAGGAAAGTCACTGTCTTCTTTTCCCTTGCCCTCCTCTTTCTTTGCCCGCGCCGTCTCCCTCTCCTGCCTCACCGCGACCACGCAGGCATACTTCTCCAGCCCTCTCAAGTCCTCGTCTTCCGCGTCGAGCAGATCCACGATCCTCTCCATGGCCGCTCTTGCTCTGTCGTCCACACCGCCGGTGCCGGTGGCGGCGATGGTGCTGCGGCTGCCGTGGTCGCTGCTGCACTCGCCACCACTGCTCGCCACGCCGCCTGACGTCGCCGAGTGAGCACTGCCGATGCTGCTCTGCGTCAGGGTCCTGCCGTGCCTAGGCTGGCCTCCACGACGGCAGTGCTGTGGTGATTGTCGTTGTTGGTGTTGTGGTTGATGCTGCTGTTGTTCCCGGCGTCGTTTGTGGCGGCGGGCGTGGTTGTCGCAGATCTCGACCAACAACTGCCCTGGCTTCTGCCAGGCGTGGCGGCACAGCATCCTTGTCCGGAGCACAGATCTTCCTGGAGCACGGGTTTCGTTGTGCCCAGCGAAGCTCAAGTCATGAATGGACTTTACTGCTGGAGTGGGCTGGGTTGCTCTTGCCGGAAGGTTCCTCCGGGGGGAGTGGTGGTCAGATGGGTGGACTGGGTGTGGGTGACGTGATCCAACCCTTGGGGCAGAAAGCAGCAGGTCGGAGGTCTGCTATGATCTTAGAATTGGTGTCTAGGTGATGGTTAGTAGTCGCTGGTTGCCGTTGGGTGGCGTTGTGAGGTGATCCTGGGGCGGAGCAGGCAGGAGTGTGCGAGGCAGAGGGTCAGTTCCCCCACACCATGGCCAGTGTTTGCGCATAGCACCATCCTCGAGACAGCCATGCCAGTTGGAACGGAACAGTAGGGTAGATATAAGCTTATCGAATAGACATGGCGAAGCTACGTAGTCTACAATACGGGGGACAAATCGCTTCTCGTCGAATACTTCTGTACAAATAAAGTTGCTGAACCCTGAACGCCACGCTTCATGCTGCTGCTGCTCTTTTCTGGTTTTCCCTCTCTTTTTACGCGCGTCTCTATCGCCATCCCGGTGTCATCCGCAGACATCATCTCATCGATCCAGGCCGGCATACGCGCTCAGCTGCGCCAGAACATGAGACCACTTAGGGCTCTTCAGCGTCTGGTACGCGCCGAGCACACTATCCCTGGTCGGCAGGATGGTCTGCGCTACCGACGACGGATCATTAGGATCCTTGGCCTTTTCCCCTAACCTCCTCAGAGCCGACACACCGCAGCTGACAATGTACAAGATATCAGTGTCCTCCCGCGGTTGCGCCCGAGCATTGCCGCGCACGGGTGCGGGCTCAGCTTGCGCACACAGCGTCCTGATCATCCGGTACAAGTTCTGCGCAAAGCCCTCACCAGACGACAGCCAAAGCCGTGTGACACCAGACTCGTAACCGGGCGCAAGCTGAGCAAGGATGTCCGCCGCAAGGAGACCCTGCATAAGCAGAGGCTTTCGTGCCTCGACTAGGCCTGGCAGCGTGGCCGGCCGGGACTCTCTGTTCTGCTCTGGGATAGGCGAGATCGCAAGTGCGAATGTGCGCGTCAGCAGCTCGTTTGGTGTCGAGCTCGTGGCGTCAGCCGCAAAGATGGCCTTGTAGTGTGTGCGGTTGGGCTCGTCGCGGGCGAGCAGCTTGGCGAGGGCGTCCAATGCATGAGGCAGGTACTGGTGAACAGATGGTTCGAATGGCGCAAACACAAGCTTGCCCTCTGCCAGGATGGGACCAGGCGACGGTGCAAACGCAAGAATCAGCTGGAGCAGACATTGTGCTTGGTCGCGGTTGGCAAGCTCAATATAGCCGGCAATATTTGACAGCAGAACAATGATGTCCTTCATGAAGTCTAGGCAATTGGTCGATCCCTGGAGAAGGTTCTCGTGCGTGCCGAGAGTCCGCACAGCTCCACAAAGGAATTTGATGACACTGTCGTCTGCCAGCACCGGCTGGTTCATCTCGAGGAAAGAGAGGTTGCGCAGGATGGTCGTGACAGCAATGAGGCGGTCGGCGCAACGTTCGAGGTCGTAGTCGGGATCGCCAAACACGGTAACTTTGCGCAGTGAAAAGGTCTCAGCGCGGCAGTCTCTGACGACATCCTCGTACGACTTGAGGTCTATCTCGTCCGAAACGGCCTCCAGTCTCTCCACGAGGGACTCCACCTGCTCTTCCGCGCACTCTATCAATGTCTCTACCAGGTCGTCACACCACTTCAGGTCGATGATGAAATGCTGAGCGCTGTCGGCAGCACGTGTGACGGACACCAGTGTATCGAGCGCGAGGCGGACCTCGCCGTGGATCCCACATTGCAAGCTCTTGGTCAGTGCGTGGATGTCAATCATACCAAGATCGTGAGGCATGGGCATGTCCGGTCTCCACCTCTCCAGATCCGCGCCAAGGTTGGCCACGGACTCGAGATCAAGCCCCCCGTAGTTCTTCATGTCCAGCTCACGAGAGCAAGGCTGATACTCGTCGGGATGTGCAGCAAAGGGCCCGGGGAACGGTAGCGTGGCAGCGCCAGGAGCCATTGTCGCATCTTGCTGAGGCGGCGCTCCAGGCATAGAAATCGAGCCAGCCTTCACGGAGCCGACCGGGGAAGCCATGGAGAAGTCAGCACCCTGGTCTATACTCCGGGACATGCTATTTCTGTTGTGCACGGGTGTGCCGACTGGTTGCTGCGGTCCGCCTTGTGGGTGCTGTGGGGAGCTGAAGCCATTTACGTTTGCTGGCTGCATGCCTTGCGACATTTGCTTGACAGGAGTCTGGACAGGTGGCTGATGCATCTGGTGCTGCTGCGCTTGCTGCTGATGCTGCTGCTGTTGCCCTGGAGGCATCTGCGGCGTTGGCGACATCTGACCCATCCTTTGCTGCGGTTGCCCAGGCTGCCCGGGCGAGCCTTGCATGCCCTGTTGCTTCGCCTGGTTCTGCTTTTGCGTTTGCGACCAGGCCTCTTCGAACTTGAGGAGATTCTTCTCGTAGATGGCCTTGACATGGCCCGGACCGGAGGGGACGTGCTGGGGATTGAAGCCGACAGATGCGGCGACCTGCGCCCACATGTTGCGAGCGCTGATGGCCTGGTAACCGCCGAATTTCGAGACATTCTGAAATAGCTGCAACAATTGGAGCGGTCTGCCCTCGATGGAAGGGTTCGTGTCCAGTGGAAGCTGCTTCTGCGCCATGAACTGTGTCAGGCTCTTCAAGAAGCCATCGGGAGTGGCGCCCCGAGGCATTCCACCAGGCTGTTGTTGTGGCCGCATGGCTGCTGGTGGCATCTGCCCATTAGCCATGGGCATGCCCTGCTTGGGCATCATGCCTCGTCCTTGAGCCATGTTCTGTGCCTGCATCTGAGCGGCCATCTGCATGTTGCCCTGCTGCTGCATCTGCTGTTGGAGGCGCATCTGATACATCATGCGCTGCTGCTGGTCCATGACACCTCGCCCCTGCTGCGCCTGCATCTGCTGCATTTGTTGCATCTGTTGCATTTGCTGCATCTGCTGTGGCGTCATCTGCTGGGGATTGAACATCTGCTGCGGGTGCATCTGCGGCTGCATTTGTTGTCCCATCTGCTGCATCTGCTGGGGTGTCATCTGCTGGCCCATTATGTTCTGGGCCGACGGCGGCCTTCCGGGCGTCGGCGACGGCGTGTAATTGGGGTTGAATCCCTGCGGCATGCCTGGAGGCATGCTTTGCGCCTGCATATATTGGTTCGGTTGGGGCGTTCCCCCGTGTTCTGACGGGACGGGCGAGGTCTGTTGGGGGAACTGCTGCTGCGCGGGCGAAAATGAGTGTGGTGAGGCCGTGTTGACGCGCTGCGGCACGCTGCCTGGTCTTATCTGGTTACCAGCCATGACGGGGGATGGCGACGCGTTGGCCGAGCCATTGGCCTGGAGGTGCGAGTACTGCTGCGGCTGGCCGTGATTCTGCTGCATATTACCAGCCTGGAAGCCTTGCGGAAACTGCGCCTGCTGCGGCGTGTCGGCGCGCGACGTCGGCAGCATGTTGGGATTCTGTCGCGGCGACGCGCCGACACTCTCTTCGCGCGGCCTGGGCCGCTTCGATGGGATGACCGGGTTGGTCTGATAGACGGGGTTCTGAAAGGAGGGCGAGGCGGCGCCCATGCGGCCGTTCTGTAAGGCGGCCGCCATCTGTTGGGGGTTGGCGAACTGGGCCTGGCTGGCGGCAGCGGGATTGAATTGGCCCGGGGCGGCCATAAAGGCGGAAGGGTCCATCATACCGGCGGCGGCGACGGCGTTTGGGTCGTTCATGTTGTGGGGGAAGCCGGAGCCATTGTGGTTTGGGGCGGCCGCGGCCTCGTTCATCCAGGAGTTCATGACTGATGGACGCGCGAAGGGGAACCCATCGGACTGTTGGGCGCGACGTCAGTGGCAGTCTCGGGATAGCGGCGACCGCAGGGAGATGGGCCGAGGGGTGCTTGGGATGGCCAGAGTCGGGGCGGCGAGGTGTCGCGATGAGAAGGTCGCGTCGCGGCTCAGGATGGGGGTTAAGCGATCGGGGGTTGAGTGGGAAAAGCAGGCACCGCAAGCAACAAGCAGAAGATTGGGGCGGGTGCGCGAGAGCGAAGCGTGCTGGCTGGCTAGGCCGCCAGGAGGGTGGGTCCACGCACGGCTGGCCAGCTCTCTGCTCTGTCTGCACTTGCACAGAGCAGCTGCTTAAGTTATGCACGGCAGATGACCGAGCACAACTGCCTGCTCCAGCGGTCGAGCGTCGAGGTTCTGAGCAGGCAGGCCAGCCAGCCAGACTGCGCCAGACTGCAAAACACAGGGCAGGCGCTCGGCAACGTCCGTCACGAGTACATTGAAACCCAGACGGCGCTCCGTGGCCGATCCCTCCCAATGGGAAGGCTACCTGACCTGCCTTTGCGGAGCAAGGCAGGTAGCAGCGGCATCCAGAGCCGGAGGAGTGGACAGTGCCGGCTCGTCACGGGAGCAGGAAGGGTGGGAGGGCACGCGTCCGCGCGTGTTGCAGCGGCGCCAGCGGCGGAGGCGGCAGGCCGGCGGCGGACCAGGCCAAAGCAACGACTGCTGGGAACTAGACAGACAGGAATTATGGTCTTACCTAAGTGACTGTACTTGGGTGCGACTCTGGCCTGCGTGTGCGCGCGCGAGTGGCGGGTGATTGCCGTCCGTGGTGGTCTGTCGGCTGGGTCAATTCCAACAAGTCAGATTCGGAGGCGCGGCGCGGGCAAGCAGACGTGGTTTTCCCGCGCAGGCGCAGGCGCAGGCGTGGGCTTTCCACGCTAGTCCCTTTCCGTGGCCCAGCCAAGCGTGAAGCGTCCATCATGTGGTCCCTGCGCCTACCCGGCACATCCGTTTTCAAGATTGCGGTCTGCTCCATTGTCAGGCGCTCGCTGGTCGAGGCGAGTTGAGGTCGAACGGATGGTAGAAAGAGCCACGTCTCTGATGGTACTTTGTAGGATGAGTCTGTCAGGACGAGGCTCGAAAGGTTGTGACCATCGCGAATCAACCTCCTTGTCAGCTGTTGGCGGCGGGTCGTGACTTGAGGCGGCCTGCCACCAGGTCGCTCTAGCCTTGCGAGGACGTTTCCCGAGACACCCCACGCAACCAGACCATAGGCGAGGCAGAGCCAGCCCTTTTCTACAGGTCCTGCGAGGGAATCAGCGGCGTCTCTTCGCACTTGCCCACCCGCAGAGTGTGCGTTTTCTTCTGACAAGCGTGCGCCTGAGCCGGCCATGGTGAACAGTTGGCGTGCCTGATTGTGCCCACAAATGCACACCATGCCCGGCCCCCCTGTCCAGCGCTAAGCAGTAAACAGTCGTGGGGCTGCTGGGCTGGGCTGGATACCGAGCCGTGCACTACCAGCCAGATGCTCGTCATCTGTGGGTTGTCTTTCCCATTCTCGACGAGATTGTGCGACAGCACGGCGAGGAGGAACGAGAGAGTGCTGCTGGCTGCATTCTGGCACCAGACCGGTCATCCGACTCCGCTCCGCCGGCCGTAGCGAGTGGTTGTTGTCTGTGGTGAATGGGCTGCTCGCTTCTTCGAGGGTCTTCAAGCAGCCAATCGAGTCGAGGCATCAGGTCGGGTCGAAAGGTAGAGGATCACAGCCGGAGCCACAACTGCAGGCTGCGCCATGGCAGCAAGACGGAAGGGCAATCGCAGCAAAAGCCAGAGAACAAGGAGAAAAGGGTTGTAAAGAGGGAAAGAGGATCAGGACCAGAGGCAGGGTCGGCCGAGAGGGCCTGGAGGACATGCTGTGCGGCCTGTCCAACTGGCAGGCACAACGGTGAGCTTAATGGTCCCCACCGCGCCAGGAACCAGGCTCGTGAACAAGGCCGTGCCGTCAAAAGGTAATTCGAACGGTTTCTACCTCCAAGTCTTCCAGTCCCTGCTGCGCTCATCGGCGTGCTTGGTCTAGATTGGCGTTGACATGCAGGCCTGGTGGACTGGCAGTCCTCTAACGGCGGCGTTTTCATCCTCCACCCTGCGCCTCACCCTTGCGCTCTCTCTCCGAAGCAAGGACGGTTCCCGGCGCCAGTGACAGCCCGGATGAGATTTGTGACGTCCGGCACAACCCTCATCTGAGACAGATAAGCGCGAGCTGAATGTTCGTGCCAACCCACTGGAAGGAGGTGATCATGTGTTTCGCATCGGAGATTATGTTGGTCTTTGTGATGGTTGCGTGCCACGGCCCGCGGGCAACTCGCAGGATCGCCTCTCGCGGGTCCTCAGGCTGGCCGGATCCCCCACTTGGCACATCAGTCCCTAGCCTCGGACTGGACCGAGCAAGTGGTTGACAGATTGTGTGTGGCTGCCACTACTGCCTCCATGAGAATGCTGCCTGTGGCGGCTCTTTCTGTTCCTCGGGTACAAATGACGCCGGGGCATCACTGCCGTGTTAAGGTTGTGCTGGACTTTACAAAGGGAGTGGCAGCTTTGCCTCGCCTGGCAGGGTACATTTGTTTCGTGCAACACCCACTGGCCGGATGACGTGCCAGCGTGCCATACCCTTGCCCACAGGCCTCCATGACTGGCGCTCCGTCTCAGTTCTGGCAGACCCTGTCTCTCACGTGCCGTAGAGGCCAGGTTGGAGTCATGTATTGATTGACGCTCTGCGTTGACCATTAGGGTTGCTGAGGCTGCGGAGGATCCGACATGGAGATAGCGTGGCATGGCGTGGTGTGGCGTGGTGAGGTGAAGCACGCATGCCGGAGGTCGAGTCAGGACGGCGGTTTCGACAGATTGTTCAACGTGTCAAAGACACCATGCAGGACGGCCAGGACGGGCCTGAAAAAATGCCGGAAGGCTGCTTCTGGCCAGTCCCTCCGGGCTTTTGAAAGTGTCTGCTGGAGAGTGGCCTGTCAGCGCTTGGGCGTGAGCACTTGCAAACAGGCCCCGAGGTCGCTCTCTCTTCGACCGTCCCTGAAACTATCGCATGAGAGCATCCTCGTGCTGCGTCCATGGTTGCCACTCCAACTCTTCACGTAGCCATCTTGTATTATCAAAAAACTTGTTGCAGAGCCTTGTCGAGGCCCAAGCTCCATCATGCTCAATCAGCTATTCTCCCTGTCTGGCTTCCTCGTCAAGCACCATCTCGAAATTGCCTAGCGGGCATCGCGTCCGGCACCCCTGCACAGCACGGTCCGGCCTCTCGACAATGCAAGCATCGTCAGAGCTTGGAGAGAAAAGTCACGACGTTTGGTACCCAACTGAGCATTGGCAACATTATTGGAGTCGCCGCTTTGTTGTCAGATCCCGCCACCATGCCTAAGCGGAAACAGACCGGCGAGCACAAGGAGTCGTCTCCCGCTCCGGCGCTGAGGAGGTCGGCGCGCGCAAAGCCACCCGCGCCGCCGGCGTCTTCTCCTGCCCCTGCTGCTGCTGTGAAGCAGGTGAAGCAGAAAACGGCAGCAAAAGTGAAAAACGCGGGAGAGGCCCCGGCGAAGAAAGCACCAGCAGCCAGAAAAACTTCTCATGGGAGCAAGACGACGGACACCGGCGACAAGGTCTCTGCCGCCGCGAAGCAAGCACCTTCATCAACGGCCACTGGCACGAAAGCGGAAGATGGAGAGCGGTGGTACTGGCTGATGAAGGCGGAGCCCGAGACACGCCTCGAGAACGGCACCGACGTCAGGTTCTCGATAGACGACCTCAAGGCCAAGACCGAGCCTGAACCCTGGGACGGTACGTACGGAGCTCACTGTTGCAACAGGAAACATTGGAGTCAGAAGAGGGTATCGTTGGTTCTATTTGAGCCGATGGCGAGCAAGCAAAAAGCTAATCTCACTTGCTATATATACAGGCATCCGGAACTATGTGGCGCGGAACAACCTTCGCGCCATGAAGAAAGGGGAGCTGGCCTTCTTCTACCACTCCAACTGCAAAGAGCCCGGCATTGTCGGCACCATGGAGATAGTACAGGAGCACTCTCCAGACCGTAAGTCGCCGCCCCTCTCCTGTCACCACGCCTGGTATTTCTTGCAGTCCTGAGCTCCATTGACCCATGCGGCTGCAGTGTCGGCACATGATTTCAAGGCGCCCTACTACGACCCCAAATCGAAACCAGAAGACCCCAAGTGGAGCGTCGTCCATGTCCGCTTCCACAGCAAGTTTGCCAAGCAGATCGGGCTGCAAGAGCTGCGGGGCATGGGGAAGCCCGGGTCGCCGCTCGAGAACATGCAGATGCTCAAGCAGAGCCGCCTCAGCGTCAGTCGTGTTAGTCCTGACGAGTGGGAGTACCTAATGAGTGTGGTTCGGGAGCGTGGTGGCGAGACGAGCTGAGCCGCCGAGTCTTGAAGATTATGTACAATATTGGCGGAGCCTTCATGACTTTGGTAGCGTCCGTAGAGTGTGCTCCAGGACTGTCCTGATACCTGAATCGAGATCCTCGACCTGCAGCACCGACTCGATCCATGCCGTGACCTTTTCCGCCAGCAGCTTCTGGTTCGTCGTGGTCTGAAGCGATGTCTTGAGGCGCACCAGCGCTTCGCGCAGCGCCTTGGGATATGTGGGCGAGCTGGGCTCGGATCCGACCAGCGGCTGCTGGACAAAGCAGTACGCCGTGGAAGGGTCGTTCGGATACGCCTCGGTCATCGTGTCGAGCACATGCTGTAATATGCGCTGCTGGCTGGCGACGCTGTTGAACGGGGCAAAGACGAGGAAGAACTGCTCGGCCGTGGCGGCTCTGAAGAAGGGCTGTTTCCTGCTGATGTCGAAGATGGCGAGCGGAATCGCGCCGTCGAGTGCAGGGTTGCTCTTGAGTTTCTCCTCCTCAGCGGCACTGATGGTCTTCTTGCTGCCCGCGGCGCGGTCCGCATCCGGGATCACGAGCTGCCCATCCTCGTCGCCGTCGTTGTCGCTGTCGTCCTCGTCGAACTCAATCATGTCGTCCGTCTGCTCTCCCTGCTCCTTGATGGCCTTCTCCGCGCCGCCCTTCTTGCTCTTCCGCGCCTCCATGTTCTGCAACCACTCCATCTCGCACCGCGCGTATTCGAGCCACACCGTGGCGTCGCGCGTGCAGAACCGCGTCCCGCGCATGAAAAAGTTCCTCGCGCTTTGCATGTCCGAGTTGGCCGCCGCCCTCCGACCCGCCATGGTCCACAGGTCGGGCTTGGCCGGATGCATCCTGAGCGCGCGCGTCATGATCTTGCGATACCGCTTCGTGGCTTTGAGCGCGTTGGCGTAGGTGAGGTACTCCTTCCACAGCGTGACGTCGGCCGGGTGCCGGTTCACGGCGCGCTCGAGGATGCTGAAGATGCGGCCCGTCCCGGCATGGGTGGTCGAGTTGCGGACCTGCAGGCGGCGGCAGCGCTTGGCGCGCAGGGACTCGAGGGACTTCTCCCAGGCGGCGTAGTTGAGCCAGTCCTGGGGCTTGTTGCCGGGGGAGAGGACGAGGTGCTCAAAGTCGGTGCGCTTGCGGACGAGGTTGCGGATCTCCTCTGGGGTGAAGATGCCCTTGGCCTCGAACTCGCGAAGCTGGGGCACTGCCCGCTCGAGGAAGAAGCGGGCCTTTTCGGGGACTCCTGACATTGCGGCTGCGTTCGTATGGGGGACTCGAGTGCAGGAGAAGTCTGGGACAACGTCGAGGTGTTGTTGTCTGTGTGCTGGTCAGAAGTCTGGACAAGACGTGGATATCGAAGAAGAGGACCTCGATTGACAAAAAAGTTTTAGTGGAGCATGTCCGGCGCAGAGTCGCACTAAGCCGAACTAGGCGATGGCGCCAACTAGAGCTGCCGCGCTTCACATGCAGCAAGCTGAGCTCCCAGCCAAGCCCCCCTGAAGGAGCCCCTGCCGGCGCACCCGTGGCGGGCACAACACACACGACTCCAGACGAGGCATCGTCACCCAGTCTGGTGTCTCCGTTCTTCCCGGTCAACTTGCCACATCACCAGATTCCGCTTTTGTCACTCTTTCCCCCAATTGCCTTTTCTTGCTTCTTTTCTGTACCCTGAATCGCTTTTTCTTTCGTCTTCCACACGGCTGGTGCGATCCTCAGCCATGTCCAAATACAAGGACAAGGAGAGTGCTGTTGCGCTCTCCTTCAGCGGCAGCTGGGTGTCCTGGTCTCACACCATCCTCGCCTACGGTTCGTCTCATTCTCTACAGTCCCTGCTGTCTGTCCTTCACGAGCGATCTCGCACTTACACCTTACACGACTCGCAGGCGCCTTCCTCAGTGCCCTCTTCGTCGGGCTGTCCCTCCACTACCACAAGATCGTCCAGAACGAATTCTGGGGCTACCCGCAGGAATGGTTCCCCTCCGTCTCGGCCACGATTGGCGACAAATACCCCGAGCGGGCCGTGTTCCAGCTCATCATCGCCTTGACGTCCGGTATGACCGCTACAAAGCTCCATTTTCGACCCTTCCGAGCCCCCGCGCGATCAGCTTGCGAAGACCAGTTGCATGATCGGCCGAGGTTATGACAGATCGTGCCCAAGCTGACCAAGATGTGGCACAGGCCCGAGATTCGCCCTCGTCGCCCTCTGGTACGTCATTGGCAAGAAGCCTACCAACAACGCTCTGCCAAAGTTCCAGGTCGCCGTGGGCATCCTCCGTACGCTGGCCTGCGGAGGCTTCACCTACGTCACCTCGACCGATGATCACGACTTCCACGACGTTGTCATGATCACCTACCTCGTCGGCACGATCCCCTGGACAGCCTGCTGCATCGCCCTCAGCCCGCCCAACCCAACGTCGCTTAAGCTGCGCAAGTACATTGCCTCGGCGTTCTTCGGCACCATCATCCCGCTCGTCTACTTCTTCATTCAGCACAAGGTCCACCACGTTGCCGGAGGTATGCGACATTCCCACCTAGCGCTTGAAGACGATATACTGATTTCCTTGCAGCATACACCACATACGCCTTCTTCGAGTGGTCCCTGATCCTATTTGACGTCGGTTTTGATGCCGTTACTGCTTTGGACTTCAGCAACCTCCAGATCACAATCAGCGACAACAAGGGTGTCAACCAAGGGTATGTAAATAGGCTCCAGCCGTACTCGGCGTAGACACGGCTCAGTAAAAGCACTCGCTCGGACAAAAGTACAGAAGGAGGCGGATCATGGTGGGTTGCGTAGCTCTGAGAAGAGAAGAGAGTACTTAAATAGCACGATGGCGTCCTTGTTCGAGCGAGTGTCAGCAGAATGATCCACAATCGCATTCCCATCGGGTTCCATTTTGCTGACGTGCTTGCAGAAGCGCTGCCCTGGACAAGGAGAAGAGCAAGGCTACTGCCGGTGCCCTTGACGGCCGCTTCTCCCTGATGGAGGTGCTGGACACCATCGCCGAGGTCTACCACGGCTTCGTATTCTGGTCCATGCTGACTAGTCTGGGTCTTGTCATCTGGTACTTCCCGCTCTGGCACATGGGTATCTCGGGCTACGAGGCACTCGTCATGTCGACCATCTCGCCCTTCTTCCTGGGCATCAAGCCCATCCGGTCCTTTGTGATCGGCAACCTGCGCCTCATCCACTTCTTGTCCCTGGCGGGTCTCGCTGCCTGGCCCATCGAGAGCCCGGTCCTCCGCCTGTTCACGGTCGGCTTTGGTGTCTTCATGTCCTGCCTGGGCTGGGCAGCCACGCTCTACTCCGAATCCGTCCACGAGGCTCGCCTCGAGGCCAAGATTCTGGCCTGGATTGGTGGCCTCATTCTCTCGTCCACCGCCAAGTTTGCCTGGTACACCAACAACCCCATCTGGCCGGTCATGCACGATGCCAACAACGGTTACAACCGGAGCGGCCTGGCGATTGCCGTCGTGGCCGCCTTCATCTTCACCCGCAGGGCTCCTCTCAACACCGGATCACCCGATCCGAACCTCAAAGGGTCGGCGTTCCTCGCTTCGCTTGGTGTGGCTGGGCTGTTCTTCGGCCTGCACTCTCTCCTCTCTGACACCAGCACCATGATTCTGTGGGTATGGGAGGGATATCCGGTCAAGGGCCCGCTTGCTGGCCCCCACGGCTGGTTCACTGTGGCTGCCATGAGCGCTGGTCTGTTCATTGGGATCCAGCGCCCACAGCTCGCGGGCTCGTTTTCCGCGTACCTTGTCGGCTGCGCCGGTGTCGCGGTCCTGACGCTGTACCCTGAATGGCTGGGCTACTCTGGTGCGCTGGTCACTGCGTTTTACCTGACAGCTGTTGCCACGCCCCTTCTGACTGCTGGTGCTAAGAAGAGCCCGGCGGTTGTTTTCGGCTTCGGCTTCCTCATCTACAACTTCGTGGTCCTCTTCCATGTCTGGGTTGTCGCCTATGCCTTCGTGCCCGGTGGCCCCTATGTCCGCGAGCACACCGACTGGGTCAACACCACCATGATGGTCCTGCTCGGCGCAGGCGTGCTCAACCTGTTCATCGCTGCTCCCCGCCGTAAGACTAAGGGCAAGAAGCCTGCCAGCGTGCTGCAGCACCGCAAGTACCACACCTGGGCCATTGGGTTTGTCAACATCCTCTTCATCATGGCAGCGTACATGCGCTTCCCCACGAATGACTACAAGCCCTACCACCCCGAGTCGAAGCTGATCACCGCGGGCATCTGGACGATCCACTTCTCTCTGGACAACGAGATGTACTCGTCCGAGTACCGCATGCGCGACCTGATCAAGGAGCTTGAGCTAGACGTCGTTGGCTTCCTCGAGTCCGATCTGCAGCGCATCATCATGGGCAACCGCGACACGACACAGTTCATCGCCGAGGACCTGGGCATGTACGTCGACTACGGGCCGGGCCCCAACAAGCACACATGGGGCTCCGCGCTGCTCTCCAAGTTCCCTATCCTCAACTCGACGCACCACCTGCTGCCTTCGCCGGTCGGCGAGCTGGCGCCCGCGATCCACGCCACACTCGACGTCTACGGTGAGCTCGTCGACGTCTTTGTCTTCCACTCAGGCCAGGAGGAAGACCCCGAGGACCGTCGCCTGCAGTCCGAGTACCTGGCCAAGCTCATGGGAGAGTCTCCCCGCCCGTCGTTCCTGCTGTCATACCTCGTGACCAAGCCCCTCCAGGGCAACTACAACACGTACGTGTCTGACAAGTCGGGCATGCACGACGTCGAGCCGAGCGACTGGGACCGCTGGTGCGAGTACATTTTGTACAAGAAGCTCAACCGCGTCGGCTACGCGCGCGTGTCGCGCCACACCATCACCGACACGGAACTCCAGGTGGCCAAGTTCGTCGTGCCCACCACAGACCAGGAGAAGGCCGAGGTTGCCCGGCTCGATGCCGATGCGGGCGCGCGCAACCACCGCGTCGCCGAGCACGAGGTACCCGAGGGCTGGCGCTTCCCGGCCATGTTCCGCGGCGAGGGCGTCCGTGGGCACAGGTACCACGTTTTCAACGAGCCGTGGTACTACAGGCCGTAAATGCTGGGGTTGATGGTGTAAAATGTGGGAAGAGTGACCGATCTTGTACAGTAATATTGCGTCCACTTGATGGAGTGGACGGCAGTGAAAATGGTGTGGTCGCCAGCCACCGCTGGTGTCGACGATTGATCTAAATTAGTTTTCCTTAGTAGTCAACAAACATGTCATAAATTCTTGACCAGATGATTCTCCTCTGCCTTTTGCGTGAAGACGGCTGAGTGTTCTCTTTCCGGTGAAGACGCGTGAGCTGTTGTTGGTGCTGACGCTGACGCTCTGGCGCCCGGATGAGTCAAAGCGAGGCGCAGCCTGCACACTTCACAGACATCGCAAGCTCTGTGACATGGTTGCATTGCATGGGAGTGCTCGCGCCAGCAGCGTGTGGGTTTGCACGATAAGATTTTCTCGGCCCAATAACCTGATGGGATAATCAACTGTCTCCTTTCCTTCTTTTCCTGGTAGTTCTTTCAGTGCATCTGTATTTATTGTTCTTTTCTTTCGATCACTTATTCCATTCAAAATCAAGTTAACTGCATGTCTTCCGACCGCTCCCACACTTGATAAACTCCCAAAATCAACGAAAAATATGGGTGAAGCAGAAACAGCAGTGTCAATGACACCGGCAAAGACGGACCCAGGCACAGTAGGGGCTACAACCGCAGCACCACTACCACCATCACCACAGACCAGACTCACAGTGAAAACCCTCCTCCCTGCCGACATACCGCGCTGCGTGGACATCTACCTCTCCGCGTTCGCCGGCAACGCGCACTCGCTCGCGTGCTTCCCGCGGGAGAACCCCTCGGTGCGGCGCTGGTGGGAGGACATGCTGCGGGAGGAGATGACTGATCCGGAGGCGGTGTTTCTCAAGGTCGAGGCCTGTCTGCATCATCCTGGAGCGGCAGCAGCAGCAGATGAGTGCGAGAAGAAAACGCGGAAAGGAGACAAGCGAGAGGATATCATCGCATTCGCGAAATGGAACCGTCCCAAGGCCATAGCAGAGGCCGCCGACGAGGAGCATGACGCGTCGGCGGCAGTCCTCCTCCCCGCGTGGCCGGCCGGTACGGACGCGCGACTGTGCGAGAAGACGTTTGGCGAGTGGGCGCGGGCGCATCGCCGGCTCATGGGCTCGCGGCGGCGGCACTGGTGTAAGTGCTTCGATCCCCTGCCCGTGAATGTACTACTGCGTGCGCTGTTTTTGTTCTTGTATATACATACAAAGATTCAGGAGATATTCACGCAGTGTGGTGCCTAGATCTCGAAATGCTCGCTACCGATCCCGCGCACCAGGGCCGCGGCGCCGGGTCTCTGCTGCTGCGGCACGGCTGCGAGCGCGCGGACGGCGACGGCGTTGAAGCGTATCTTGAGGCGTCGCCGGAGGCTGTGCGGATGTATGAGCGGTTCGGCTTCCGGGAGGTGGACAGGCACGAGGTGTACGTCGCCAGTGGGAACGTAAAACGTGAGAAGGTGGTTGGGAATGGGACGAGAGTTGGAGTTGAGGAGGACGACGGGGAGGTGTATGTGAATGTGTACATGATCCGGCCGGCGACTGAGAGATGTCCGGAAGGGGCGTAGTTTTCGCAACAGGATGCAAAATATGTAAGATTATGATCTCGGTCAAGATACGAGAAACGTGCTTGTGTACAGTTAATTACAAAGGGTATTTATATTGATAAAAGTCCCCATCGATTATGTTTCCTCAATTTTCATTATTTTTAATAGGTTGAATTTTTTCCAACTTTTGGAGAAAAAATTAATTTCTGTACGATATCTATAGGATAGAAGAGCCAAGACTGGTATCTCAGTCACATTGGGGAAACATTTTGGTGCTTCATTCCTTTGGAACTGCAAGGGTATCGTTGCCTGAAAGTTACCAAACCAAATTGATAAACGACTACCGAGGTATACTCAAAACTCTTGTTCCAACGCTGATGCAGAATGGCTCACCGCTCCATATCTCTCCGTCACATCTTCCCTCACTTTCTTCTACCCAAAGGTCAGCTAATCAGAAACCTTTACGAACCACCCTACGACCCGATCCGTCCCGTTGCCGTCCGCCCACTCGACGTCCACCGTCCGCGCGACCCTCTCGACGACCGGACCCCTCGGAGGCTCCCACCACGCGCCGAGGTGCGGGTATCTGAACGGCTGCATCTCGTAGGCGAACCGCAGGGCCTCGTGCTGCTGCATGGCGCTGCGGTAGGAGAGCATGCTCGTCGGGACGAGCTTCTCCTCCTCCTCCTCATCCCCCTTCGCAGGCTGAGGCTGAGGCTGCGGCTGGGATAGAGGCCGAGGCTGAGAATGGAAGCCGGCCGGGCTGCTGCTTGATGGACATCGTTGCCGTAGATGCTGTAGGTACTGTAAGAACTGCAGTCTGTGTTGGTGCTCGAGTCTTGTGAGGACGTGAGTCTGCTGCGTGATGGCGAAGCTCTGGCGCGGAGGTGTCGCTCGTGCTGCTTCTGCGGGAGCCCTATCGTCACTCGTGGAGATGGTTATGGTGAGTGCCGCTGTGGCCGGGATATCTGGCGTCAGACGAGCAGCAGCAGGGGCCGTGCCAGCGGGAGACGTCGTGGCGACAACCTCGAACCCGTCGCTGCAGTTATACTCTCTGACGCTGGCTCTGCTCTCCCGGGTCGGTTGGCCAGTGGTGAGCTCGTTCCTGCTGATATCGAGGCTGTCCCTGTCGAGACTGCTGCTGTTGCTGCTCGCCGGGGTCGAGGGTGAGGAGCAGGGGCACTCGGGCTGTCCAACAAACTCGTCAAGTTCCACGCCCTCGTCCTGGCCGCGGCTGCGGCCGCAAGCGCACTCCTCTTTCCCCTTCTTCTTTCCATTTCCCCTGACAAGGCTTCGGCTGTCGTCATAGTCCTCCGCACCGAGCACGAGCACCATGTGCCTCTCCCCGCCCCGCCAGATCCGCGTGAGCCCCGTCCTCTCGCGGAAGCCGTTGCTCTTGAGGCTGGGACGGTCTCTCCGGCTGCCCGTGGTGCCTTCGGATCGTCTCCAAGAGAACTCGCCGCCCTCCTGCTGGTCCGTGGCCAGGTCGAAGCCCGGGAACAGCTCCACCGGGTCCGCGAACTGCTCCCCGCCGGCACCAGCGAAGGCGAACGTGCCCGAGGTGCGGCAGTAGTTGACCATGTCCGCGGCGGCGTGGCCGAGGAACCGGCCAGTCTGCGCTGTGGCGGACTGTGCTGCGGCAGCGCTGGACGTGGAGAGCGCAGAGGCGGTGGACAAGGCGGAGGACGAGGGTGCTGTTCTCGTCCAGCCTGTCGCCGTGGTCGGCACCGCTCGTGTGTGGTTGTGGTTGTTCATGATGTGGTCGGCTGCAAAGAGGTGTAATATTAGTTTTCGAGTGCTGGTGGTGTGTGTAAGTGCTCCAGAGTTCATCCACTTCGTTACTTGCGATGGCACACATGGAATCGGAGGACACTCTCGAGAAGAAATCTCAAGGTATATAACACTCTGGCGGTGGATTTGGATGCCATCTCCGAAGAGTGCGTGGAAACGCTCGATGAAGTCTCATGGTGCTGCCGGAGATGGCCAACTCAGAGCCGGCACTGCATATCTCGAGGCAAAAATGCACCGGCAACCAAAGCCCCGGCTGACCCAGACCGAGTCGTGGAAAGGTCGTCCCAAAGTCTCGCCGCCTTGGGCCGCTACCGGAACCAGATGCCATGCAGCGTTGGGTGTCGCCTCAATGTCGGTATTCGTTAAGCCCCCACCGGGAGCAAGTGCACCATCCACGGCAAGCAATGTGCGAGAATTTGGACTTGTTGATAGCTGAACAATCGAATAGTGACCCAAACAGAATTTACAGTCTCGACAACCTCATAGTGCCAGGACACGGGGGTGAACAGCCCGCCCAACCATGATACCACCACCAGCGCCTTTGCTATGCCTCAGGGTATATCCATCTCCTCTCCCATGTAACGTACACGACCCCACGAACAGAAACGAAAGAGTGCCAATAAAGTACAACAAAACCCGTCAATCAATCTTGGAGACTCGTGCATAGCAGTAGACCGGACTCGTCGTAATAGCGTCCGCGATCTCGCGAGACTCCAGATCCTTTCCGACAGAATGGAACTCAAAATTCCACACCAACAGCGCGACCACGATGCGCGTCTCCAGGAGAGCGAGACGTCGGCCAAAACAGCCGCGAGGGCCGAAGCCAAATGCCATCATCGGACCGGCATACTGATCAAAGTATTCGCCCTTCTCGTTTGTCTTCATCCACCGTTCCGGGCGGAAATCATCCATGCCGTCATGATCCCATTGGCCGTAGGGATGATGGTCAGGACCTCGCGACGCGCTGCGGCGCAAGTCATCGGCAACAGGTATCTCAGGCAGCTGAAAGCCAGGCCCGCTCGAGAGCATAAATATCTCTGTACCTTTCGGGATCTTGTATCCGAGTATCTCCGTGTCGACAATCGCCTCCCGCTGCGTCAGGGGTACTGGCGCATCAAGCCGCAGGCACTCCTGGACGAAAGCATCGAGATAAGGTAGTGTGGTCTTGGTCAGTTCTGCTACGGAGGGCTGTCCTCCCTCACTACGATGCTGCGGGAAGGCTTCGTGCAGAACCTGGCGGACCTTTGCCTGCGCAGCCTGGTTGACACCAAGCCATTTCACCATCCCTGGACCCGGCGTCAGTTCGCGATTCTCCCACAGCACGTGCGTCAGTGCATCTCAACTTACAGCAGATCGAAGAAGCACTAGTATCGTGGCCAGCGACGATGAACCCGAAGAGCTCGTCGTATATCTGAGGAGAGTGGAAGTCAGGCTTCCTGCCCGCCTTCTCAGCCGATGCCATCTCACGAAGGATGATATTGTCCATGGCCGACCACATCGCATTGTCTCCAGACCTGATCCGCTCCAGAGTCTTCTCCACCTCCCGGCGAATCAGCTCGTTCTTCCGAGCAATGGCTTTTGCCAAGGTCGGACTTGTCAGCACCTTGCAGGGATGCGCCCACGTCGGCGAGATAGCCTTGAACTGCGTGCCAACATGGTGGCCGAACTCGTAGATGGCGGCGATGTCCGGGACATGGGGCTCGCGAGGGATCGTGACCGAGCCGTCTGCGTTGATAGTGTGTTGGAATCGCGAGAGGGAATCCAGAAAAACAAGCTGCTGCTTCGTGATGCTCATGTCGTCACCAAGACCGAACGCCGCCGCATTGATAATGTCCAGGGCAAGGTCGACCACATCCTGCTTGACGTCAAACGGGCAGCCCTCCGTCAAATCCGCCTTGCGCGTCCACAGATCGATGAGCTGCTGAGCCTTGTCGTATATCTGCGGGGCCGTGACCTGATGCAGGAAAGCCGGCGTCATCAGGTCCCGGACAAGCTCCTTGTTACTCTTGAAGCGTGGATCACTGGAACGCATGGCGATGTGGTGGTGCCCGATGGGTCCGGAGAAGATGCTGATGCTGCGGGAGCTCCGGTCGAACTCCTTGCTCCTCCTGAGCAAGATGTCCCGGGACTCCTGGAAGTCGGCGAGAATCAAGGTCGGCTTCGCAAAGGGGCCCATCCAGAACTGGGTGAGGACAGAGCCGTGCCTCTTGGAGTGGCCGACGAGCCAGGGTCGCAGGCGGCCATGCTTCTTGATGTAGGCACTGAGCTCGGGCAGGCTGCCGAGGAGACTCCTGCTGGCGGACTTGTCGTAGGGGATGCCTGGTATGGGCGTGGGTAGTGCCCAAGCGTAGCCAAAGTACAACGCCGAGCCAGCAGCGACAGCCAGGCAGCCGGCGAGGACGGGAGTGTTCTGGACAGCCGTCAGGGGCGTCGAAAGGAAGTCCGGAGCCGAGTCCATGTCCAAGACGGCAGCATCGCCTCGCCGTCAGTCGCAATGGTTCGTAATGGGGAGGGTGAGCAGGGCGAGGTTCGAGCTCCGAGGCACACGGAGCAATGCGGCCGAGAAAGGCGACGGATGGGTAAGGTGCTTTAGGTAGGTTCTAGCCATGACGGGTCGTGGGGACGGCGCCGCTGGGCGCTGGGCGGCGCCATGGTAGGGAGGGTCCGGAGCTCTAGAGCTGGGTCGTTGAGCTTGGAGCTCGTCAGTGTTTCGTGTGCTGGTGGAGGGGCCTGGCTAGCACGGCTGGGCAGGCAGGGGCTTGCCAGTGGTTGAAGCTCAGTGAATGTCGCTCGAGGTTGCATAGCTGGTCGCATGGGCCGCACTCCCAGGCGTCCGGATCCGAGCGAGAGCCCTGGCCATCGACGCATGGGTCTGCGAACGGAGGATTTGCTGCAGCGGGCGTCATGGCCCGCACGTGTCCACATGGCACACGGTCGCCTCGAGGGGGCAGGCACTTTCTGCGGCATGCACGCCCGGCGCTGCTTTCTCCCGCCCGCACAGTTTCATCCCGAAGGTCACCTTCGAGGACCTTGTGGTAACTACCCTAGGGTACTTTATCCATCAGCACGAGACCATCCCTCGATGCAATAACCCTTGTCAAGCCTCATAGCCTAGGTAGCACAGGCCTGCCGCTTCAGCTCGGGTTTGTTTGCCGTAGAGGACCAGGGATCTGTCTCTCGACCAGCCCGGCTGCGAGATTGCAAAGTCGAGACCAGCTCCAGCACCCCGCCATCCGAGCCACCTGCCGTCCCTTGCCATATCAGACTCAAGAATGCGACCACCTGGGCACACCACAGAGTCCACCCCCGTCACTTGTCTTGTGAATCCCTGCCTTTTTGACTGGGGCGCACTCCCTCTTGGCGTCCGATTTCTGGTCCGCGCATTCCGTTTCTTTGGATTGCGGCAAAAGATCCCCGGATTGGTCACGAGCGTGACATTGCAGCCTGTAATGGCGGTCTGATTTAGCCTCTGCCAGCAAACATGGTCTCAGAGAGCCCGGGCGAGACCCGAGGTAATTTCTCTCTACAAGTCAGGTGCGACCGCGCGAGTACGGACCTCGGGCTTGGTAAGCCAGAACAAAAAAAAGTTTGCTTCCCCACGCCCAGTCGCTCGTAGAGCGATGGAGAGCAAAAAGAGACTCCGAATCGGGGAATCGAACCCCGGGCTTGACGGCACACGAAGACCTTCAGACGAAGACCAAGTGAGAGCGTCAAATGTTAGCCACTACACCAATTCGGATGTGATTGTTGGAAAGGCACGCGGTTATCATATACAATATCCTCAGCCAACAAAGCAGATTATCAGCCCTCAGGATGTGCCTGAAACATCGGAACATGGTGAGGATTGCAACGACTTGTCAATTGCCACATAGTTATCGGTGTCCAATAGTGCTTCGGGCACTTCAAAGTATCTCGATAGTACAATAAAAGTGTCTCTGCTCCCAGATCCAAGGAGTTGCCAAAATCGACGGCGGCTATCTACTCAATGAAAATTCCATGAACGCCAACGCTATGCAACGCACTTCAAGCAACCTGTATCGCTCTGGTCGCCCTTTTGCCTTCATGAGCCCCCGACTCTTGAGGACTGGAGAAATGTGCAAAATCCAGTCTTCCTTGCCTACGCCTGCATGCCTCGATTGCCGCTGCCCTTCTTGAACCCTTCCAGGACAGACGACCACGCGCCCTTCTCGCTCACCGGACCGGCATCGCCCCTTGCGATCCTGCGCATCAACAGCGTGTCCTTGGCGACTCGGACTTTCTTGCCATCGAGCCCGAGCAGCGCGTCCCGGAACCAGTCCTCCTCCTGGGTGTCGAGACCCGCACTGGTGAGCTCAAACGCGCGCTCCGCGGCTTCGTCACCGGGTGCCGTCTCAACGACAGACATCACAAGCCGCCTGAACAGCTGCTCGCGCACGAACTGCGGGCGAACACGGGAATAGCGCAGAGCCTCGGAGACGCTGGACTGCGCGATCGCGTCGAAGAGCAGCTCCGCCGCGGCCGAGGTCTTGAGCACGGGCTGCACGGTGTAGTAGTAAGCCAGGACGGGAGAGTAGTCGCCACCTTTGCTGCTGCCGATGTGCGCGAGCGCGGTGACGATCTCATCGGCAAAGTCGGGGACCAGCGATGGGTGTGTGAGGTGCTCGAGGGCCAGATCGAAGTTTGTGTCGTCCATGTGCCACAGGCCCTCCATGAAGATGCTGTACTTTTGCGGGACGGCGGCATCGGCAGCGAATACGTCGGCGCGGGTGCTTGTGCTGCCCGGGGACTGTTCCTCGAGGCGGTGGTCGACATCGAGAAGGATGTAGTAGAGGATGGAGAGCTTGTGGTGAACAGCGACGTTCGGAGCATTGCAGACGGCATGGTGCAGCTGGCGAAGATCTTTGTCGCTCTTAGGAGGATAGTATTTCGAGGCTGCACAGTGACATCTCGTGTCAGCGGCAAGCCACCATCGAATAGTTCAAATCGAGCCTACCTTTCGACATGTTCAGTGCGCCGAGCACCCTGTCGAGGAAGAGCAGGCCATCGTACTCTTTCCGCTTCTTGTCGACCTGCTGCGCCCATTGCCGGGTGAATGGGAACGGCGACAGGTCGCCAAAGACGAGGTCGAAGTTGCCAAAGTCGAGCATGGCTGGTGGTGTTGGTGTTGCGATCGTGGGTGAAGACAGGCACACCTGGAAGCTCGCGATGCTTGCCAAAGCTGCAGTCGGAGATGGTTTGCGACAAGGGCGGCTACCTGGGAGCCATCCCAGGGCAAAGTGCACTTGCATCAGACGCGACGGACGCGCCGGCGTCGAGACAATCAGCGGCATGCCCTGCCACTCACTGGTGGGGCCGAGCGACCCCGACCGCAATGGCGGGGAGGGAGGGTTGTTTTTGTTTACTTTGGAGCACAATAGCCCGGTGATGTTGCCGCCCTCCCACTTTCGAGCTTGACACCACGACGACAATCTCACGGATCCTGCAGTGCGAAACTAACCACAGCATAAGCAAGCTGTCTCTGCTGCAACCCGGCATTTGCAGTATCATTCAGTAGCGGCCAGTTCCCTCCCCCCGACATCAGCAATCCCTGCCAGCACGATCCGGGCCATTGTTTGCCCCCCCGTGCGACGCATACACAAGTCGTTTCTCCGCATCCGACAATGTCGACGAGGACCCGTCGCGCAGCCGCCACGAGGCGCACCGCAGTCGTCGACTCATCCGACGAAGACGAGATCAGCGCCGTCTCCAACTCGACCCAAAAGATCAAGGAAGAGTCCGAGGACGATTTCGACCCTGATGTGACGTCCAAGACACGTAGGAGGACAACACAGAGCAGGCGCACATCCACGATCCCGATTCGGGGCAACCGCACCCGCAGAAGTGTCGCACCTTCAGAGCCAGCCGAGGAAACACAGATATACGACGAAGACCCGACCGAAACCACCATAATAGCACCAGTAGCACAAGTCAAGCAGGAGAGCCCGAAGAGGAGGAAAAGTGTGGCGCCTCGGAAATCAGTCGCCGACGTTGAGGCTCCCGCGGAAGAGAACACCGTCGTTCTGCCCACCCCAGACGCCTCAGAGGAGCCATCTGGTGTCGGAGCCAGAGCACTAGGAGACATCACGATGAGCCACAGTGTCAACGAACGGCGGCCGTCCACGGCGTCCAGCGCTGCCACGGACGATACGACCGCGACGATCAAGCCCATCAAGGCCATGGATACCGTCTTCGAGAAGCCCATGGACATCATGCTCAAGTCACGCGCCATGGCCATGCCAGTGGTGGAGGAGACCGGACCTAAGGCGCGGATTGTCATCACGTATCTCATCCTCACCAATTTCAAGAGTTATGCAGGGCGCCAGGAGGTCGGGCCTTTCCACTCTTCCTTCTCGTCCGTGGTCGGCCCGAACGGCTCTGGAAAGTCTAACGTCATTGACGCTCTGCTCTTTGTCTTCGGCTTCCGTGCCAGCAAGATGCGACAGGGGAAGATATCGGCTCTTATCCACAACTCTGCGCAGCACCCCAATCTTGACCACTGCGAGGTCGCTGTACACTTCCAGGAGGTCATGGATTTGGTAAGTAGTCACGCCTTGCTAGCATTATTCCTGCGTACTGACAGCTTCTTAGCCTGGTGGTGGCTCCGAAGTCATCCCTAACTCGCAACTGGTCATCTCAAGACGGGCGTTTAAGAACAACTCGAGCAAATATTACATCGACAACAAGGAGTCGAGCTTCACCATTGTCACAACACTTTTGCGCGACCGCGGCGTTGATCTGGACCACAAGCGCTTCCTCATTCTGCAGGGTGAGGTCGAGTCTATTGCTCAGATGAAGCCAAAAGCAACGGGCGAACATGACGACGGCCTGCTTGAGTACCTCGAAGATATCATCGGCACGTCGAAATACAAGGCACCAATCGAGGAGTCCGCGACTGAGGTCGAGACGCTCAACGAAGTCTGCATGGAGAAGAGTGGCCGTGTTCAGCACGTCGAGAAGGAAAAGAACAGCCTCGAGGACAAGAAGAACAAGGCTCTGGCTTTCATCCGGGATGAGAACGAGCTTGTGCTGAAGCAGTCTGCGCTGTACCAGCTTTACATAAGCGAGTGCAACGACAACCTCGCAGTGACGGCAGAGGCCATCAGTCAGATGCAGGCACAGCTCGATGCCGAGCTCGAAAAGCATCAAGGCAGCGAGCAGATCATCAAGCAGCTGTCAAAGGCCTACAGCAAGGGCAGCAAGGAGTTCGAGGCGCAGGAGAAGGAGGTGCAAGCTCTGGCAGCCGAACTCGCCAAGTTCGAGCAGGAGAGGGTGAAGTTCGACGAAAAGCGCAAATTCCTCACGGACAAGAAGAAGAAGCTGGAGAAGACAATTGCCAACGCCGAAAAGTCATTCGCCGATGCCGACGAGACTATCGAGCAATGCACGGGGGAGATTGCCACTCGCACAGAGGAGATTGCACAGCTTGAGCAGCAAGTCCAGGAGGAGGAGAACAAGCTTACCTCGATTCGCGAGAACCTCAAGGGCAAAACACAAGTCTACTCCGACCAGATTGCGGCCAAGCAGAAAGCTCTGGAGCCATGGATGGAGAAGATCAACGAGAAGCAGTCTGCCATTGCCGTTGCCGAGTCCGAATTGACCATTCTCCAAGAGAAGGCCAACGCCGGCGCCGTCGCGACTGAAGAGCTGCAGAAGAAGATTGCCAGCATCGAGAAGAGCCGTGCTGCGAAGGATGCTGAGCTCCAGGAGTGCGAGACTGACAAGAAGGAGCTGGAGAACGAGATGAAGGAGGTCCAGACCGAGCTGGAGCATCTTGCCTCCATTGAGCCAAAGTTCCTGCAAAAGATCTCCAACGCCAGACAGAAGGCAGACGAGGCGCGTTCGAGTCTGTCTCAGACCCAGAACCGTGGCAACGTTCTCACTGCGCTGATGCGCATGAAGGAGTCTGGCCGTATCGACGGTTTTCACGGCCGGCTGGGAAACTTGGGCGCTATCGACGAGCAGTATGACGTGGCCATCTCGACGGCGTGCCCTTCACTAGACAACTTCGTCACGGACACGGTTGAGGCCGGACAGCAGTGTATTGAGTACCTCCGCAAGACAAACCTCGGCCGAGGCAACTTCATGTGTCTCGACAAGCTCCGCGCCCGTGGCATGGACCAGATCCAGACACCAGAGAACGCTCCGCGACTCTTTGATCTGATTCGTGCCAAGGAGGACCGGTTCCGTCCCGCCTTTTACCACGCCCTCCATGACACGCTTGTCGCCAAGGATCTTGCCCAGGCCAACAGAATTGCCTATGGTGCGAGGAGGTGGCGCGTTGTCACGCTGGCAGGAGAGCTCATCGACAAGAGTGGTACCATGTCTGGAGGTGGCACGACTGTCAAGAGAGGTCTCATGTCGAGCAAGCTCACCGCGGACACATCAAAGGAGAAGGTCGTCAAGTACGAAGCCGACCGGGATGCACTCGAAGCCAAGTTCCAGGAGTTCCAGGATGAGCAGCGGAAGTTTGAAGGACGCATGAAGCAGCTCAAGGTAGAGATCCCGGAGCTCGAGACAAAGATGCAGAAGATTGGCCTCGAGATTCAGAGTGCGGAGAAGAACCTGGCAGATGCGAAGCGCCGCGTCAAGGAGCTCGCCAGGGAGCACCAGCCCTCTGAGTCTGACGACAACAGAGTCGCGACACTGCAGAAAGAGATTGCCAAGCTCAACAAGGAGGTCGCAAAGCTCCATGCCGAGACCGAAGGCCTCGAGGCCGAGATCAAAGAGCTCCAGGACAAGATCATGGAGGTTGGTGGTGAGAAGCTGCGTGCTCAGAGAGCCAAGGTCGATGCCATCAAGGAAGAGATCACCTCATGCGGCGAGGAGACGTCGAACGCCGAGGTCAAGAAGGCCAAGGCTGAGAAGTCCAAGACGAAGCTCGAGAAGGACCGTGCCAAGGCCACCAAGGAGCTCACTGTTGCCGATGCTGATCTCGAGCGCCTCGAGGAGGAAGTCGCAAACCAGGGCACGAAGTCAGAGTCTCTGGAAGAATCTGTCAACGAGGCCCAGGCCAGTCTCAAGGAGAAGAAGAAGGAGTTAGCCACGATGAAGAGCGAGCTCGATGAGAAGTCAACAGAGCTCAACGAGACAAGAGCCGCCGAGATTGAAATGAAGAACCAGCTGGAAGAGAACCAGAAGGTACTCGCCGAGAATCAGAAGCGACTTCGATATTGGGACGATAAGCTCGGCAAGCTGGTCCTCCAGAACGTCGCCGACTTGACAGGGGAGTCGCCAGCGGCTGAGAAGCCTGTGGCTAAGGTCCCAAAACCTGAGAGACTGGCTGATGATGGCGATGAGCTGGCAGAGGGTGAAGGGGAGGACAACGAGGAGAAGGAAGAGGAGGACGAGGAGCAGGAGGACGAGGATGCAGAGTCTGAGGAGTCTCCAGCACAGCAACCAAGCGAATTGCCACGCTACACGGAAGACGAGCTCCGGGACATGAGCAAAGAGAGGCTCAAGGCGGAGATTGCGGCGCTCGAGGAGAAGACGCAGAATGTCAATGTCGACGTTGGCGTCCTAGCCGAGTACCGCCGCCGTGTCGAGGAGCACGCTGCGCGGTCGTCTGATCTCGCCGAGGCTGTGCAGCAGCGCGACGCGGCCAAGAAGCGGTGTGATGAGCTACGCCGGCTGCGCCTTGAGGGTTTCATGGAGGGCTTCAGCACTATCTCGCTCCGCCTCAAGGAGATGTACCAGATGATCACGATGGGAGGCAACGCGGAGCTCGAGCTCGTCGACAGTCTCGACCCCTTCAGCGAGGGCATCCTGTTCTCCGTCATGCCGCCGAAGAAGAGCTGGAAGAACATCAGCAACCTGTCTGGTGGAGAAAAGACTCTGAGCAGTCTGGCGCTCGTGTTCGCCCTGCACCACTACAAGCCGACGCCACTCTACGTCATGGACGAGATTGATGCCGCGCTGGATTTCCGCAACGTAAGTGCCAGAGCACGCCCCCCACAATAGACTCGAGGCCGTTATACTAAGACAAGCACGACTGCAGGTGTCCATTGTGGCCAACTACATCAAAGAGCGGACCAAGAACGCGCAGTTCATCGTCATCTCGCTGCGCAACAACATGTTTGAGCTCGCAGCCCGCCTCGTGGGCGTGTACAAAGTCAACCACATGACCAAGAGCGTCACGATTGAGAACCACGACTACATTGTCCGGCCGACGCAGAGGGCAGCGCCCAACGAGTTTGGCAGCGGCGGGATAACTGAGCAGTTCAGGTAGACCGGGGTGTGTGAGTGTACGGAGCGCTGTTGATGATGAACAATGTATTGATGACTACTGGATATAATGAAGATACCAAAGACATAAAGGTGGCGGTTTGTTGTTGGCTGCCGAGGCGCTGGGTTTTGGTTGGAGTCGAGGCGTTGGTAATGGTTTGTTATTGGCTTGGTTGATGACGACGAGCTCAAATGCATGTTTCTTGCTCACTTGAGCAGCGTAGTATTGTGCCATGTTGTGAGAACTCTTGGTGTATATCACACACTCACCTTGACCGATCACAACTGTGCCTTTGTTGCCTGCCGATGTAGTAGTCGTGCTTGAGGACGATCAACTGCACCACGAGTGCTGCCCTGTTTCGCCGCCTCGTATGGAAGGGGACATACCCTTCGAAGTTTCCCAGTGTCCTTGGGAAGATCTCGGATCACGCGCCCTGCCATGTAGTCTCGGAACCGAGCTTGACAATCACACCCCCCCTGCAAGTTTGTGAAAGGCGGATGCGGCGATCGTTCCGCCGCTGATGCCGTCCTGAGGGGTAATGCCGTGCGTGCGGAGTCGGACCACGACAGCGGGCGGACACCTCCATCCGAGGACTACAGGAGATTCCTCGGCTGTCCTGCTCCTGTTGTTTTGAGAAGTTACAACTCGGTTTACGTTTTGCTGTAGAATCAGCTGGTTATTTTCAGAACAAATTCTTCTTATGTGTTTGGAAATTTGCGACCTGAACCGCTTCCTCTGAAGTACTCGTAAAGTCCGACATCCACCAGCAAAGGCGTGGGCAACCAGCAACAACCATAACAAATCATGGTTCTGCAAGTCCACTGCTCGGGGAGCCCTTATGAAGTACGTTGATACCTAGGTAACCTGTCACTTTCCGCCATTATGCTTGTGATTCTCTAAAACCTTTTTGTTGCAATTTATTCATTTATTCATTTTACTTCATATTTTACAACTTTCTTGGTACCCTCAAATCATTGTCTTCCTATCCACAGGACGCCTCACCCACGGTTCTCACTGACAAAGCCAACTTTACCAATGGCAGATCGGCTACGAGCACGGCCGTGCCGCGTACCGACAGGTCCGCGGCTCCCTGGCCTTCTACGCAGACATGTTCGCAACCAAGTGCGCGCTGCCGTGGCCGGCTGTGCAGCGCCTGGCCGCCGAGGAGTACCTCCCACATCTGGAGAAGTCGTGCCCGCGGTACGTCGAGGAGATGCGTGGGCTGAGCGACGGCGTGAACGCTGCGGGCGGCGGCGGCGATTCCACAGCGACAGTGATTGATCTGCGTGACATCGTGGCGCTGAATGTGCGCAGCGAGATTGTGTTTGGCTTGTTCGCAGAGGACAGCAATGTTCAGGATCCGCCGCTGGACGGCTGCACGAGCCTGGGCGTCCAGATTGACGACGACGACGATGCCCCGGCCCACCGCCGGGGATCGTATCTCGCGCAGAACTGGGACTGGCAGGTCGGCCAGCGGGACAACCTTATTGTGCTGCACATTGGGCGGGAGATCACCATGGTCACAGAGGCCGGCATCATCGGCAAGATCGGGTTCAACTCGTCGGGCGTCGGGGTCTGCCAGAACGCGATCCGGGCCCGCGGCGTGGACGTCGCGAGCGGCCGGCTCCCCGTGCACCTCGCGATGCGCAGGGTGCTCGAGAGCCGCACCCGCGCGGAGGCCGTGGAGCAGCTGGGATGGACGGGGGTCGCGGGCAGCGTGTACCTGCTTGTCGGGGACGGCTGGGGAGGCAGGACTGCTGCTGCTGCGGGCGAGGATGCCGTGAGCGGTGTCGAGTGCACGAGCATCGGCATCAAGGAGCTCAAGGCGACTCCTCTCGATCCCAACAGCCCCGAGGGAGCGAGGCTGAAGCTGGTCGCCCACACGAACCACCTGCTCCTCGAGCACGCGGGCGTTGATGAGCCCCCGTGGCTCGAGGACTCCAAGGTGCGCCTCTTGAGGATCTGGAAGCTCGCCAGCGGCCGGGATACTGGAGATGGGCTGTTGAGACGGGCCGCGGCGGACCTCGAGGAGCCACTGCTCGAGATGCTCAAGGACGAGGCCGACTACCCCGTGTCCATCAACCGCCACGAGGTCGGCGAGAGCACGTTTGAGACGCTCTTCTCAATCGTCATGAACCTGGTGGAAAAGAGGGCGGTTGTCACCTTTGGGCGGCCATCAGCCTGCGCGGAGAGAATCGAGCTGACACTGTGATGTAGAAAGGAGCTTTGTCCATAGTAGTAATTTTGTTGTGCCCTCGTGAGGGTGGTAGTCCCCATGGCGACGAATCGCATCTTGTCAATCGTAAAGGCATGCAGGGGACTCTGGCCTGCATCTTTGCCGCAAGCCGAGTGCGCGACGTTGAGCATGCGAAATTACGAATGTCTTCCTCAGCTGCACTTGTGATTCGCCTTCATCCGACATGGGCCACCTTGGCATGTCAGCCGACCTGGCATGTCGGTGCGGCGGAGTAACGATTCTGTAAGCCTGCAAAAGGCGCTGAAGAAGGCTAACTGGATAGGAGCTCTCGAGCGCCAGAAAAACATGAAGACTCTCGACGCTCTTCGCCACCTCTACTTGTCGGAAACGTTGAGCAAATGTATGGTCGGTGACGTCGCCGAGAGCTCGAGACTCTGATTTCATAACCGTCCAAGCCTACACACAGACAGGCACAAAGAGTCACCATGTGCTTCACGGTATGTCCCTCTTCCTCCTCTTGCGCTGTGACTCATCAGTCGCTTGTCCATCCCCCAAAGTTGGGAAGCTCGCGTTGACCCGAGACGTGCACGTCAGGACCCCGGCGGGACCAAGAGCAAACCGAAGACGAAGCAACACGCCAGTGCGCCCTCGAGGCCTGGCTACGCCTGGGACCCAGTCGTCGGCTACTATGTCCCGCCCGTCGACAAGGACCGCAAGGGCTGGAAACGCGGCTTCTCCCAGCGAAACGCGCGGTCCTGGGGGGTCTACATTGGCAACCGCCAGGCCTGACGGGACGATGCGGGCAGGACAATAATTTGATCGATGGGAAGCAAGTCAGCATCCTCATTCAGTACACTAGGCACCTCACATTCACGGCACAGCTTATTTCGTTTGACTTTTTGATTGTCTCAATTGCACCGTGGGCCTTTTGCGGCTCGTCACGGCAGATGCATCTCGATTGCTCGTACAGGTCGTGATAATCTGGAAAGTTCATGCCGAAACTCATTTTCATGATGCTAAACCCATGGTGATCCCTGATTGTCGAAAAACGACCCTGTTGTTGTGATGCAAATAATTTTCGCCGGTCCAAATCATCAACCCTGTTCACCCCAACACCGAAAGGCAACCAAGCGGAACTGCTTAAGCAGTCTTGGCGGTCTGGGTGGGAGTGATCTTCTTGCCGTCCTTGTTGTACCGGACACGGGGGGGAGGGGCACGGTTGCGGCGGCCGACAACGGAGCGGACGCTGTGAGAGGATGATGTCAGTATGCTTCATCAGACTTACGACGGGGTCTCCTGGTTCCGCCCAGGGTGAGCGAGTTCTGAGCGAGGTCGTCGGCGACAAGCACGTCTGGGGACGACAAAGTGTCGAGATAGGCGTGCATGCAGCACGACAACCGTGTCCAGACCTCGGCCCGCCGCGAGACGGGACCAGAGAGACCGGCAGTCCGACCAAGGTTCTTCTCAAGTGCCCACGTGCAAGCACCCCGAGAGGAGAAGAGCGCGTGGTCGTACTACCCGAAGCAGAGCGGGGACGAACGTACCGGACAATCTTGCCGTGGATGGCGCAAGAGACACAGTACTGCAGCTTGAGGTACATCTTGGGGACGGTGTACTCGGCGAAGACGGAGGCGTCCGAGATATCACGGATGGCGGCGGACTCGACCATGTTGCGGATGGTGAATCTCTTGATCGCCTTGTCCTTGGGCGTGCATCGCGAGCAGTTGCTGCAGCGGATGGGCTTGACGTGGCCGCGGCCCTTCTTGTTGCGGCCGTTGTTCTTTCTCTTCTTGACCATTTTGGCGGTTCTGTTTGGTGGCGAACGAGGGGATGTCAGCGGGGGTTTGTTCGCGTCGACGAGGAGACAAGGCCGGCCTTGTTGAAATGCAGACGAAGCAAAAGAATGCTCGCCAGCGAGGAGAGGCTGATACGTACAGTTGGCTGAACTTCCTGAGTGGTTGTCTGTCGAAAGTTGTCAGAGGGAGAAAGCAGACGTGCTGGTCTGGAGATGGAACCAAATATCTGCAATGCTGTGCAGCGCTCAGAATTGGGAAACGGTGCCCACCCACGAGTGCTTGGCCAATCGCAGCGACCCGCCACACGCACATTTCCCAGAGAGCGAGGGGCCGGCGCAGGTGGGCCATATTTTTTGTGCGCTCGTCGATAAGCAAAACCCTTATCGTGCTGCCTCACAGAATGGGCGGGCAAGTCTCGTCTGTCTGGTGCAAGCATGGTCCGTGCAGCGGATGAGTGGGTGCCGCCGCGCCTCGCAGTGTGGGCTGCATTTCGACCACTTCAATAGGGCGGGCTGGGCGGAACTTTTTTCTTGTCCCTCCTCTCCCCTCCCCATCACCAAACACTTAGGTTGCTTAGGACGGCAATAGGCATATTGTCTAGGTATGTCGACGCGCCTCTCTCGCCAGCATCGTCGCCAGCAGCGTCGCTAACACCTCGCAGGCAATCATGCAGATCTTCGTGAAGACCCTGACGGGCAAGACTATCACCCTCGAGGTGGAGTCGTCCGACACTATCGACAACGTCAAGTCCAAGATCCAGGACAAGGAGGGCATTCCCCCGGACCAGCAGCGCCTCATCTTCGCCGGCAAGCAGCTCGAGGATGGCCGCACTCTCTCGGACTACAACATCCAGAAGGAGTCGACCCTCCACCTCGTGCTGAGACTGCGTGGTGGTGGCAAGAAGCGCAAGAAGAAGGTCTACACCACCCCCAAGAAGATCAAGCACAAGCGCAAGAAGACCAAGTTGGCTGTGCTCAAGTACTACAAGGTCGACGGCGATGGCAAGATCGAGCGCCTCCGCCGCGAGTGCCCTGCTGACACCGTATGTTTTGTCCCTGTCTCTCTTCACGCCCATGACGAGCATCATGCTAACAGACTTCCCAGTGCGGTGCCGGTGTCTTCATGGCTGCCATGCAGGACCGCCAGTACTGCGGCCGCTGCCACCTCACCTACGTCTTCGACAAGCAGTAAATTCGCCAATACCCTGGAGGATTTGCGCACTGCTAGTCTGAGGCTTCTCTGAGATGGTCGCTGGACAAGAACGGGTACGACCAGGAATGGATATGGACGAGGGACACATTGACTGGCGCTGAGGAGGTCTGGTTCTATCGAGTCTATACAATAAAATCACAAAAGACCCATGATGGGACTACCCGCAACAAAAAAACCAAAGTTGATGTAATCGCCAATGCTCCCTTGTCGTGAACGTTCGTACTGCTTTTGCTATAACCCCTTGCTCGCTATCAGCACGTACACGGGCAAGCGCCTTGGTCGCCTGGGAGAGCCATCTAGTGTCTTGACACGGGATCTACAATCCCGAACTCTGCCATTTCCGGAATCTCCTGCGTGCCACGGTCCATGTCGGGTGGCACCGCCGATACTTGTGCCAGCCCGTGTGGCGAGCAACAGGCCTGGTTCTTGTTCTTCGACGTGCCCATGATCGACGTCGCCTGTTTACTAATCAGCCAGTGAGGGCCACCCTGCGACCTCCGGACAGCTTGCCAGGAAGGACTATGTCATCTGCGAATGCGTACTCTCACCAGTCCGAGCCTGGAGTGCCACGAGTCGGACGTCAGGTGGCACTCTCGGGCGAGCAGACTGAAGTTGGGGATCGACGCTGTCCAGATTTTCGACATGCATTTGGTCACGGCAACAAATCTCAAAGCACCAGTATTTGAACATGATAAGTAGGAATTGATCTCGGGGATGACCCTGTTGTATACACAAAAAGTAACACCATTTTGCCCTAAACGCCAAGCCAATGCTGAAAGAGTTGCAGTAGAGGTACGAAGTCGTCTCCATGGTCATCCGCGTCGTTTCCCGAAGTAGAAAAGCAGACAACCTTGTTGTGACACGACGGACAACCAAGCATGCGAAAAGCAGAAGGAAGACGAAGAAGAGACATCTACGCCTCCGACTGTCTCTTCTTCTTCTTCTTCTTCTTCTCGCCGTCGGCAACCTCGACGTCGACCTCCATCTCGTGGACGTCGCTGTGCTTCCGCTTCTTCTTGTCCTCCTTGTCCTTGGACTTGTCCTTCTTCTCCTTCTTGGACTTCTTCTCCTTGGTCTTGTCCTCGCCCTCCTTGTTACCGGCAAGGGGGACGTCGATCATCTCGGCGTCCACCGCGAGGGTGTCGTCGCCGGCATCGGCCATGATGTCGGCAATAGCAGAGCTCTGGTGTGATTGTTAGTGACTGTGGGTAAGCGACAAGATGATGGAAGCAGTGAACACATACCATGGCATCGGCGTTCTTGGTGGGCTTCTTGCCCGAGGCGTAGAACTCGAGGCGGTCCTCGACCTGCTGCTTAAGGACCTCTCCGAACTTCCTCGAGGGAGCCTCGGCAAAGTTATCGATTCTGCTGGCAATACTGCACTTGTTGGCGAGGTAGCGGGAGATGCGGCCCTTGTCCTTCTGGTTGGCGCGTCCGATGAAGGAGCTGTGGTAGATAAGACCGAACTTCGGGGTGTTGCCCTTGGTCTTGAGTGCGCGGAACAGAGCCTTCTCGGCACCAAGGATCTGCAGGGTCGAGGCAGGATACTTGGCCAGGTTGGTCAGGGAACCAGCCTTCTGGATGAGACGGGCGGCGACGACCTCGCCGATGAGAGCGGCCAAGTTGGGCGCGACAGTGCTCATCTTGTCGACAAGGTAAGTGTACAGGGTGCGGCGGTACTCGGCAAGCTTGACGACGCGGCCAGCAAAGGACGAGATGTTGGCCATGTCGACGTCCGAGATGTCGCGACCCATGGAGATCTTGGCCTTGTTAATAATTTCCTGGGCCTTCTCCTCGTCTTCGTTGACGAGCGCGGCGAGCTCGTGCAGCTTCTCGTCGTTCAGGCTGGCCTTGTCGCCAATGTAGAGGGCGAGACGCGCGTAGGTCATATTGTCGGAGGCGAGAGCGTAGAGCTCGGGGAAGTGCCAGCCGTACCACTCTCGGACCTTCTGCGAGAAGAGGTTGATGCCCTTGTCGAGGTTGTCGAGGGTGGCAATAGCGCGGATGATGTGGTTGTCGTTCTTGTGGACGTTGAACTTGACCTTGCCGCGGGAGTAGGCGTGACCAAGACCGAGCTGCGCCCGCTCGACATCGCCCTCCTCGAGACCCTTGAGGAGCTTGGCAGCATGCAGGCGGATGCCACGGAGGAGGTCGGCGACGACCTCGGAGGTGTCGCCAGTCTCGCAGTCGACGCCGGGGAACTCGGCCTTGATCGAACCAGCAAGGTTCTTGTCGGCCAGGCCGAGGATGACCTTGCTCTTCTTGCTCTGAGGCAGGTTAAGCTCGAGGTTGGACTTCAGGTAATCGGACAGGATACCCTCGGAGATGAGGTTGATGTTCTCAAGCGCATCGGCGGCGTTTCTGCGCAAGGGGCACGTATAAATGTCAGTGGTCGAATCCAAGAGACTGTGTCGCCAGCGCATCGCATCTCACCTCCAGGGCGCAAAGCTGACGAGCTGCACCATCTTGCCAAACTTGGCGAGGTCCTGGCCGGCCTTCTGGACCTCCTTGAGGTGCAGGCCGACCGTGTCTTGCTGATGCACAACCTTGAAGATGGCATAGCCGACGGACGACTCGTGCAGCAGGAAATCGACCTTGGTCATGGTGTCTGCTGTTGACCGCTTCGGCGGCACGTGTGATATTGATGTAGAGGGCTGGTCGGGGCCAATTGCAATGTCTCGCGGCAGTGGTGATGTTGTCGCGGGTGCCCTTTGTTGGTGATGCTGGCTGCTTCAAGATGGAGCTCGGTCTGCATGGGCGCGAAAAGTGTGCCTCCAAAAATTTTCGGCGAGCTCTGAACTTTCCAATTGGCAGGCTCCACTTTAGCGGCCGGGCTTGCGCTCAGCCTGCTGCTCGCGGCCAATCGCGCTCGGACAAACACCATTCCGGCTCCATATCTCTTATCCAACCACCTTTATCGCGCGGGCTTTCGCCAGGGTCACTAGAGTCGCCAGAGTCCTTACATAAGCTATCGTAACGGACATCGCAACGGCAGCAGGATGGCAGCTTTCATCGAGTTGCTCATTATAGTCGTTTCTCATTAGTCTACTTTGACTCGCGGCTTGCTGTCTAAGGGGTATGCTTCGTCGTCTACAACCAGTCCGAGGTCAAACAAATCACAAAAGCAGTTCCAACTACCGCCTCTACATGGGTCGTGCCTCTTTGGGAGAAAATCTAGAGCTGTTGCCACAAGTCGTCCTGCGCATAGAGATACCAGATCCTAGAAGTTCTTGCGCGCGTTGGGCCCGTCACGGAACCCTGGCCGGAGGTCCACCACGGTGAAGCCAAGCCTGTCATCCTGCAAGACATGACCCTGCGGTCTCTCAACGCTTGTGTACAGGTTGTCGATGCTATGTTGATGGAATGTCGCTGCCTGCTCACAATTGAGGATGTGAGGTAGACCAGGCGGGTTCGTGAGTCGAAAAATCCCGTGGCTAGACGGAAATTATTAGGTATGTTGGATCAGGACGAGGATGCAATCAGACTTACTCAGGTTGCTTGCTCGGGGCACAGACAATGGCGATACTCTCAGGCAGCATTATCTGGTACCCCGCATGGGTGTGCAGATCGCGCGAACTCATGAAGCAGGTCTGCGTCGGATGCGTGTGGATCCAGCCTATCATCAAGAGGTCTTCTGTCATACAGTACTCGAGGAGGGCGTTCTCGTTCTCCGTCTCGCACGTGTCGGACGTGCATTTCTGCTCCGGGATAATGAGGCACGACACAACCAGGGCATTGTTGACATCGGTTCCGCACAGCATGCCGCACATCTCCAGTCCTTGCCTCGTGTTGGGCTCAGCAACGTCGAGGAATCGATGGCGCAGCTGGCCTGGCAAGAAGATAGACCGCAAGGGCTCTCCGTTTTCAAGGTATGCAGCTGGACGGAAGGGCTTCTGTGTCTTGACAGGTGGTTCCGGGACGGGATAGTCCTTGGGGGGCAACGCAGGTGCGTGCTGAGGATTCGCCGATAGTGTCTGCGAATAGTCCTGCGAGTACAGCAAATCCTTACTGGGCAGAGGGGGAGGTCGCGGTGCTCCTCTGTCAGACTGGTACAATGGCGGTGGCACGAGATCGTGTTTCGGAGGCCTGGAAGGCGCGATCGCGGATTCTACCCGCTGGTGGAACGACGTCGGCTCGTACTTGACGGGCTCTGACCGTGCTATTGACGGGTAGTTGTAGCTGGTTGTATGTTGTGAGGCCTGCTGGGGGTCCGTCCCGTAGGCGTCTCGTGCATTGCGATCATCAAGCTGGCTTCTGGTCGACTCCATCTGTGCCCTGAACAACTCTTCGTCGTGCGACTGCTCATCGGCGAGCCTGTCAGTCCACTGATCCCATATCCCAGCGACTCTTCGATCTCGCTGCTGGCCTCCGGAGGCTCTCGAGCCTGCTTGAGTCTGTCTTTCCCTTTCACGCCGTCTCATCTCGTCCTGGGCTAGCTCCACCGCGAGGTCTCGGTGTGTCTCCAGGTCGAGGTGTTCATCGTGCTGATGGTGGCGTCGGCGTGGCGAGGTGTATGCATCGTGCTGGTCTGCATCCAAGGCCTGTGCCAGCTCTGCTCTCTGCTGCGTTCTCAGTGCCTCCCTCCTGGCTTCCTCTTTTTCCCATTGCTCGTACTCTCGCTGTATGAGCGGCTTCATGCGACCAAGGCCGTCGAGCACAGCGGGGAGCTGGCTGAGCACTGGCCTTGCGGCATCACGGCCGGCCGTCGTCTTGAATTCCGGGTGTTTCTTGAGGCGTTCTGTGACCAAGACTGCATATCTCCAGTACAGCATGTACGCCTGTGACCACTCGCCTTTGCGGAGATGCATATCACCCTGTAGAGCTTCATTAGCAGAGAGATCAGGGGAAGCCTGGGGGCTTCAGGGCTCCTCACTCGTTGGGTCAACATCTGTGCCGTCCGCAGCCATACTTTCAGGGGGATGTTGGCATTCAAGGAGAAGTCTTCCGCCTCGGCCGTGATCTCTTGGATCCCTCTAGGCCTTGAGGACCGCATCGTGGCTGTGGCCATTGTGTGTGTCGGGATAGGTGTGTATCAAAATACGGCAAGACCGCAATCATCGCCGACCAGGCATTTCGCTCTTTCTATTTCTGCTGCCTGGAAAGCTTGCGTCTGCGTCGAGGTACAGGCAGGCAGCTCCAGGTCGTGCTGCCTGAGGGACGCCCAAGTGGGGAACGGGGCTCTGGTTTCCCGAGGTCGACTTTTTTGTGTCTGAGGGTCGTGCTCGTAGCTAGGCGACAATCTAGAGGGTGTCGCGTCGTCGCCGTGGATTACGGATAAGGATGAGAATGCTCAGATGGCGATCAGTTCGCTTGGAAGTGCCGGAGCTGGAGCTGCCGTGAGTGGTGTGTACCTTGCTGGTGGCAGCACACTTGTGCCCCACGCGCGTGGAGCTCCCGCGGGGTGCGCAATGTGATCGTGACTTCTTACGTCATCCTCGTGTGCCCAGGCCAGAGCATGCCAGTCTCATGTAGAGCTCAGCCGTTTCGAAGCAGCCGAGACAGAGCTATATCATACATGATCGAAGCATTTATTTGAATCACGAAGTTTGTGTGCCGCGAGTTGGGCTTCAGTCCTCGGCGACTTCTTAGTCTCATGAGCTACATACACGCCTCGCCAGGGGTATCAACATCGGGACGCATTAGCACGCAGCAAGTCACGAAGCTTCTGCACTGCCGGGCATGTCGATTCCGACGCCAGAGGGACTACAAATGCTCCGGCCAGAGAGCAGGATTGCGCAATAAATTGAATTATTACTTGGCGGGCGCTTGTGCCTGCGCGCCCCCGGCAGCTTGCTGTGCGCTGGCTTGAAGCTGGATGATCTCGCCCTTTTTCTTGTCCAGCTTGTTCTGCACCTCCTTTATTTGGTCCTCTGTTCTTGTCCTGTATATTAGGGGTTGGTCAGCACCTCGGACGGGAGCTCACAAGACTGCTTTTGAAGGACTTACAGCTCCTTGCCGATGAACTCCAGGCGGCCATTGACTGTGCTCTCCGCCTCAACCTTCTCCTGCTTCAGCAACGCCGGGCCGACAAGCTTGTATATGCTCTCGCCTTCTTTCAGCCCCTCGAATTCCTGGAAAAGGAGTCAGCCTAGTTGGCAACAATGAACCGCTCGGGAAGAACTGCTCACCTGCTTCACACCCTCGTTCTCAGACTTCTGTGCCTCCAGCTTCTGCCTCGACTGAACGGCCTCTTGCAGCTCTTGCTGAAGATTTTGGTATTCTTCAGAGAGGTTCTGGAGTTGGGCTTGTACCTCGGCCATGGCGATGGGTCTGCGGTTGTGTGAGGAGAGCTTGCTGCGTTACGACAGACTGCGCGCGGGACGTCCTGTGCTTCTGAGCCTGAGCGGGAAGAAGTAGCTGTGATTGTTTTTTTATCTCGACTTGGTGCTGGCTGCTGTATGCCGACTGACGATGCACTGGCGGTTGATGAAGGGCTGCAGCATTTTTGATGTTGCCCGCCAGCTCCCCACCTATCATAGCGGCTATCGACAACCCCATTTAGGCATGGCTACCCCTCCACGAATCGACTGGGGTGGTGCTCGTCGTTGCCAAGTCAGAGACGCCCATGATCCAGGCCCGCAAAACGTCACAACATCCAAGGCATCCAGAAGCTCGCCCGCCTCTCCCCGTCACCTCTTACGCGCCTCGGTTCTTTTCCACGCCTCTGCGAGCCCTTGCATACCGCCGCGACCGTTGCTTTCTGCTCCATCCTCGACTGCCACAGCACAAGCGGTTTCGTGCTTGCGACAACTCCGTCTCTTCTGCCTGGCCCGCCCACTCCACCGACGCACTATCGATACAACAACGTCACACATACGCCACGCCAGCGACGAGCCTCGAGGCCACAGCAACGCCATGGACGACAAGGACAGCTTCCTCACGCGCGCGATCAACAAGGTCCGCGAGGCCATTGACGCCGACAACGCCAGCCAGTATGAGCGCGCGTACCAGCTGTACTATCAGGCGCTCGAGCTCTTCATGCTTGCCCTCAAGTGGGAAAAGAGCGAGCCTGCCAAGAAGATGATCCGGGCCAAGACCAGCGAGTACATGGACCGCGCCGAGAAGCTCAAGGTCCACCTCAACGACGCCGAGTCGAAGCGCAAGAAGCCCGGCATGGTGGGCGCTAACGGATCCTCCACGGGTGGTACAGCCAAGGGCAAGCAGAACGGCGAGGACGGGCCCGAGATCGACGAGGACAGCAAGAAACTGCGAGGGGCTTTGGCCGGGGCCATCTTGACAGAACGTCCCAACGTGAAGTGGGACGATGTGGCTGGTCTAGACGGGGCGAAAGAGGCGCTGAAGGAGGCGGTCCTGCTGCCCATAAAGTTCCCACATCTCTTCACGGGCAAGCGCCAGCCGTGGAAGGGTATCCTCATGTACGGCCCGCCTGGTACCGGAAAGAGTTACCTGGCCAAGGCTGTCGCGACGGAGGCCAACAGCACTTTCTTCAGCGTCAGCAGTTCCGACCTGGTCAGCAAGTGGATGGGTGAAAGTGAACGGTGAGTCGCGGACCCGCTGTGATGGTTGCTGTACCAGTGTGCTAACTCAATTTCCACCAGTCTCGTCAAGCAGCTCTTCGCCATGGCGCGCGAGAACAAGCCATCCATCATCTTCATTGATGAGGTTGACGCTTTGTGTGGTCCTAGAGGCGAGGGTGAGTCAGAGGCGTCGCGGAGAATCAAGACGGAGATGCTCGTACAGATGGACGGCGTTGGCAAGGACTCGGCAGGCGTTTTGGTTCTCGGCGCGACAAACATCCCGTGGCAGCTGGACGCGGCCATCAGGCGGCGATTCCAGCGCAGAGTCCACATCAGCCTGCCGGATATCGCCGCGAGAACGACAATGTTCAAGATTGCCGTTGGCGATACGCCACATACGCTCAAGTCGGAAGACTACCGCGAGCTGGCCAAGCTGGCAGAGGGCTACTCTGGAAGTGATATCACGATTGCCGTCCAGGATGCTCTGATGCAGCCGGTGCGCAAGATCCAGCAGGCGACGCATTTCAAGGAGGTAAGCTCGGGCCACGCTGCAATCCCGCCCTCCAAGAACAAAGCTGACGGCAGTGCTTTTAGGTTATGCACGACGACGTCAAGCGCCTTACCCCTTGTTCGCCAGGCGACGCGGACGCAAAGGAGATGTCATGGGAGGACGTCGAGTCAGAACTGCTGCTGGAGCCCGTGGTCGACTTCCGAGACTTTGTCAAGGCCATCAAGGGCTCGAGGCCGACTGTCTCGAAGGAAGACCTCGACCGGAACTCGGAATGGACTAAGGAATTCGGTAGCGAGGGCAACTAAGAGAGCTTCTGTTCACGGGGCACATGGGAGGATGCTTGTGGGGTCGCGACGGTTGGCATATAGTGGAGTCTGGGCGTTTTCGTACATAAATCACGGGAGGTTTCCAAGAACATTCCTGGGTGCGGTGTTATTTATTTCTCCGTAGTCCAGGCAACAGACTGCTTGCGGTTGTCGCGTTGTTCGTGCTTGTGATTTCCTGCTTGTGACATGATACAGACGAAGCTCTATTTGGATGAATAGACCACATCCTTGACCATAAGTTATAATGATGTGTCTGATCATATGAGGGGCAATCTATAGATTGCTTTGATTGCCGCCTGTTATTCTGCAGCCAGCAATTATTTTGGTTTAATTTTGTTCCTTTTAGTTGGGAAATGTTTATCGGATATTTGCCTTCGGCCATGGTCCACATCTAGAAGACTTAAATCCTATCAGATGATTCATTCGTCCTTCGTAGGGTGGCGGCTGTGTTGACGAGAGCTGCCAACTCTACTACTAATCATACTCTCGACCACGATCTGTGAGTTTTGTTGCGATGGGAGAATTGTTCCCCATCGCGTCAAAAGGGGGGAGTGTATGTGGCAGACGACAGGTATAGGATGCAAGAGAGAGGCCGGAGGCCTAGAGGATTCAGAGGTTCAGACGCTCAGACCTCAATCTCGTTTGTACGAGGCGGTCTTTCGACTGAGCCCCGATGTTTCTGCGTATACCCATTGTCCCATGAGCTATGAATGACATAATATAACCATGCAGAGTGCTGGCTGGATCGAGGAAATGTCGCCGTAGGTCTGTCGTTGGCCGTGGATGGATGGGTATCAAAACCTGACCGACCTTGTTGACAGGCGGAAAGAGGCAACATGAGGTGCTTGAGACTTGCAATGCGATGCAAAAGTAGCAAGCCAGTAGGGTGATTCACTCATATTTTGCACAAATGCTTCACAAAAGAAACGGTTACGGACAGCGCCGCATGACGGTAAATACAAAGATGTCCCTGAGTAAGGTGCCCGATAGCATACTCGATCTTTTTGATCGTGCTGAAGTTAGTACCAAAGAGCGCGCGGGGCTTTGATCTGCCCAACTCTCCTGGAGCCCCGTGTCGTGTCCCAGAACACTTCTGGTGGGACCATGGCTTGCTGTTCTGACCGGTGTCGCTGCCCAGGCAATCGAGCAAGAGATTTTGTTCACGCATGATGAGAAGTCACAGGGGTGTGTGCGTTCAGCAGAATACGGCTGCTCAGAGGATTCAGAGGTTCCGGAGGGACGAGTTCCATGTTTCCTTAAGCAGATTTCGAGAGCCGATGCTCTGTGGACCACACGCGCGAGGAAAGTAAGCATGGTATTGCAGGGGAGAGAGAGGAGCAGTCGGAGAACGCTGCTGTTCGAGCGGATCCGGGCGGGCGTCTACGGGACGTCTGATGCTCCATATTCACGTGTCCTGGTCGGTCCAGCATAAGTGCTTGGATGGGTATTGACGGGAGGCACACCATCTCGGAAGACTGAGTGCATGGCGGAGCGAGTGCGAGACTTGTTGACCGCACATGGCATACTTGTCATCCTCCCGAATTTCTGATCCGTGGTTGTACCCCATCTGTCTGGCAGTGAGGACCTCGGGACTGCCTCTTTCGGCACCCCATGCGGAGATTACTTCGGGGGAGTTCCCACGATACCTGGGGTGAAATGTCCAGTGGTGGATGTCACGATACTCAGACCCAGCGGTAGGCGGAGAAAGTCTCGGTTTCTCGGGAGAGAGGACCGACCAGATTGTCACCCCAAGGCTGTCTGTCCGGGCACGACTCCGGACTCTTACATGCATGACCAGGGCGACTTGTGGAAACGAGATAAGTGCCACCCCCTTCGTGACAACAACGACGATCTTGCGCGTGTGTAAAAACGGGTCTGAGATGATTTGGACAAAGACTCAGCCGCAGCGCGAGTGTCGCACCGAGAGCCTAAGACTAGGAGATGCCGGCCATGGCACGGGTTACCTGTTTCGTCCGACGCAAGGCAGCGCCATGACCAATAGTGGTTCGACTTGATGAGCATGGAGCTTCCTCCGTCCGTCCGTAAGGAAGGGCTTGTTGGCTGCGTGGAGTAGTGATCATCAGGGTCACAGGGTCGGGCTCACCTCGTTGGCATGCGGCGGGCACTGATAGTGGGCGAGAATGGGATGCAGGATCCCCCGTAGTGATACCATTAGATAGCTCATGCATGGGGGTCTAGAGAGTCCCATTTCTTCTCGTCGCGGTGTGCAATGTGTTGGCTGAGCGGCATCCGTACTGTGCCCGCACTTCGACCTCATGGAGTCGGTCTTGCGTGACACCTGAACAATGGGTCACTGCAGCCGAGCTCTTTCGGTGTGCTGGGAACGTGTGCACGCCATGTGACATCGGAATCCGGCACATTGCAGACGCTCGACATGGCAGAATCCTTGGCGGCTGCTGGTGCATTGAGTAAGTGGACTTGACGTTCTCGTCGCGTTGGTCGCACAGGAATGGAGTCGTTGGTCGCACGGGGAGATTGGGAGTCGTGGGGAAGAGGAGAAGAACCGCACGACCCCAAAGTTCCATTGTTTCCATCCACCAGAAAAGTGGCCTGACATTGCATGTCAAGGCGGAGATGTGGAGGATTGGCCCCTTCAAGTAAGGTCGAGCTTGACGATGCAATGCGGCGAGGCGATTAAGGTGTCGGCAGCTTCTCTCAATCTCTCACTATCTTCATGGTGTTGCAATACTGCGGACGGGCGAGTGTCTTATCTTGTCTTATCTTCCTGCCTCGACGGCTCGGGTTGAGGAAAAGTGAAGAGCGTGTCTCTCAGTAAAGAGATTTCCGGCGAGCAGAGGAGTAACCGCCAGCCTTACCGCCAGCCACCTACGTCGTTGCAGCAGGGCGGCGAGGGGGACCATGCCGGAGTAGTCAGGGGTAGGAGTGAGGAACAGGCGAGACAGACAGCGAGATCCTCAATTCCCATCCACAGATCGGCGGGGCACGTTTCCATCACGGTGGGCCACCTGGCACACAGTCGAGCACAGTCTCCAGCAGCCTGGCTCGAAGGACGCTTTTGAATGGTCGTTTGTGTGAACTTGCTTGTAGGGAAGAGACCATAGCAGTGGTCAGATAGTCACGCTAAGGAAAAGACCGAGAGAGGCCGGCGCGGGAAATGCATTGATTGGCTCGATAAAGCGGGCCGGCGCTCGGGGTGGAGCGCATCGCGGCCCCACTCTAGCCGACCCCGTCCGTGGTACCTTTCCTAGATGCAGCAGGCTCGCAGCGGTGCATGCCGGCACGCCGTAGCCAGTCAGCCCAGAGATCGTCGGCCCGTGAAGGATTGCGTGCAGAGATTTCGCCAGGTGGCATGTGCCAAGAGGGAGCAGCGACACTCGCCAAGCCGGGCGGGCGAGGACTTGTTCTCGAATAAATACTCGCGTGAGTGACGGATCGGCGCCGACGTCATTACGGAGCCGCCGTCGTGGGAGTTGGCCGAGGAGGATGGCGGCAACACGCACAACCCCTTGTAAAGATCCTGTCCCGCAGATAAGCTTCGCAGCAGACATTCCGGCAGGCACTTGGCACGGCACAGCAGCCGCGCAAAGGCTTGCTGGTGCTTGACAGGTCTTGTCGGCGGTGCTTGGTAGTCTTGTTGTGCCTGGCTGTGACGTGGTCCGGGAAGTCGAGGTGTCAAGGCTGTCTCGAGGGTCGCCGCGGGGTGCAGTGGTGCATCTGCTCTGGCCCACTGAGATATATGGCCAACAATCGCACGAGTGCAGATCGCCTGCGTAGCAGAGTTGTGCTTGAGTAATGGGAGTTGTTGGTGACGATGGTGTGAAGGGCAGGTGAAGGGCAGGGGGAAGGGTGGCCCCGCTCGGCCCCCTGTGGCCCCACCCGAGCACGCGCTAGACGCCGGCAGTTGTGGACCCGATGACATCGCGGCTCCCACCTGTTCCCGCTGCAACCCTTCTCACTGCACAAGAGCCGCAGCGGCGAAAAGACGACAAAATCTTATCTCGTCCTAGCCGAGCGATCGCGACGCCTCCTACGCAATCCCGCGAGAATAGAAGCTTCCATTGTGGGCCGGCCATGTCGGTCGCCGGCCAGCGAGAGCAAGCGCTGCACATGGCGACAATGATGCCGCGGTCGTCTGCGAGATTCAGAGTCCGCATGAGACATGGACTGGTGACATTGTTCGCTTCTTCTCCAAGAGATAAACGTTGACGACGGCTAATCTCGGGTTCCGTAGCGGTCCACTCGCACCTCGACTGCTGTCCCGAGTGTCTTCTCCATTGTCGAGCATGTGTAGCCCACCATGTCCACTCTTTTCTCCTCCTTTTCGCTCCACGCGAGAACCACTGGCGGGATGACGATATGCACCCTCGGCCCTTACTCGCGCATCTCGCGACCCACGCGAGGCCCCGTCTCCAGTCGCTGGACCCTGGGGTCAGGTAGTCGGAACAGCCAGTGTGTGGCATCATAGCACGAAAACTCTGGAGGCCGGGGCAAGACCCAGAATGGCCATCGAGATGACATATAAGATCCCCCACGCTGCTCCCAAAGAGTCTGGACAGTCGATTTCTGCCGCATCCTCAGTCTCATCAACCCCGTCCTTTCTCCTGTTGACCGCGTTGATCGCCGGACCAGGACACGTTTTGCTTTGACAGCACTTCGACTTTCAAAACAACAACACCACTGTCGTCCTCCCACCAAGCGTCGCCCGCCATGTTGGAGGAGAAGCACAACAGCGAGGGCGCCCCGACCTACTGGGGTGTCACTGGCAAAAAGGTCCAGAAGCTCGTCACCGCGGTGGCTACCACCGACTTTCTGCTCTTCGGATGTAAGTTGGCCCCACCACCACCGGCATCAGATACATGGTTCAGAAGCTAATGTAATCAATTTACAGACGACCAGGGCGTAATGGCTGGAATTATTTCAGCTGAGCCGTTCCAGCACGACTTCCCCGAGGTCCGGGGTGACTCGACCTACGAGGGCTTCGTTGTCTCGATCTATGCCGTTGGCTGCTTCCTTGGCGCCCTGTTCATTCTGCTGTTTGGTGACGTGAGTAAATCATCTTTCCTCCAGGGAATACGGTGTGCTGACCAGCTCTCTGTGAACAGCATCTGGGACGTCGCAGATCCATCTTCACCGGTGCCAGTGTCATGATCGTGGGCGTCCTTATCCAGATCACTGCTATGGGACCATCGCCTGGTTCTACAGCGCAATTCATTATCGGACGCGCAATCACCGGCGTCGGCAACGGAATCAACACCTCTACTGTCCCAACCTACCAGGCTGAATGCTCCGAGTCCCACAACCGCGGCAAGCTCATCTGCATCGAGGGCGGCAACGTCGCCATTGGCACGTTGATTGCTTACTGGATCGACTATGGCTGCATTTACGGCCCTCACGCTTTCGTCTGGCGCTTCCCTATCGCCTTTCAGTGCGTGTTCGCGATCATCGTTCTTGTTCTCATGCTGGATCTCCCCGAGTCGCCTCGCTGGCTTCTCACCAAGGGCCGCACCGCGGAAGCGTCGAGAGTCCTCGCGGCTCTTGCGGGAACCCCCGTCGACGCGCCCGTCGTTACCGATGAAGTCCGAGTCATCACCGATGCCATCAGCGCTTCCGGTGTCAAGGGCGGAATCACACCCTTCTCGGCTTTGTTCAAGGGCGGCCCCATGCAGACCTGCCGCCGCATGCTGCTTGGCGCCTCTTCTCAGATGATGCAGCAGCTCTCCGGTTGCAACGCCGTCATCTACTACTTCCCCATCCTCTTCCAGACCTCGATCGGCACCTCGCACAACCTGGCTCTCCTGCTCGGCGGCGTCAACATGATCGTCTACTCCATCTTCGCCACTACCTCATGGTTCGTTGTCGAGCGCGTCGGCCGCCGCAAGCTGTTCCTGATCGGCACTGTCGGCCAGTGCCTCTCCATGGTCCTCACCTTCGGCGCCCTGATCCCCGGTACCGGCGCGGCCGCCCGCGGCGCTGCCGTCGGCCTCTTTACTTACATCGCCTTCTTCGGCGCCACCTGGCTGCCCCTTCCCTGGCTGTACCCTGCCGAGATCAACCCCCTGCGCACCCGCGCGAAGGCCAACGCGACCTCGACCGTCCAGAACTGGCTGTGGAACTTCTTCATCGTCATGGTGACCCCCGTCATGCTCGCCAACACGGGCACCTCCGGTTGGGGCACCTACCTCTTCTTCGCGGGCATGAACGCCATCTTCTTCCCCATCATCTACTTCCTGTACCCGGAGACTGCGGGCCGCTCCCTCGAGGAGATTGACCTCATCTTCGCCAAGGGCTACAGCGAGAAGATCAGCTACGTTAAGGCCGCCAAGGACCTGCCCAAGCTGGGAGCCTCCGAGGTTCACCAGCGCGCAAAGGACTATGGCCTCAACGTCGAGGACGAGATCAAGGCCGACCACGCCGAGCGCGAGACCGGCATGCTCACCGACTCCTCTTCGGGCGGTCGCGCTTGAGCATCGAGCCGAGCGGAGAGGAGCGGATTGTGACCAGTCAACTTGGACTTGGACCATTCTGCCGTGTTCTTTTGGGAACAAACCCCATCAGGGTTCATGAACACAGTCAATTTTTTCCAACTGCATCAATCATACCCATTCTAGCTTGCCACGCCCGGTGAGCTATTGATACCCGACACAGATTTCAAACAAAAACTGTAGTCAACAGAAAAGACAATTGTCATGAAAATATAGAGAAATAGAATAGCATGGACGAGTAGCAAAACAAAGGTGCATTTCACTGCAACCTTTTGCCCATGACACGCCGAGTAGTTGGCCTTTGATGCACGTGTGACTAGCAGAGAGTGGCCTTGCGTGCGTGACCAACCCCGAGTCTCACTTTCCCAGCAACAAATCATTTGGGGCACGTAGATCGCAGCGCTACGTTGCATTACGCCATGATGATACTTGTCACACCCGACAGGGAGAAGCAAGATCGACATGCACGTTTGAACCTTAACATTTCCCTCCTGATCATTGCAGTACCTCACAAGGTGAGACGACTGTCACTCGCGCCTCATCGAGATTGGTGCTACAGCATCTTGTTGGCCTTGCGCGTGACAAAAGGAGCCGATGTTTTCGTGTGTGTCGCCGCCTCCCACCGTCACGTCGCGAGAACTATTGCGCTACTCACTACGCTGCTACACCTGCCCATCCAGCGCTAACCCAAGTGCATTCGAGGTTCGAAGCTTTGAGGATCCTGATGGTCTTCACGATGAAGGAGTCATCCTTGACCGCAGTCTGGCAGAGGAGAAAGAGCTCGCTTTCTGCCTGTTTACTTGCTCCACGCGACGGCTCGAGGCTTAAGATTCTCCCATGGCTTGTCCTTGGCAGGCATATGTGAGAGCCTTGTTTGCAGTGCACACACCTTCCTTGAAACCTCACATGAAATTTGGGTCTAATGAGAACTCATCGGTCTGTTTCGTGTATCGCGCTCTACTCTGACCTGTTCTCTCTGATGTGCGACGAAATCCAACATGTCAAGCTAGGCCCATTCTCCTTTGTCCCGAGGCCCTCACGCGAACCCGTTCCGCAGATTGTCGTACTTGGTCCCCGGATACTCGATACAGTTCTGCGTCGTGTCCAGCGCCCCAGCACCCCCCAAACCCTCGACGACCGTCGAGATGAGGCTGCGGCCATCGCCGGCCTCGAAATCCGCACTGCTCTCCCACCACATCCCGCCCCCGAGCCCTTTCTCCTTGATGTACTCCGTCTTGCGCCGCGCGATCTCGGGCGTGTCGTACGAGATCATGACCCTCCTCGCGGCATCGTACGACCAGCTCGCGACGACCTGCTCGTCGGTGCGCACCTCGGCCCCGGCGGGGGGAAGCTTCTTGTAGTCGTGCACGCCGTTCTCCCAGGTGCCCTGGCCGACGCCGCTGAAGGGCGTGCCGGGCCCGTCCGTGTTCTCAAACGCCCGGCCGTACAGCGGCATCCCGAGCACCAGCTTGCCCGGCGCGACGCCGCGCGAGAGGTAGTGCTGCACCGCGGCGTCGGTGCTGAAGGGCGTCGAGGCCGGGTTCGACGCGCTCGGGTACAGGTTCGCCTGGTGGCCCGCGTTGGTGTCCCAGCTGCCCGCGTAGTCGTACGCCATGAGGTTCCAGAAGTCCAGCAGCCGGTCCATGCCGGGGATGTCGAGCTTCTCGTAGTTCTGCGCGCCCGCGGGGCAGGCGACGGTCAGCTCAAAGTGCGGCTTGGGGCCGTCGCCGGGCAGCGAGGCCGAGTAGCCGTCCAGGGCATCGCGCACGGCCTGCAGCAGCGCGACGTAGTGCGCCGCCTGGTCGCCGTTCTGGGGGTACTCCCAGTCGATGTCGATGCCGTCGAAGCCGAGGTTCTTGACGAGGTCGACGCATGAGGCGGCGAACCGGGCGCGGCCTTCGGGGGTGGAGGCGGGCGCGGCGAAGTTGCTGCTGTAGGTCCACCCGCCGATGGAGAGGAGTACCTTCAGGTTGCGGTGCCTGCGCTTGAGTAGGTTGAGCTGTTTGAGGCAACCGTAGAGGTTGGTGCCGACGTCGTTCCATGAGTCGCCCTCCCAGTGGATGTCAGTGTCGGCCCAGGTGTCGGTGAGGTAGACCTCGCCGGACTCTGGGCGGACGTTGGCGAACGAGTAGAGCACGTGCGTGAGGTTCTGGGCCGGGAGGTCTTGGGGCTTGTGGCTGCGGGCGTAGATGGCCCAGTTGACGTAGTATGCCACCGTGCGGTAGCCGTTTTCGGGCGCCATGACTTTGGTGGTGGTGGTGTTCGGTTGTGGCTGGTGAGTTGCTGGGGAGAAGGAGGAGAAGAGAGAGCCTAGCGAGGAGGGACCGAGGTCTGCTGGGAGAAAGTATATGGCGGTGAGGAGTATGATCAAGGGCAAGAGGAGGAGCGCTGGCAGTCGAGGCAGAGGCATGAAGGACTGCTGGCCAAGTGAAGGTGGACTGAGATGGCTTTATATCGAAAGTGTGGAGTCGGACATGGTGGTGTATCCTGCTTCGAGGTCACTCGCGACAGGCACGAGCCATGCACACTGCGACGTTAGGGCCGGGCACGCGCGTCACTGGGCTCTGGGCTCTGGGCGTTGCCGACGTGGTGATCGCTGGTTTGAGCGGCCTCGTCGTTGGACGGCAAACACGGCGCGCGGCTGTGGCCGCCATCTCCATTGTTTCGGAGCTGAACAACAATGCCCGGCATTGCACGGCCCAGGCCCAGGCACATGTTGGACGCTCCCGCCGCGGGAGTCGATGACCTCCAATTCCTGCATCACAAGTCCGTGTCACGAGGATCGTGAAGAAGGCATTGTTACGCTTGCCTTTGTGACGGTTACATTGCCACACCCTCCTGCTTCAACTAGTTGTCTCATCTGTCAAGTGGGAGGGAAGCTTGAGCAGAGGCAGGCCACTCGCATGTGCCCGGTGAGGGGCAACACAGTGACGTAGGTCCACCTGTCCCGCTGAGGCAGCCCGCTGTGGGGAACGAGGCTATAGTGGCGGCAGCACTGCCTCGCCAGCCGCAGGCCACTATTGACAGCTAACCTGAGGGTACTCTACACGTATGAGGATGCACTCCGGCTTCCAACACAGAGCAAATGTGTGGCAGCGTGGCCGGCCAGTAGACACCCGTGCTGGTGGAATGATCATGCAACAGACACATGAATCTGAATGGGTTTAACCACGTCTTTCTTTTCGTCCGTTGATGCTATTCATTTCTGTCATACCCCAGATATGCCCTTCTCTATGTCGTAGTTGTTCACCGTGGCTCTAATAACAAAAGGGAAGCCTGCCTGCCCGGGCTCACAAAGTCTATGTCTAATTCATAACCTCATACCCAATCGGACTCGACGTTTATCGCCGGCCACCACCGCCACCCTGCCGAGGGGGTCCCCTGCCTGCCTTCGGGGCATCAGGACCGACCCGCAGCCCCTGGACTCCCTTGAGGCCCATCTTCCCGACAGTGCTCTTCTGAAGCGTCGGCACCTCGGGCGCGCCGAGCCCGTCCAGCGCATACCGGTTTGCCTCGCGCACGAGTGTCGCCGCGTCCCAGCCCAGCGGCTTCATGTAGCTCTTGTAGAAGCCCAGCCAGCCCTGGTAGGTCTTGGCGTGGGTGTCAAGCTGCTCGGCGATGCGGATCACGTCGTCGTGCGCGCTCAGGTCCGCGGGGACGTCGTGGAACGTGATCTCCTTGAGGGTGTACTTGGGGAAGTACGCCTCAGTCTGCGTGATGATGAAGTGGCCCCGGCCCTCGGCGCCCGCGCGCGCGGTACGGCCGAGGCGGTGGATGTATGACTCCTTGTCGGAGGGGATACCAGCCTGGAAGACATTTGTGATGCCCGGGAAGTCCATGCCGCGCGCGATGACGTCTGTCGCGACCAGAATGCCGTTCTGCGCGTTGCGGAACTGGTCGGTCGTCTTGGTGCGCTTGCTCTGGGTCAGACGCGCGTGCAGGGCGCAGACTGGCGGCAGGCCCGGGTAGCGCAGCTGGCTCAGGATGTCGTGGTAGAAGTCGACGATGCCCGCGGTGGGCGCGAAGATGATGGCCTTGAACTTCTCGGGCCCGTTGGCCGCGAGCTCTGCGCGGATGGCGCCGACGAGACCGGCCGCCATGTCGGCAAAGGTGGGCACCACGATGAGGTGCTGCGGCACACGCTCGTGCGTGTTGATCTCGCCCTTGGGGATGGTCGAGATGAACTTGTAGTTCTTGGACAGCGCGAGGTGGGCGACCTTCTCTACGTGGTCGGCAATAGTCGCTGAGAAGAGCATGCCCTGGCGGTTCGAGGACTCCTTGTCGGGAAGGCACCGGATGATCTTCTTGAGCGAGTCGAGGAAGCCCATGTCCAGCAGCCGATCCGCCTCGTCGAGAACCAGCGTGTCGAGGCTCTGCAGCATCTGCGCGACATCCCCGCCGTTGGTGCCCAGGTGGTCGTACAACCGGCCGGGGGTGCCAACGAGGATGTCGCAGCTCCGGAGGATGCGGCGCTCTTCCGAATCCTTGTTGGTGCCGCCGATCGCCAGGCAAACCTTGTACTGAGGGACTCGCTGCAGCAGGGACTCGGCCTCCTTGGCGATCTGCATGGCCAACTCTCTGGTCGGTGAGATGACGAGCAGCGAGATCTGCCTTCCAGGGGTGAGCTTGCGCTTGAGCATGGTCTGGATGGCGGGCAGCAGGAACGCCAGCGTCTTGCCTGTACCGGTCTTGGCCTGGGCGAGGACGTCGGTGTGCTTGAGCAGCTCGTGGATCGTAGCCGCCTGGACGGGCGTCATGTGGCCGAACTTGAGGTCATCAGTGATGGTCTGGATGATGGTGGGGTGCACCAGGTTGTCCTTGGCGAGCTCCGAGAACATCGGCGTGTCCATGGGGATCTCGATGGTCAGGGCCGGGTTTTCGACCGCCGCGAGGTTCAGCGGTGTTGACGTCCCCGAGGTCATCGGCGTGTCCGAATCCTCCGGCTGAAGCTGCTGCTGCTGGTTGTGTACCGGGCGACCACCGCCGCCGCGACGGCCTCCTCTCTGACCAAAGGCCGGGGTGCCTTCATCTTGCCCGTCCTGCTGCTGGCCCTGCGGCTTACCAGGGCGTCCTCGCCGGAAGTTCTTGCCGCCGCCGCCGCGATACGGGTGCCGCCGCGAGTTCTGTTGATCAAACATCAAGTCGTCGTCTGCCGTAGGGGAGTTTCTGGTTGTCAAGTCGTTATTGTTGTGAAATGTGGCTGTGGTAGTGCTCAGTGAAGCACGGAGAACTGTAGTGGTCGACAATGCAATTCGCAACGGGAGTAGAAATTGGCCAGTTCTGAGAATGGGAGTTGTAAGGAACATAGACATTAGACTGAATGGTGGCGATTGCAGAAGTGTTGTATCGCAGAGGGTCCCTCCGTTTCCAGGGTCCTCAGCGGGTGTTTGTTTTCGACGGCACAGTTCGCGCTTGCGGGGCAGCACTGTAGCCACACCGCAATCTGCTGCCTTTAATGCAGAATACTGGGCAAAGAGGATTATCTGAACAGAGAATGTAAACTGGCGTTTCGATTTCAAGTCACTTCGAGTACGATGCCTGCTTTTTTCCCGGACTTCAGACGAGCATGGGAACTATTGGCGCCCCGATTTGTCCAGAGCCATAACAGTGCCCATTCTCATCACTGGCTCCCGATAACATGGCTAATCGCCCTGTCCCCACTAAAATATGCCTGCCCAAACTCACCACTTTCAAATGGTTCTCGCTGATCAGAGCCCATCAGCCCGCTTCTCTCTCCTTTCTTCGTTGCTCTCTAGCTCCTCCAGCAAGTGATGCGCTCCCACAACCTCCCCGCCACGCTTGCGTGCCTTCCGTGCGGCCAACATGAGTCAGCATCATCACATGCTTATGATTGTGCCCGCTCAGGCAGACGGCGAACAAGCCAGCTGGAGTGGTGGCTGTCGTGCATGGCGAAGAAGCTCTCGGTTGTGTGCCTCCAAACAAGGTAAGTCTGAACACTGGCATCAGCATGCAATGGTGAACAAGATCGGATTTTAAATTGGGCTCTTTCGACTGTTTGTTTCAACCGTGTCATCTGGCTCTCATTCCATCCGAAGAAAAAACCCCTCACGGTCGTCGTTCTTGTAACCGCGGCCGGCCATTGTGACTCTCATGGAATGCACGGCTACTTCTCGTGCTGCATTCCGCGTCACAAGGGCATACAAATCACTTATCATCTCCCATCTTGTGCAAACACTGTATCACGCGACGCAGGGGACGACATGTTGAATGGGAAAGCTGGCCACAAAAGCCAGTGTGTATATTATAGCTCCAAGTACCAGTCAACTCGCTGAAGCAATAGTCCAGCTGGAGAGTCTACAGATCCTCTTGCGTCCCATCCAAAAAAGTAATTTTTTTATAAGTGTTTTTCGTGTTGAATTCCATTTGTTGGTGCCTCTGTTGTCATGGCCGCCCCCGTACTGGCTTCGCGATGTGGTGGCTGTGATGACGAGGTTGGAGTATGCTCTCCGGGACAGGCCGAGTATCCCAGAAGAACGAATCTGGCTCCTGCAGTCGCAGCGATGCAGTGCGGTGATTCTGTGTGAGATGAGATGCCGAGGCCCAGAGACCCAGCGGGCAGAGGTGGTGATGTTGGTTTGTGCATAGCATAGCTATACCAATCAGTGCTGACTGATTACCAGCAGGTTGTCTCTGCCTCGTTGTGGTCGGCAGATCGAGAACGAAAGGGGTATTCGTGGAAGATGCAAACGTGTGCTCCCGCCCCCTCACCCAGGTCGCCCAGTTCCCGTTCGCAATGCCCAAACGCCATAAACAATAACGCCTGTCTTTTTGCCTCGTGTCCCGCCGTCATTGCAAGCATAACAATAATGAGTACCACCTCATGTCTTTGATGCTAAAAGTTCCGAGACAGTCGCAAATGTCAGGCCGTAGATGAAGAGCCAAAAACGTGAGGAAAGGTCGTCATGGGTATGTTACAAGACACCAACCCAGATCCAATATGTACAATGTAAGGCGATATGCGTCGATGAAGACGCCGGTGTGTACAGTAGCCGTTGCCTCTAGGCCGGAAGGGGTGTCCAGCCTCGACTACTGTTGTCAGGTTCTGAAGAGGTAGGGGTCTACGCCTGCTGCGGCTGCTGACCCTGAGGGCGGCCACCGCGGCCATTGAAGCCGCGACCACGGCCACCCTGACCCTGCCCCTGCCCCTGCCCCTGACCTTGGCCACCGCGGCCGCCGCCTCGACCGCCACGGCCATTGTTCTGGAACTGGCGCTGCTGGCCATCGCTGTAGTCGCCACGACCTTGGCCACTACGGAAGTTGCCCTGCGGGGCTGCGCCGCCGGGCTGGCTCTGAGGGGGGAGGCTGGGCTGCCTCTGGTGCTGACCCTGCTGCTGACCTTGCTGCTGACCGTGCTGCGGCTGCTGGCTTTGCTGAGGCTGCTGGGGCGCCGGGAGAGCTCTGGGACCGTAGTTGTTGACGGGGCGCGGGATGCTCTCCGGGTTGTCGTAGACGTAGAGGCTCTTGTCAATATTGGCAGGAATGGGCTGAATCTCAGTGCCCAGGTCCTTCTCGATGTTGTAGAGGTTGAAGCGGTCCTCCCAGTTGATCAGGTTGATAGCAAGACCAAGGTGACCGTAACGTCCGGAACGACCGATGCGGTGCAAGTACGTCTCGGCGTTCTTGGGAAAGTCAAAGTTGATGACGACGTTGACAGCCTGGATATCGATACCACGAGTGAGAAGATCAGAGCAGACTAGGTTGCGGCAGACGCCGTTGCGGAAGTCGTGGAAGACGCGGTTTCTGGCCTGCTGGACCATCTTGGCGTGACTGTAGAAGCAAGAGTAACCCAGCTCGGTGATCTTCTTTGCCAGCAACTCGACACGGTTGGTGGAGTTGCAGAAGATGATGGACTGGTTGATCTGGAGCTTGGAGAAGAGCGTGTTGAGACAATGGACTTTCTGCTTCTCCTCGACGAATGCGTAGTACTGGGTTATACCGCGCAGCGTGAGCTCGTCCATCAGGTTGATCTCGTAGGGGTCGGTCATGTTGCGGTCAGAGAAGTCCTTGACCGAGAGCGGGAAGGTCGCCGAGAAGAGCATGACCTGGCGATCCTTGGGGTGGAACTTGAGCAGCTGCTCAATGACGGGCGTGAACTCGATGGACAGGAGCTTATCGGCCTCGTCCATGATGAAGGACGGGCACTCGCTCAGATCGGCCACGTTCTTGCTGGCGAGATCGAGGATACGGCCCGGAGTGCCCACCACTATGTGGACAGGGTCCTGGAGACGGACAATGTCGTCGCGAAGCGCCGTGCCACCAGTGGTGACCATGACGTTGATGCCGAGATGCTTGCCGAGGGTCTTGCACACCTGGGACGTCTGCATGGCCAGCTCTCGCGTGGGAACAAGGATGAGGGACTGGATCTTGTTGAGCTTGGGGTTGATGCGCTCGAGGACGGGCACCACGAACGCGGCAGTCTTGCCCGTTCCGTTCTTGGCTCTGGCGAGGATGTCCCGGCCGGTGAGCGCGACAGGGATCGACTCTTCCTGGATAGGTGACGGCCTCTCGTAGCCCGCCTCGAATATTCCCATGAGCAGGTCGCGCTTCAGCGAGAAGTCCTCCCACTCGAGACCCTTGGTGTTTGTGACATCCTAGAAAGCAGCAGAGAAACAGTCAGCGAATGGCCTACGGCTAAGCTTCAAGCGTCGAGCATCGTACTTCAGTCTGGTGCCGCCCATCTCGTGTCGGTATGTTGAGGTTCTTCTTCCAGTCTTCGGACGGAGCGTCGCTGAGGTTTGACGCCCGGAGCTGTTCTGTTAACGCATCCGTCATTGTGCTGTGAGGTTGTGTGAGGAGGTGGTGGTGGTGGTTTGGCGGGGCGACTCGGCGTCTGTTCTGCAGACGAGGAGGACGGGCGCTATGTCGTGGGTAGTAGTCGTATGGTTGGTAGGGTGTGAAGACGAGGTCCGACGGGAGCAGAGCACGTCAAATAGACAAGGACTGGGAGCTTTGGCTGGGGATGATTGGGAGCTTCGCTACGGAAGGGTGAGGCCGGCCGTAGAGATGATACACGACGCAGGATAGTTTCGGGTGTTTGTGAGTTGCCTGCGCGGATCGCAAACGGTTATGGCGGTGCTTTATGGGGCAATACGTTTGCTCTCAGAGCGTTAGCCTGTAGTTGTTGCTCGGGCAATCGGTTCTTGTGATGCAGAGTGGGTGGTGGTCCTGAGCTCGGGTTGCTTCAGTGAGAGACGGCGCGAGTATGCCTCGACTGTGTCTAGCCGTAGACTTCAAGTGGCAGGCGTATGGAGGATTGGTCCGTGGGTGAAGTCGTCGTGGTTCGTGGGAGGAGATGTTTGAGGTGGCGGTGGTGGAGGTGGTGTGGTATGTTGGAGTCGAGGGAGGAGCAAGCTGGAGGAGGGTATTACGCAGGGCAGCGGGTGCGATTTGTGCGAGCAGCAGGAGCCGCCTGGCACACAGCTGAGCCCTCGGGTTCGCTCACGGAGCTAGCTGCTGGGGGGTTCCTGGCTGACATCGACATCTCCTTCATGTGCAAGTGGGGCGCGGGCACTTCCATTGTCAGCCTGGGCGCAGCTCTTGCTCCACGGCAACTGCACAGTTGTTTCTTTGTGACAGTTGGCCTCCATGGACTCGCTCAGGGAGGTGGAAGCTCATTCTGACGATGATTCTTGATGTGAAGAGACCGGTGCTGTACTATGCAACGGCTATGCGCACTGGAACAAATACAGCGTGGTACTCTGCGCTGGCCCGCAACACCGGCTATGGGTTGATGCCGATCGGGAATAACATCGAAAGCAGGCCGAATGAGATTGCGAGACATGGTCATCAGAGCCTCGCTCGATAACGAGCGTGTGTTCTGGCAGGGCCATCCATGGTTGGGTTGAACATCCAGATACCATGCTCCAGTGCTCATGAGCTGAGCACATTCATGACTAACCCGCCTCAATCCGTGCCCCACAGTGACCACCACACTTGGCCCTCCCACCAACCGGCTTGCTCCCCCGATCTCGAGCTCGGGATCGACCACACCATCATCATACTAAACCCCTCCGTCTCAAACGCAAGCACACGACTTCTGCCTCTCTCACTTCATCGCTTCGTACGCCATGAGGGACTCCCAGGTGGACTCACCGAGTTCACAAGGTTGTCTTCCGAGATCATGACTCCCAAGACCTCCATACCTGTCCTAGGTCTCGCCTCACAAGCACACTTATTCCTCCTCACGCCAGTCCCGATCGTCCCGTGGCTAGCTCCGCGGTCCATCGCATCGCCATGTAGCGCTTCGGTACCGCGTCGCTACGCCACAATTTCCGAGCCGTCCGGCTCGTCCTGCAGCAGTCACAACTGGCCCAAGTCTGGCAAGCCGTCTCCGTACGAGATCTTTGGCCAGCACCGGCACGCTCCGTACAGCAAGGCCAAGTTCTACGAGCTCGTCAAGATCTACCACCCAGACACGGCACCCCAGGGGCCATCAGACTCGGCAGTCTCCCTCGCGGTACGCCTGGAGCGCTACCGTCTCATCGTCGCCGCCAACAACATCCTTTCCGATCCCGTCAAGCGACAATCCTATGACCGCTTCGGCCTTGGCTGGGACGGCCCAGCCGGCATGGACTCGGCGGGACACGGCTCCGCCTCGAACCGGTCGTGGCGCAACGAGCCAGGCAACGCGAGCATGAATGCGACCTGGGAGGACTGGGAGCGGTGGTACGCCGAGCGTGACGGCCGTGGCCCCGGCGGCGGCGCATACGCCAAGCAGCAGCCCGTGTACATGCCCAATGGCATGTTCGTGTTTGTGCTGTGCCTGCTCGTCATGGTCGGCAGCGTGGGGCAGGCGCGGCGCGCCAGCACGAGCACCGTGAACCTCGTCGAGATGCGCGAGCAGAACCACATGGCTATCAGCGACAGCATGCACAAGCGCCAGACAGACCAGGTCATGCTCAACAGGCACGAGAGGGTCGAGCACTTCCTGCGCCAACGGGAAGGGTGGCGGCTGACCGAGGCAGATCTGCGCGCACATGCGCGTCATAACCGGGACCATGGGCATGATCACCCGACTGGGTCTGGTAGCGGCAAGTGACGTGCTGATGCTACGCGGACGCTCGGAGGAATCGCATTATTGCGAGCACGGTTTCGCACAGCACAATTCTGCGAAGGTATCAGGCACTACATACTGTCGCAAAAATTTTCTTGGTACCACGGTCACAAGCGAAGTACGAGCGCGGGCGCCAGCATATTTCTTCGAGTGTGCCGACCCGGAGCCCCGCTGATTCGGTCTTACACGCTTCGTGTACCGAATACTCTGTCTCCCAGGGCTCTCGAAATTTCCGTTTGGCGGCAACATCGACGAGAAACTAAGGGGGACTTGGGACTTTTAAGCCCTTGTTATCATGGTGTCCTTCACGCATCACCGAACAACCGTAGTCTGGACGACCCGACTCAAGGGCGATACTGGATCGCGGGAAGACCACATGTCCGTGACACGCCACGCCTTGAATCGCATGTTCTGTTCCCAAGGCAAGGCCTCTGCGCCACGTCTTGGGTCTTGAGTTACTCCCGGCCAAGACTGGATTCTGCCAGGACGATGGCGACTGGGACGATCGCAACTGCACTGCATGTTGGGCCCTGGGCACGGCTTTCATGCTCGTTGACCGGCTCATGCACACGTACGTGCACTCTTGTAAAACACCTTAGATGTGAGAACACGTCACTTGGTGCTTCATTCAGAAAATGAAACAAATTTGCCGAAGCTGCAACTACCTCGACCGGAGTGACCCTGATCGTGGCGTGATGCTGTTGCATTGTGCGCTGTGCCATGTACATGGCGTTGGATCGACTTCCTACTCTACATGATCCGTTATCACCGTCTACGTCACTCCAGCTTCAGTGCAGGCACGTATTTCTCCTCGAGCAGCCTCCTGAGCACCCGCGCTGCGCTCTGCGGATTGATCCGCTCCTCCGAGCCGAGCCTGATCATCTGCCCGACGAGCCACATGAGCTTGCCCTCGGGATACTTGCTGCCGTCGGCAGCAGCGAACTGCCTGACAATGTGCTCCTGCCCCTCTACGACCTGGTCCGCGAGCGCCTCGTACTCGCATTCCGAGAGCTCCTTGAACCACAGACCCTCCTTGTCCAGCAGCTCCCGCACGCCCGCGTACTCGCAGGGGATCGTGCCGCGGAAGACCACCCACAGCAGCTCCTTGGCGATCTTGGCCGTCACGTCGCCGCTGTGCAGGAAGAATATGATGTCGGCGAGATGTGCGGCGGGCACGCGCTCGCACTCTCCATCCGAGGTAAGACCAAGGTGCTGGTCCGCGAGGTCGTCCGTGCCAGCGCGGTCCGCGGTCAGCCTGCCGAGCTCGTGCAGGATCCAGTTGGCCGCGAGCTGGAAGCATGCCGTGTCTCTGGCCGTGTCGCGGTCGGGGCGGGACTCGAGGCGCTGCCTGAGGGCATCCACGACGTTCCAGAAGTATTCGACCCTCATGCCGCCGTCGACGGCGACCAGCGCCAGCGCGTCCTTGGGGCTGAGCGCGAACTCGCTGATGAGCTCATTGACCTCGGCGTCCGGAAGCTGGCCCATCGTGTCGCGCAGGTGCGCGACCAGGTCGTCGCCGATGACAACCGGCGCGAGATCGGGGTCCGGCATGTAGCGATAGTCCACTTCCCCTTCCTTGCCACGCAGCCGGCGAGTCTCGGTGGCGCCGATCGACCAGCCCCGCGTCTCACCCTCGATCCTGCCGCCGCTCTCGAGAACGGCGATCTGCCTGTCGCGTTCCGCGATGATTGCATCCTCGACGGCCTTGAAGCTGCTGAGGTTCTTGATCTCTGTGCGCTGACCGAGAGGCGCCGACGGGTCGTCCGTGCGCCGCACAGAGACATTCACATCGGCGCGTAGCCCGCCTGCCTCCATCCCTGACACGCAGGCGTCCGTGGCGTTCAGGATCGTCTGCACCTTGCGCACGAAAGCGGCTGCCGTGGCTGGGTGGTGAATGTCCGGGTGGGTGATGATCTCGATCAGAGGCGCGCCCACGCGGTTGAAGTCGATCCAGTGCACCTTGTCGGGCTGTGCCAGGGTCTTGGCCGTGTCCTGCTCCATCTGGACCTGCTTGATACCGACCCTGAGCCCGTCCTTGTCCTCGAGGGCGATGCCGTCGCGGGGCTGGAGCTGTATGTGCCCATCCCGCGCGAACGGCTCGTAGTACTGCGTGATCTGATACCCTGAAGGCTGGTCCCAGTGGAAGTAGTGCTTGCGGTCGAAGCGGCTAGTGGGCTGGATCGCGCAGTTAAGCGCGAGCGCGGCCCTGAGCGCCGGCACGAGCGTCTCCTTCTGGAAGATGGGCTGGCTGCCCGGAGTCGCGAGGTCGAAATATGCAACGTGCGTGTTTGGGTCGTCGTTGAAGGACGTCGCGGCAGGCGAGAAGAGCTTCCGCGGGGTGTTGAGCTGCGCGTGGATTTCGATACCGACTGTCAGTTCCCAGCCGGGCACGACCTGGTTGCTGACGTTCTTCTTCTTCTTTTTGCCCGACGCCTTCAGTTGTTTCGCTTCGTCTTTGAGCTGCTTGCGGAGGGGCACGTGGACAGGTGTCTCCGAGGCAGCTGTCGTTGCCCTCGAAATACTCTGCAGCCCACGTCTGCTACAAGTGGAAAGCACCAGCCGCTCGGTGCGGGACATGGTATTTCCGCGTGTGCTGGTGGTTTGCCATGCTCGAGGACGCAGCAGACAGCCCGTGGTTGGGAGGTTGCCGTAGAGCAAGTACCGGCCGAGTGTGGCGGGCGGGATGCGAGCCATGGCGAGCGGCTGGTCGGATGACGCTGCTACGTGCAATCACGGGTACATGTCGGGCATGTGGTGATTGTCGTGAGCTTGGACGGCTTTGTGATTTCGTTGTTGAGGTTCACGATGTGGACAAAACGGCTTATGTAATCGGATGCCCCACTCAAGCCACCGTCGATGTCGGTGTTGGAGTTGGAAATCGGCACGCACGCCCTGTGTGCCCACTCCCACGTTGCAACGATGACCTGACCTCTGGATCAGCCGATGTCATGCAGGTCTTGGTGCATGTCAGACATTGGTGATGAGGCACATATGAAGGCCCGCAGACGTGGTTCTGCAGGGTTGGCACTCTGCCGGCGGCATGCCGTGAGAAGCTCCGGGCGGTCATCTTGACGCGGCGTTGCGTCAGGCTGGACAGCGATGCCGTGGGCAGGCGAGTGTGCCACACCAGTCGCCAGCCTGCATTATCTTCCGCCCTGCTTCTGCGCAGGCTTTGCGCAGGGCTTTCCGAGTGCTGCCGTTCTGGAAGCAGGCTCTGGCAATGATGCTACGCTGCCTTGGCCAGGCTCGTGCCACCTCCAGTGTCGCGGCTCTGTGCCGGATGCTGCCACATTTCGGGCCGGTCTTGCTGCCTGCCACGGCCTCTGTCCCTCTACGTTTGCGCACGTCGATCCGTGACGACATCTTCTCGCAGTCTGCCCTGCAGTTTATATCATCACTTGAGATCCCATCGAGTTCAGCTTCGCAAACTCACCACGAATTGTGCCCTTCCAATTACCATGCGCTGCCGTCACCCAGAAGGATCAGCTTGTTCTCCTCTTGACTTCAGGCTGCTCACTGTTGCCCAGCTGCCCACTGATGCCAAGCGCCAACATCCTTACTGAAGACTGCAAGATGCCAGTGGCATCGCCGACGTTGCCGCCCGCTACAGTGGAGGACGGGGACGGCTCCGTAGTCCCGTCTGCTGATAGAGTCGTGCTCCTCGGCAGCCAGCCTTTGGAAAGTCCAGAGCTCTTGTCAGTCCCTCCATCAGCACAAACGGAGGTCGGCGGCAGGCCTGCCATGGTGAGCGGCTCGCAAAACGCCGAGCCCCATGTTGGCACGTCGGACATCCGCTCGGGACCGGAGTCGCATGCGCCTCACAGGATGAGCGACGATGACTTTGTGCATGGCTCCAAGTGCTCATCGTACCCATTGAACAATCAAGGCCCGGACCACGGCCGACGCAACTCGGACAACAGAGGGCACCCCCGGCTCGGTAGGCCCTCGACCCGGAGACCACCACCTCTGGACGTGACAGATCAAAATCCACAGCACGTCCCGCCAAAGACGTTCCAGAGGACGCCGGGCAGACCCCCTTACCCTTCGCCGAAGCTGGCAATGAAGGCTATCGGCTCGCCATTGAGTCAGAACAGCTCCACTGCTCCCAGCGCCCATCATGATGACCTGTTTGACGCCGCCAGCACGCATAGCACGACTGAAAGCTTCAGCCCTAGTTATAACCAAAATCCCATATATGGCCGACCTTCATCCTCTTCCGGGAGCGTGCACATGGGCCCCAAAGGCAGGGTTCCCAATAGACATCAAGCTCCGAACTTCGCCATGGCGTACCAGCAGAGTCCTGTCCAGTCGACCATGAGCTTCCCTGGCACTTTTATGCACCCGAATGATCAGATGCGTATGAACGACTTCGTGCCTCCTCCGCTGACTGGATACAACCTGCTTGCCACAAGACTCGCAGCGCGGACACCTGACGGACACGAGCCACCCATCCAGCCGCTCTATCGGCGATTCGGAGCACTAGCACACAGGCTGCTTCTGCATCTCCAGGACGAGATCTCACAGCTCGAGGAGAACTTGCACAGCTTGGACGATGTCGGGGCTCACCATCGCCACGTTCACCCTGGGATGATCTCGCCCGAGTCCAGGAGGAATGACGAAAGTGCATGGGGAGAGACGTATCAGCAGAGAACCCACATCCTTGGCCAGATTGGCCACAAGCTTGACCTCTACAGTGAGAATGGACCCGGCTGCCCTCGGCCTCTTCTCTTGCTAACGACGCCACAGACAGCCTGCTGAAGTCGTTCCAAACCACCCAGGCCATGCCCAGTGCGCGGATAGACGACGTCCGAGACTATCGGACATTTCTCGAGGAAGAAGCGCCCATAGCCGACATCGAGACACACTTCCTCGACAGTGTGGACGATCTGCTGCGTATCCCACACTGCGCGCCGGGCAGCCGCGATGACGAAGAGGACGTGGCCGCCACGCCAGTGCAGCGGTTCGGCACCGCGCCATTCCGCGGTGCCAGCCAGTTGCGGCATCGAGCACGCCCGCTGCGGTCCACAGCGATCATCGCAACCAGCCAGGCCGAGACGAACTCGTCGCAGGGGCTCGTGGCCGCGCTGGGCGCCATGTCCGTGTCAGTGCTCGTACCTGTGCTGGCTTTCCTGGTCGTGCCAGGCTTCGTTGGGCGGATGGTGGTGTCGCTCCTGGTTTGTGCAGGCGTCCTCGCGGCTCTTCTCAGCTCGCGATATGCCCAGTCGCCGCCGGCAGCCGAGATTCTGATCTTTGTCGCTTTTTACGGGAGTGTCATGGCTGTCCTCGCTGGAGTTGTTGGTTAGCTGGGCTGGAGAAGTCGTCGATGAATTCTTTTCTCTTTTTCTATCACGTCATGTCGTCGCAATGCGACATTCTGTCCACATCTTGTTTCTCATTTGATATCCATGGCGAAGTATAGCGAGGAGTTTTCGTTTGAGGAGATCACTGGTACGATCGGTTGCCTCCAGTTGTCTTGTCTTGAGGTTCGCCCACAACTTGTCACACAGTTGGCCGATGTTGTTAACGTGACCCTGTGCCAAGTGCTCCCATGGTTTGGACTGGCCAACCGGGCGCTGATGCTCTACCCCGCCAGCTTGATAGTTTGGAGGTCTTTGACGCCTCAAAGCATGCGTGTGCTGCACTGAAGGTCAAGCTGCAACGCAGCTCGTCAACCGGGATTCCCAAAGTCCAGGGCTTGCATTAAATGCACCAGTTCTCGATTAAAGAGCTCTCCGTCGACGATGGAAAAGCACAAACTCGAGTACTCGACTCTGCTGCCTTGGAGGATTTGTTCATAAGCAGGTCCCTGGTGAGACGAGACACAATAGTAACGCATGATTGGTGAACAGCGTGTGATGACGCCCTGCCACACCGGCAGGGGAACGATATCATTGGGCGAGAGGTGCCCGTTCAATTGCGAGAGAGCGCCTGAGGCTGAGGGAGTCAGATGACCGACCTGCTTCCGCCCAATGCTACCCAACCACTTTCTGTTTGAGCGATGGTCGCAGTGTCGTGGCTTCTTTTATAATCGTTGTTCTATTTGGGGCACTGTACCTCTCTCTCAATCAAACTTCGGTCCAGATCCTAAATCACTGAAATCCCGGATCGGAGGTGACAAGTTGCGCCGTCAGGTTGGTTCTTGTGCTTGGCGATCGCGGGGTCCGCAGGCTGATCCAACTTGTCCAGTTGGAGGCAAGTGATCTTCCCGAGAAACCTTGACGACCAAATACTAATCATCCTTCGTAGCTCACCTTGCCTCAGGATCATTCTGCGAGCGAGCATGTCAAATCCGAACGACTACGTCGTCGGCTGGATATGCGCTATTACGACGGAGTACGTTGCTGCGCAAGCGTTTCTCGACGAAAAGCACGAGGGACCTGAATACATCTCCCCTAATGACAACAACGATTACACACTTGGAAAGATTGGGAAACACAATGTCGTCATCTCCGTCCTTCCTCACGGGGAGTACGGCATATCTTCTGCGACAGGCGTCGTAAGAGACATGCTGCACAGCTTTCCTCACGTCAGAATCGGCCTGATGGTGGGCATCGGCGGTGGTGCGCCAAGTCCGAAGCATGATATCCGCCTTGGCGACGTCGTGGTGAGTGCTACTGGCATAGGGAAGGGCGGTGTGTTTCAATACGACTTTGGCAAAGCGATACAGGGCAGGGAGTTCCAAGAGACAGGATTTTGGAGCCAACCACCAACGGTTCTGCGGGCTGCAGTAAACGGACTCATGGCTCAATACAAGCTCGACGGGCATCAGCTTGAAGAAGCTATCAACAGTGTCCTTGAGAAGAAACCAAGACTGCGACGGGACTTCAAGCGACCGGACCCAAGCAGTGATAGGCTGTATCGATCCGAAGTTACCCATCCTCCCGACGCAGAAGCAAGCTGTTCGGAACTCTGTGGTGATGATCCATCCAACTTGAAATCACGGCGCGAACGGACCGAGAACGATGATAATCCGTCAATTCACTATGGTTTGATCGCCTCGGCGAACCGATTGATGAAGGACGCTCTGCTTCGGGATAAATTTGCAAAGGAGAAGGACGTTCTATGTTTTGAAATGGAAGCAGCAGGGTTGATGAACCAATTTCCCTTTCTGGTGATTCGCGGCATATGCGACTACTCGGACACACACAAGAACGAGCAGTGGGAAGGCTATGCAGCAATGGCGGCTGCTGCATATGCAAAGGATCTTCTCTGTCGAGTAGCTCTAAATAGGGTTGAAGCTGAAAAGAAGATCGGCGATGTTCTATCCGGTAATTCCAAGGCTTAGAATCATACTCTCGATGCATGCTAATCCTATGTACAGGCCTCCATGAACTTGCAGAGAAGCAGTGGAATACTGCCAAGGAGCACATCCAAGTCCAGAAAGATCTAGCCATTGAGAGTCTGTCTAAAAGAGAACAGGAGGAGCGACGAGAGTGTCACCAACTGTTTCGCCTCACAACTGACGGCAGGGACGCCACATATGAGTGGTATAAAGGCCGAGTGGAAGAAAAAGTTAAAAGCACGTGCCAGTGGTTCCTCAAGCACGAGCACTTCCAGACATAGTTGAAGCAGGAGTACGGCCCCTTGCTGGTCACGGCGGATCCTGGCTGTGGGAAGTCGGTGTTGGCCAAGTACCTGATCGATCACGGCCTACCACGATCGACAACCATCTGCTACTTCTTCTTCAAAGACCAAGACCAGAACACCGTCCGGCAAGCGCTCTACGCACTGCTTCACCAGCTCTTCTCTCAGAAGCCGTCTCTGATCGAACATGCTATAATACAAAAAGGCAAGGACGGGGATAGTTTAATCAACTCTACAGAATCGCTCTGGACGGTCCTACGAAACGCCATCAGAGATCCCCAGGCAGGACCTGTAATCATGGTCCTTGATGCCCTAGACGAATGCGCCGAATCAGACTTTGCGGGCCTGGTGTGGAATATGGAGAGTCAATTCCGCACCGGCCAGTCGGGCTACAGCAAGTTAAAATATCTTCTAACGTACCGCCCGTATGATCAGATTGTGTCCAAGTTCCACAGCCTGTTGGGAGCTTTTCCAAATATCCGCATACCAGGAGAGGAAGAGTCGGAAGCCATCAGCAAGGAGGTGAATCGCGTCATTACGCATCGGGTCAATCAGCTGTCGGAGAAGATGCGCCTCTCACTCCAACTAAAGCGCTACCTGGAGGGATGTCTACAGGAGACTACCCACCGCACCTATCTCTGGGTATACCTTGTGTTCGACTACTTGGGGGGCGAAACCATCAAGAAGACAGAGAAGGGGCTCAAGACCGCCATTGCAACACTTCCGAAGAGTGTCAATCAGGCATACGAGCAGATTCTTGACAGGTCCAAGGAACACCCGATGGTTCGGAAAGTCTTGAGTATTATCTTGGCAGCGAGCGGGCCGTTGACCCTCTCGGAAATGAACATTGCTGTGAATGTGGACTACACATCACGGTCTATTCACGACCTCGACTTGGAGGATGACGAGGTCTTCAAGACGCGTCTCAGATCTTGGTGTGGATTGTTCGTCTCAGTACATCATGGCAAGCTTTATCTCCTCCATCAAACCGCTCGCGAGTTTCTCCTCGCAGATTCGACATCGCCCACGACTGTTCCACCAGGGCTGCACTGGCATCACTCAATAAATACTCGCCAGGCACAGACCGTTCTTGCGGAGCTCTGCGTGCTCTATCTGAACTTGTTCAACTCGGACGCTAGACTTCCAACAGATGCGAATGAGGACGCCGGCCTCTCTTTCGATAGACGTGCCTTCTTAGATTACGCGGCCCAAACTTGGGGCGCTCACTTCCGCGAGGCCGGCATCATCGAGGACGCCGCCATTGTACGTTTTGCTCTGAGAATCTGTGATCCGGCTTCGAAGAGCTACTCGGCATGGTTTAGAATCTATTGGAAGACTACACGTATGGGGCCTATCGATTTTACGGATCTCATACTAGCGTCGTACTATGGCCATCGTGTCGTTGTTAAGCTACTTCTCGAAAAGGGCGCCGAGATCGAGGCGGAAGACAGCCTGTACGATCAGACGCCGCTATTATGGGCTGTCGAGAATGGGTACGAGGCCGTCGCCAAGCTACTGCTCGAGAAAGGCGCCAACGTCGAGGCTAAATCCAGAGATAATTGGACGCCGCTATTATGGGCTGTCGAGAATGGGTACGAGGCTATCGTCAAGCTACTTCTCGAAAAGGGCGCCGGGATCGAGGCGAAAGATAGCCAGTACGGTCAGACGCCGCTATTATGCGCCGCCTGGAATGAAGACGAGGCCATGGTCAAGCTACTGCTCGAGAAAGGCGCCGACGTCGAGGCTAAGGACGGATATGGTCGGACGCCGCTATCGTGGGCCGCTGGGAATCGGGACGAGGCTATCGTTAAGCTGCTACTCGGGAAGGGCGCCGACGTACAGGCTCAGGACATATCTGGTCAGACGCCGCTATTATGGGCCGCTGGGAATGGGGACGAGGCTATCGTTAAGCTGCTACTCGGGAAGGGCGCCGACGTCGAGGCCAAGGACGGATATGGTCGGACGCCGCTGTCGTGGGCCGCTGGGAATGGGGACGAGGCTATCGTTGAGCTGCTACTCGGGAAGGGCGCCGACGTCGAGGCCAAGGACGGAGGTGGTCGGACGCCGCTGTGGTTCGCCGACATGCAAGGGCGCGAGGTTATCATGAAACTGCTCCAATGTAAATCTCACAAATTACAGGACTACACTCTCCCCCCCTTCTAGAAACCCGACCACTTGCTCCACCTGCTCTTTTGCGAGCCATCGATACTGTACCTCAGTGCAATACAGCAGACCCGGAGGCCGGTTCGATCCCCTCATGTGCTCAATAGTACCTGAGTAAAGGTGGTGAATGAGGATAGACCGAACGCTACCAGGCACATCCTTGAGGTTTCACCCCCTCTCCAGACGTTATAGCCAGCGTCAAGCTTCTTGTACTTCGACAAGATCCCACAATGCATGTGGTGCTGTGTCGAGTCCCCAAAAGAGATTGCGCGAGTTGCGCCTGGGGAAGGGCTGAACAAAGTTAGTACAATGTAACACTCTGTAGGTAGAGTGCTGGCGTATTGTCTGCAATCTGAGTTGATTATCACGGCCTGGTCTTGGCGTTCGCAGGTAGTTTCCCTCTTTATGATCGTAGTCGGCAGCGGCCTGATTGTTGTTGTTAATTTCGACAGCTGTCGTTGGCTCGGAGAAGATTTACACGATGAGGGTGGGCCTGGGACAAAGCGGACCAATGAGTTGCGCGTCCCAGAGGTCATCATTGCGTCGAAGAAAAGCGAGATCGATGCTTTTACAGAATTGGAGACTTGGCTGTTTGGGATGTCGGTTGATGACTTTTATTGAAATAGCTGGCAGCGGAACTAGTACCCTAACAAGTCCAACATGGCCAGTGCTGATGTATTCGGAGAGTAGTTTGAGAGGAGGGTAAGCCTAGGATGTGGTGTAACCAACGCCGGAGACGTTGGGAGATGCGCGCGTAGAATGGTGCCTGATAGACATGAGTAGACTGGGTAACCGGTTCGAAACAAAGCAGCGAACAAAAAGGGTGGTTAGGCCGAGGATAGGGAGCCTAAGTTCCATCAGTGAAATCGAGGGCGTAACGGCTCCTGATGTTTTCGTCGAGTGCTGCCGCTTGCATCCGGAGTTCCGTCCGTTGTCCCTCCGGGCCGTGGCTGTGGAGTTGCCTGTTTCGGAAGGCTTTGTCGCCGGGCACTTCCCCTCAGCCTTCACCCTCCCGAGCAGCTTTCACTTCATTCAAGCACCCCTGACGTGGATGACTGGGGCGGAGCGTGTCCAGTGTGCCACTTGCAGGAGCCTTGGGCGAAGGGCCCAGAAGGGGTAAGGCGTGCCAGCTGGATGTGTGTGTTGTGAACGACATCACCCAAGCATGGCGCCCGGTATCATAAATACCAGTAGCAGACTGCCCATCTTGCAAATCTATATCTTCATCTCGAGCATAGCGCTGCCTTATCGTATGCCAGTAAGAACGCGATCTCCTTGGCAGCTGCATCGTCGACGTGGCCGTGCTCGACCATGGGAGCGCCACGTTCCTGGCCGCAAGTAGCCAGTCACTATTTGTTTGCACGGCCGCCGTGGCGCTTTGCGCGTATGCGCTCTGCACCTTTCTAGCTTACATGCCACCATTTCCGAAATATCATTCTGTAGCGGACGACAAGACCTATGTCCAGTCGCTCAAGCTGGCTGCTGGATGCACACCGCTACGCAACGGCAGGGACACAGAGAGGCCTCAACGGGGCTGTGTACAGGGTCTCGACTCTCGCGAGGAGCTGAGCTTTCACAATATGCATGGCCGTCGTGACACAGTCCAGTGTCAAGTCATTGGCCAGATGCTGTCCACTGCCGGGGCCTAGACCTCGTCTGCCCGACCTGTCGAAGCTGCGCCCCTCTCTCTCTCTCTAATTAGCCCCGACAGCATGCGTTGGCGGCCGCTCGGTGAGCCCGGTGGCTTCGGCATCTCTCATGCAATCATGCAAGAGCCTGTCACGGCCAACTTTTGCACCTAGTCATCAGGCTAGATACATGCTCACAACATATCCCGCTGTGGTTATGTTTCGCAAAGCTTGGATTGCCGTGTCTGTGTGTATGTGTCTTGGTGTGTGTCTGCGTGCGTGACGTGCTTGACCTGCCCCGCGGAATGAAGCTCGACCCCACTTCCGGCGTCCTCTCCGTAAGCGGACTGGGCGTAGAGACAAGGAGGGCTACCCTTCGAAGCTTGTTTCTCACAAAGGTCGTGGACGCGCGGCGGCTAGTCAGATTCAGGAGGGGTAAACCAACAGCCTGCAGCTTGCAACTGCAACTCGCTCAAGACGTCGCAGAGCTGCTACAGGCGCGTTTCGGTCGCCCTCCTGCCACTGCCAGGACGACGAACGAGGTGGTCCCGGCAATGACGACAGCGGGGGCAGGGATCGCAGCCGGGAACGAGACGATGCCGCAGAGCTTATCGTGGGAGAGGGAACAAGCTGCAACTGGGAGGGAACCCAATACAGTGGAGTCGGGGGAGGGATCACCCTTGCTCACGAGCGTGGCTGCATGACGTGCCAGCCAGCTTTGCTCAGGTGCCTTCAGGCCGTCGAGTCGTACCTGCCCACAACTGTCGTCAGTCAGCTCCATAGCACGTGTAGGTGCGCTAGCTTGCTTCCAAGCTTCTGGGATGGGACGGCAATGGACCCCTCACTTTTGCGACGGCCCTGAGCTCCCTCCCGCGGCTGTCCGTCGAGGCCGAGTGAGGTATATAGCTGCCCGGCTGTCTGCTGTTCTCCGTGCCCATCCGTGTTCCTTTCTCCGCAAGACAAACCTTCTACACCACGACAACCTCTCCCTTTCAAACCACCAAGCACCTCCATCCACCCAACCAGCAACAATGGATTTCCTCAAGAAGGTCACCAACCAGGCTTCGGGCAGCCACAGCAACACCAACACCCAGCAGCCCGCTGGCGGTGCCGCCCCCGTCGACGGCCAGGCCGCCCCGGCCCAGCAGAAGGACTACGGCGACAAGGGTAAGTCTCGCTGCAGCAGTAGTAGGGTCTTTTGGGACCAAGGCCTTTGCTAACGACCTCTTGTCTTTCGTCTTGTCATCGAATAGTCGCCGACCAGCTCTTCAACCGCTCCGGCTACGGCAACAAGGTCTCCGAGTCCAACCGCGAGAAGATTACCGACTTTGCCCGCGGCCAGTACGAGAAGGCGACCGGGTAAGTGCATTTTACCTGTCCTGTCCTGTCCTGTCCTAACCCTGGCATCATGCTCTGGCTGGGAGACATCCTTTGCGGGTATCACGGCCTCTGCGGGTTCTGATGGCCCCGTAATGATGATGGTTCTTGGTCATAACGAGTCTCTCAGCGGAGCACGGCTGCTTGGTGGGGTGGTCACGAAGCCTCGAGGTGCCTCCCGTGCCAGCAAGTGTTTGCATTCACGAGGGCTTTGCTGGGTGTGACTTTCTGAGAAACTGGTGGCCAGGTTAACTGACAATACCCTTTTCACGAATACAGCAAGAAGGTCGACCCCAAGTACTCCAACTAGATTTGTGGACGATGCTCCTCACGATGGAATGATACCCCGGCTGAGCGTGCACTGAGGCGTTGGTTCTTGGGCCAGGATCGGGATTGATGTCGGACACATCCCTGTCGTTCGCACTGATATCATAACAGTCTCCTAGACTCAATAGCCCTTTTTGCCGAGCACAGCTCAAGCAATAAAGAGATAATGAAATAATGGCACCCCATGCACGACTGCCTGCTTTGCCGCGCCCAAGTCAGCCCACGGGGAAGAGGCCATTCTTTACGATGAAATCGTCTCTCATTATGAAACACAAATACTGGCTCTAGCTAAAACACGCGTCGTATGCTGTGGCTGCCGCGACGAGTCTGCGCAAATTATTGCACGGGCAGCACAGCTCCTTATCCCACCACATGAATGTACATCTCCCAAAACGCGAGATGTCACAAGTAAACAAAACAATGCCCTGCTCGTCAAGAAACACTTCACAAACACCGTCCCGCGACTACGCGTCGTCATCGTAAAACACCCGCACGGCCATGACCAGCACCCACACCAGGAACACGCACCCCACGAGCGCGAAGGCGAACACGGCGTGCCACGACTGGCATATGCTCTTCTGCTCGAGCCACGCGAGCGTCGCCTGGCTGACGCCCTTGGGCGCGGCGTCGAACACGAGCGCGTCGCAGTTGCCCGCCACGGAGCCCGACCCGCCGCCGCCCCAGAGCTCCATGCTCACGACGACGAGGCCCGTCAGCCACAGCACGAACATGATGAAGGCCCCGATGATGACGATCGAGGGCAGCAAGCGCCGCTGCGCGATCAGGTAGAGTAGCAGGCCGATGAAGACGACCGTGAGGGCGGACACTGTGATGAAGTACGGGAATACCCTGTTATAGGCACTGCTTGTTAGTTCTGCGTGTAGAGGGACCCGATCCGTCTTTCATCGGTGGGTGAATAGCCCGGGACTGCAGGATGAAAGAGTGGAGAGAGAGAGAGAGAGAGAGAGAGAGAACTGACCATGGTATCGGCAGCAAAAGCTGCTGCTGTGTGACGATGAACGTCGCGAACACGCCGATGATGCAGAGCGATGCGGCGAGCATGACGAGCATCCACACGTTGAGCTGGATGGCCGGCCAGTGGTACCGGTGCACGCGGGCGTGGCGCCGGTCCGTGACGCCGGTGCCCTCAGTGAAGTACGACGACTCCGAGGTCGTGCCCGTGCCGGACGTCCGCGTCGTGCGGGTCACCGTGGAGCGGACCGCCATCGTTCTGAGTTATGTGGTTCGGTTTCGGGGGTTGTGTGTGCCGCCGGAGCGTGTTCTGGGGGACTGGTTGGGATCGTGTCTTCTGTCGTGAGACCAGGCGCTCTCCGTATCGGGGCCGTGACTTAGCTACCGTTGAAGCTAGAAGGCTGTCCGACCTTCACTGTGGAAGCCGATGAGGTGGTCCACCTCGTCTCGAAAGTGGCCGGGACCGAGCAGTGCGAGCTCCAAAGAGCCCAGCTTCGCTCTCCGATGTGGACTCGCAGGTCAAAAGCCGAGCTTCCACTAGGTTCCTGGACTTCTGGTCACCGTAACTGTCGTCGCCGCCGCCGTCGTTACGTCTCTGTGGACCTCGAGATCCTTGGGGCACGGCCAGTACTGGCGCGTACTTTGTCGGTTGTCGAAGTTCGCAGGCTCGCCTCGAATTGCAGCGCGCTGCCACTGCCTTTTGAGAGAAGGAAGGTGAAGTTTCGGGCGTCTACAGTGTGCCTGAGGTGCCTTATCGTTCGGACGGGGCAACAGGGCGCGCATACAGCGTGCAGCATGCAGCTCTGCCGTTCGTCGGGGGATCGTGGGCGGATTTGTATGGCTGGAGCTCCCTTGCAGCTTTCTCCACAGTGATGATGTAGAGTGATGTATTGGCCAGTGGTGTCTTGTCGTGCCGATGCTCCTCGATCGCGAACAGGCGAGGGTTTGCAGTTCAGGGGCAGCTGTGAGTCTACCGAGAGTCGAGAGGGGACTTGTCTGTCAGAGACGGCAAGGTTGGCGATGGTCTTGAATCAGAAAGTCGGGATCGGAAAGATGGACAAACGGGCGGGTTGGGCAATTCGGAGCATCCATGACAACGGGCGGGGCCACTTGCACCACGGTCTCTGCCAACGATGGATCTGAGTGGCTGGGGAGGGGTCTTGCACACGGCCGGGGTCAGGGGTCGTTGCTATGCCAGCGATGGAGCCCCTCTGGTGCACAAGCTTTTGGGCGCCGAGAAGACAAAGACGGTGAGGAGAGCAGGTGCGTCCTGGAGTCTGAGACGGCAACGTTCATGGCCATTCGCAGTGGACAATGACTGGCTAGTAGAAATTTGGACAGGCGATCAGTCGTGTTGTGCTGTTGGTCTTTGTGCGCGGAGTGTCTTCTGTGCGGGGTGGTTGGGGGGTTTGTTGACTTTCACATGATGGCTGCGGAACAATTCCATGTGCCAGCCACTCTGAGGCTGCACATCCTAGCATCGACTTTAGCAGACATGCACGTATCCGCGAACCATACTACCACGAATGGAGACATCCTGGCCAATGCTTGAAGTCTTACAGCGAGGCACTGGCAGGGCGTCGCGTTTGTAAATCTTCTTGTTTCGCTGTCGTCACCATCCCCCGGGTATGAGTTCTATCGTGCTATCATTTCAATACTTCATCTACATCATGCGTCGACTCGCCCGCAACCCCACCTACAGCAGCGTCTCGCCCAGCGCGCACCGCACCAGCGAGCAACCCGCGCGCACTGTCTCGTGCGCGCCGTGGTCGAGCTCGGGCGCCAGGCTGGGGTTCACCTCGACGAGGTCGACCGCGACCAGGTTGCCCGTCTGGTGCACGCTCTCGCAGATATAGTCGCCCTCGCGCAGTGTCAGCCCGCCGCGCACGGGGGTGCCCGTGCTGGGCGCCCACATCGGGTCCAGCGCGTCGACGTCGAACGACAGGTGGATCGGGGTGTCGTCACCAATGTGCGCGAGCGCCATCTCGACGACGCGGCCAATGCCGTGGCTGTAGGTAACAGACAACATGAGTCAGCCTTGGTGTGCGCATGGAATACCCTCGAGAGCACACCCGTGTCAAACGTACCGGTCAATGTCAAACATGCTGAACGCCTTGATCCCGTTGTCCCGCAGGATCTTCTTCTCGCCGGCGTCGACGTCCCGCAGGCCAATGTACACGAGCTTGCGCACGCTCAGGCGGTGCTCGTCCTTGAGCCATCCAAAGTACTCGGGCTTATCGTCCTTGGCGAGGCCCGTGAGGAACGCGACCGGCATGCCGTGCACGTTGCCCGAGTCGCTGGTCTCGGGGGTGTTGATGTCGGCGTGCGCGTCGACCCAGATGACGGCGATCTCGCGACCGAGGCGCTCGCGCGTGGCCTTGGCGGACCCCGCGATCGTGCCGATGGCGATGGAGTGGTCGCCGCCGAGCGTCAGGACGAGCCGGCCCTCGCGGGAGTGCGAGTAGACCTGCTCGGCGATGCGCTCGGTGACAGCGCTGACGGCCTTGGGGTTCTTCATCTTGCGGTAGTCCGGGTCCTCGGCGGGGACAAGGTCGGTGTAGAGGTGCACCTGGTCGTCGCCATGGAGCTTGTAGTTGAGCTCATCGCGCAGGCTGTCGAGCAGGCCGGACTCGATGAGGGCCGAGGGAGCGGCATCGACACCGGGCTTGCACTGGGAAGGGGGGAGGCGGCATTAGCACCTGGAAAGAGGGCGGTTCGTACATGGAGGGGGACTCACCTGGCCGCCTGAGAAGCCAACGGCGACAACGCCAATGTCCTCGGGGTGGGACAGGAACTTTGAGGGGATCATTGAGGTGTTCATGCTGTCGGTAGTCTGTCGGTGAGTGTCTAGAAAGGATTGCTTGTGAGGCAGAATGCTGGCGGTGACGCCCGTCTAGTCTGGTGCCGCTTGCTGGTGTGGATTGCTCCGGGCGTGTAACTCTAAGCCGGATCTAGAAAAATTGGGCACGGATGATGTGTTTGCGCCGGAAGTTGCTCTAGGGCGTAGGACAGAGGGAAGCTGACAAGAAAAAGTGTATGAAGAGGATGCAAGACTTTGGAACAGACAGCGAGCGCGAGATCGCATCAAGAAGGCTTTTTGAGCGGCGGCCCTTTGGGGCAAGCGAAGGGGGAATCCCCAGGGCGGCTCACTCGGTTTTGCGCGCTTGCATGTGCGCGTGAGAGCAGATGACACACGGGCAGCTTGGAGTTGCCATTAGGGGTCGAGATGGCGGGGCCGCTCCTCAGGCCTGCGCCGCTTGGCCCGACACCTGCCGTTAAGGTGTTGATGTCCGGACATGGGGCGCAGTGGCCGGAGCGCTGGTGTCGGGGCGGTACAGATGCATTTCGGCAGAGTCCAGGAAGCAGCTGGGCCTTCGAGAAGGCTTCGACGACAAGCGAAGGCAACATCGGCACCGGCAGGCACCGGCAGGCACGGCGATGGCCCTCGCCGTCGGGGGTGAGCTCCCCCGCACTCCGCTGCTTGCGTCGCTCGGCGCCGTGCTCCAGCGCTGGCACTTGAGCAGCGCTTCCACGGCGAATGGCGGGGCCCTTGCCAGGAAGAGGACACGCAGCTCAGCACCCCAGCAAGCCGGTGTTATCCGCCGCGGTTAATCCTGCGCTTAGGGTCGACTTCGGCGGTGTTCTGCTGATAACGGATAGGGTAACAGTTAGGTAATTGGCACACCGCGATGGCAATCCACGATTCAGTGCGTTTATCTAGCACATCTGTATCTGTCTATCAGCAGACACAAGATCCCGTTATCGGGTGCGTGGCTGGTTGCATTTGCCGGTCTCAAGTCAGCCACTGAGCTGCAGCCAACCCCCGGTGCCTTTGCGCAGCATTTGACATACCGCGACAACACCACATCCCATCACGTACGGCCACAGGATCAAGAGAATATCGGGTCCCGTCTGCTCCCCTGCAATCAAGCTTGATACCGCCGGACCAGTAGTTGGGTCGGTGACGACCAGCGAATCCCCGGTGTTGTACGTTTTTGTTTTGTTCTTTTGGGTGATGGTGCCGTGTTGTCGTCTGGATTGCGAGTGCTTCCCTGCTGGTGCGCTGCGTTTGCTCACCCCGCACTGCCAGACTCAATCAACACTTGGGTGTGGCGAGCAGCAACCACTGAGCGGGTGCCTGGCTTCCACAGAAGCTGCCACTTCTGCGCAAGATATAGACGAGTTTGGGCTGGCACCACGTGCAGGTGTGGACTGTGTTGTGTGCTGTCACTTACTTCATCCCTCCGCGAAGCTGCCAGTTTGCACGTTCTCCTCCAAAGAGCAAGGTCGGAAGGCATCGACGATAGCAACAGTCAGAGGCCACGCCTCAGCCTGCCCGCCTCTTGCTGTCAGAATCTCTGTCTGTAAAATATTTGACAGTCCCCGCAGGGCTTCAATCCTTTCTTAATCCGCGCGAGATACCGTGCTGACTCGACTCTTCCAACGAGCGAAAGTTGGTAGTTGTTTTGGCGAGGCGCGATCTGCCTTGCCGCTCATCTGCGACGTCATAGCTAAGACGCGGTAATAATCCATGCCAAGGCAAACTCGCAGGCGAGGGTGCTACCTCATGTGAAGGCGTACGAAAATGGGCGTTGCGACACGAGAGTGCCTCATGATGCTGAACCGGAGAAGAATATACGCCAACGCATCCATCAGCAAGCTTATACGTCTCGTGGCCTTCGACGTCATCATAGAGCCGGCTTGAGTGTAATATTCTGAGCTGGGACAATATGCTCCTGTTGGGACCTCCGGGTAGTCATGATGGATGGTAGGACAGGAGGCTGTGCATGGAGCTGAGCCGCTGCCAGCTAATCCATGGTCCAATGAAGGACCTCGCTGCCGACTTTCCACGCAAGCCTCTGCCGCCCAGATGTGGAATAACCTGCGGACTCGACGCCCAGCTGATATGGCATGCAAGCATGGGACCAGACCATGCCTGCAATGCTTCAGTGTGCCCTTCGCCTCCTCGGACGAGTTACCCAGGTCGCCCCGATCAGTGCACTTCGGCCATCCCCCTCTCTGAACACATGGGTGTCTCCAGTCCACGCAGCCTTCCTGAGCACTCCTCAACTTTCATCTGAGGAGGCACGGCAGTGACACCAAAGCACAAGCATCCTCGCCAGTGCTCCCATCGAAACCGAAAACACAACAGAGCCATGGATCCCGTGACAGTGTTTTCGCTCGTGGCCGGCGCCATGGGCGCGGCTGATATTACGGCAAGGCTGGGAACAGGGCTGCGTCGTCTGCAGCAGGAGTTCAGCGGAGCTCTGGATCACATCGACGACATCGCTCAGCAGACCGGCACCATTGACTTCGCGCTCAGGGAAATCTGCTCGCTACTTCGTAGCCGACCTGGGACGTTCCCCCACTCCTTCGAATCCCGCTTCAACGATTCAACCACGGCAGTGGACCGGATCGTGCAGCAAATCCAGGATCATATACAGTCTGTCAGGACGGAAGCCAGCAGGTCGCCCAGCAAAGCAAAGCTGCTTCACGTACGGAATGCGGCAATAGTGGCCCAGTGGGGGAAGACCCTGACAGTGCAGATACAAGCGCTGTCGCTGCTGCTGCAGGTTGCACAGCTGTGAGTCTCGGCTGCTCTCCAATGAGTGAATATCGCAAGGCATGGCTGACAAGTCACAGGCATTCCAACGACGAACGAGCGTCCGTGCTGGAGCAGGCTTCGAGCAAGATAATCTTCGAGATGGCATCTTCCATGTCGGCCAAACTTGCCACCAGCTCTTTCCGTGCCTGCTTTGGTGCCGACTCCTCCTGCGACCTCAAGACATTCAGCTTTGATCCGATACTGCTACGGACAAGACCATATCGTAAAGCCTGCGAACAGTCGTGGATCAAAGAGCTCAGCGCAACCAAAGAGAGTGATACACACAGCACCACAAGCTCAGTCTCAGCCCATTCGACATCTTCTAAAGGTGCTCTTTTTGGTGGCAGCGACGGGCAAGGGGTTTTCGGAGAAGAGACCCAAGCCTCTGGGTCTGTTGTTGTGGACTCGAGGTCGAAACACCGCCGACTCCAGGCCGAAGTGTCATTCGGCGGGTCGACCCAAGGCTCTACCGGCATATCAGACTCAACCATGCCCATAGACACGGAGAACACCAGCTTCACAAACCCAACAGAAACCTCGACCCAGCAGGAGGCATTCGTCGAAAGGCAAGCAGACGTGGACCAGTGCTTCAAATCCTCCCGGGTCATCGTCTACGTCGAAGGTGTTGGACAGGACACTGCGAATTTCCCGAGCAGCGGCGCGGCACAGCTCTATGACTGTTTGCAAGCAGCCATACTTGGAGGCCGAGATCGAATGTTGCGCGGTGCTGGCGTAAGACCAAGCACGTATGCGGGCCATTGCACGAGCCGCAATATCAAGACGAGTGGGACACAGGAACACACGTTCCCCTTCACCCGGACGTTCCTCACTGCTGCCGTCGAGACACTCAGCGAGGGAAGTTACTCATCACTTGAGATCATTGCCAAGTTTACTGGCCCTGAAGATCACCAGTCCGCAGTCAGCTGCTCGATTCAGCAGCGCGGCGACCCGGAAGCACAGTGCAGCTCCCTCGTCAGCCGGCGCCAATTCACACACGATACGGTCAAAACTGATGATTTTGGACAACTCCAATGTCAGGATCCTCGCGAATTGATCTACTCTGACTGCCACAGGCAGCTCCCACATGCACGTGGAGGATTCTCTGAGGTGTACAAAATCTCTCTTCACCCGAACCCAGGCCACTCCGGCACAATATCAACACAGAGGCATATTGCGGTCAAGAAGCTTTCCAACAAGCGGAAAGACCTTTGGCGGAATGAGATTACGATTCTGGAGAGGATCTCTCACACCAAGCACGCCCACCTCCTGGCATCTTTTGGGTCATTCCAGCACATGAACAGATGCTTCATCATGTTTCCCTGGGCGGAGGGAGACCTGCGGGATCTCTGGACAAGAAAGACCCCCTCGCAAGATCCGGAGAGCTTATCAGCTTCCTCCTCATGGTTGGCGTCGCAGGCCGCAGGCCTGGCTGAAGGTTTGAAGCTTCTGCACCAGGAACTGAACACGACCTCAAGTGATCACCATACGCCCAATAGTTCACAATCATGTAAATGGGGTCTGCATGGAGACATCAAGCCAGAAAACATACTGTGGTTCACAAATCCTTCAGAGAACAACTCTTCGGTCGACGGCATACTGAAAATCTCCGACTTTGGACTTTCGACCTTTCACTCCAACCAGCCAACTCCTAACGGGCCAAGCCACAGCAGGCGTGGCTGGACAAAGGCTTATAGAGCACCCGAGTGTGACATGACCGACCTTCATATGAAAGGCATCAGCTCGGCATATGACATTTGGTCCTTGGGCTGTGTCTTCCTCGAGTCTGTTACGTGGCTAGTTAGCGGATATGACGGAGTCAAGAAGTTCGCCCAAGCCAGGTAAGACGCAGAACCCGCACGCTTGTTACCTGTTCATCAACTTCACCTACCTAATACTGACATGATGCCCAGGTCCAGAGAGGTCGATGATCGCGCGTTCTTCTCTACGAAGCACGGAGGAGTGGCCCTTAACGCAACTACCCTGGGCCAGATACAGTCTCTGTCACGCTACGCTGATGGATTGGACCCTTCGGTTTCAACAACAATATCCTCATTCGTGCAGCTCGTCAGGCTTTGTCTGGTGATAGAAGAGACGAAACGGCCCACAGCATCCACGGTCGCTGCCGTTTCGGCACAGCTTGTGCGGACATTACGCCTGACACCAGACTCCTCGGGGAGTGTGTCCTACACTCATGGTGGAGGAGACGATAGACCTGGGACACCCAAACGATCGCTTCCGATCAAAGAGCCATATGTGGACTCACGGTCCGACGCCCACGTCAATATGGGGCGTTGCGAGACGCCTTCTGGGCACCAAATTGGTGGTATCACTAACCACGTGGTTGGCGGTAATGCGCGTATTTGACTTACCACCAACCTCGTGCTCCGCCAACCACTTGGTTAGTGATACCACCAACTCCGTGCCCAGAAGACGTCTCGCAACGCCCCATATTGATGGGGCGTTTGTTAAGGCCACGCCACAGTGGGCCAACGGGAGGATGATTGACAATAGGAGCAACGTCAAGCGGTATACTGTGGGAACAATGTCGCACGAATGGAATTTCGGCAGCTGGTCCCTGTAGGTTACGACGGAGGAATCGTTTGGGGTATTAGTCTGGATATGGCTATAAGTGTAGGACTAGACGGAGAGGTACTGAAATGTCCTCACGGGCCACGTCAAAACTTAATGGTATCGCAACATTTTGCTCGCTGTATATAGAAACGAAGAGAATAGGCGCATATCCATCCACGTCTTTTTGATTCTTGTTACTGCGACCTTTATTCGAATCGGATACGATAGAGAGATTTCGAATTCTAAAAAACGCCCCTCGTGATGGTTGTGGACCAACACAGGGTAAAGTATTTGAGGTATTCGCCTGTGACGTGCACCGTCTCAGGCGGAGATGTAACTCCTTCGACGACCCTCAATGAATATACCATGAAGCCATGACACAATCCGATCTTCCAGTGATTTATCTAACGTGCTCGAAGCTCGAAGGTAGCCTGTGATAAGAGACACCGCGGATAACTGCAGTCACCAGAGCCATCTCTCATCCGTGACGATGCCGGATGAGTTTCCTCTCAGCGATGCAGTGGCAACCAGTGTCCTTCAGTTGTAACTCCTGTATACCAAGCTGAGGATGCAGATATGTCCTTTGCCAGCAAGACTGTGAGTGATGCCATCAAATACCATACTGGCCAACGACACAAACTAATGGCCCGTGGTGAGCACCTTATACCCACCACCAGGCGTCATGCACGCCAGCCGTGAGTCGGGCTGGCACGCGCCGCACCAGAAAGCATTCTCCTGTGCTCGCCAGTGAGGCCGAGCCTAGGTACATCTGAATTAACTTCACACTAGACATACTAGTCTTCACCAGCGTTGCCATCTGGCGCCTCGCCTTCTCACTGCGCGGATGTCGAGGCTCCTAGCCAAGTCCTCTGTCGGTGACTACAGCTGAGATGCCTTATCGTGGACACGCACCGAGCACCTTCGGACCCTTATGGTCCTCAGATGGGCACGGGTCGCGTTGTCATCAGCTCCAGCAAGGTGTCGGACATTGGGTTCTGCGCTTCAGATAATGGCAGCGGGAGGTTCCTCTGCTAGTGGACGGGGATGCTTCTGACCCCGGGCCGCCTCTGTACAAGATTTTACGCTCGTCGTCATTTACGATATCAGCGAAGTTGTCTAGTAGAACCGTGCTAGCGGGTATTATTTCGTATGTCTGTGCGATTTTCGTATGTTCCAAGGGCTTTGTACTCGAGTTTCTTGCCCCCTCTGCCCTGTCCTCGGACATCCTATGGGTGCCTAGCCTACGTAATTGTGAAGTTGAGATGCAGTGCGACTTACACGTGGTGACAGTGCAACCCGCACATTGTCATTGACAAGGACGATACTCAGATTGAATGTTGTGTATGAAGAATGTGTTAATGATTAAAACACCACCTAGTACATCGACTAGATTTAGACATGACCTCCGCAATAGTCTCCCTTTGCCTTGTCTCCGTCCCTTCATCTGTGACTTGCACGTCTTAACGTCGGACTGTGTGTGAGGCATCGGCCTGCACTGTAGAAGCGGTGGTGCGAGGCAGAAAGGGCCACAATCCGTGGGTGGGTCCAACTTGCAGTCTCCCTCGTCACTTACAGCATCAAAGTCTGAGGACCACTTTAGGCCTGGCATATAGGCGTCTGGAACATGTCTATGAATCTCAATCCCGACCCGTCATAATCGCGAAGGGGGGCGAGACTGCATATCCTGCCTTGTTCTCTCACATCCTCACATGTTGGCATTGCGCCTGCCGACGAGGCTGCTGCGGTCGCCCGCGCGGTCCCTCGCCGCGACCCGTCACTGCGTGCTGCCGCAGGTCCGGCATATCACTCGCGATGGCCCTAGCTCCAGATCAAACGCGCTCCTGAACGAGCAGGTCGTCGCGGAGAACCCCGTTGCCCAGCAGCTTCTCGACACAGGTGTCTGGAAGCCGAGCCAGAGATCAACCAAGGCGGCCGCCGCAAAGAAGGCACCGGCCAAGTCACGGCCACGCAAAGGAGTGACGGGCGACAAGTCCAGGATACACATCACCAGCGAGGACCTCTGCGACGACATCATCAGCTATGTCGGCGCCGACCTCGAGCGGCACCGTGGGTGCGACCTGATCGACCTCTACCCGGGCGCCGGCGTCTGGAGCCGCAAGCTCAACGACTTTTTGCAGCCGCGGTCGCACATCCTCATGGAGCCAGATGACAAGCTCTACGAGCCCTTTCTGCAGCCGCTCCTCGACCGGCCCGGGACCGTGCTCGTTCCAAAGTCAGGAATCATGTGGAAGGAGCTGGCCACGGTGCTGACGCCCGAGTTCCTGCCGCACCAGAAGATCCGTGAGGGCGATGCCCTGTACGAGCGCAACGACACGCTGCTCGTCACAGCCAACCTCGCCTCCCACCCGCGCAAGAGATTCAACAGCTTCGACTCGCTCGCCAAGCTCGTCTACCACCAGTTCGTCGACAGCATCCGCTCCAGCACGCTGTTCCAGCGCTACGGCCAGGTGCGCATGCTTGTCTGGTCCTGCGCCGACGACACGCACACCCTGCTGCCCCGACACATCCAGAAGCGGAAGAAGGCCGCCATCGCCACGGAGCTCTACTGCGAGTGGGTGCGCGAGGTCTGCAGCCTGCACGCACCGGATCCGTCGTGGCTCGGCAGGGACTACGCGATGGACCAGTACGTTGCCGCCAACACCATCAAGAAGATGGAAGAGGCGGGCATGACCGTACCTCCGGGCCGCGAAACCGGCCTGTACACAGAGGTCAAGGAGGCCATGGACGAGGGCGTCGAGTTCGAGAGACCTGGCTCCAAGGCGCCGTCCTATAGACGCGCGTTCAACAGCGAGCTGAAGGGTCTCGAGGCTCTCGAGGCCTCGGGCAAGCTCAAGAAGAACACGGCCGAGTCCAACACGCTATCGCACCACCGATACCGGGTCCAGTCTGAGCTCCGGAGGCACGACCAGGTGATCAGCCTGTCACTCGCCCTCGATCGCGCACACAAACAGCTCGCAGAGATGCAGGCCGCGGGCAAGGACAACAGCAAGGCGGCTCAGGAGTTCGCGGACGAGTGGGAGGCCCAGTTCCGCGCCGGGCTTCAAGCAACCTACCAGGCCTTCATCACGTACCGTCACAATCTGCACATCATCCGGCAGACTCCGCCCGTGCTCCACCGCGACCGCAGGACATACGAGCCGCTCGCGATCCGCAAGTCCGACTTCTTCCCGCGGGTCGAGTGCAACCTGATCGACATCCAGCCGAGGCCGATAAACCCGCTGTTCCGGAAATCCAATATCGAGTCGAGCGGCGCAGGCCACACCGTAGAGCTCATGATGGGCTTCATGCTCATGTCGAGTGGGCAGTCCATGGACCGCGTGCTGGACTCCGTGTGGCCCGGCGCCGCCGACTACATCATACCACGGTGGACGAGCGCGCACGATCTGGCCCAGGGAGGTCTGCCCACCATACCGCACAAGATGGCGCACCTGACGCCGCGGATGCTGAACGCCCGCCAGTGGGAGCAGATGCTGGAGCTCTGGATGGAGTGGCCGTTCCGCCCGTCGTTCTCGGAGCTCATCGCGCGGTTCCACGAGGCCGAGGGCGAAGAGGACGAAATTGCGACTGAGGCGGTGCCTGCCGCGTAGTGCGGTGACATGGCAGGGAGCAGTCGTACTTTTACTGTACATTTACTGTAGACGATATATCGGAGTTGAGACGATGGAGATACCCTTTGAGCTGGACATTACGACCCGGATCACATGTAGAATAGAAGAGGCTTATGCCATGACACTTGACGAATACATTGCTTCGCGCAGAGTGCGAGTATGCTGCAGTTGTAACTTGTAGTATTCACCTGTGGAATCTCATTGTCGTGGTATCTCGGGCAGAGTCGGCCTCTCAATGCGTCTTGCTCACAATGCGTCAAGACGTCAATGTCAGCAGCGCGGGAATAGGGGGTGGCGCCAGTCTTCTTCATCCACACTGTGCCACCAAGCCGCGGCCCTCGCTGATAGGTCCGATCTCACGGCCGGAAGAGTGGCCCAGTAGTCCGGCAGGGCGGCAGCTGAACCCCTGAGCCTTGTCATAAGCCATTGTTCGAAAGTTGCACTGTGTCGCGACTGTGCGTGGCGGGCGGCTGAAGCGGATCGCCAGGGACGGCCCCAACTTAATTCTCGGAAAGTGTCAGCACTTCCCAATCCAGCACGAGGGGACACGCGATGCTCCAGGCTTCGAGTGCTTTTGTCTGATGAGCCTGCTCAGGAGTCACCGACTAGCTTCGCTTCACACACTCCTTTCTGGACGATTCGGACGTCCAGGCACTGTCTCGAAGGGGACTGCTTTGTGGCGACGCACACCGCGGACACATCCTCCGCCTTCCACTCCTTCGATCGAATCCTTCGCGTCGACTTTCCGCGATCTTCGTGCGGCATTGGGTGATTCGCTCGATAACCTGCTTCACCCCGAGCAGCAGGCCGCTGTTTCCCGGGGCGACACACTACCCGCTCGGACAAGTCGCTACTCAGGAGTGCCCGTGCCTGACCGACGCCGTCCGACAGACCGCCGACATTCGTGGCACAAGGCCATTGTGTTGCAGACCACGTCTACGACGGCCATCCATCCAAGCACGTAGCTTCACGACCGTAGAATCGACCTGCGAGCCTCCACATAGACCGGAACCATGATGCGCTCGACACCATTCCCGCCGAGGCGGCCATCCCACCTCCTGCGGTACATTGTCCCCTCGATTATTGTCATCTACTTCCTCTACTACATGGGCTCCCCCTCGCCGAGGGCTCCTGTGTCATACGTCTCGGGCACCAGCAAGGGCTCCAGCTCCGACGCGACCTACGCCGACACGAACCACCACGGCCCTGCGCATAACGTGCCCCCGAAGGGCGTCTCTCCCGAGCACAACCCCGCATACGAGCACAAGAACGAGGAGCAGGACCACCGGCCAGATTATGGCGCCGGCAAGTCTGACCCGCTGCCCAAGCCGCCCGTCCACGCGACGACTCCCGGCTCGGCGACCACGGGCGGCTCCCACCCAATCGACGTGCTCATCAAGAGCGCCCAGCAGGATTTCGACGCGCTGATGGCCAAGGAGGCCTCGTCGCTCAAGGAGGCGGCCTCTGCATACCGGACGCGCCGCGGCCGGCACCCTCCCCCGGGCTTCAAGGCCTGGTACGAGTTCGCCAAGGAGAAGAAGGCGGTCATGGTGGAGGACTTCTTCGACCAGATCTACCACGACCTAGGCCCATTCTGGGGTGTCGACCCCAAGGTGATCCGCAAGGAGTCGTGGGACTATGAGATGACCATCAACATCCGCAACGGCACGGCGACGGCGGGCAGCGACTGGTTCTGGACTCAGATTTGGCTCAAGCTCATCAAGACGATTGAGCACATGCTGCCCGACATGGATCTGGCGCTCAACGCCATGGACGAGCCCCGTCTCGTCGTCCCTTGGGAGGACATTGACAAGTACATGGAGCGCGAGAGGAAAGGCCGCAAGCTGATCCCGACCAAGGATGTGCTGGACGTCATGGTCGAGCTGCCCCCTCCTACGGAGATGGAGACCCGGACTCAGACGCGGGACAAGCACTGGGAGAACACGAGTGAGTTGTGGAGCACAAGAACCCCTACAGAAGAGAGAATCTAGCTAACTAGGACATCCAGGTCCTTACTGGGACATTGCCCGCCGCGGCTGCAGTCCCGACAGCCCTGCTCGCAAGAAGCCGCTCCTCGAGACCTTCGACAAGACCCCGACCGTTGAGCCGAGCTGGGCTACACCACACTCATTCCAGGGCTACGTCTCCAACTACTCCCTGTCCACCGAGTTCTGCCACCAGCCCGACCTGCAGGGCCTCGAGGGCATCTTCATCCACCCGCTCTCGACGTCCGCCACCAAGGCGCTGTTCCCCATGTTCGGCGGCAGCAAGCTGGCCACCAACAACGAGATTTTGCTCCCGGCGCCCATGTACTGGAACGAGGAAGAGCGCTTCACGGGCGGCGACGACCATGGCCCCGAGTGGGACGACAAGAAGTGCGACATTGTCTGGCGCGGCATCGGCACGGGCGGCCGCAACACGGAGAAGACGTGGAAGGGCTTCCAGCGGCACCGCTTCGTGTCGATGAACAACGGCACCAGCCTGACGCGCGCGTCCGAGGGCACGGACCGGCCCGTTAACTACGCCCTGCCCAGCGCCCAGACGTACGACCTCATGGCCGTCAAGGAGAAGCGCCTCGGCGAGTGGGTGTCGGGCTTCTCCGACGTGGCCATGACGGACCTCATGTGCGACGACCAGGTGCCCCACGACGGCCCCCACTGCCCGTACACGGACCCGTACTTTGAGACGAAGCCCGGCAAGTCGATGCGCGAGCAGTTCGACTGCAAGTTCCTGCCGGACATTGACGGCAACTCGTTCTCGGGCCGGTACCTGGGATTCCTGCGCAGCACGAGCCTGCCGATCAAGAGCACGCTGTGGCGCGAGTGGCACGACAGCCGGCTCGTCCCGTGGAAGCACTTTGTGCCCATGGACAACCGGTTCGGGGACTTTTACGGCATCATGGAGTACTTTCTGGGCTACGGCCAGACCGTGCCGCACCACGACGCCGCGGCCAAGAAGATCGCCATGGAGGGCAAGGCGTGGGCGGAGAAGGTGCTGCGCAAGGACGACATGCAGGTCTATGTCCTGCGCCTGCTGCTCGAGTTCGCACGCGTGTCGGACCCGCGGAGGGAGAGGATGGGGTGGGTCGACGACTTGTAGATCGGATCACGTCTTGGTTTGCGATGGAAAGATGGGGGGAGGCGTTTGATTGGGAGGTCTGTGATCATCCCGACTTTGTGTGTTGCAGGGAGCGCTGGGTCCGGGATATATAAATAGGACAGACACGGAGTTTCGTCTTCAAGCTTAATAAATCCAAAAGCTTTTCCCACTATGCATCCGCTCTTGTTACTGCGTGATGAACCACGAACGAACCACTAGAGCATGTTTGAGATATCGGCGGATGGCGCCAGGCGAGCCTGGTCCGTACTGTGTAGATAGCCCCCAAGTCTGGGCTGATAGGTACTGGTCGCAGTTTCGGGTCAGAGATTGGGGCGCATCTCGACATGCTACACAGGAGCAGAGACTGGATTGGATTTCCGAAGTGCCGACACCCAATCGTGTGAATGTCGGGTCCAGTCAGATGTCGTGCTGGGCAGAGTGGACATCATCCGATCTCACTTGCATCCGGCGGGGACGCTAGACCGAATGAAGGCAAAGAAGGTACCGTGTACTGCGTACCTGGACGAAGATCCCACGGACGAACAACTCGGCCAATCTCGACGACGGGTTGCGTCTCGTGTCAGAGCTCACGGGAGCTGTGCCGATTGATGGGTGTTATGTCCGTCCGATGCCGTGCTCGGCCCCCAATGCTCCAGGAATTCAATCTCCCGCATTGCGGGCCTGGCCTCCTGACGACATCTTGACAATATGCCGCCGCCACCCCGCGATATCATACCCTGTGTCACAACTGCTGGACAGCATGGCATCATGCCGCCAGCACCAGGCCTCGATACCGGTGTTTCACTAGCGATGACGTCCATGTTCCAGATGTCTAGTCCCCCAGGTCATCCCAAGACCAAGGCCTCCTCAGCCCCTCCTCCAACGGCGCCCAAACGTCACTGCTGGGAGTGCCTTCGCCGCCGGCTCGTCTGTGATTCCGGCACGCCGTACTGCCGCAAATGCGTGGACGGCGGCGTCGTCTGCCCGGGCTACGAGGACAAGAAGCCTCTCAGGTGGATCGCCAACGGGCAGGTATCCTCCCGACCGAGGCAGTCCAGGTCGGCTCCGGCCACGGCGGCTGCCGGCAGGGCCAAACAGCCACCCAGAGCCACGGTAGTCAGCAAGAAGAAGCAGCAGCACGCAACGCAGCACGAAATGCAGATCAGCCTGCCGGAGCGTTCCGGCTGTCTTGGAATACTCCCGCACATGGACACGCGGTCGACGACCTGGGATGTCGTGCAGGCCGCGTACTACTGTGAGTGGCACTACGACAGATGCTTGGCCACGACGACTGACAGGCGCAGACAACACCTGGGTCCTTCCCACCTACGACTCGGCCCTCGAGCTCGCGCCGAACCCCTTCATCGCCCCATTTCCCCTGGAGATCCTGCCGTACCTGACCGACGGGCTGCGGCACACAGTCGTCGCGCTCGCCATCGGCCACCGCATCCACCAACTGCCCAAGGACGCGAGCCGGGGCGCGTCCGTGGATCTGTGGTCGCGGCTGTTCCACCACCGCCTGCTGGCTATCCGCGAGCTGAGTCACGATATCGCTTCCGAGGATACAAGGGCGAGCGACAACACGATCGTGACCATTATCTTGTTTCTGTTTGTCGAGGTTAGTATGTGTGAGGCGTATAGCTTCTGAGCACGCCGCTGACTGATACTACTGCAACAACAGCTCCAGCAGATGCCGGCGACGAACTGGCGGCAGCACCTCGATGGCCTTACGCAGCTGATAGAGATCAGGGGCGGGGCGAGGGAGTTTCTCAAGACTCTGCCGGCTTTAGCCATTGGGATGAGCAGCTTCTTTCTGTACGTAGACCGACATGGATGGCCAGCGAGGAGCTGCAGACATCTTGGAGCGCCCGGTGTCTGTTCATTTTACGGAACTGATCGAGCGGGCACAAGCTGACACAATCCAGGGTCGGAGTGATGGCAAACACAACATGCCCGCCGCTTTGCGACAACTCGGCAGCTTCACACTACGCGCTACTCGACCTGCTAGGTACTATGTACGGCGAGGGAGGCTATCCGACATGCCTGTGTCCCCCAAGCCTCTTCGTCACGGTGGTTGAAATCAACTACCTCCGTGCACAACAAGCTCGGGCAAATCTGTTGGCGTCAACGAGCTGTGCAGGCGCGGCCGTCGTGCCAAATCCCTTGCTACTGACGTCCGATCAGCACATAGACTTGCCCTTGGTCCCTCAACTGGAGCACGGAGAGAGCGACGAATCCAGCACACCTTCAGAAGCAGCTTGCAACACGGCCGAGACACCCGCCACCAGCATCCAGACTATCGACAGCTTCAGTCCCGCGAACCAGGAAGGGCCAGACATGACGACCACACCGGCAGCCCAGCCTCTCGACATTGACGCCAACGCCAGCCGCCTCCTCAAGGACATCCTCGCCTTCTCCCCTGCGGAGTTTTCCACCTCATCTCTACATTCACCACAGCAGCAGCATCCGACAGACTCTTCCTCACGCGCCACCGACAGGCTCGTTCTTGGCCGCCTCTGGCAGTCCGCCCTCGTCATATACCTGATCGCCTCGCTGCAGAGCGCGGGCGCGCTGCGCCGCTCGTCATTCCGCCGCGGCCAGCTCGGCGGGCTCCGCGCTGTACACGGGCAGCGGCTGTACGAGCAGCTCCAGCTCGCTGTCGTCTCAGAGAGGCTGAAGAGGAGCGTGCTCTGGCCGCTGGTGGTGTGCGGGTTCGACGCTGCGGAGGCGGTGAACAGTGCCGTCAGTCTGTCAGGCACTGGAGGCGGGAGTGGTGATGAGAGCAGGAGCGCTGCCGCGGCCGAAAGGCGCAAGTTCGTCGAGACGAGACTGCCAATCCTTGGCCATGATGTCGGCACCTCGCTGCCAGACTACGCCAGGGTGGTGCTGCGCAAGTTCTGGGATTCGGGTAGGGCGGACTGGGACGGGTGTTTCGATGGCAGCTATGCGTTCGTCACGTAGCTCCAAGGGGAATCATACGTACAAGTGTGAGCGGGGATCTCTACCCCCTTCACCGTGCCCAGCTTATGGGCGCTGTGCTCTGCGCCAGTCACCCTCGGCAAGGCGGGCAGCTTGTACGGTGAACTTCTTGCTGAGCCTTGTGGCCATGATAGACCGAAGACTCACTGTCACATCCCAGAGACCCAATGTGAGCGGTCACGAGACCAATCTGTTTCGGTGTCGTCGTGACGCTTGGCGTGATCACCTCATACCTCGCTTCCACGCTCTCGGGCCTTTGAAACCTCCGCAGGCGAGCGAGCCCCAAGGGCTCCTCCGGCCCGCCTCCGCATTCTTGAAGGCGACCTTGAACCACTAAACATACCACATGGTGGGACACGGGGGTGCCTTGAGATGAGATGCCGATCCGGGGAGAGCGTGGAGAGAGCTGGGGGAGGGGCGCACAGCAGCTGCAACCTCCCCCCTCGGGCATTCATCTTGTGCCGAGCGCGACTGGCGGCTGGTGGAGACGACGAAATGTGCTGACAAGGGTGTCTCGTGCTGCCGTGCGGGGAAATAAGACGAGCACGCCGAGACCGCCTCCCGTGCTCCCACGTCCTCAACAATGCACAAGCCTTTTGCTCCATCTCTTGGGGCCTCACTACTCCGTGCCAAGCCCAGAGCCTCCATCTTGCCAAGGACCGATCACACACAACCTAGGCGGCGCGCATCCACTCGGGCGACTCAGGCGCTGCCCATTCCTTGTCTTCGCGCTCCTGCTCGGGACAAAATGTGTCGCCTAAACCCTGGGGGAAGTGGGCTTCCCACGACTGTGCCGCTGGCTCCAGTCGGGGATGCAGCTGTGTCCCCGGAAATGTTGAGCTGACACGGGTATGGGGCCCCGGACTGCGACGTCGAAAATCTCTGGATCGGGGAGCACGAGTATATGAACCACCACAGCCCTGCGACCAGCTGAGATCTTTCTGTCCCCATCGAGTCAGTGCAGCTTCTGTCGATCTGTGCAGCAGCTCCTCTCCAGCCTGAGCTCTAGAACACCGCAATCATGACGAAGCCCGACCAGGACCAGATCGACCGCGGCGATGCCGACAGCACCCATGCCCCGAACGAGAAGGGCGGTGTCGTTGCACAGAACGTCGACCATACGGGCGCCAACATGAAGACCGACCCGGCCGAGATCGCGCTCGTGCGGAAGCTCGACTGGCGGATCATGGTAAGCTTTGGACACTGCGAGCTTGATCGTCGGGTTACTGACGGGTGATGTTCGCAGCCCACGCTCTGCGTCATGTACTTCCTCAACTACATCGATCGCAACGCGCTCGCGTCCGCCCGGCTGAACAACATCGAGGCCGATCTCGGGATGGACGGGTTCGAGTTCAACACGGCTATCAGCATGTCAGTAACACCGTGCCCGAAACCCGTCTCATAGTCTTTCGCTCTCGCTAACAGTTCTGTACAGTCTCTTTGTCGGCTATGTCTTGACCCAGATCCCGAGTAACATGTTGATCACCCGCATCAGACCCGCGATCTACATGAGCTCGTGGATGCTCGTCTGGGCCGCCGTCTCTGCCTGCACCGCCCTCGTCAAGAACTACGCGGGCCTCGTCACCTGCCGCTTCTTCCTCGGCATCACGGAGGCTCCTGTGAGTCTTTGGCCTGTTCACTCTTTGTATTCCCCGCAGACACTGACAAATGGACAGTTCTACCCCGGCGCTACATACATGCTTTCCATCTTCTACACCCGCCGCGAGGTCGCCGCGCGTATCGCCGTCCTCTACTGCGCGCAGATCCTGGCGACGGGCTTCGCGGGGCTCATCGCGGCGGGCGTGTTCGCGGGCATGTCCGGGCTCGGCGGGCTCAAGGGGTGGCAGTGGCTCTTCATCCTCGAGGGCGCGGCCACGGCCCTCGTCGCGCTGGGAGGCTTCTGGCTGCTGCCCAACACGCCGCTGACGACGCGCTGGCTCACGCCCGCGGAGCAAGAGCTCGCGCACGCCCGCATGCAGCGCGACCGCGTCGGCGACTCGATCGACGGCGAGGTCAGCGCCTGGGAGGGCCTCAAGCAGGCCGCCTCAGACAAGCGCACGTGGCTCTTCTGCCTCATGCAAAACTTCCACCTCAGCGCCTGCTCGTTCAACAGTTTCTTCCCGACGTGAGTGCCGCTTTTTCTTCCAGATCCAACCCCTGATGCTAACCCCAACTCTTCCAAAAATTAGCGTCGTCCGCACTCTCGGCTTCAACACGACCATCACCCTCGTCATGACCTGCCCGCCCTTCATCGTGGCCGGCGCGGCCGGCATCCTGACGGGCTGGTCGTCCGGCCGGCGCCACGAGCGCACGTGGCACATCACGGCGGGCCTGACGGTCGCGATCGTCGGGTTCGTCATCGCCGCGAGCTCGCTCAACACGGCGGCGCGATACGTCGCGTGCTTCGTGTTCCCGATCGGCGCGTACAGCGTCAACAGCGTCATCATCGGCTGGGCGTCGTCGACGCTCGGGCAGACCAAGGAGAAGAAGGCCGTCGTGCTCGCCATGACCAACGTCGGCGGCCAGATCGGCTACATCTACGGCGCGTACCTGTGGCCCAAGTACGACGAGCCCCGCTACGCCATCGGCTTCGGCGCCAGCGCGGCGTTCGCGCTGCTCAGCATCGCGTGCGCCTGGGCCATCCGCGTGCTGCTGCAGCGCGAGAACAGGAAGATGCTCGCCGCTGCGGAGCAGGCCGGGCAGACGGTGAACCTGTATGGTATTTAGAGAGATGGTCAGACTGGCTGGCTGTGGGCCGGGGGATTAGCTGCCTGATACATGGCTCGGGCGGCGGATGATGAAAGGGGGCAGGACTGGACGGAGAAGCTGCCGCCGGCATGTAACAACAGCTCGCAGCGCGGTTCTCCCCTTCCACCAGACAGACGATGGGCACAACAACTGTTGTTTTCTATCGACGAGTACATAATGTTACATGACCATCATGATGTCAAAACCAGGAACCATTCGCTCTCGTTCTACATGCCGTTGACATGGCTGTATCAGTGACTTGAACAATATCAGTACATAGCAACTCCCCCAACCCGCGGCGGGTAACAAAATCTAGCTCATCATGCTGGCCATGACGACAGCCGCGACGCCGACGATGAGCGCGAATCCGGCCGCGGGACGCCCGCCTGCTGTCGTCGCGGCGTTGTGGTTGTTGCTGCTGCTGTACCCGCCGCCACCGCCGCCGTGGTATCCGCCGGTGGTGGTGCCCTTGCCTTTTGCCTCGTCGTCGTCGTCGTCTTCGTTGTCCTCACGGGTCTGCAGCAGAGCCTCTGGGAGGGACTCCTTGACGAGGATGCTGTCCTCGATTGTCCTGCGTAGTTCGTCAGTGCTTGCGATTTCAAGGGGAAGCAAGGGGGTTGATGTACTCCTCTGCGGACCGGATGTGGCCGATCAGGGCGGCTGCGATGGGCTCTCTCCTGGCGGCTGGCTGCTCTTCGACTTGTATATCACGGGCGATCGCAGCAGCAGCAGCCGAGGCTGCGTCATGGGGTCTGGCGACTGCGGAGAAGGGCAGGGCCGTGACGAAGACAGCAGCGGTGGTGATGATGGCGGTCCGGGGGATCATGGTGTTATGTGAATTCGACGGTTCCTGTAGTAAGGACAGACCGCTCTTGAGGATAATATTTATTGGTTTGTCTGTAGTGGTGATTGTAGTAGAAGGCTTGTTTGGAATAAAATGCAGATGTGAAGCTGGACTACAGCAAGGGCAGAGCGGATGGACATTCCCAGAGCATCTTAAATCCTTCGAGCCATAGCCAGTTCCTTGGCTCCCTCCAAAGGGTCCTGCCACAAGCTGTCTCGCCGCCGCACATCTCCAGGACAAGACAGACACACCAGATTATGACGATCCAAGGTCTTGGCCCCTCTAAAGCTGTCAGCGAAATGATGTATTGCTGTGCCGATCTCGTGCTGTTTTGCACCAATCAGGGCTGCGGGAGCGGTGGAGTGACTTCATTGTTCCACGCCCGGCTCAGCCTTGTTGCGCTCCACTTGGAGTTGGCAGGCAGGACCCTGGAAACCCACTACTCTAAGTACGCTACAATAGCGTACTCGGATCACTAAACACTAGGTACATCATCCTCGATCAGAGAACACCACAGAACACCCTCAGCTCATCATCCCGGCCATGGCCACCGCCGCAACCCCCACGACCAGCGCGAAACCAGCAGCCCCGGGCGGACGGACTCCCCCAGGTGCGCCGCTGCCACCGCCGCCGCCGCTGCCGCCTTTGCCCTTGGCCAGGTCGCTCACCTCGTCCCGGATGCGGTGCAGCGTCTCTGGCACAGACTCCCTCGCGAGCTTGACGAGGACGCTGTTCTCGATGCTCCTGTTGTGAAGTGAACTGTCAGTGACCTGTGTCGCAATGCTGGCTTGCGTGGTGGGGCGGGCCGTACTCTTCCACAGCCCGGATGCGGTGCATCATATTCGCCACGACGGGCTCTCGCTTGGCTGCGATCTCTTCGACGTGGACATCCCGTGCCACAGCAGCGGCTGCTGTGTCGCTTGCGGGGACAGCGACGGCGGCGGCGGCCGTCAGAGGCAGGACGGCGCAGGCCGAGAGGAGGACGGTCCGAGGGATCATGTTGGGGGCTATGCAGTGCAGTGCAGAGATGATGTGGGTGAGAGCGATGAGAGGTAGGCAGTGCGCCTTGGACGATTAAGCTCAGGAACAAAGAATCTGGGGACATGCATCAGGGGATGCGGGCTTCAGACAAGCTTAAATGCTAAGCTTCGCTGCCGATTGCCAAGGGCACCGCCCAGCCGGCGAGATGTGGGACCTTGTCATTGGCCCTCACGGGGAGTGTGTGCGTGTGTGTTGTTGTGCTCGACAGCCCGTGGGTAGAGTTAGGTGAAGACGATCACGGCTGATCGTCAGCAGGTCTTTCTCTGTGCCGATCATTGCACAGTTTGCACAGCCCCCTTCTGTCCCGACGGGGAACATGAGTCCCTGCCGAGACTCTGCAGAAGTGCACTTTACTGCATCTCAACTCTGCGTGCAAGGGAAAGGAGAAGCCCCTGAGAGATTCCAACCCAAACAACTTGTTGACAACATCAGATGAATCAAAGCTTCTTCAGGTGGTAGAGGTGGATATCTGTCCTCCAATCTTAAACACTTAGTTTTCCCATCACCAAATCTGGAGACGCCTCACTTGCCATGACTGAAGAATTTACTCTGGTGGGATAGATCCAGATACCTCTGACCACGCCGGACATGTCCCCGATCGATGCCACGCTGCACACGGCATAGCCCCCTACTGTTCGGTTGCTCAGCCTCACCAGAACCTGCACCCCACAGTCATCACCGCCGGCTGACATGATGACCCGGTTGAGATTGCTTCTTGTGTGGCCCAAGTGCCTGTTGCGCGCTTGAAGTGCACTTCCTGTCCCCGCTGGCACCAACCAAAGACAGACTTGGCGTGCCAGACAGCACACACAGGCACGTCGCTCCGCGTTGGGTTCCATGCGGGAGGTGTCAAGGATCACCAGTTGTATGTATCGTGACTCGTGACAGAATCCGACGCATACGCTGGAGCACAGACTGTGAAGTGCGTGTGTCGAATGGTGCATGTGCTCACCTGAGAGCTGAATGTGATGATCTCGGTCTGCTCGGTCTGCACCCATCCGGATGACCTAGAGATGGAGTTGTTCGCGTTAGAGTTGTGAGTGCAGGGCCGGGACGCTGACGCTGCGGGAATGGATGCGGAGAAGCTGCCCCGCTGATCGACTGGGCGCTGCCAACCTCCGCAGCTTCCCCACGGCCGCACGACGCGCAGCCTCACAACGGCCTCACCACCGCGTTCCCAGCACACGCCATCGCCTGCTGGCTCAGGTTCCCCGTCGCACCCATCACACTGTCGCGTCTCTGTCTCGCGGCCACGTGGCAGGTCCCGTTCACCACGGCATTGGCCTGTCAATTTCAATTGCCGGCTGTCTCTCCACCAGCCGCCGTCTCGAGCCATGTGAGCAATACTACCCTCGGTCTTGCCCTTGATGCACTCTCGTAGCAACCCTTGACCCTGACCCCTCCTCCCACAGGATCCCGCCCGCGAAACGCCTCCGGCGCGCCGTCCACGCCGGCGACGCCCTCCTCGTCCAGCGCATCATCAAGGCCCATCCGGGGCTCGTCCACAACCCCGACACCACGCCCCTCGGCCTGTCTAACTCGAACCTCCACCTCGCCGCCTCTCTCGGCCACGCCGACGTCGCCCGCGTCCTCGTCGCCCTCGCACATGAGGAGCCCACCCCAGCTCTCAACGAGCTCCAGCAGACCGCGCTCGCCCTCGCCGCCGCCGCCGGCCACACCTCCGCCGTCCACTTCCTTGCCGAGCGCTTCCCCGCCTGCATCCTCCGCCGCGACGCAAAGGGCCGCGACGCAGTCATGGAGGCCAGCCGCAACGGCCACGACACCGTCCTCCAGCTTCTCCTCACGTACGCCCCGGGTGGGCACGAGGCCGCCGTCCAGAACGCCGACCTCGACGGCAACACGGCGCTGCACTTTGCGAGCAGCAACGGCAACCTCCTGGTCCTGCGGACGCTGCTCGCCGCGGGCGCCGACGCCGAGCGCAGGAACGCCTGGAGCTGGACCGCCATCGCGTACAGCGCCACGGTCCAGGCCGAGGTCTACCTGCGGGGCCTCGTGGCGGAGACGGAGCGCAGGCGCCGCGCGGGCAGCGGCGGCAGCGACATGAGAAAAGGTGGTGGCGTGCGGCTGGTTGAGGATGTTGGCGGTGCTGATTGAGAGACATGGGACAGTCTGTAGGGGAGCTGACCACCACAGTTGGGCTCGGACTCGACGACAGGTATGCTAGAGATGGCTGCGGACGAGCTCACTTTGGATCGCTGTGACCCGGCGGCCAAACCATGGCGCAGACGCGTTTCACATCGCCAAGCCGACTCGGTATGAAGCCATGCGCGGATACCGGCAGCGATGGTTGAGCTCCGCAGACACAACCCATATTCTAGAGCGAGGATCTCGATGGAATCTCAGAGTTTCAAGCCATGCCAATCTCGTCCTCGGCCACACCACCACGCGACGACGACGACGACGACGACGACACCTCAGACCAACACGGCGGTCACCGCCTAGAGTCACTCAACTGCGCCCACAGGCCGTGCCAGCGGCGTCAGTGCAATTCCGACGTTAAGACGTCCTGCACGACATGCATGAGAGGATCGTTCAAGCCAGATACGGGCCGCATGGTCTCGAGCAGCATCTGGCGAAAGCTCTGAGCTCGGGCCGGGTTATATTGATGAAAGTAGTGCTAGGAATCTGCCAGCACAAGCATGACTCGTGAGATTTTCGTAGTGAGCTTCCATAGAATACGATATTCTTGGGCCGATCCTCCTATGCACGGCTGCAATCGACCCGAGGCAGTCTCCTATGTGAGCGTGCAATGCTTCGGGCCGATGTGTTGGGGACGATGGCTGCATATTCATACACGTCTTTGACAGCTCAGTGACGCACTCGTCAGGCCACCAGTCACGATTAGTGCCGCTACCGTCCCTGTTAGAGTCAGCGCCAGCACGAGAGCGATGACCGCCACGAGTGCAGCCGCGGCAAGGCCATTGGTCATGATGTCTTTGCCCAGGGGAGATCGTGCCTTCGTCCGTGTCTCCAAACATGGGTATCCCGCAAGTTGGCGGCAGGCGAGCCCTGGACAACGGCGCCGGCCAGCAGACCGAATGTCAGCCAAAAATAGGACCCCGGGAGGCGCGAGGGCGACCGCGTGGTCACTGCGGACTGCGTGGCGGAATAGATCTTGGGAGGGGAGCACTCAGCTGTCGCTGCCGGCTTGGATGGAAGTCTGAGTTGTTCCCGGACATGGTTCTTCTCAAGTTCCGGATCAATGTAGATTATTGTGCGTACTCCTGCCAGAGCAGACGGCCGGCAAGCTGGACACAAGCCTAGGAGGTGTCATAAAACTCGACCTCATTGCGATGAGCACGACCAGAGCCTGTCGCAGCGCCATGCGAGAGGCCCGCCATGTCCAGGTGCTGAGGCTCGCACTTCAACGAGGATTTTAGCCTTCTCCAAGTAAAGCTATGTTGTAATATCTTCATGCCTTTTGCCTCGTGACTTCACATAGCCATTAAGCTGCATCACCACGATGGCGCGTCGCCACAGATGAATCAAGATGGTCTGCCTGAGTCGCAGTCACACGCCCATGATTGTCACGGCACAACAGCACAGTCAACCGCAGCCATGACTGTCCACGCGAATTTGCATATAACACGGCCGCGATCCGCTCTTTTTCCAGTCGCAGGTCCCCTTCGGCACTGCCCTTCTCATCCCTACTTTTCCTACCAGAACACTACTGACCCCTGAACACGATACGACGACAACTACATCCGCACGGGACCAGCAAGTCTCTTTCGTGTACAGCAATCCCCGACTCCGCAGATGTTGTGACTGACCTCGCTCGGTCACTCTAGCCCTAAGCAAACTGGCTTCCCAACACAGCCGCACCACGACCACCGCCACATACACCCAGTCCGACAACCTCCCGCACCCCGCCGTCAGGCTCGTCGTCGGCCAGCACCTCTGGATCCACCCGCAGTGCCGCTCCTTCGCGTGGCTGATAGTCGGAGCGTTCTACGACGCCAAGGGCCGCGAGCTCTGGCACATCGAGCTGCGTCTTGGCGCGGTCAGGATACCACCGAGTTCGTGGTTCGGACGGCTGCTGAGCGAGTACGCTGGCGGACTAGGTATGTTTCTGTCGGACTGTAGAATCTAGACTTACGCTGTGATGGACAAGGCTGACGTTGCGCGCAGTACGACCACCACCTGCTTTACGTACAGAGCAGCGTCAGGGATATTCCAACCCCTTCGATCAGGACGACCTCTCCCGACATCTCTCAACGAACCCTCTCTCACCAGAGCACTTCACCTCAGGAGCTCACACATCAACAACCAGTACATCACCACCACTGCGAATCCAGGACGACCTCCACCTCTCGCGACCAGCCAACCCGCTCGCCCAGATCCATCCAGCCATCACCATCGCAATGGCCGGCAGCGGACAGGGCTGGAACCCTCGCTGGGGCTGGGACGCCGCGAGCAATTCCTCCTCGCCCTTTGGCGTTGGCGGCGGCGGCGGCGGGATGCCCTACGGCTATCCCCCACCCGTCTACTACGGCACCGCCTCCGGCATCCCCAGCATCCCCCCGATGCACCCGGGCGGCCCCGGCGGCGGTCAAGGCCCGACCTACGTCTTCGGCAGCAACCAGCCCCCGCTCCCCGTGTTCCCCAGCCAGCCCGGCGGCGCGCGCCTGCCGAACCCGCACCCCGTGGTCAGCCACGAGACGCCCGCGCTCAACATGACCAACTCGACCGGCGGCGTGGGCTGCGAGCCCGGGTACAACTACTACTTCCCCGCGCTGCACACCAAGATCCACGTCATCAAGTCGCAGTCCCCGCCCTGGCGCCTGCCCGCGGGCATGTCCCTGCACTTTGGCGCGTACCACGTGCCCACGAGCACGACGGTCGCGGAGCTGCTCAAGGGTTTTGGCGCGACCAATAGCGCGGCCAAGAAGAACCGCGTCACCGAAGTGGTGCAGGGCGGCAACGGCAAGTGGTATAAGGGCCTGACGATCGCGGGGGATGATAAAGATGATCTGAAGAAGGGGCTCAAGGAGCTCGGGTGGGATCACACGAGGACGGGGAGGCAGGGGGAGAAGCCGGTTGTTTGGCTGTGGATCACGCGGGATTGATAGAGGAGAAAGATGAGGGGTGGCGATGGTGTGCAAGTATATATGTTATGCACCAGTTGCTGCGGCGTGCAATGCGAGACGTTTTTTTTTTTTTTTTTTTTACCTTTTTGACTTTTTCTTTTTCTTTTCTGGGCGGATATTCAGCCTTGTTTTTCGGAGGGGTCCAGGGACATTTGTTTCACAATCATTGAGGAATACTTTAGTTGGTTGTCGGTAGGAACAAGCCTTTCCCAATGCAAGCGTTGTCTTACCAATTCATCATGTGTAAAAAGCAAAAAATAAAATGTATGAGTGTCACGTAAGCTTCAACAGTCACTGCTTGGCAAGCACCTTCCTGCTGCACACTACCCCTGCGTATTTACAAACTAGAGTCTCTGGCCAATGAAACAGAAGCTCAGCGCCAAGCATAGACGAAAGAGGACTAATACGCCGCTGTCCCGAAGTCAAAATTTTGGAACCGTCGTGCTATCACATGGTTTCAATCCATGCTTTTCCTCTCTAATATTTCCTTTCGTCTCACGTCCTTGCAAAACCCTGCCGTGCTCCACGAAGGTGTGAAAAGCATATGATCTCCGTCTATCGGGAATCTTCAGCGCGGCAGAGCCCGGTCACGGTGTCCTGGCAACCAAAATTCCCGAGGATCGCGTGTGCCCAGACACGTAGGCGTGGTTCTATGGAAAGGCAGGTGGTCTTTTCACAGCTCGCACTGGACAGCAGTAGGGCTGGGATCAGGATGAAGGGAGGAGACATTTCAGTAGCTGTGCCATTAGGAAAATCATTTAATCAGACGTGCTGCAGCTTCGACGTGTAAGACTTCGCGATTTCAAATATCACTCAATCTGCCTTTCAAGCGAGAACAATTCAGGCTGATTCGACATGAGGGAGGTGATGGAAGACTGCTCTTGGTGTGAGATCTGCTCAGGCTAGGAGGACATCGTTGTGGAAGCGATGGCTACATCACCTTTTTTTTTGTTTTTTGGCAACAGACACAGTAGCACAAATGGGGTGTTTGTTTTATTGGCTTCTATCAGATCACGCCGTCTACTACGATCAGTGTCCTCGTGCTAGGCGCTAGTCAAGCAGTTGTCATGACATGAGACCCCAGACAACTGGTGTTCCAAAAGCGCTTCGCTCGCCCGCTTCTAGCCAGATACCCTTTTCCCGGTCCCTTACTGCCCCTTCGCCTTCGCGGCCGCGAGCTGCGCCGAGGCAGCCTTGACCTTCTCCATGTCGACAAAGTCGCTGAAGAACGCGCCCATGTAGTCCGCCTTGCCCACGGGCACGCCCCTGCTGCGGAGGATCCCGTACGCCGTCGTCAGGTGGAAGTACGCGTTGGGCAGCATCATGCCCTCGACGAGCTGCTTGCCCGTCACCTCGACGGCCAGCGGGCCGTACTCGACCTTGATGGTCGCCGCGGCCTGGCTGTCCGCGAAGAGGGAGCCTGCCGCCGAGCTGTCGGCACCGGCGGCAGCGGTGAGCTCCCCGATCGCGTCGTGCAGGTACGCCAGGCACTGTGCAAAGGTGGTCACGTTCTCCGCGCGGACGGGGTCCACGGCGGGGCTGCGCCCGCCGTCGCGCAGCCGCGCGAGGGTCTGGCTGACGTTCTTGCGCAGCTGGAAGAGTTGCTCGTGGAAGGGGTACATGTCGTCGACCAGCCGGGCGGTGACAAGGTCGGCCTCGGAGATGCCGTCCGGGTGAGCGGCGACATGCTGCTGGGCCTTGGTGGTGATGTGGATGGCCGTCTTGACGGTGCGGAGGAGCGGGAGGTAGGCGAGGTCGTGGAAGGTCACGGCGGGGGTGGAGGAGGTGGCCATGGCTGCTTCTGTGGTGGTAATGATCTGGGGTCTGGAAGGGCTGATAGGACAAGATGGGAGTGGTTGGATGGTGTGATTGAGAGACGGGATGAGCTGACGATGTTGCGGATGTTGTATTTAATGGCTCTGCCGCGCATCAGGTCTCGGATGGTGGGCTGTCCCACATGATCCACAAGCCACCGTCACCCCCCCACGGACGAACCCGCCGCCGCCGCACGGCCTGGCATCGCGGGGCCGCAGCTTGGCGGCGGAACTCTGGCGCCGAGGCGGCGGCGAGGCTCAGCGTGGCCGGTCTCGCGCCCCGGCCGCAGTTGCGTCTGGTGTGGGGTTCCTGCCAGGCAACGGCGCCAGGGCGCCCCGACAGCCGCCACCGCCGCATGCCCGCCTGGAAAAGTCGCCGAGGCGCGCCAGGGCCATGCCCTGCTTACACATGCGAGATTTGTCACCTTGGGTGCAGTGGACAGGTGTTCTGAGTGCATGGGGCCATGCAATCTGTTTTCATACTATGATGCTGCTTCCCACGTGGCTCGTGGCATGCTCTCGGACAAACCCCTGGACCTGCCTACGCCTTGTCACTGCCCGGCACGTTCACTTCCACGAGCGTCGGCGTGTTGCTAATCCCACGCTTCACCGCCTCGGCCAGGATCTCCTCCGTCGCGGTCGCCCCTATCCTCGTCACGCCCAGCGACATGACGTACAGCACATCATCTAGCGTCCTGACCCCGCCCGCCGCCTTGATCTGCACCTGGGGGCCGACGCTGTCCCGCATCAGCTTGAGGTGCGCAGGCGTGGCGCCCTTGTAGGTGTACAGCCCGCTGGGCTGCTTCACGAACCCGTACCCCGTCGACGTCTTGACGAACGCGACCGACAGCACCGAGCAGATGCGGCACAGGTGCTCAATGTGCGTCTCCGACAGGTAGTCGTTCTCAAAGATGACTTTGAGCACGGCGCGGCGGTCCTTGACGACGGCCTCGTTGATCTGACGGATCTCGTTGGTCACGTACTCCCAGTCGTGACCAAGCACCTTGCCGACGTTGACAACCATGTCGATCTCGTCGGCGCCCGCCTCCACGGCCTCCTGCGCCTCGGCGACCTTGATAGCTGTCGTGCTGTTGCCGTGCGGGAAGCCGATGACGGCGCATACAAGCACGCTCGAGTCGGCGAGCACCTCCTTGGCCACGGGCACGCTGTAGGGCTTGACGCAGGCGGCCCCGACGTTATGCTTCTTGGCAATCTGCAGGCCCTCATAGATCTGGGCGTCTGTCATCGTTGGGTGGAGGAGCGAGTGGTCGATGAGCTTTGCTATCTGGGGCAGCGAGACGTGCATCGTATCTGGTGAGGCCATGTCGGTGCTTGGCGCCGTCTGAGCTGTGGTGCAAGTGATGGACAGGCTGAGGTTCGTATGATTAAATACTCGTATGGCAATCGATGGCGTTGAGTATCACAGGCGTCTTGATGTTTCTGTTGGGAATGTGATTGCGCAAGCAGTGAGACCCTTGGGGCAGGGGCGGGTAAGCTTAAAGAGCTCTGATCCACTGGAGCGGGGAAGCTACCTCATGACGAAAGGCGGCCGGCTGCGCCTGCCGTGCGGTCGGGCGGCGCTGCAGCACCATGCAGGAACGCCACGAATGTCGCCAGTGGCGTACCTCAACTCAAAGACGGAGGCGGGACTTTGTCATGCCGCACAATCTCACCCCCAGAGCTGCTGCATGTCGAACCAGTTCGACGACGTCCCGAAGTCGAGCGTGCCGTCCAGGACCGCGTCGACGGCGCCAATGTCAAAGGTAGGATCCAGATGCCCGAAGACGTCAATGTCCCGGCCGTCCAGCATGTTGTTGCTGTGGCCGTTGTTGTAGCTCTGCGCGTGGGCCGGTCGCATGTTCGGATCGACATTGCCCAAGCCCTCCCCAGTCCCGCCGATGCTTGCCGTTCGGCCAGGCATCGGGGCCGCACCTGCCGTGCCCTCAATGTTGGCCATCCCGCCGTTAGCCGGCACTCCCGGGGATCCAGCGCCATTCTCCCGCACCATCCCGGGCGTGTTGGCGTTGTGATTGTGATTGTTCATCTCCCCCTCCATTAGACTTGCCGTCGCCTTGTCCATCTCCCGCAGCGTCTTCTCCGCCATCCCCGCAAGTGACTTGGCCGTCCAGAACGCGTCGCCCAATGCTCGCAGCATAACCGTGTTCTCGCGGAACGCCCGTCGCCCGCGGTGCCGGAACATGGGCACGCTGCTGAACCGCATCTTGCGGTAGGCCACGCTCAGCGATAGCGAGACGGCGTACGGGATGAAAGGCAGATATGCGAGGCAGCCTTTGAACTCGTCTCCGACGATCGAGGCGATGCGGTCGGCAGACAGGGAGCGCCGGCTGTTGGTGGCGGGCGCGGGCATGGCTGACTCTTTCGAGCCGTCTGGGTATCGGCATGACAGGATTGCGACGGCATGGTAGAGAACTTCGAGTGTTGCTGTGGGCAGACGAGTGAGCAGAAAAATATTAGAGGCAGATCAGACTTCCACATACCCAATGTCGCATCGGTGACCTTGTTGGCGTCCGCATCGATGATGAGCTGCTCGAAGATGGGCATCTCCACAATCAGCGGTTCCCGGACCTTGACGATCGGTCGGTAAAGCGCGAATACCTCATCCATCAGCCGTATAATCGTGAGCAGCAGCCGGAACGTCGGGGCTTGCCGCGCAATGGCCTCGCTCAGATCCCAGCCAAAGTCCCGCTCGTGCATGATGGTGGCGCGGCCGTAGAACGCCGCGTTCATCCTGTCGAGCGCCCACAGGCAGCAGAAAACCGTGCACGTCTCGCGCTGCCGGGCTGTGTCTTTTTCTCCGAGCTCCAGATGCACGCCGAGAGTGATCATCTGGTGCACGGCATGGCTGTGCAGGAGGGCTGGGAGGTCGGCGTCTTCAGGGCCAGGCGGGTGCATGTACAGGGAGAAGACGAGCAGAGTACGCATGTACAGCATCCTATCGGTCAGTATCCCCGCGTCGAGAGCGCCCTGGACCGCGGCAGATAGGGAGGCGCAGAACGTGCTGCAGTCCAGGACGTCGGTGCTGTTTCCGAGGCGGAGGTGCTTGGCGGCAGCGGGGTCGGATGCAGCAGCGAGACTGACGACTTGCTGGACGACAAACTCAGCGGGCTGGTCGAGGGGCTGCTGGCGCAACAGCGGCTCGGACAGGGCCGGGAAGATGGGGTCCAGCTTGGTGAGATAGATCTGTCTCAGGGCGGCGTAGTCTGCAGGAGGAGGCCGGCACGTGAGGCAGTGGTCTCGAACGTAGCCCTGGACCATGTCTTGAAAGGCACGATGGGGGCCACCGAGACGAGCTCGAGACAGGCTGGCAGGGCCGCCGTTCCCGGTCGTAGTGCCAGAGCCCTCGCCGCGGTCTGCCTGATGGTTCTGCCAGACGCCAACGCCGCCGCGCGAGCCGTCGCGGTTGGTCTGGGGGCTGGTGGCCTCGATGAAGAGGCCCTCGGGGTTTGTGTCACCCACGAAGCGGTTGGGCCGGACGCTGTGCAACGGCGGAAGGCTCGGCCTCGCGCGGCCATTTTCCCACGAGAGCCGGTCCTGTGCGTCAAAGGGCCGCTGGGCCGCCAAGCTGGGGATGGCAGCCGGGGCCGGCGACGCGAGTGGGGCCGGAGTGATGCCCTTGTCCCGTGTCGATGTTACCGGCGACTTCCACGACGGGGCCTGCCAAGCGGAGAAGCCGTCGCCGTGGGTGGTGGTGAGGGGCTGCCGCTGGACGGGTATGGGCGCGGGCGCAGACGACCACTGTCGCGCCCCCTCCTCCTTGGGCGGCGACTCGCGAGCCTCTGGAGCGGCCGCGTCGTTGTCGACGTGCTGGCAGCGCTTCTTGCGGCGCCGGCACGGCTCGCAGGCCTGGCTGACCTGCTTGCGCTTGCGGGGCAGGCCCGACGCGTCGGATTCGATGAATTTGAGCATTCCGGCGGCGTGGGCCATGGTGTATGCCGCGCGGCGGCTCCGCGCGCGTATGGGAACCGGGTTGGACGGAGTTGTGAGGGAGCAGCTTTCGTGGGGACGGCTGAAAAGCTCCATCCTGCAGGTGGGAATTTGACCTTGAGCTGGTGCAAGGGCGGACCTTCCCAAAGAGGCATGGCGTCACTGCGCAGTCGCACGTTCGTTGAAGGCAAACTGAAGAACCCATGTTGTCTCATCTCGATGCGACATGCAGCATCTGATGTCTGGTTCTGAGCAAAATCGCTGTGCGCGAGCAAGGACAGGTCTGGAATCTATCAATACTTGATAGCAACTACACCGATGCGAGATCCTCACCCCGCGCGTAGCCATACGGCCAGTGTCATCCGTCCCTCCCCGGGATCGTCATCCCCGCAATGTCGTACAGCACGAAATGCGCCGCCACTCATGCCTCCAAGACAAGCTCGGCCGCCGCCATCTCCCCCACACCATCTCCGGACTTGAGCGGAGTCTAGCATTCCCGAGTTCGCCGGCTGCCTCTGGATGCTCATTTCCTAGACGGGCAGCTCCGCCTTGAAGATATGCCTCTAGGTTTGGACAATATATAATGTCTGGAGGGTCCAGCCTCCAAGTGGCTTGGCCTCCTCCAAGTGTCAAGAGCGTCATCTCAACAGCCCCGTACATTGCCGACACAGTCTGACGAGATGGCACTACACACCACTGGCGCAGCGAGGTCGTTGGCGGCCGTCGGTCGCCTCTCAATACCTCGTCATCAGGCCAGACGGTCCATCAGAGCCCTGTCATCCCGCTCACCCCCAGCTCATCACACTGCCCAGAGTCGCAAGATAAATATGGCGGCCGTCTCCTCCCAGCCACCAATAGCATCTCAGCCTCACCCTGTACCACAATCCAAGATGGACACAAAGCGCGAAGGAGACATTTCCGACGCCTTCTTCTCCCTCTCCCATACCGGGCCCCGCCCACCACTACCCGATCGTTTCCGCGAGCTCAAGCAGTCCCTCATCGCCGGCCATGAGGACCGCGTGATCAAGAGCTGGGGTCAGCTCCTCGACGACATCCAGCAGGAGAGTGCGCTCGTGGAGAAACTCGGGCCGGCGATTGTGCCAAGCATCGAGTTTGCGCATCTCGATCGAGACATGGCCAACCTCAGAGCCGAGATCCAGAAGAGAGGCGTGGCGGTCGTCAGAGGTGTTGTGCCCGAGGATGAGGCGCGGGGCTACAAGTTCCAGCTTGAGGATTACGTCAAGCAGAACCCATCTACCAAAGGTACATATCCCTTGCAAGATTTCCGTGGTTCCACGGCGGCAAGACCAAGTCACTGACAACAATGCCTCAACCTCGCAGCTTTCCCTCAAAACGACCCCCAGGTCTACGAGCTCTACTGGTCATCCCCACAACTGCGTGCACGCAGCCATCCGAACCTGCTCCGCGCATCGCAGGCGCTCATGGACCTGTGGCACTCGTCGGACCCGACGAGCGTCGTCTCCCTCGCACAGCCAATGAGCTACGCAGACCGCCTGCGCATCCGACAGCCAGGAGACGCCAGCTTCGCGCTGGGCCCGCACATTGACGGCGGCAGCGTCGAGCGGTGGGAGAAGCACGGCTACGGTGTTGGCGAGACATACGACCCCATCTTCCAAGGACGCTGGGCCAGCGACGAGGCCCAGAAGTCGGAAGAGGACATCCAGACCGGAGGCCGCAACTACGACCCGTGGGACATCAGCGGCCGCGTCGACGCTGTCATGAACAACTACCAGGGCCTCGGCGCGTGCTCGGCATTCCGCATGTTCCAGGGGTGGTTGAGCATGAGCCGCACGGCGCCGCGCGAGGGCACGCTCATGGTGAACCCAATGCTCCGGCAGGCCATGGCGTACGTGCTGCTGCGGCCGTTCTTCGAGCCCGTGCTCAAGAGCGTTGCAGAGTGCGGCGGGTCCCGCGAGAAGTTCCTAGCCAAGGAGAACTGGCGGTTCATGCCCGCGGGAGAGTCGATGAACAGTGACCTGCAGGGCGCGGTGCCGAGCCACGGGCAGGAGCTCACAGACGAGCTGCACCCGCATCTGCGGCTTGACCAGACCATGGTGCACGTTCCTGAGATCAAACCTGGCGATTTCGTGGTGTGGCATTGCGACAGTAAGTTGAAACTATTCTGTGACGACGTTCTGGCAAGCAGCTTTACTGACAACTTCCGTATCTAGCCATCCACGCGGTCGACAAGGTGCACATGGGCACCTCCGACTCCAGCGTGCTGTACATCCCCGTGTGTCCCGTCACCGAGCGCAACGCAGAATACATGCTGCGCCAGCGCGACGCCTTCCTGAGCGGCACCCCGGGGCCCGACTTCCCTGGTGGTAAGGGCGAGAGCGAGCATATCGGCCGCCCGACGGAGGAGTTCCTGCACAAGGTCGCTGGCGACGCAGGGCTGCGGGCATTCGGCTTCCAGAGGCTGGCATCGCAGAGTGGTGATGCTTCGGAGGGCGCGAGGAAGGCTATCCAGGCTGCGAACCGGGTTCTGGGTTTCTGATTTTTGGTTGATACGGCGGCAGGCATGGGTGGAGGTAACTCCCAGCGGCGTTCTGGGTCGCGATTTGATACCTGGCGACGGCGTTGTGTTCATAGCTGGAGGGGTGTGAGCACATATTTTGTGCGGCTGCACATCCGGGCACTCTTTCTCCTGCTTTGGTCTTGCGTAGCATCTCCACTGCTATCATGGTGCGTGTTCTGTCCACCTTGAGCGCCCTGCATATGAAGAAATCGGCAAGCGGCTGCGCTATAAAGCGAGTATATCGCAAATCCTTTCACCACAAAACCTGATGCCAGATGTGATTGTCCAAGTGGTGGATCACCAAAATGTTCAGCCCGCGTGCTTCGTCCCTGATCGGGACTCACCAGCTGTGCGTGGCTGGTAGATCTATCAGCCCGCGATAGCCACTGCCGCTGCTAATCTAGCTCGAGGCTATCTTCACGACAAGCATGGCTTTTCATCGGCCCCATGTGGTGGGGAGCCCGACCTTCGGCCTGGGGCGTCTAGCAGCAGACTTGCCGACCATGTACAGAAGAAGTGAAGAGCTTTGCATGCAGTGGGCGTGTCCGAATATAGACCGAAAGGGGGGCTCCCCGCCCGGACCGGGTGTAATGGTTGTGACCTGAGACGATGCGGGAGCCTTCAAGCTCGTAGGGCAAGATGCTTAACGCAGCCGTCGGAGCAAGCGGAGAATCGTGCTGGGCAGGGTTCACGAGACCTCGAGGCGTCATAAGATGTCTCGTCGCTTGCGCCATGGGGACGGACAGCGATCGAGCATCGGAAGACTGGCGTCGAGTTCATCCGAGAGTCGTCGAAGCCTGCCTGAGATCGAGGCTGTGGATGTGTTCTAGGGTGTCGAAAGTGCCCTCGCATCACAGCCCTTACGGCCAGGTATACACATCCCCTTACTCAAGAAGCCCACAGCCAACGCGGTTCCAGTACCGATAGCGTCAGACCGCAAAAAGTGACCGAGCGAGGTTATATCCTGTGCTCGTCATCGAGGCCTTGGCTGCCCAAAGTTTACCGCCTCTCTGTCTTACTCTTGGTCGTAGTCGTCGGTGGCGAGGGGCCGTCTGGGCCGCTAGGTCGTCCTCGCGCCTGGTTGCGTAGCTCGTCTACAAAGTGGCCGAAGAAACCGCTCGCGCTCTGCTGGTCGGGGTCCCTCGACGCCTCGCCCGGGCGTAGCGGCTCGTGGGGATTCCGGCCGTGGCGGTGCTCGTTGACGCGGTCGTGGATGCTGCGGACGCCACGGTGGAAGGCGGGCGAGCGGAGGATCTGGGCGACGATGTAGTCCTGCAGGGGAGTGGTCAGTTTCAACAGGGTCTGCCGGGTATGAGTTCAAGGTAAGAGGAGGGTACCTCGGCGGCAACGACCATTCGCAGGATCAGATTCCAGGGCGCCATGTCGTTGGAATCTTGCTGACCAGTGGGCCTAGTCTGTGAAGCTGGGCGGGTGATTCGTGGGCGGTTTCAGGTATTCCGACTGGGAGCATGAGGTTGCGTTGGAGGTGAAAGTTGGACGGCTCATCGCGGAGGCGACATCGATGGAAAGTGATGACTAAAAAGACCCTGGAACCCCACCTCGAACCGGCCGCGCAGCCGGAATCGCCACCCGGGATAGCACGCTGCTAAAGCACAAGTGCCATCTATCGCTCGCACAGAACCTGGGAGACACACGTTATCTAAGAGCTACGAGCACCGTTGTGAGATTACTGCCAGCCTGAAAGCAACAGCCCTGGTGCGCACGCGAGCCGAGACTTGTGCGAATGCAAATCTGAGATCCAACAGGCATTTGGCTTATCCGAGATCGCGTAGCAAGCAAGACCATGCTCGTGGAAGTTGATTGTGAGCATACCATAGGTACCTTACCGAGCAGGGTATTACTTCAGGTCCTGCGGTTCTGCCCCATGATCGATTTCGGACGACATGCAAAAGTTGTCGGGGCTGGCATCGAGCAAGCTAGCGGCACCCCTGCGGCACCCACGTTGCGCGCCAGCGCGGCTGTCACAGCAACGCCCGTCAGGGGTCAACAGCCCAGATCCACACAAGCTCGAAACTCGTTGCAACCCAAGATCTGTATGTTTCGAGGGTTGACGCTGCTCCAGTGTGTCTATCCTATTGTCAAAGGCGTGTGCAGAGTCTGTACGTGCATCTTTGATGCCGCCTAGACAATATAAGAGTCGCGAGGAAGGAGCAATACATCCCTTCTGAGGTATGCCTGGCAACAGAGGAATATCGGGCAGACACGCAGGGCTGGTTCTGCCCGCCGATCTCCCAAGTAGCAAACCAGACCAGGCCACGCCGTATCCAGCTCTATGCTACTACGTCGCTATGTCGATTCTGCTCAGCAATGTCGGATTAGATACCTTGGGGTAGGTTGCCAAATGTCAAAGTGTGCCGGCGGCAGTCCTCCGTAGCGCCGCCTGCAGGTGGTTGTTTGGGCAGCCCGTCATTGTCGCGCAGCCCACTTCAGCACCAGGATCAGCCAGCCCACTTGGAGCACCCTGTCCAAACATTCAGACCTCCCGACATCCCTCTCGTCGCATCGCGGCTTCCGCTCCTTTCTCTCCGCTCTCTCTCACCACCAGAGTATCACAAAACAAGCGACAACCTAACCCTGTCCGTGACGCACAGTGACATCCCTCCAGGGACCGCGCGCCAGGTCCGCAGGCGCAGGCCGACACGATCCACACAACACACAACACACACACATGACACAAGCCCGTCGCAATGGCGGATGACGACGGCCACGGGGGCGTAGAACTCAGGCCGAAGACGCCGCGCAGAGACATCCAGCAAGAGTCGCACACCCCAGACCACACCAGCGACGGCTCCCAATCGCCGGCGCCCACCGACGAGAGCGCGGAACCGAGTCAGGCGGCGACGCAGGCATCCCCCCCACCGCCCTCGCGACATCCCGACAGCAGCATCATCGAGACGACCCGTCTCGAGCCCCACGGCGAGCAGCACCTCGACTCCTTCACCGAAGAGCAGAGGATACACGACCACCTCCAGGATGTCGAATCCAGCTTCCTCCCGCCCATCTCCCCGATCCAGATCGCGACGCGGCCCGAGGACGCCGTAGACGACACATACGTGTTCGATGCCTCGCCCACGAAGCGACCCCAGCCGCCCCAGACACTACAGCCCGTGGTAGAGGCCGATACGACGGCAGACCTCTCTGGTGCCGACGAGCCGCCGCCCGATCAGCATTCAGCCACGAGTACTAAAGGCACCCCGACGACCAGCCACGAAGATGTAGGCCAAGACAGTCTCCTAGCACCCCTGCCGGCCTACGAGGATGACCTGGATAACTCGGGACTGGACCGCCTCTCCGAGTTACCCAGCCGCCGTCACTCAGACAACCATCCGACACCGAGCAAGGGCGACTCGAGCAGCCTGAACGATACAGCAGCGCTGGAAACCATGTCGTCCTCCCCGACCGCTGCCGCTGCCGCCCGAACGATATCAAAATCCATATCCATGGCCACGATAGTGCCCTCGAAGGATGAGACGAGTAACCAGGAGTCTACAGAAGACGACGCTGGCTTCGACAGCTCCGTCCTGATAACGAGGGACGACGCAGATGCTGGTGCCACCCCAGGCAACGCTCTTAAGACGGGCAAACGGCCTCGGTTCTTGCGCAGTAGGAATGCCAGCCAGCGGTCGTCGACATCGTCGTTCCTCACAGGCGATGATCTCGAGAACGAGTCAACGATGGGGATCGACGGAGATCTGCTCCCCTCGGCCGCCAGCGTTGCTCCTCGCGGGACCTTGTCACGGTCGGCAAGCAACGTATTGTCACGAACAATCAGCCTGGGCAGCATGGCTTCGGGCATCGATGATTATCCCGACAACGGCCGGGGGGAGCACCTGGAGCCACCCCTGGAGGAAGACGAGCTCACACATCACGACATCCTCGCAACTCCCAGAGCCAACAAGCTGGTGGCGCCTACGGATACAGTCCTTGCTAGGAAGGTGCGCAATATCCAGGTGCCCGACAGCATCGCGCGGGAGTACAAGTCGAAGGGCGGATTTGCAACACCGTTCCGGGCCAGTAGGAATGTCTCAGACGCTACGCCCTCGGTCGCAGGAACCGTCTCTCGTGGTGGCAAGAACCTGACGCTGAAGGAACAGTCCAGCACGATCGAGCGCCTATCCAAGGAGAACTTTGACCTCAAGCTCAAGGTCATGTTCTTGTCCGATCGGCTGGATAAGCTGTCGCCCGAAGGCATCAAGGAGAGTATGCAGGAAAACGTCGAGCTCAAGACCTCCTTGGGCATCCTTCAGCGTGATAACAAGGTGCTCCGGCGGCGGGTGAAGGAGCTCGAGAAACGGCTTAAGGATGACCAGGACCGGCCCAGCACCGCCCGGAGTGGCTATTCGTCGGACGGAGGCACAGCAGGTGCCAACGATGACCAGGCCAGAGAGCGCGAGGAGGAGCTCATCTACTTGCGAGAACGTGTCGAGGAGTACGTCACGGAGATTGAATACCTACGGAACGAGAGTATGGTCGACCAGGCCGAGAAGCGGAAGCTGGCAGAGACCTTGAAGTCCTACCGAGACTACACGGGGGATCGTGCCCACGAGCACCTGGGCAAGGACGAGGAGGTCGAAGTATGGAAGGAGCTGTTCGAACAGGAGACCGTGAGGCGCGAGCAGGTCGACGAGGACAATCGCAAGCTGCGCGAGGAGCTCTTCCGGCTCAAGCAAGGCACGCCCGGCTCGAGCGCGCCGTCCGGCGCCCTGCATCACACCACAAACATTTATAACATCACCCGAAAGGGCCGACCGACATCACCGACTCGTTCACGCCCGGGGACCGGCCACTCGGCCGAAATTGAGCGCACCAACTCCTTCAGCCAAGCCGACACACTGATGGAGGACTACCGGCGTGAGAACGAGCAGCTGCGGCACGAAATTGGCGAATTGAGGAGGGAAGTGGGCGCCCAGACGTCAATGCTTACGTCACGCAATCGCGAGAAAGAGCGGCTATACCAGGAGATCGAGGACCTCAAGCTGTCTCAGCGCCGGGGTGGCGCAGCTCCCTCGACAATTGACAGTCTGCTGGACCGCTCTGCGTCCCGCGCTGGTGCCCACGATCGACCTGGGTCCAGGCATAGCGGTGGCACGCGGCTGACCGTGACTGAAGAGGACCCCCACCGCGAGGAGCTGGAGAACAAGCTGGCCGAGTCTCGAGACAAGATCAACGAGCTCAAGCTGCTGAACCAGGACCTCCAGCGCGACACCCAGACCGCACTGGAGGAGATGGAGACGCTGCGGGCAGACGCCATGCAGCTGAAGCAGGAGTGCGATGCCCTGCAGGAGGAGCGGGACGCCATGGAGCAGGATATCCTCGTGATGCAAAGCGAGCGCGACGAGGCTCTGCAAGAATACTCGACACTCGACTTCGACTTCAACGCCTTGCAGAAGGAGGCCCAGGACACCCTGTACGAGCTCGAGGATCAGACAGAGCAGCAGGCGGCAGAGATCGAGCGGCTGCAGCTGGAAGTGCAGGAGCGGTCTGATAACTTCGCCGCTCTGCAAGATGAGATGCGGAGTTTGAGCGAGGCGCTCGCCGGTCTTGAGGATGAGCAGGAGAGCAAGCTCAAGAACATCCAGCGTCTCGAGGCCGAGCTCTCGGATGCCAACAAGGAGCTCGAGGAGCTCGAGGCCAAGCTTGTCGAGTCGAACGACAAGGCCGAACGACTAGGCGTGCAGCAGGAGTCGAGCCAGGACGAGATCGCGTTCCTTCGCGAGGAACAAGAGGGCGACAAGATCCGCATCGGTGACCTCGAGGCATCTCTTGCATCTGTGGAACAGGAGCTGAGGGACGAGCGCGATCGGGCCAAGGAGCTGGACCAGCGACTCGCAAGGGAGCGCCACCAGCGCGAGCTAGTCGCCGACCGCGAGAAGGAGGAGGTGCAGCAGTTTGTCAACGAGCTCAACCGCGAGGCGTCGTCTGCCAAGGACGAGGTTCGGAAGTTGCGTAAGAGCTTGTCCAGCCGCGAGGTAGAGGCGACCGAGTGGAAAGAGCGGCTGATGGAGCTGGAGAACAACTTGCGCGAGGCCCTGGGTGACCTGAACGGCACCCGGTCTAGTCTGCTCAAGGTGGGTGCCTATTTGATCGCTGTTTACAACTTCCTGCTGACAATAATCCTAGTCCATCGCCAAGCTGCAGCGCGAGCTCGAGAACACGGTGCGCGAGCTCGACACGACCAAGGCGGCTGCGGCCGAGAAGGAGAGGATGATCAAGCAGCGAGATGGGCAGCTCGAGAGCCACGGGCTCGAAGTGCGCAAGCTCGGCGAGATGCTTGACAAGGAGAGGCAAGCACACCGCAACACTAAGAACCACTACGAAACTTTTCAGCGCACGCACTCGCACGTGTCGAGGACGGTCACCTCGCAAGACTCACGCATCTCCGAGCTCGAGGGCAGCCGCAATGCCGACAAGAAGCGGCTCTCACAGCTCGAGGCGCAGTTCAGGGACCAGCTGGCGGAGCGTAACAACCTCCTGCTGGTACTGTGGACTCGACTGTCCTCCATCTGCGGCAGCGACTGGGCGCACAACAACAGCCTGATCAATGGGAAGGCGCTGCCCTCGACAGAGTCCATTGGGACGATGCTGCCGGGCTTCTCCAAGAACATCCTCGGGGCGATCAAGATGATCGAGAACATTGTGAACAACTTCCACACGCGTGCCAAGTCGATCGAGCGCGAGCTCTGGAAGGAGTACCAGTCGCTCGAGAGCACTCTGGACGCCAAGAGCAAGAAGCTCGAGCGGCTCGAGGTCACGGTGCGGTCCGGGGTGGCCTCTGGCAGCTTTGACGCGCAGAACAAGCTGACGCAGCTCGAGACGGCGTACCGCGCCCTCAAGATTGAGAACGCGACACTGCAGCGCGCCCACGACGCGAGGACGCGGGGCGGCGGCTACTTTGGCAAGCCGGCCAGTAACGATGGCAGCGACGACCACCGAGAGGTCGGCAGCCCCTCGCCTGCCATACCAACAGGGCCCATGCGCCGGTCAGAGTCGATGACGCCGCGCAGCAGGATACCGCAGCTGGACCCGAACGTCTCGGCGACCCGCAGGAGCAGCAGCCGGCCGGGTGGCAACATGACGCGGAGCGTGACCATGGGCGCAACCGAGATGGAGCGGCTGGGGACGGCGTCGAGCGGACTGGCGAGCGCGGTGGGCGGCGGCGCGGGCGGTGGCGGCGACAACGACGTGCGGTGGATGTTCCGGCTGCGGGAGCTCGAGGCCAAGCTCAAGCAGGAGCGCGAGGCCCGTAACATGGACCGCGCGGCGGCGCGCCAGCGGATCCAGGACAGCGAGCGGCAGAATGGGGAGCTCGCGGCCGAGCTGAACCGGGCGCGGCGCAAGGCGGGGGCACCCTCTGATTAGGTGTGGGTGTAGGGGTCCCTGGACGGGAGGGAGCTGTATGTTTGTGCATTGTATTTGCGAGGTTTGAGAAGCGAGCGAGCACGGTGACTGTGTCCGGGCGTGGTGTTCTGGTCACAGCTTGTACATATCTATTTATGGGTTAGAAGTTAGACTCTCTGGCTCTTTGACGGGAGAAGAGCTGGCATGATGAAGCGAAAGTGTGTCTATGGTTCACAGTTTGTCTCGATTTCCCTCTGTATCGCACTTTTTGTTGCACCTTTCCTGCAGGTCAGATGGTTTGCCTGACTGTCAGCTCACGTCACCTCTCCTCTTGGCCCCCTCTCCATCCCCGTCCCAAGCAAACACAGGGACCATGAAGATCCCGTGAGATCCAGGCCAGGGATCCCAAGTCGCACGGAGATTGGTGGGTCGCGCGGGAGGTGGGAAACGCCCGAGAGTGCGAGCAAGCGGGGCCGCTGCCTCGGCCGACATTCAAAAACATCCCAGGGTCCCTGCCCACCGTGAGCTGTCAAGCTACCGGCCTCCTCGTGCCTTTTCGCCCACCGTCTCACATACGATTGCCAGCACTGGACTGAAAGGCTCTGGAGGAACGGAAACGCAAGACCAAGGTCTCGAGCCATCTCAAGATGGCTAAAACCCCGGCGGCGTTCCGCGCCCGGCCCATCGCCGCCACGCTGCTCTTCACCACCCTCTTCGCCGGGTTCGCCAGCTTCGGGTGGTGGTACAACAAGATCTACCAGGCCACGGCGCCGTTCGCGAAGGACTTCATGGAGCATAACAACGCGGGCACGCTCGTAGACGGCAGCCCGCTGAAGCGCGTGTATACAGGCCACGGCGGCACGGATGACCTGCTGGCGATGCTGGTGCTGTTCTTCGCGCCGGGGACATACGGGACGCCGGACGGGAAGCGAGCGGTGGCGGGGCGGGTCGTGGCCGAGGTCGTGAGCGGCGACGCGGTGAGGCTGCAGCAGGCGCAGCTGCTGCTGCAGCTCGTGAGCGTGCTGGTGCTGCAGATGGTCGAGGGGTTCAGGGGGCGGAACCGGTGGACGTTGCTGAGCTTGTGAGTTTCTATTCTCTTCTTGCGTAATTAGTCCGTACGGCTTGCTGACACCAGCGACACAAAGCCCCTCGATGTGGGCGTTCCTCTACCAGACCATGTCCGGACAGTGCATCTTCCCTGTGTGGTATGCCATCCACACGCTGCTCTCGCACGGCGCGCCGTACCTGTCCTCCTCCTCCAGCACCGGGCTGGCCGTCTCGCCGGCCCTCGCGAGGGCGTTCCTCCCCGCGTTCCTCGTTCTGTACGTCGTGCCCACGATCGCCATGTACGTCCCGTACGCGGACCCGCTGCGCAACCAGGACGCCACCGCGTTCTGGCAGGCCACGCCGGCGTATGTCAACATCGCGCTGTGGGTGCTGGCACTGACCGTCTTCCGCGACCGCGGCGGTGCTGGTCCTGCCACGACGACGCGCACGGGACCGGCGTCTTCATCGTCGTCATACGCCAAGTACATTATCCGCGCGTACGTACTCGCCTTCGTCGTTGGTGTCGTCACGCAGCTCTGGCTGGTGTGGGCGATCATGACATCCACGAATCCGTCTGTGTCGTTCCGCAGCGTGCTAATCCCGTCGGCGCTGGACCTATCGGACGTCGACTTTGTGCTCGGCACGCACCGCATGTTCCAGTGGGACCACCTAGGCATCTTCGCGTCGACGCTGCTGTGGGCCGTCATGGGGGTGTACGACCTGCAGACGCGCCAGCCGGGCGCATCGGGGGATGTCCTGGTACCGGTCACGACGTTGTTGCTGGGGGCGCTTGTGCTGGGCCCCGGCGCGGCGCTGGCGGCGTTCGGGGTGTGGCGGGAGAAGAGGATCGCGCGGATCGTGAGGGAGGGTGCGGCGAGGAAGGCTCAGTGATGGTGAGAAGCGACGAGGCCGGGTGGCAGCGGGCTCGAGAAGTCATGAACGGCACGCTTGAGATCGTGATGTATGGCGGTTTGCCGGCATGTCTCTGTCCGCGAGGAAAACGTGGGCCAAGCAGCGGCCTCGTACATTTCGTTAGGACAGCAGTTTATGACATCTGGCACGGGAGACTAAAAGTAATTATGAATAATTATTCAGAAACGCTGCAATATTACATATCGATTGCACACTCCACGAAAACCGCCTACCACGCTCTGTCGGCTACCATCTCATGCCTTCGCCCCCTCCCCCTTCGCCTTGGAACTCTTCAGCGCCCGCGCCAGGTCCCCGGCGTCCAGCGTCGTCCTGCCCTCGAAGAACCCGCCCACCGCCTGGTCGATGAGCACCCGCGCCGCCTCGACGTTTGTCAGCGTCGGCCACCCCGTCGCGGCCTTGGACATGCCGCCCATCACGCTGCCCATGAGGCCGGGGCTGCTGATCATGCCGAAGCGGCAGGCGATGGCCTCGGCCGCAGTGCCGCTGGGGTGCTTCGCGGCGAGGGCGAGGACTTGGTTCTCCGTCTCGCCCTGATAGTCGTGCATATGTCAGTACACAAGAGCGGCAAGCCTCGTCGCGAGGTCGAGCGTGAGGTAGAAGAGGAACGCAGCAGAGCATCTACGCGTCTAAACAGCAAAAGAAGAAACTCACCCTCATCAGCATAAACTTGGGCGACCAGAACGGCTTCTTGGTCTGGTCCGGCTCCACGCCCATGCCGCTCGTGTAGACGAAGCGGAAGGGCTGCGAGGCCGACGGGCCGGCCACCCCGGCGTCGAGCATCGCCGTGTACCCCTGGATCGTGCAGGTCTGGCAGACGCGCTGGACCTCGGGGAAGGCGAAGGTGCTGGCCTTGAAGGGGCTCATGCCGACGGTCCTATATTTGGTCAGTTTCATGTGGAAGCGAAATAACACAACTGTGAAGAGCAAGGCGGAGGGCAAGGGGTGGGTGGGGATTTCATGTCCGTCGCATACCAGATACAGGCGTTGGCGCCGGCGAACTTGGCGGTGACGTCGGGCGGGTACTCGCCGTAGTCGGCAATCGTGGCGTTGACCAGCTTGGACGCGTCCGAGCCGGGGAGCAGCTCGGCCTCGGTGAAGCTGACGGGCTTGCGGGCGAGCGCGACGACGGTGGTAATGCTGGGGTGTGCGAGGGACTGCCGGACGGCCTCGCGGCCGACGAAGCCCGTGGCGCCGGAGACGATGATCTTCATTGTTGTTACTTGTGTGCTGTGAGTTCGGGACTGGGAGGCGTTGTGTATAGTGGTTGTCGGTTAGCTGCAGCTGAGTGATGTAGAAGCGAGGGAAGAGCGTGCAGGTGTCGGGATTGTTATGGGACGTTGGAGGCGGATATGGACGTGGAGGTGGAGATGGAGGTCGGGACCCCTGGTCTGCTGAGGGGTCTCAGGGTCGCAATGCTGAGCTGCTTTGCAGGGTTGTACACGAAGAGAGACAGCAGCATTTCTCGAGACTGCGCAGCTGGAGCGGAATGTGCTATTTTCTTCAAGTGTGCTATGGATGCGAATGCGGAGTTGCGGAGTTTGGGTGCCTGCAGGCTGCAAGTCCGCATTGGTCCGCGGGCCGGCCGGCAGTTCCTCCGCCGTCTCGGAGGCCACGAGCACGCACCGAGGGCCTTCGCCGAAGCGGGAGTTCAAGCTCCGCCTCCCGGGGCCGTCGCCGTCTCGGTAGCAACCTTCCACGCCTCCCGACACTGCTCCTCGCTTGCCTCCTCTTTCCCCAACAACCATCCAAACCCCTTCAGCATGTCTACCCTGTTCTTCCACGCGAGCGGGATCTCCGTCAGCTCCGCAAACCCGTGCGGCACGCCCTTGTACGCGTCCAGCCTGGTCTTCACACCAGCCTCCCTTAGCACCTTCTCGAACACGATGCCGTCGTCGCGCAGCGGGTCCTGGCCTGCGACCTGGATGTACGTCGGCGGCATCGTGGCCGCGGCCCCCTCGGTCCCGTAGCCCGGGCAGTACTCGGGCGAACTGGCGTCGTAGCCGTAGTTCTGTTTCACAAACGTGATCGCGTCGGCGTCGATGACGGCGGACTTTGCGTTCTGCCCGCGCGACGTCCACAGGTGCCGGTACTTCTCGGGCACGGTGCCGGCCTCGTAGTACACGGGTATGCTCGTCCACAGGCCAGTCACGGAGAACCTCAGCTTCTCCGCGGCGTCCTCCGCAGCCAGGAGGGCGCTGTTCTGCACTGCGACGGTGGCCAGATTGGCCCCCGCGGAGATGCCGCCCACGACGAAGCCCCGGGTCGGATCGACGTCGCTCCCGAGAGCCGCCAGCCCGGCGTCGCTGGTCAGCCAGGACAGTGTGTCCCACACGTCGCGCGGGGCCTGGGGGAACTTGTGCGCCGGGGCGAGGCGGTACGCGATGCTCACGGCCGTGACGCCCAGGAGGTGCGCCAGCGCGCGGGCGTGCGTGCCGATGTGGCTCCAGTGGCCGAGGGCGAAGCCGCCGCCGTGGATGAGGACGACGAGGGGGTCTTTGGTCGTCGAGGAAGACCTCCGCGGCTTGTACACGCGCACCTCGCTCTCGTGGCCGTCGCGCAATGGCGCCTTGACGGTGTACTCGGTCGGGGTGTCCGGCAGCTGCGGTGTCTGCGGGTTCATGGCCCAGAAGCTGGCTACATCCTTGAAGGGGACGGACAGCATGGGGTGCTTATCAGGGCCATTGAAGTACTAGATAAAAAACGGTGGGGTTTAGTGTTCGCGTCGCTGTCATCTCGGAGGGCTACGGTCGAGAGTGTGTATCACCTCATCAAAGCCGGGACTAGTCATGGTCAGCCAGGGGTTTCTATGACGGCCGTGGGCACAGACCGTAGTTCTCACTTACTCGGTTGGGTGGGCAAGTGCCTCGATTTCCTCCTTGGTGTCATACATGTTCGCGTGGCGGTCTGCGTTGTCGTTGTTTCAGCTGTGTACAGTGTGCTATCGTGAGCACGAAGAGACATCCGGCCTGAGATAGTTGAAGACAAGAGGGCAGAGCAGGACCCCCGCATCATGTAATAGCCGACCGGCTGTGCCGCCCCCCTCCACTCCCGGGCCTTCCGAGCGGTGGAGCTCCGAGCCGGGGTGGTTCTGTGGAGGCAGACGGGCTTCGCGATGCTGGCATCTGATGCCGAGATGCCAGCCGGATGCGAGGGCTGGGAGTACGACTGGAAACATTCTGTCGGCCAGCGGGCGCCGATACAGACGCGTGTTGCGCATGGTTGCTACTGTCCGCATGGGCTGCGGAGTATCCAGAGTTCCAAGACGCACGAATGCCGTGTTGTACTAGTCCTATACTGGCACACTTGGCCCTCCAGGTGCACCACGGTGCATGAGCCATTTGAACCGTCCGATCCGTGGTTGATGAATGATACTAGCTGATCTGTGTTTCACATCTGGACTGCAGAACCTTGCAGGATTGTGACACGAATTGTTTCTTGCTGATTTCCCTGGCTCTCTCCCACTAGCTCAACAATGGCGGTGAAGCGGTCGACTTCCCCATCACCATCGTGGCCAGAGTCTTCTTCAGCATCAAGACCTGGCAATCCTGCAGCGAGTAAACACGCTGACCTTCCCGACGTTGGTAGTGTGTCTCGGACATGTGCCCAGTTCCGTAATGACGAGACTCGCGGTAGACCACCACGAGGGTCCCCACGGTTCGAGAGCTGAGACTATAGATGCCAGGCCATGTGCGGGCACCAGTAAGCCTCCGCAGCCGCGGGAGCACCCGCCGTGGCCCGTGGCTAGCTGATAACACTAAAACCCTGCCGCAGTCCGGCGCTCCACTCGCCTGCGGCCGGACGCAGGCGACGCGGCAGGCGTGTTGGGCCAAGATTGAAGATTGAGACATGCATATTCAGCTGCGGGGTGGCCGTGGCTGGCTGAACGACGCACTGCAGCTTTTCAGCTGGATCCAAGGGGATCTGGGCCTCAACAATCTGGTCTAGGGGTTACCGTGTCTTGCAGCATCAGAGTCTGTGGACGAGACAGCGGCCCGGTTCAAGGGCAGCCGTGTCTCGCTGAGCTGGATACCGTGGGCGAGTGGGTGATCCTGTGGACTATAAAGGTGTTGTGGTCAGGAGCATTGGGTGTTTCCATGCTCTTCATCAGTCTCTTCCTTTTCCCAAATTCACCCAACTTCGACTATCCAGCATGGGCAGCGTAGACACTTTCGAGGTGCTCCAGCAGACGCTCACCAATGAGCAGGTGCTCCTCTTTGGGGACAAGAGCACAGAGGAGGCTTATGAAAAGGCTGGTACGTGACTACTGCTATTCTGTGACCCTGCCACTCCTTCTCACCTGCCGACAGTCTTCACGGGCAACCTCAACTACCGCTTCACCACCCCGGCCGCCGTCGTGATCGCGCACTCGATCCAGGATGTCCGCGCGACAGTCAACTTTGCGCGGCAGAAGCAGCTGCGCCTGACGGTCAAGAACGGCGGCCACTCGTACATGGGCTACTGCCTGAACGAGGGCGGCATCGTGCTCGACGTGAGCGGGATGAAGGGGTGCTACATCGACGACGACGCCATGACGGTCGAGATGGAGTGCGGCCTGCTGTGGAAGGACGTCTACTACAAACACCTCACCGACAAGCGTAATATTGTCATCGGCGGGCAGTGCCCGACGGTCGGCGTTACGGGATTCACGCTCGGCGCCGGGCTGAGCCCTTTCTCTCGTAGCTACGGCCTGGGCTGCGACAACCTGCTGGCCATGACGGTGGTCACGGCCGACGGCAAAGTCGTCGAGGTCAAGAGGGACGACCCGGACAGGGAGAAGCGGGAGCTGTTCTGGGCCCTGCAGGGCGGCGGCGGCGGCAATTTCGGTGTGACAGTCGGCTTCACGACGAAGATGCACAAGCTGCGCGACTGCGACGGCAAGGTCGTCTGCGGGCAGCTCATCTGGAAGCTGCCGCAGCAGCGCGAGGCCTTCAACGCCGCGATGGACGTCTTCAACACGACGCACCAGCCCGACGAGCTCACCATCGACGCGCTGTGGTCGCACACCACCAACAAACAGCTCACGGGGGGTATGACGGTCATCTACAACGGCGACATGCACCACGCGATGCAGGCGCTCTCCAAGGTCCTCGCCTTCAGCCCGGCCACCATCGACCTCAAGGAGATGGCCTGGACGGACTGGGTGCACCAGTCCGAGGGCTGGGACCCCAAGAGCCCGTCCGTGTACCACCATCACGCGTCCTTCATCTTCCCCGAGGGCGCCATCACGCCGGACATGAACGCGCAGGTCTCGGCGCTTGTCGAGGAGGCCACGCGCATCGTCGGCATCACCGACAAGAACGACGGCGGGAAATGCCACTTCCTCTGGGACCACATCGGCGGCGCGACCCAGCGCGGGATCAAGCCCACCGACACGGCGTTCTACTGGCGCGACGGTCACTACGTGGCCAACATCAAGATGCAGTGGAAGGCCGCGGACGCCGAAGAGGCGCGGCGGAAGGCGGGTCAGGTGAAAGAGTTCATCGCCAAGAGCTACGACGTGCTCATGCCGCACGCGATCGAGGGTAAGGCCGCGTACGTCAACTACATTGACGGCTTTGTGCCGGACTGGCCCGCGGCGTACTACGGGGCCAACTACGCGCGTCTGCAGGCCGTCAAGAGCCGCTGGGACCCGGGCAACATGTTCTGGAACTGGCAGTCCATCAGGCCGCTCAGGAGGGGCGAGAAGAAGGAGGAGGAGGCGGCGGCGGAGGATGAGGACATGGACTTTGGCGAGCCGGTCCCCAGCAGCGGCCAGAACAACTACAGCGCGATCCTGCAGCAACCCAGCGCCCAGGAGAAGATGAGCCAGTGGTGGGAGGCCCGCGCGTCGCAGTGCGTGCCGGGCGAGCTCGGGCAGTGTGTCAAGGAGTCAGAGGGCGCCGTGTTCAGGAAGGACGCGGAGATCAGAGCCGAGATCGTCAAGGCCTACGGCCTGCGCCCGGATAGTCCGTGGTGATCTCTGTTTGTATTATATTGGCAGCAAGTCTAGCTATATAAGGTCGTTCTTGCGGTGGTCATCATCATCTTCCACCCCCTCACCGGGCTCTTCACTGCCACTCAGCGCGATATACTTGATCTCCTGCTCCGCCAAGCCCTCTCTGACCTTGAGAGATACCACCGCAGCTATCACGGCCACCCACGTCGCGCAGCTCACCGCGAAAAACGCCAGCCCCAGCCCCGCCTGCATCCCGTCCCCCAGCTTCTCATCCACTTGATCGACAAACTGCTTGAGGCTGTAGGCCTTGTAGAGGACCAAGCCCGTGGCGAGGACGTGCACGACGCCAAAGATCTTGAGCAGCGACAGCCGCATGCGGTTGCGCACCGGGTGCGTGAGCACCGGCCCGTCCACGTCCTCCTTCCAGCACGGGCACCAGCCGCGGCGCCGGATCACGCCGGGGCACGCGCAGCGCAGGACCTTGGGGAACACGCGCACCACGAGCTCCTGCGCGGCGAGCGCGATGAGCGAGCAGGCCAGGATGTAGTACAGCATCGACTCGAGCGTGGTGGACACCTCGAGCTGGTGGGCGCAGCTGCCGCTACCGCCGCCGCTGCCGCCGCCGCCGCCGCACCATGCCGAGAAGAAGACCTTTGCGCACTGCCGACCTGCGGCGTCGTCGAGCCCTGCTTCCTTGAGACACCAGTGGTCCTCGCGGTCGAGGCCCATCTGCCGGCCTACGTCGGCGAGGTCCCCTGGGAGGCGCAGCGCGGGCGAGCTGGGCATGACGCCGTCGACGTTGCGCACGATGCCGACCGAGTGGTCCCAGGTCGGCGAGTCTGGCCACTCGTAGCCAAAGGCGTTGAGGAAGAGCGACATCTTGACCTGCCAGGCAATATTGGCCTCGCGGTCCGGGCCGAGGAACGAGGCTGGCATCTGCGCGATGCTGCCGAGCAGGAGCCCGTCGGCGGGCAGGATGCCGTGGAAGTGGACCGGCGCGAGCGAGGAGAGCAGCAGGTGCCCGGCGCCGTGGGGGTAGTCGCCGTCCATCTGGATGGTCCCGGCGGCGAGGACGGACACGACGCAGAGACCGGCGAAGACTGTGCAGAGGATGGCGAGGCCAGCCAGGGCGTGGCGGGCCCAGGTCCGGCGTCGTAAAGAGGGGTCTGCCATGGCGATGGGAAGTGTTGTTGTTGAGTTGGTTGTCGTGGGTGAAGACGGAGAAGGGGTCGTCGTCAGGTTATATTTCAGCCTGGACACGAGTGGCCCCACTCGGGACAGGGGCTCGGATACGAACTCCTGTGGGTCATCTCGGGCTTGTGGCAATGGGAGTGAGTAAGCACGGCTTCTTAGGGTGTTTCTGAGACTCGTGTAGAAACTCGACTCGAATTCTGGACCTCTGCTGTTGTTGGACGACTCGGTTGCCCTTTAGGTCTTGCGGTAAGTGATCCCCGATTTTCACTGCAACTTATTGAGGTCATCAGACAACTCGACCTGAATGTTGTTTCGTCTGTTCCGTTTTTTCTGCAATGGCTCGAGGCACAATGGCACGGTTGCTGGTCTCCAGGCGTAGGGAGTAAAACATTACCGGAACAATAAGCGCTTCAGTGCGCAGGACCAGGACCAGCGCCTCTCATGAGTCTCTGGGAGGCAGAAAGGAGGGGGAAGGGGGGGGGGGGGGGGGGGGGCCAAAGACTTCTTGCATACTAGGGCAGTCAAAAACCACACTCCGACGGTGGTGGTGGTGGTGGCAGTGCTACAACGACGAGCTTATACAATGGATCAAGTATAAAGTCATGTCCATAGTGCTTCCGCTGCAGGACTACGCTCCACCTATCTGTCGACTATATTTAGAGCCGCAATAGGTCAGCACTGGCAAGCCTCCAACTGCCTCCCGAAACAAAAGCAATAACGACATGGTCGGCTTGACCGGTCCGCTCGGCTCGCATCCAGGACCGAGTGTTCCACGGCTGACTACCCCCGGAATCGCCCCAGATGGTGGCTTCTCGGCTCAGGGGTCGTGCGGCTGGGGACTAGGCAGGGTTAGCCGGTCGCACGCGCAGAGCATTGACGTGATCGACTGCATAAGCTCCAACACGGGGCAATCTAAAGAGGCGACGAGCTCCGCGGTGGCAGCCTTGCCAACGCCAGAGCGTTGCATCCGGATACAGCACCCTGAGTGCCAATCACCCAAGCGGCGCTCTTGGCACTGCTCAGCAAGGCCAAAGGGCTGCAAGCGTGCAGATCCAGGCTTAAAGGGTTGATCTGGGGGCCTGGCGTAGAGCCTTACCACGCAGGCTGGATCAGCAACCTCCATGCATGGCGTCTGCACGCCCGGGCACGTCCTATCATGACCCCAGAAGTCGACGCGCGCTCTCCGGCCGTGTCTTTGACTGAGCCACCGCCCCAGAGCCTTGTGTAACGCTGCATACCCCCTACATGTAGACCACAAACAGTGTCTACCCCGTTCACTCGAACGTCAAGTGAAGCATGGAGAGCCTGTTCTCTTGACTCCTACCAAACCGAGCTTGACTGCTCTTCCGACGCTCTGCGCATACCGAATAACCATGGCGAAGTGCTTCGACATCACGGGCAAGGCCAATGCCAACTTCAAACCATGCCTATCCCTGAACGGCGCCTCGCCCTGCTGCGGGCAGACAGACCTCTGCATGGACAACGGGCTTTGTCTGAACGCCGGCGGCAACCAGGCATACACCATCCAAGGATGCACCGACACCAACTGGAATGCCCCGTGTAGGCCAATCTGCAGTATGTATTCTCAGCCCTGGGTCCTGTGTTCGAAAGCGCGACTGACACTGATCCTCGCACCTCCAGAGCAGGGAGACCTCAACGACACCATGGGCATGTACTACGTCCAGTACTGCTGGGACACCGACCCCGGAAGCGAGAGCAAGACGCAGTGGTGCTGCGGCAAGGACTGCTGCAAGAACGCACTGGTCAACAAGGTCAAGCTCGACGTCGCCAAGCAGCTCTACCACCCAGGCGAGGCCTCGATCGCGGCCTTCATCACGGCGACGACGACGCTCACGGCAGCAGCGGCGCCTGCCACCGGGAACGCCTTCGCGCCAGGCGGCTCCGTGTCGCAGGATGAACACAGGCAGATGATGATCAAACTCAGCGCCGGCCTCGGCGTCCCGCTTGGCATTCTGGCGCTCTTCTCGCTGTTCGCCGTGTTCTTCTGGTACTCCCGGGCCCGCCACTGGCGCGGCAACTCAGCCGGCAGGTCCGAGACGACCATCGTCGGCGGCGACGGCGGCGCCGCCATCTCCACCCCCGGGACCGGCTACGCGGACCGGCAGGCAAGCGATGCGTCGCCAAGCAAGCCCTTCAACATGGCGACCACCTGGCCCGCAAGCAGGCCCGGCAGCAACCAGCTCTATCGGCCAAGCGTCGTGTCCAACCCGACCAGCCAGCCCATGGTCGACGTGTCGCCCACCTCGCCGGGCTCGGCCGAGCTGGACAACAATATGGTGCATCAGCTGCACGGCTACGAGACGGCTGAGCAGCAGCGCCATTATTATAATGGAGCGAGCTATCCTTCATGATGATTTCTAGTGGCCGTAGGCATTTCAGAGGGGTCTAAATTTGTGACGATGTCGACCTTAATGCGAGGATATATATTTTATTCCCATGTTTTCACCCTTTCCTCGTGCGTGGGTGCAAAGTGAGCGTGAGAGCGTGTCTGCTTCCTTCGGACACAACCAAGTCGATGAAATCTCAAACGCCAATTATACACATTACACTCGCCCTCGCTGCATGTCAAGCCGTCAAAGAGCCGAATTTGCCTCTCACAGTCACGATGCGACCCCGTCTTGCTCCGGGAATCATCATCCCCGTCCGTGTTATCCGGGTACAGCATCTCGACGCCCTGGGCCACCCTCGCGTTCCCACGCAGGATACACCTCCACGGAAGATCATATGCCCTCGTTCGATGGCAGATCGAGGTCGAGGTCCGTCCTGACACTCGGCCAGCCTAAGGGCCCCCCCCACGCGTCGTGCGCACGTACCTCTCGGGAACCTCGTAGCCACACGCGCAGTAAAACGAAACAAGCCTCATGCCAAGACATCCTGTAGCACGACACAGCTCCCAGCCCCATGCAGGCTGGCTAGCCAGAAATCGTACAGTCCGGCTTTCGTACACTAAGACACTCAGAGCTTGACGAGATTGAAAACTATTGACAAAAAGCACAAACGGTTCGGCAAAAGTCGTAGGTTGTTCGGCATCATGCCCGTGTTCACAGGTCAGAGTTGCTGTACCCCACCCTTCGAAGGGCTGCAGTCACAAAGCGAACATAGTCGGACAGATTTCTTGTACGTACGGGATGTTATTTCACGACGTACTAAATGTGGACATTGTATTGTGTACAAGAACTAGACATTAACAGATTATTGATATGGTTGGAGCTGTGTGCAGCATCCGCTATTGTGACTAGATCACCCCTTAAAGAGACATCTGCTCAGCAGTAGCTGCGCTCGATCTTCTTGGTGGCGACACCGGCGTCGATGAGGTCGACGTAGCTCCAGTAGTCGCGCTGGGTGCCCTCGCCGTCGACCTTGGCCTTGGCGTACGAGACGGCGGTCCAGAAGGTGCCGCCGTTCGAGTAGTGGCTGTAGGCGTACTTCTGGGTGTCGAAGAGGGCGCGGCGGCCGTCGAGGGTGTTGTTGTAGTGCACCTGGAGGGACCACTCGCCGACCATGACGGGGAACTTCTTAAAGGTGCCGACCCACTGGGCGGTGCCGCACATGGTGTAGTTGGCGTATCCAGCGTAGAGCTCCTCCTGGGAGAAGTAGTAGAGGTGGGGGCTCATGACGATGTTCTTGGATGCGTCGAACAGGGGCTCCCAGTAGCCGACCGACTTGAAGCTGTCCTGCAGGACGATGGGGATGCGGCGGTCGGCCTCCTCGACCATCTCGACGCAGGCGTCGAGGTAGGTGAGCACCCAGTTGGTGTTGGCGTCGGACAGGCCCTTGGCGGTGCCAAAATGCTGCATGTTGTCGGCGGCTTCGTTGATGGGCGAGACGCTGAACGAGTTGGCGCGGCCCGAGGCGCGGACAAAGCTGAGCATCTCGCCAAAGGCCTTGAGGGACCAGTCGAGGTTGGTCTGGTTCTGGAACCAGCCGATGTGGCCGTACGCCTCGCCAATGTCGAGCGGGTTGATGCCGCCGGGCAGGTTGTGCAGGCCGACGATGATGTGCATGTTGTACTTGTCGATGGCGTAGTTGGCGATGCGGCGCAGGTGCTCCTTCTGGTTGCCGTGGTAGAGCGCGGAGCCGGGGACCTCGACCCAGGCCGAGTACGAGGTCGGGATGCGGAGCGTGTTGATGCCGACGCTCGCGAGCTTGTCGATGGTGCTCGTGTTGAGGAACGTCTCGTAGCGCTCCTCGAGGACGGGACCGCAGCGGTCGCCGAGGGCGAGGCACAAGTTCCACTCGTCAGGCGTCGCGGCGGCGGCCTCGTCCTGGGCCTCCCAGAGCAGCGGGTCGTGCGTCTTCTCCTTCCACAGCCACGAGCCCAGGTTGGCGCCGTTGGCCTTGTAGTGACGCCAGTCGAGGTACTCGCCGCCGTAGTTGCCCTTGGGCCAGCAGACGTTGTGCGCGTGGTACGTCAGCGTCTCGTTACCGTAGTGCTGGCTGCTGCGCTTGAACGAGCTCTTGTGCGGGGGCATCAGCGACGAGCCCGCCTTGCCGGCACGGATGGCGAGGGTGACAGTCCGGCCGCTGACGGGCAGGGACAGGGTGGTTCCGACAGCCGGGACAGCGACGGCGCTGCCGGCCTGGATCAGGGCCAGGACAAAGGGAGTGAGCTGCATCTTGCTAGCGAGTGTGTGGGTAGAGAACGAGAGGACGCCTGGGTGAGTCCGGGCAGGCAACGAGAGACAAGGTTACAGGAGAGAGATCAAGAATCCGTGACAATCGCACACGAGTGAGATCCTGGCAAACCTGCCGTATAAGTACGAGCAGGTCTTGCTGCCATCTCGGCCATCTTCCTCGGGTGACCGGCTCAACCGGCGAGTCTGCCCTGGTGGACAGAGCTGGCCAGCCCGGTCGAGACTCGAGAAGAGAGGAGACCCGGCAATTCCGAGGCAGCCTCAGCTGCAGCTGGGTCTAGCGCACCGAGATCGATCGTGCTTCGATGTTGGCTCGTCTGATTTGACTCCGAGCTGAGGTTGCGGGTGGAGAATCTGTCAATAGCGCCTGACAGCCCCGAGTGACTGGGATAATTCACCGGGTCCGAGACGTGGGACCACGTGGGTGCCAGATGTTGCTGGGCCCGGACCCTGACAGAAGGAGCAACGTGGACCAGGTTCTCGGGTCCAGTGGCAGTTCCGGAGCTGATTCTGATGCCGGCAGGCGGCGGAGCCTCATCAGTAGCGGCCGCTCATGCATACAGGCGGACGAGGTGGCCACCCCACCGGAGTGCTATACCTTGAGCGGTTTGCTCTCGGCTGAAACATGGGAGCGAGTCGCTGATAGCGACAGACTCAGCTGTCTGTCCCCTGTGAACTCGTCCGGTGCTTCTAGAGGCCGCTGAAGCATCAACAACGACTCATGCAAACCGCGGAGTGATGTCTCGCGGAGGATTTAGACCGGTGCCCTAGCCAGCCACGGAGTCTTTCTTCTCGGAGGCGGGCCCTCGGGAGCAGGAGGCGTTCGACATTTAAGATTAGCACCCCACTTGGTGCCGGCGATGCTGTCAACGGCGCCGGACTACCGATGCCATTGGGTTATCTCGGGATGTGGGCGGCCACGAGTCATGAGGCACTCGACGGGCACAAAGGCGTGTTGTGCCATGCCGCAAGCCACCAGCCTTTGTGCAGACCTCCACGGACACCAGTACAAGATGGTATGCCCGATGGAAGCAGCCTTCAGGATCGCGCGTGGCAAGCCTGCGTCAGGAGCCGTCGCTAGTCTCCTCACGAAGCGTAATATCATCCAAGCCTAGCTTTGCCACAAGTGATCCCAGAGACGGGCCGGCACAAGTTGGTGGGCAGCCAGCGTCCCGCCCGCCCACATCCCGAGCGCCAGAGGAGCTGAACAGTGTTTGTCGACGCCATACCCGTCCCGAAATGAGTGCCTGTGCGAGTCCGATAAGCCTGTGTCGAACCACGGGCTTGATCTCCGAATCCAGATCCTCGTCACCCCAATACGGTGTGCTTGCTTGGGTGACCCTTGTACGCGCTGTTCCGAAGTCCACCCGCACTGCAGTGGTAGTCTGGTGAGGCTCTTTCTTGTTCGTTCAGGAACAGGAGCCGGAACACGTGAAAATGGTAGTACGATCCACTTCGGCACAGAAGCCTGTCGACGACTGCTCCTTGGCAGCCTGGGCGTGCTTCGGGGCGATGAGCAGTTTGCCATGTGCGGCTCTGCCGAGCAAGGAATATGCTAGCCCCTGGATCCCTCCGTTCATCGAGCGTGCCCAGATTACGCCTGCAGGCTTTCGTTCGTTCGCAGATCAAGGCTCGACGGGGTTCACCGGGTAAGCCAGTGACGTGGCAAACGGGTCGCTGTAAATCGGAACAGTTTGGAAGTATCTAGGCACATGTCTGGCAGACGGTCCCATGCTTCCCTCTCCTGCTGTGCTGTCGGGGTCTTCGGCCCTGAGCCTCCCATGCATATTCTGCAGCTACTGGCTTTGATGACCGGACGCACCAATTATTCCAGCAACTTCACCAAAAGCGGCCTCGGCGTCGGACCCTTCCACGATACCGCTCTCGATGATTGTCCTCAGTTCAGCAATTTTCTGACGCAATGCCGGGCCAAACTCTCGCTCTGCGGAAGCAATCCAGAGCCTGAGCACAATGTGGACTGCGGTGTCTGGCTGCGGTATTGCTTCAAGTTCCTCGCCAGTTGGTTCGCCTGATGGCTCATCCTTGATCTCCAGGGCGTTCACGATGTGATGGCCGCTCGCTGATTGACTCGCGCCAGGCAACACTAACTGATCGTGCGGTTCGGACAGCACCGGGGTGTCTACTGCGTCGGTAGCTACTCGACGCGCCACGTTTGCGAAATCGCGCGCTGTATGGGGATCCGTCAGCTCTGCACGATTCACCGGGTCTGCTATTCACCTCGGAAAGAGCACAGGTTGCCCTGCCCACTGTAATGACAGCATGCACAGGCACCATGAAGAGCGTCGTTGCGGCCAGGAGAAGGTGGCCGGACACAGCTGTCCCACAGACCGTCGCCATGCCGACATTTGTGGCAGCGAGACGCGCCGCTCATCGCAATGCCGCAGACCTGGACACAGGCGGCCAGGAGGTTGCCGGTGGCCCGATGGCCATCAGCCTTGAACGGGGGGGCACGGCCACGCGCTAGGGCTGGGTTCTCTCGCACTTGGCGGACTGCTCGAAGGTCGAGCAGGGCAACAACTAGGCCAGTGGTTGGTCGGCCACGCCTGCGCAGACATGGGTAGGCTTCTCGTAAGGTCTCCTAGACTGTCACTGCGAGGGGTCAGCCAGGATAACCACACAAGGCTGGAGGGCGTGTTTACAAACAGCGAGTCGCTGCTGATACGCGACCTGGACTTTTACAGCGTAGTCGGGAGGGCCGATGTCGTGGAGGCGGCTGTTCCATGCTGTCGTCTTCTTCGTCTCGCACGTGATGCTGGTCGCCAGGCGATGGCGGTTGTCTGCCAGGGTCATGTTGTTGTTCTGTTGATGGCGAGGGGGGAAGGTGCTGCGGAAGCCCGAGGTGCAGATGAAGGTGCGAGTGCCCTCGTGGCAGGCACACAGAGGTTGCCAGGTGGCCAGGCCGGTCTTGCGATGCTGCCTGAGGCACAAATCGGGACGACGTCCTTGACACCAACACTTCCACCCAGCAACCATACCGCGATTCTTGACCATCAGCAGCTTTCCACTTTGTCAACCACGCAGTCTTATCAGTCACACAGTCTTAGAAACCACGTCTTCCTGTCAAGCGCTGCCACAATGAACTCGGTAAATGGTCAGACGCCAGGACCAGGGCACGCATCAAGGCTGCTGCGAGAAGCGTCGTGGCAATGATTGTATATGGATCCGCGTTGGCCACAGAAATGCTTCCGCTCCAGCTCGGTCCTCTTCAAGGAACGGAGCACCACCTGATGGTTGTCATCTCGGCACGGGGAGAAAGTAAATACATTTTACCGCCTGCAATTGTGTAATATTCATCCTGACCGGTCTGACTTTATTCTTCCAGGAAGAGCCCGAGCATTCCTTCCGCCACAGTCTTGAGTCCTGCCACTCCGTCTCACACGGTCACTACCTTGCCGACCTCTTCCGCAGCCTCCGCCGCGCTCATCAACAGCTCTTCGCTGAAAGTCGACAGCCCGCCGGCGATCACCGCGCCGAGGATGGCGAAGACCCAGTGCCCCCACTCGCTCCCCGGGCCGATCCTGAAGCGGCTGATGAGCCCGTCCATGACGTGCAGCGGGATGTTTGCCAGCACCACCCAGCGGACCGTCTGCCAGTTCCCGTATCGCCACGCGGCTAGGGCCGAGAGCGTGAGCGTGATGCCGCGGACGCCGCACATCTGCACCATGGCCTCCGCGACATCGAGCCCATCGGCCGCGAGCCGGTGGTGTTTGTTGTTGGTTTGGGCCGCTGGCTGGGGGCGTCTCCGGGCCAGGGCCGATGGCGGGAAGCCGAGGATATCGAGGTACCAGGAGGGGTCGCAGATGGCCTGGAGGCCGATGATGGCTGGTGCGAGGGTGGTGACAAAGGCACCGAGACGGCAGTAGTCACGGTATGACATGGTGGCGATCGTGCAGTGAAGGACTTGAGTTACACAAGGATTTGTCGGTGGTATTTGATGGCCGCCGTCTACAGGTGGCTTGGGCAGAATGGGGAGGGCACCGCGCTCATGGTTGTTGTCTTTGGCATCAGATTATATTCTCGTTCGCCGTGCTAAAGTTAGCTGACCCGGACTTGACCTTTGATGTTCGAGCATTGAAGCAAACTCCTGCACGTTGCAGCCCCTGGACATAGTTTCACATGGATGTCTCGTGAATAGGATTACTGAGCTTGCCTGTCTTACCTGCGCGCAGGCTCGAGCAATCAGGGTTTACCGCATGGTACTGCCTGAACGTGGCTGTTTGGAAATGAGAATAGCAAACTGTTTGGCACAAGCAAGCAGATGTTCCGGCGGTATTGAGACGCTCAGACGTCGAATCTTGATAACCTCTGGCTGTTGATGTGCTCTCGGGAGTGGCCCTGATTCACGGAACTGCTTCGTATTGCTTCGATGCGCAGTTCAACCCTGTTGTGTGGCAGCAACTTGAGGCTCACTGCTAACCGCGGAAGGACATCGTATGACCGCCTATGCATGATCGACTTCCGTGCCGGGGATCAGATGTTTGTTCATTGTTCATCCTCGGATGACAGCAAGCATTACCCCTGTCCCAACACCCAAGACAAGCAGCCCCTTTTGAGAGCGAACGGCGTTCAGCTCTTGTTCAGAAACGGTTGGCAACTATGGCATTGTCCGAGCAAAGCCAGGTCTTGCGGTCGCGCGAAACGAGTAGTGCACCATTGGGAGGTATTCTACGCACTTTTGAGTCGAGACCCGTCGTAAACTGTGAAGGCCGGCACAAGGTCTCGTCTCTTGAGTCTATTGATACACCAGCCGGCCACACCAGAGTTGTCGTGACCAAGCCGCGCGCAAAGCGAGCCAGGGTTCGAATACACCCGTGATACACCGACGAGCGGAAACTTCGGCCCGCAGGCATGTGCCTGTTTCCGCGGTCCGATGCCGCGAACAGGGGTCAGTCACGAGCTTGAATCCTTCAAAGTGCGACTCGGATAAGACGGCGCAGCACGCTCCCATCCCAGCCAACCCCCGTCCTGGTCAGCTCGCTATCGCACATTGCGCGGAGACTCGCGCAAGACGATCAGCATGGCAAACCCCCAGCCGTCAGCGTTCCTCACCAGGATCCCGCTGGATATCAGACTCCGGATCTACGCCATGTACATGGTCCAACACACCCGCGCCGCCACCCGTTCCATCGCCCCGGCCCAGGGCCACTTCCCGAAGCTGAGCCGCCCCCCTTACGTGCGACGGCTCGTCGGCTTCGAGAGCGCCGCGCAGGACGGGCCCCCGCTCATGCGAGCCTGCAGGCAGATAGCCACCGAGCTCAAGCCCCTGTCGGGCCAGCACCTGCGGTACGTCATCTGCTGCTCCGAGTCCTCAGACCCGGACCTGCAGGAAGAGCCCGTGTTCTCCCTCCCGGCGCGCTGCGCGGCGGTGGCGACAGTCAGGCATCTCGAGATCGAGTGGCGGCTCGACAACTACCCGTTCTTCGTCCACGCGAGCCAGATGGATATCATAGAACAGCTACAGATCATCGTGCCGGGCTCGGAAGTCGACCTTGCACGGCACATCACGACGTTGAGGATCGAGCTGGTGTCGCAGGCAGGTCCGGACAAGCCCAATGTTTACATGGTAGTCGTGGAAGCTGTATTGGAGCACTTGTTCGGATGTTGCACCCTGCTCAGACATGTCGAGGTCATCGGTCTCGTCCGGAAGGAGTGGATGGAGAGACTCGAAGCGAGGATGGGAGACCGCGTGCACTTTCTCTGGGGCCCGTCTTTTGATACACCGACATGGCATGTCGATGCGCGAGGGTCAGTCGAAGGCTAGGGAGCTCTTTTCTTTGGAGTTGGCCATTTCTGATCTTCGTGTGCAGACTGGAGAAGAAATACTCCACAAGCTTTGCTGTCACATGCCCACCGGATTTCTATATTCTCATCCTAGCTTTGAGCTTGCGCAGAAGCATGACGCCCGTCAACAGTCCCGCAAGAGTAACGAGTATCTCCAGGTAATGCCCTTTCGCGAGGGACAGAGCAAATTGAAGTACCGTAGCCAGTGTCAGGATAATGTCCACAGCGCTTGGAGCAAGCGCACAGACGACCGGGTTGCTCGTCTCGTCCGCCTGGAACAGCGTATTCCGCTGCAGACAATCGATCTCGGTGTTCTCCGTCACCAGGCGCCACAGGAGATTCTGCCCGTATGCCTGGAAATCCAGTTCGTCCAGCCAGAACTCGTCGTAGAAGCGGGCCCCTGGGAACATCTTACTCCCAAGCGGCCTCCAGAGCAGGTCCTCGAGCGCATTGCTCGGGTGCCAGTCCCACGGCTTGTCGACGAGGACGCAGCGCATCGCAGCGGTGCCGACCGAGAAGCGGTCCGACATGCCCATGCTGATGAGGCTGAAGAGGCTGATGATCAGCGACGAGATGGGCACCGTGATGTGAGGGAACAGGGACTCGTCGAGCTGGCAGCCGACGACCAGGTCGACCTCGTCCGGGTCCTTGTACAGCCTCCTGAGCTCGGCGACCATGTGTGGGTCGGAGGAGAAGTCCTCGAAGCGCTCGCGGATGGTGACTCGAAGAGCAGGGGCGTCCTCGCCGGGGCTCCCCTTGTTGTACGCGCGAAAGTAGTCGTTGAAGGCAGGCAGCCATTGCTCCCGCTCGTCGACGAGCGACCAGACGACGATGTCGAAGGGCATGCCGCGATACCTGCCTGCGGACCGGACGTCCTCGTCAATCCCGCTCTTGAAATTGGAAATGGTGGACGCAAGGGAGCCTCGGAGGATGTTCTCAAGCCCTTCGAGGAAGCCGGTGGCGTTAAAGGCCGTGGCAAACAGGTTCTGCTCCCACCGTGTCTCGTTGTGCGCGTCCTTGACGGGGAAGGACTTGACGATTAGCTCGTGGAAGCGGTACACCACCGCCATCTCGGCGCTCGCGACGGTTGGCTTGCCCCGGGTTAGGACCACGTCATAGGGGTAGTTGTGGACAGGGTTGACCTCGAGCCAGCTCTTGCCCAGCATCTAGCGGTAGAGCGGGAACCCGTCGTGTGACGGCCACGGCATGTCCTTGAAGTAGGCCATCTGGTAGGCGTTGCCGACGAGGGAGAACTTGGCAGCCACGACGACCCTCGCGGTCTGGAACAGCTCGTCGTCGTCGAGGCCGGGCTTTTTCTGCTTGAGGATGTCGCACATGCGGTTGTGCTCGCGCAAGATGAGCATGTCCACGCCCAGCACGAGCCAGTCCTCGTTGGTCCGCGGGTCGCCTCCGGCGAAGAGGGACTCCGGGTTGACGCCGGGACGGCTCCGCTGGGGGACACTCATGCTGTTGAAGGGCAGATAGGAGGCGCCCTTCTTCGTGCCCCGTGTTGTGGCCTCCTGAGTCAGCAGCTTGCCGTCTTTGAAAGGGCGCAGCTTCATGGCCACCTCGCGAGTGCTGCCGTAGAGTGCGGACAAATCCAGCCACGCGGTCCCAGCCTGGCGTTGCGATAGTGAGATCGTGCCCAATGCCGATGAGACACGCAGCTCTCTGTTCAGAGCGTGTCTCTCGTGCCGACCATTTCTTTCGGCCTGTAATGAATGGTTATACGCGAGGACTGCAGGGTCACCGAGTCATGTTCGGCTTGTAGCGCGGCCAAAAAAGCAAGAAATACTGGGACTGTGACAGGGATGGAGCTGGATGAGAAGCTGCTCACGGAAATTGGCCACCAAAGGCTACAAGGGATCACTTAAACGCATAGACGTGTTTACTGGTTAGTCATATCGGGACCATAGCACATCAAGAGTTCAAAATGCTATCTCGTTTATTGTACAATGAACCGCCTTGCGCTCCCGTACCAGTACGGCGTACAGCTCTTCTTACTCCAGCTCACACACCTCGAGCTCCTGAAGGCCAAGCATCGGGTCTGACTGGGCTCTGGCCCAACACTCGTCTCGAATATCAACGTCGCTCGCCGCACATGGGCGCCCACCAACTATGCGTACATTAAACTGGTCGAGCTTGCGCTGGCAACTGTCCAAGTACACCTGCCGAAAGATGCCGTCAAACGCCAGGATCTCGAGTGCTGGGCAGTTCGCCACGATAGATCTGATAAGCTCCTCTATAGACAGCTCCAGGATGGTTGTAGAGACCATCAGGTCCCGAAGTTCGTGCGGCCTCTTGATGGCAATGCTAATTGTCGTGACGTGCTGCAGAGCCGCCGTGCCGAGGTTGGCACGGATGCGGAGGAGCTCCCTGACGAAGTGCAGTCGGCTTTGCGGGAGGGAGCCATCGGCGATGCGCCACTCGAGATGGAGGCGACGCACATCTGTTGGGTATGTGACTCTGTCTGGAAGTGACAGCGCCGTGTGCAGGGCAACGCAGCAGGGGGCGCCGAGGGCTTTGGGCGTGCCAAATGTGAAGTGCAGGTCTTTGGCCATGATGGGATCGAGCTCGCGCATTGCCTTGCGGCATGTCTGTGCCAGTGGCGAGCTGTCGGCCAGCGAGCTCTCGAACCTGATCAGCGAGCCGTTGTGCTGTGATGGCTCCGAGACCATCCAGTCGTCGAGCGACGGCGTGAAGGTCTCGGCGGCGTGCGGCGTGTACTGCAGGGTGTACAGCTCGTAGATCTGGATGCGGATATCGGCCGGCAGCTTCGAGAAGAAGGGCGCTTCTCCCTGGGGGTCTTCCATTGTGCTTCTTGCAAGGTGGTGCGTCTGGTGTCGAGTGTTGAGGTTGGAGCGGTTGCATCAATGGGAGTCGGTTGCTGCCGGGTGGTCGGGACTCTGAAGCGCGGGCATGAGCGGAGGGGAGCATATATCACCCGAGGCAGGTGTGGTTGTTTGGCGTGGTTGTTTGGTTCCGGAGACACCTTCTGGGAGGAGCGGCCAGGACCTGCACCGCGATGGCAACACGGCACCAACCGCGCCAGACGGAGGGTCGCCGTGGGATGCTCTGCGCGCAGACGCTCGCTGCAGGAGACCGTGGAAGCGTCTTTCCAAGCAGCCGTGCGCCGGCGCCAGGCATCGCGTTGTTACGGCAGCATCCACTCTCTCACGGGTTCAGCATGGCAGTCTCAACCGCTACCACGACACTCATCACCCATCCCACAGTGAGGCCCATGCGACGAAGGACGTAGGCTGTCGAGACAGCGTAGCCTCTGTCTGGCGGATATCGGTTCTCCCATGGCCGCTCTCCTGCCACGAGGCAATGAACAAATGATCCGCAAGGGCACATCAGTGTAAGTCCTGCTCCGACCTGCCTATTGGAGCGCCGAGCTTCTGTCCGTCACCCCTGCAGTTCTCATGACCAGGCTGTGCAGATGTGCACCAATACAAGGCCCGCTTGGAGGTGTCAAGGCACCAACGTGCCAGCTGAACCCTGCCGCATCCTTGCTGGCTGACTGCAGGGCGCACCACAAACTGTGGGACTATAGCATCTTGCAAGAGCCATGGTCAGGGACTTCTACACTGTCCGCCTATGCTTTGCGACAATGCGGGTCGCTCCCTCGCATCTCCCGCGCCAGCAAAGTCTGAGCTCTTCAGACTACAGGATGGAAGCTTGCCCAACGTGACTGATTTCTTCGGCCGCAAGCTGTTGAGAGTTGAGAAAGTCGCCTGCTGATTTGCCGAAACTCAGCCTCCACACGGGATAGGTTGGCCCGGGACACGATGTCGCATTGAAAGCGGGTACTAGAATCGAGAAGAGTTGGCCAAGGGAGGATAGGCTACAAGACCCAACGCCCTCGCAATACAGCGGGAAGCAACCGTAAGCACCCTCTTGCCACTCCCAAATCCCGTCGCGATGGCTATGCTACTGCCCTACGGCAGCTTGGACTCGGAACGCTCCCAGATCCGACTGCTCAAGGTCGAGCCAACCCTCGCCTCGCCACCAGAAGACCCTCTCGACACGGCATTCTTTGACGAAACACCGGTGCGATGCTCCATCGAGGTGGTGTCACTCGATGACAACCCCGACTTCATCGCCCTGTCTTATGTATGGGGCGATGCGAACCAGATGGCGCCGATAGAGATCGACGGGATCGAGGTGTCTGTCACCATCAACCTGCGCCGTGCGCTGGTGCTGCACTCGAGTAGACAGCACAAGCACCGCATCTGGGCCGATGCGGTGTGCATCAACCAGGCCAACCTTGGAGAGAAAAGCTCCCAGATCGGGCTGATGAGTCGGATCTACAAACAGGCCGTAAGCGTGTTCTGCTGGCTAGGCCTGGCAAACGTGCATATTCGGGAGTACCTCACGTGGAGGGTCTGGCTCGACAGGGGCAAGTCGGAAAAGTCGCAGAATCGCCAGGCTCTTTCAGACTGGGGGCGCTGGACGACATTCCTCCTCCGCACGTGGCGGCCAATCGGCGGATCGACCGAGGAGCACTTGTACTCGGTGGCCAGCGTCATCAAGGGCCAAGCCGACTTCCTCGGCCTGCCGTATTTCGAGCGCATGTGGACACTGCAGGAATCGACCCTGCCGGCGCCTGACCGTGCCGTCTTCGCCGTTGGGCCCTATCTCGTCCCTGGCTTCGATCCGCGCACGTTCAACGGTTTCTTTCCCCCGGATTCCGTCACTGCGAGCCTCGCAGCGCTCAGCAGGCGGCTGCGCCACCCCGGCAGCCGGAACCAAGCTGCGTACGCGGAAGTATTCGATGATGCCTTGCTGCTGCAGGGCGTAGATGCCCTGCATAAAGCCAGGGTGCATGCTGCCATGATGGAGCAGGAGGAAAGCTCTGGCAAGACTCATGATAGCTCCGCAGGCGGACACGAGCTAGGGCGGCTTCTAGCCATCACAGGCGATCGCAAGTGTCACGACCCGCGTGACAAGATCTTTGCCCTCCTCTCTCTGGTCGGGCGGCAGACGGATCTCACGGGACACGACGAGGGGCGCAGAGAAATTGGCCTGAATGTCCAGGGATCCCGGGGTCGCTGGCTGGCCGTCGACTATAGCAAGCAGGTCGAGCTCGTCGTCCGAGACGCTCTATTCTATGTCAACAGGGGCGAGGACGGTGTCATGTTCAACCAGGCTCTCAAACTATACCAGCCCTACAAGCACGCTCTGCGGCAAAGACAGCGGAGCGCTGCGCTGCGGAGGGACCACGCTCGAAACGGGACGCCAGCGCCCAGCGCCAAGAGCAGAGACTTCAACGTCTACAGATGTCGCGGGGCTTACAGATGCCCGACCTGGCTGCCAGATATGACTCGGCGGAATATCTTCGAGGCTCCCGGGGTGTTGGGTCCCGTTTCTGACATGATTCCCATGCGCGGAATCTATTGGGATGCCATCGACGACGTGGATGACCCCAGCAGTCGGGAAGATCGCCTCGTGCTTACAGCCATCCACGTCGGCAAAGTCGTCCGCGTGCTGCCTTTTCCCGAGCAGACGGTGGACATTCTCAGCGTCTTGACCACCCTGGCATACACATTCACGCTGCAAGATACGACGATCACAGCACCCATCAACCCACCCGTCTCACACAACATGGCGGCTGTGCAATACGGCGTCGAACCATTCAGTCACCCCGTCGAGCAGCGCCACGGGCTGCCCCAGAACAGAGCCTACCACGACCTCGTGTCGCGCATCACCAACAAAAAGCACCTCTACAACCGATTCTGCCGGGCCGTCCTGGGCGACGCGTACAGCGCATACCCAGTGACCAGCCGCGCGTTCGAGGAGAACCTCTTCTTCTGGCTCACCATGCAGTACTCGCTGAAGAGCCTGCACGAGAGGCCAGAGTACGACACCCCGGTCAGGGCGCAGAACCTGCGCATGGTCGAGGAGATCGTCCAGCGTGTGCGCGGGTCCGCGCTGGTCCTGCTCGACTCGGGCAACTTTGTGGTGTGTGCCGATGCTGTCGAGCTCGGCGATGTCGTCGTGCTGGCCCACGGCTTCCGGAACACGCTGCTGCTGCGGCCGGACTGCCTGATCTGCCGCAACGAAGACGGCTCGTGCGACGGCCATCGCTCAAGCGGCGAGCTCTACCGCCGCTGTGTTTCCCAGCAGACTCACCTGCTTGTTGGGTACCCGTTCGTAGACGGGCTCCGGAGCTCCATCAACTACGACGAGCCATGGGCCAAACAGGTCTGCGGGAGGGATGAGCTGTACATTGTCCTCGGCTGAGGACTCGAGACAGTGTTATTGTACAGTAGCCCGGGTAGCATGCTCGATACTTGATGGGGCATTGTCCCGATGTGGCTCACCACGAAACACTCGCAGCGTGCATTTTCGTCCCAGACAGACGGACCGTATCTGTGCTCTACACTCACTCCCTCTGCCGCCGACTCCATGACGTCTCAGACCGCGCGCGCAAGGCTGAGCATACCCGACATCAACGCACCGCCGGGACAGTATCCCTCGCTCTCCGTGCACAATTGCCTCCCCATACCATCGATCCCCAGTAGCCTTGTGGCGTTCAGGGGGTCACTTGCTCTCGAACCGGAGGGGGTCCAGCGCACTCTGTGGCGCAGGGGTTTTCACTGCCGGGCAATCGCGGCACGACCAGGAACACCGCCAAGAGAAGCTTGGCTGAGCTTTGTCTGACCGCGCTTCTCGTCCTGCGGTGGGTGACACTGTTCCCCGCCGATTCTCCTTGGAGCTGAAGCTTCGCGGTACGCCCACGAGCTAGCCCCCATACGGCAAGCCGAGACGTGCCGCTGCTGTGGGCCGCAGGGCGCGACACGCGCGCCGCCGCTGACGAATTGTGGAATCCCCAGCCCTGTCGTCTCCCGCCAGCGCGTCATCGACAAGGCGACGAAGGACACCCGCACTCCGATCCGGCAGCTCCGCCCGAGGGCGAGGGCACGATGGGCAGAGTCCGCCCTCTCGACACGATTCGTCCCCACGGCCACAGTCTTGATTGGAGCGCGTCAACCTGGGGACCCCATACCAGAGGACGATCCTCACCCACCTGGGCCACTCGAGTCAGGTCGTATGACTGTGTGGCCTTTGCCCCGACTCACTGGCAATGTCTGTTGGTCCGATTCTCGGGTAATTTGTTCGTGTATTTATGTCCATCTGCGCCCCATGCTGCCCGCATTGGCATGACTCTTTCCTCGAATTCTTGCTCGCACGGCAAAAGCTCACCATACCACACGTTACACCACTGTCCATCCTCCGATCTTCTGCTTGGAAGATGGGGAAGATCCATCCGTGGAATGTCGTTCATCGACTTGAAAAGAGGAGGCTGCTGATCGCGTGAGTGCCCCAGCTTGTTCACTTCCACAGGGCCAGTAGACTCACAGGAAATCATGACGGTAGAATCAACTGCATTGCCGGCCTCTCCATTCTCTTCTTCGGTTATGACCAGGGAATGATGGGCGGTGTCAACACCGCCTACGACTACTATACTCGCATGGGTTTCGGCCACCGAGGCGCCGACGGGGCTGTCGTGGTGACAAACGACCTGCTCCAGGGTGGCATCGTCTCAGTCTACTATCTGGGTACCCTCGTGGGCTGTCTCGTGGGGGGAAGCCTGGGCGACAGGTACGGCCGCATCAAGACCATCTTCATCGGGGCAGCCGTCGCCGTGGTGGGCGCGTGCCTCCAGTGCTCCGCCATGAACGCCTCGTGGATGATCTGCGCCCGTCTCGTCAACGGCTGGGGCACCGGCATCCTCAACGCCATCGTCCCCGTCTGGGCGACCGAGACGGCCGAGCACAAGTCCCGCGGCCAGTTCATCGCCATCGAGTTCACGCTCAACATCCTCGGCGTCGTCATCGCCTACTGGCTCGAGTATGGATGCTCGTTCTACGGCGACGGGACCTCGTCCTTCATCTGGCGGTTCCCAGTGGCCTTCCAGATCCCCATGCTCATCGGGCTCATGGGTGGGGTGCTTCTCATGCCGGAATCGCCTCGATGGCTGATCAAAGTCGGAAGGAAGGAGGAGGCTCGGTACATCCTCGGACGACTCCGCGGGGACTCGGGCGACGAGCGCCAGAGTGCCGAGGTTGAGTTCCAAGGCATTGTCTCATCGTGTGAGATGGAGCGCGCCGACCTGACCAACCAGAGCTACTTCCACATGTTGTTTGGCATTGGCTCTGGCCGGCTCCATACTGGCCGCCGCGTCCAGCTGGTCGTCTGGCTCCAGATCATGCAGGAGTGGGTCGGCATCGCGGGCGTCACCGTCTATGCGCCTACCATCTTCGGAATCGCCGGCATGGATCCGTCCAAGCGCCAGTGGATCGCAGGCCTGAACAACATCTTCTACATGTTCTCCACCCTGATCTGCGTCTTCACGCTGGACCGGATCGGGCGCCGCTGGACTCTGTACTGGGGCTCGGTCGGCCAGGGGATCGCCATGGCCCTTGCCGGCGCGTTCTCGTATCTTGGACAGGTCGCCACGGCGAACGGCAATGCCGGCCAGGCTTCCGGATACGGCACTGCCGCGGTCGCGATGGTCTTCCTCTTTACTTTCGTCTTTGGCGCGACCTGGCTGACCGTGCCGTGGCTGTACCCAGCCGAGATCTTCCCCCTCGAGGTTCGTGCCAAGGGCAACGCGTGGGGTGTCGTGGGCTGGTCCATCGGCAACGGGTGGCTCACTCTCCTGTGCCCCATCATGTTCGGCCACATCGGCGAGAAGACCCTGTACATCTTCGCCGCCTGCAACGCCATCACCATCCCCATGGTCTGGGCGCTGTACCCCGAGACAAACCAGCGCACGCTCGAGGAGATCGACCTCCTCTTCTCCTCGGACAAGATCTGGAACTGGGAGGCCGAAAAGATCTTCGCCAGGCTGTCGCATGAACACGCAGTTCTTCGCAACGACGGAGCATCGGATACCAAGGACGATGTCGATGTCGAGCATGGGAACTCTAATGCGAGGGCCGAAGTATGACCATGGAGAGCGGGATATGGTCTTGGCTATCAAAGATTAGCTCTGGCAAGCCCGAGTTGAGCTCCAGCGGGTGCTCGCTCTCGTTGCCTCCCAAAATCGAGTCCTTGGGCAGGCTTGCCAAATTGCGCCGTGGGTACAGTCTTGCATATCCACTTGAATACGGGCAGCAATGTGAATGCCATTTGCTCAATTAGATGTACTCAATAAATCTAGACATAGTCTCCATGCTCTGCGATTCGTGAGAAGCACCTTCCGTTCTTGCAGATCATCCTACGCAACCACGTTCTGCTTTGCACGCTCATGGGCAACCAGGGCATCCAGGAAGCGGCCAGGCAACGATTTCGCCTCTGCGGTCTTATCGTGGAGAGCCACTGCAGCCATCTCCAGATACGCCGTGGCGAACTTGTCCCAGACTTTCTCGGCAGCTGTGTGTGCTTGGCAGGGCTTGGGATAATAGGGGTCGTTGCAGTTGTGTGCGTCGACCAGCTTGTCCACCAGGCCTTCGTCGTCGAGGTCAATGTCCCGTACCTGGTTGAAGTCGAGGAGCCACAGCTCAGTGGTCTGGTGGCAGAAGAACCCTTGTTCTTCAAAGGTACCGGATGACGCGCCGATCGTCACCTCCTCCGTCAGGGCGACGATTTCGCTCCAGGTCGGTCGGGGTGCTGGATGGGGCGCCGAGCTTCCCAAGACGAACTCGACGTCGCGCGCGTCGGTAAGTGCGGCCCAGTGCATGACGGCGAGGGATTTGGCTAGCGTGGAAGCCACGGAGAGGACGTCGAGCTGGAGATCGATAGCCTGGTTGAGATGGAGCTTGAAGTTCCTGAGGCTGAAGGTCATGGTCGACCTGCCCCGCATCGAGCCGAGCTGCGGGCGGACGAGGCAGTCCTTGTTCTTGGGCGAGGCGTGCGCCGCATCCCGGAGCTGGGGTCTGCAGTACTTGTTGATCAGGTGTGCGCGGGTTGTCTCTGGCAGCGGGTTGATGCGCTGCGAGACCAAGACTCTGGTAGGGGTGTTGGCGTAGGCCCTGGCTGCCTCGACGAGCTCTGGGGTGTTGTCGAAGAGATCGTGCGAGTCCTCGGCGCGGATGTAGCTGTGGCAGACAGGGACCTTGACGTCGATGTTGTGAGCGGCGATGTGATGGTAGATGAGGTTGTGCTTCTGGAAGTCGTTAAAGAGGCTCGCGTCTGTGGTCTTGGCGAGCTTGAGAACGATCGACTGGCCATCTCGAGCCAAGATGGCGCTGCACGCACCTCAGCCGATGCAGGTGTAAGGGTCTCCGGCACGACTGGACGAGGAGGCAGGGGCGACGGAGCCGACCGATAAGAGCCGTCTCAGCTCGAGATCGGCTGTGGTCGTAGGTGTAATAGTGTTTGAATCCATCACGAGCAGCGCACGTATGGCGGTGTGATGGTGTGGTGATGTGGTGGGCAAGAAGTCACAGAGCAGAGATTGCCGTCTGGCTGGCGTGTATACGCGTATGTACAATACCTCGAGTGCACCAGGTTTGGGACACTTCGGAGCCTCGCCACCGGGACAGGCTCCAGGTTTGCTTCACAGCCGTTTGCGCCCAGCTCGGCTCGTGCTGTGGGCTGCAGGTGCGTTTCACAATATCCTATCCCACGCTCGACACACAGATGTTCCCTTGCTCGCTCGCACCTCCCCAGCCGACCTCCGGATGCACAAATGCCGACACGGCGGTCGCCAACTCAGCAGTCGCTTCCTCGACACGGCTCTCAGCCGCGCTTCGTCTCCAGAAGTCGACATGTTCATCTCCGGCTGCGCCCAAGACACCCGCGCACCCTGAGCCCCGCGCTACTGCCGGTATGCAACCTCTTCCTCTGATAGACACAGGCCTTGAGCGTCTTGCTGGTGAGTAGTATCACAACCCGTCTGCAGCATTTCCCCTCACGTCCACCGAGCCACGGCTACACCACCTCCATCGATTTGTTGTCATCCGAGGTCAGAGATGACGCCGATGACCAACGAGTGTCTGCACCCCACTGATCAAGCAATATCGTCCTTGGCAGCGGAGAAAGCAATCGCTCACCCTCTCGAGCTCCAGCATCATCACTTGCACATCTCCCACCCCGTCCCCGTTCCCTCTACGCCAGCCTCCAACCACGGGGCGGGACAGGGCGTGCCTCCGTAGACCCTGACACCATCGGCACCGAACGTCTGCTCCAGCCCGCGCACCCACTGCCGGGGAAACAGGCCCTCGAGCTCGATCTTCTTGAGCTGGCCGTGCCGTCTGCATTCCAGCAGGACAAGGTCGAGCTCCTGCGCCACTTTCTTGTACAAGTGTTCCATCGTGGTGGCCCCACTATCAAGGCGGTATGGCGGCTTGGTCGTCGCAGGCTGCACCAGGATGAACCGAATCGTCCGCACGGTGCTCAGCATCAAGTCGGTGCTCTCCGGGTCCCGCCCCGTGCGACGCTTGCAGTGCCATGCAAATGCCTCGCGTACGGTATTCAGATACTGTCCCTCATCGATCGCCCAGGGCCAGACAGGTAGGCGCCACTCGAGCTGGAGGTGCACCGGCGCGAATGGCTGGTCGTGCGGGCGGGACCCGGGCTTCCCGAGGTCCTGCGTGAAGTACGGCGGGTTTGCCATCTGCCAGTGGCGCACGGTGAAGTGCAGATAGCCGTACGCGAGTTGGCTCGTCTCGTCCCTGACCTGGCGGCAGATCCAGCGCAGGGGCGTGGCACAGTCGGCGCGCTCGAGGGTGTGCAGCGGCCAGCTCGACTCCGGCGAGATTATGCTCTCCGGGTGCGATTCGGCGCGGGCGGCGACGTCGCGGACGTGGTCGCGCATGAAGAGGTCGTAGATGTTGAGGCGGATCTCCGGTGGCAGCTGCAGGAGCAGGGGCTGGTCTTGGGGCGCGGCCATGGCGGTGTGGTGTCTGCGGCGACAACAGGAGACGAGGTGATGTCTGCCGAAGCGAGTGTGCTGACACGGCCAGCATGGAGATGTTATCCTCCTCAGCCCCGACGCTCCGGAGGCCTGTGCTGTGCAGACAGATTGATGTGGGGTATGCTGCCTGGAGGCTCACATATAAACCTTGAATCATCAACAGTCGACGGGCCGGGCGCCTGGTGCGGCTGATCCAAGCCCATGTCCTCATGCGCCTGTAGCCAATGAGACCTCGGGGTTGCCTTGAGCTGGCCGCCTGCCTCGTCAAGGCTGAGATGGCAGCGGGCTGTGGGGATTAGCGCCAGGCACAACACCAGCTAGCTGGGATAAGTGAGTATCGGCTTCTCTTCGAAACATTGGCAGTCTACTTCCCGGCGTGTGCCTATTTGCCGGTCTGATTATGCCCTCCGAGTGTCATCTTCTTACGATGTACAGCTCCCACAAGCAATGAGTCAACCCAAGGAAGTAGCATGAAAAGAGCCTGACCAGAACAGAGCATACCCAAGGCAAACAGGACATACTCGGACTCGGAACCAAGATCTCATCCGCCAGGCTCTTCACGATGGCACCGTCGGCGTACAGAGTCCCACCGGTATTAGCTTTGATCCTCAACGGACTCAGTATGGGCCAGCCAGAACAACGATTCCATACTGCACGTGTTTAGTGCTTAATTATTTCTTGATGTTGGGGCTACTCGCAGCCCCGACCACTTCAAGCCAATACTGACCGCCCAACCGTCAACGCCGTTCCACCATGGAGACGTCTCAGACCAAGTCCCGCTTTCTATGCCTCCGGTGCGAACTCCGCCCGCAGATTTATGACATCTATATGCTCAGCCACATCATCGCTGCCGCGCAGCGCATAACGCCGCTCAGCCCGCCGCGAGCTGCGACTCTCACCTGGACCCTATCACTCCACTACTAGGGCGAGGTGCGCTCCGAGGCCTGGGGCCGCTGACCGACGCGGGCCTGAAGGAGCTGATCAGGGCGCTCGGGCATGTGCCGGCCGAAGACACGCCCGCTGCTCTCGTGGGCCGTCTCGAGGCCCTGCTCGGCCGTGTGACGACCATCCGCTTCACGTCGTGCTGGTGCGCAGGCAGCCACCGCCACTGGGCCAGGTGGCTCCCGAGCCGCAGGTACGACGGCTTCGTCGCGTTCTGCACGAGCTTCGCCAGGCTCCGCAACGTGGAGTTCGTGGGCGACCTCTAGCGGGTGGAAATCGACGAGCTTGAAAGTCGCCTGGAGGGTCGAGGGGTCCGGCTCGGCCCGGGTCTGGCGCGGCGCTCAGAGCGGGCCCAGGATCATAGTAAAGACGTGTGGGTGAGGGCAGGGCAGGGCGCCGTGTGCGGGGAGCAGGATGGGCTGTCGCCAGGCTGGGCATGGGCAAGGGCGGAATGACAAGAGGGGCGACGCCATCGGTGGGACCAGGTGAGCCCGCGGAAACAAGAGTGGCTGGACCCCGCAGAGATCGAGTGTCAGATACTGTCGAATATACTTGAGCGTAAGTACGAGCGTGTGCAGAGATCCTGAGCTCGCGCGACCGAGCGTCGCCTGCCGGGGCCTCGTCCCGACGTGTATGCCCAGGCGTGCCGCCTTTCTTCATACCGTACTAGAGCTAGTGAGGCAAGCGCGGGAGCTCCAAAGTCAAAGGTGTGATACATGACAGGTCCCTGTGCCTGGGTGCCATCCCGGCGCATTGTGATTGGGCGGCTTGAGTCTCCAGCGGGTGATCCCGCCCATGATTGGGACGTGCCCAGATGTTGGTTCCCAGGGTCTTTGGCATCGGCCAGGGGTCGAGGGCCGCAGAAAAGCACCCAGGGCGCCAATCAGTCGAGCACCCCGGTTTATCGCATGTGCAAGGACGGAGTGCTCCGTGCAAGGTGAGGCTGTCCAGCCTGGGCCTCCCAACCCGTTTGCTTCTCTGTCGGTTTGCCTGCTTATTCTCGTCATTTCCACCCTCCAAACTGCTTTCGCAAACAATCCCGCCTTGGAGTGGCAGACTGTCCGCCTGTCTCCGTCCTTCGGACGCTTACCGCTCCCACTCTGCCACCGTCTCCCTCATCACTGTCCACCGCCACACCCACAATGCTGGGCGGTCATCTCTCGAACCGCGCCATCGTGTGCCTCGTCTTCTCCGCCTGCTTCTGCATCCTCATGCTCAGGTACCTCCTATCAGCTTCACCCGACATCCACCCCTCGGCACTCCGCCACGCAGCGAACAGCCTACTCGGGGACATCAGCAATTCCACCTGGGGAGTACGTTTTGGCTCTTCTCAAATCACACTGCGACCCTCCCCGCTAACCGTCCGCCCGCCTCCAGTTCGAGGATATCCTCGTCGTCAGCCTCCCCTCCCGCACCGACCGCCGCGATGGCATGCGGCTTCAGGCCGTCCTCAGCGAGACTCGGATCAAGTTCGTCGATGCCATCAGGGGTGATGCGGTGCCCGACAACGCGATCCCCACAACCACGAAGCACATCAGACTGAGTGATGGCTCGATCGGGTCGTGGCGAGCACACATCAATGCGATACACGAGTATGTGCCCAGGCTGTTGTCGGTGAGGCCCGTGAGGGAATACTGACATTCGTCGACCAACAGAGTCGTCGCAAGAAACCTCTCCTCGGCCCTCATCATGGAGGACGACATCGACTGGGACGTGCGGATCCACAAGCAGCTTTACGACTTCGCCCGCTCCGCCCAGGCCCTGACGCAGCCGTTGGCAAGCGGGGCCAAAACCTACGCGGACCCTACATATCCACGCCCGCAAGAGGGCTCGCCTGGAACTGTGCCCGATCTCAGCCTCTTTGACCTCCCACGCACCGTCCCTGCAAAGAGATCTCCGTACGGCGATGACTGGGACCTGCTCTGGCTCGGTCACTGCGGCATGCGCTTCGTCTCCCCCGACAACGCCGCCGCCCCGAAGGGTCGGGTCATCCATCACAACGACGACACGGTCGCCGAGAAGCGCTATCTCTGGAGCATCACAGGGCCCTTCAAGCTCGTCGAGGACTATCCCCAGCACACCCGCGCCGTCCACCACTCCGAGGAAGGCGTGTGCTCGCTCGCGTACGCCGTCAGCCAGCGCGGGGCTCGGAAGCTGCTATATGAGCTGGGCACGAAAGACCTGAAGGACGGGTTTGACATCTTGCTGCGCTTCTTCTGCAACGGCGGCGGCGGCAGGAAGCCCCATCTCTGCCTCTCCGTCTCGCCAGCGCTCTTCCACCACCACCGTCCCGCGGGACCGCTGGCCGCGCAGAGCGACATTGGCGACCATGGTGACGGCTTCAGGGAACATCCGCTGACGGACATGGTCCGGTGGAGCGTGCGGCTGAATGCCGATGCATTGCTGGACGGTGCCACGGAAATGCATGATGGCTACCCGAACTCGGATGTAGTATGAGCTTTATGTAGAGCGAGCTTTTTACGATGACGGCGCATAGTGAGCGGGTCCGCACTCGCGAGGTTTCCTTGTTTCCCTGCACATGATGCATAGCGGCGTTTATAAATATCCTCTCATGACTGCCAAGACCCCGGCCTGTCTCGAATCGAACCTCTGGCGTCTTTGCGGGAGCCCCTGTTTCTCCCGTAGCCGGCGCTCCATCTGACGGCAGCCGAGCCTCAACACCGCCTGCGGGACCAGGCACAGTGATCGTGGCTCTGGGAACACTTGTGCTGGTCTGAGCAAGATCCAGCACCTACAAGGCAATGCCTTTGGCTGAAGATATGTGCTCTGTTGTACTGGAGGCTGTTCCCATCGACGCCAGGGACGCGGATGGGGCTACGCCATTGTATTAGGCTGCTGAGCACAACCGGCCGAGGACGACGCGCCTGCTTCTCCAGCGGGGGGCTGATGTTCACGCGGTGACGGGCGAGGGGTACACTGCCGTGCCGTTGGCTGTCAATCTCGGCCATGGGATCGTCCTTGGGCTTCTGCTACAGCCAGAGTTTGGGTTCGATGCCGAGAAGGAGGAGGTGGCATTGCTGCAAGCGATCAACAACGGGTTGCCCGAGATGGCCGAGGTTCTGCTTCGCGCAGGAGCTGGCAAGTCGCAACTCGATCCTCAAAGTTCAGAGCAAAAGGAGATGCTCGACTTCCTCGATACCGAAGCCATCGTTGCTGACGTAGTATCCATCAGTGCCGCCAGTGTCGCCGTGGCACTGGGTCACGCGGACATTGTGAAACGTCTCCTTGCTCATGGAGTGTTCCCTGTCGAGCTCGGCCGCGGCGCGGTTCTTCCACTTTGCCGTGCGGCTCGGCCATGTGCCCATCGCGCAGCTACTTGTCGGTCACGGCCAGGAGGAGTCAAGCGAGCCAGGCATCGCCATCGAGACGCGCAGCGAGCACGGCGACACGGCGTTGCACACCGCCGCCGTGCACAACCAGGCGGCGATGATCAAGACCCTGGTGGAGCTGGGCGCCGACGTGACACCCGAGTGGTCCTCGTTTTATGATCCCGCAAGGAATGGGTACGCGGCCGTCGTCGACCGGCTGATCAAGCTTGGGGCCGACCCTGCCGCTGTTCTGGAACCCCACGATGGCCTGTGGATGGCGCTGCATCTCGCGGCCACGTATGGCCACGCCGGCGTTGTCGATGTGCTGATCAAAGCGGGAGTTGATCCTGCAAGGCCAATGGCCGATGGGAACACACCACTGCGGCTGGCGGCCGAGAATGGGCACGGGGCAGTCGTGACGCGCCTGCTGCAAGAACCACGCGTGGACCCAGCCGAGCGTTTCCAAGGGTCGGACTGGACAGCGCTCCACTATGCTGTTTACCACGGACACTGCGAGGCTATCAAGCTCCTCGTCGGCCGCGGCATAGACCCCAACCAATACCTGGGGCTCCCCGGCTCAGGGACGACCCTGCATCGTGCTGCCAGCGCCGGCCGGTCGGAAGCGGTCAAGGTCCTGTGTGACCTCGGCGCCGTCGATGCACGTGTCAGCCTTGGCTTCACGGCGCTGCATCTTGCCCTCTACGCGTGCGACGTCGACTCCGTGGCCGCCTTGGTCGCCGGCGGCGGCGACGTCTGTTCCCTTGATCCGTACGGGTACGCGCCGCTGGAATGGGCCCTTCGCTTGCCAGATGTATTCGGCTCTGTTGCTGGTCTCGACCCCCAACCGCCAGGCTTCACACCGCCCGGCCCCGGCAACCGGCTCGCGCATCAGCGCGGAACCGTGCAGCAGCTGCTGGGGCGCCTGCGGGAGCAACCCGACACTGATGGAGGTGATGTTCTTTCCGTCCTGGGAAAACTCTTGCTGCTCGCTGGCGATGAGCGTAATGCAAGGGCCGCGTTTTTGCGATGTACGACGGTCGATGAGGGTACTGGTGCTGTGCACCACTCTGTGCAGTGCGATCAGTGCGAGCGGTCAATCGTGGGGGACCGATATACGCGCCTAACGTGCCCGGATGTGGATTTGTGCGAGCTTTGCATGGAGCGGCACGGCGAGGTCGAGGGCGAGGACGAGGGGCTCACAGAGGGCGGGAGTGAAGGGGGAAATGGCGGTGATGGCGACTTGAGGGAGGGACAGAGGCACAGAAAAGGCCCCAGGGGCGGGGTTGAGATTGATGAAGGAGACGGAAGAGCTGATGACGGCAGCCGGGCTGGGGAAGAGCCTACGAGCAGTGAGCACGGAGACGGCCACGTGAAGCGCCGGCGAGCTTGCCGAAATCACGACTTCTTCGCTGTCTCTGCCGTGGAGCGCGTGGTGCTGGCTGATGAAGTAAGAGCGGCGTTGGCGGATACACAGGGGCAGTGGCTGAATGAGCTGGAGGACAAATACCGCTGACGGCAAGAGTTGTATAGACTGACGTGGCAGACTACCGCCTGATCCCCTCGATTGCCCCTTTCGGCCTGCTTGCTTGAGTCTGATTGGCTGCTCTATGAAACGCAGAGTTTATTCAACACCGGCAGCATACCTCGGATTTCCTTACCTCTACTGAAAACACATTGAAAACAAGCTGCCGAAAGCCATGGCGGACAGCATGGCTGCGGAGGAGATGCACATGAATCCGGAGGTGTCCCTGCTCTCGGTGCGGAGGGGAGGGGGGTGGCAGCAATGCCTCCGGCTATCGCCCTCTTTTCACTGTGAGACCTTGAACCGCAGGGGCAGACAGATCAGGTGCATAGCTGACGCTATACTTACCGCAGACAAAGGATGAGCTGAAAGAGGCAGTATGTGTGACTGGCCGCCTGCAGTTTAGACCAAGCTCCCTCCGATCGGATTACGACGACCAATACTTGAAGCGCCTGTTGACTAGAATGCGACTTCGGGCAATGGGGCGTGTGATCATTGCGGCTTTATAAACTTGCCTAAAAGAGTGTGTTCTCATCCAATCAGATCTGCCCGCTTGGCTCATCGGTAGAGCGCCTCACTAGTAATGAGGAGGTAATTGGTTCGACTCCAGTAGTGGGCATCACGAGATGTTTCTTTTTTGGGTGTTGTCGGGGTCCGTGGTTGGTGCGCTAGACACTTCCCTTTTGCCGTGGTTGTCAGCGGGGCTGGGCCAGTCGTCGTGTCCGTGCTTCTGTAGGCCAATGGTGTGGGATGTGAAACTCGACCTCCCCTTCAGGTTGGGACAGACCACAACCAGTCCCGGTAACACACGCACAGCCATCTCGGGATGCAGCTTGGGACCAACTGGTCAGGGGGCTGACGCTGCTCTTCATCTGGGCCATAACAAACATGGTCCAGAGGTGCGAAACAGCGTGCCAAGAATACGAGCCACGACATGGAACACCGCCGCTCCACCGCCAACCGCCCATGCAGCAACTACAGGGCGAGTGCACAATCAGACTGCGGATCGTCCTGCGCACTCTGGTCCGGCTGGCAGCCGTCACATGCCTTATCATCGGTCTGCTGGCTCACCTGGGGTAATGCCTGAGCCGCAGCTGGCTGTGGCTCCAAGTGAATGCCGCGAGCACCGACTGTGCTTCCAGGTATTGGCACGGAGACTCGGCAGCTTGTCGCGCCAGGCGCCAGACGAGACCTGGCGTCAGTCCATTATCATGTACATTGCTGACGCCTGACTTGACGATGGTGTTGGCTGGGATCATAGAGCATAAGGACGCCGGATGTAGGAGATGGGCCTGGTTGTGTCGTCCCGGAACTCTGTGTTTGGAGAAAGAGCCCAAGCAGGTGGCATCGAGAGTGCAAGAGTGGTCTGTTGGCTAGAATGGCCGCGACGAACGACACCGCCCACAAGATGATGTTAGCCGGTACGCAGATATGTATGGCTACCAGGGGCGTCTGGACACGGGATCGAGCACCAGGACGCATCAGTATTTTCGTGTCATCATCTCCGATGGCTGCTGGCCTCAGAAACGATATTTATGACGCCGTCTCTCTACATCTTCTTCTGCCTTTCCAACACAAATCAGTACTGCGCGACTGCCAACCTGAATACATTGATCCTTCCACCGCCTCTGCAAGAACTACAGGCTCCTCCAACGCCAATCCGACTCCTTCCTGCCAACGACCGCATTCGTCTCCACAATGGTTCGTAGAGGCTACAACTGGACGCTGTCGCATGCCATCCCCCGCCTCCGCTGCGACGCAATCCTCTGCTACTTCTGGGCCCACGCGGCCGTGGCCTACGAGACTGAGCACGGGGTCGACATCAAAACGCTGCCGATCCCTCAGATGATGGTGGCTCTCGGCACTGTGTTCTTCTGGGCCTGCTTGAAGTTCCTCGACTTCGCGATCCCAATCAACCGCTGGGGCCCGCGCCTGCTGATCTGGATGGGCCTTCCTGACGGTGACACGAGGGTCGAGTAGGTCACCTAACCACAATGAACCGATCCGGGGGACGCAACCTGAAGCACGTACAACGGTGGGTGTGGTATCAGAATCATTTGCATGCTGTGCCATTTGGGTTTTGTCACGAGGATCTTGCGTCGTCCTGTCTCCCACCAGGCGGCTGAACGCGGACTGGCGTCCAAACGCCCATGCAACAAGCAGACAACAAGGGGGTCTTCCGATGTGGCACATGTGGCAGCGTGGGACAGAGACTTGGATTAATTCATGTCATTTATATAACGTTTGCCTGCAATGACTTCTGCCAAACCAGACGCCATCAGTCGTGCTGCCCTCCGCATGAAAACTAGTGACTGAAGTCGGTCGAGTTCAATTATATTGGTGTATTGACCGTATGACGGCCGAGTCGAGGTGGCGGCATAAAGAGACGCAGTCAGAGACCGCTTGTGGAGAAACAGGACCCATGGCTCTCGAACATGCGTCTAGTGGTCATGGGTTGAAGGACTTGCGACAGCGCGGGAGCGGACGGGCGCAGGGCATGGGGCATTTTGCACCAAGCATGGCGAGAGGCCGAATGCGCAGACACCAACGACGAGGGATCGTGCAGGTTTATCACAGTATATTAGTGTTGGGACATCAGAACATTGACTTCAGGTTATGAAGCAGCGTGCAGTGGTTCAGAACATATGAAGAGAGATGCTTAATAAACAATCACAGCAAATCGGCAACTTTTGAGAGGATCTCGGAACAGCTGGGACAGGTCTTGTGGGCGGATGAGAGTCGCACCCCAGGCATGGTGCTTGTGCAGCTTGGGTGCGTGCGCGTGCCATGGCCTCGGGCGGGGGATGCCATGTGCAGCCGCCAGAGGTCCTTTCTTTCCTTGCATCGCTCGTACGCGGGAGATCATTTGGGCCAGAGTGCTTGTTCCCCTTTGCCACGAGGAGGATGTCATGTTGACCCTGCTGCAGCCCCGACGACAGGCTTCCCTAGCGACGCGGTCTTGCCGAGACGTCTCCAGCTGATCTCTTTGATTCCATGTTAGGCTCGAATGGCAAATGATGTGATAGCAAGATAGCCCTGCATGGTCTATCGAGATTGAAAAGCAAGGCGTTAGCTGCGAACTCGGGAGCGAGCGAGGAGCTGGAGTGGATTCCCCCGGGCCAGTCGCTGGCCCGATCGCTCGCCACTGGCCCGAGACCAAAGAGCGGCTGGCAACTACCCGCCAATCCAGGCCCCGGCCCAGGCGATCACGCGAGAATGTGGCGCTTGTACATCAGAGAGGGCTGATGTTGGGCCTCACACAGTGGCAGTCGGGCATATCCGAGATGAATGCATCACGGTGCGATGGTCCGGGGTCTCAGCTGGGGGTCTGTATTAAGTAACTGCAAGCCTGGCAGGTGGTGTCGTGGTCCCGGCGAGACTCGTCGATGGCGCGATGTGTAGAGATCTGCGAAGCGGTGACAGAGCCAGGGGAGCCGGGTATGAAAAGACTCGTCTTCGACAAAGGACGTGTCCACGGGCGTGTTGTATGATCTTCAGCCCAGAGTGCAAATTCACGAGGACACACAGGCAACACTCACAGACCCTGAAAAGGACACTGACTCACCTGCCTGTCCTCGAAATTGGTAATAGAGACATGCACATCCACTCGGCCGGGTCGAGACGCACGCCTTGGAATTCCTCTTTCGAGCTCCCGCCGGGGTCCAAGCAGGGTCCTGCCCGTGGTCATTTCTCGCTAAACACCCATGCATTGCAGCTCAGCCGCGTGGGACAGAACGCCTCCTGGAATCCGCGGAGATGGGCCGCTAGCTCGCTATTGGACGTGAGATGGCGAGAGGCGAACAAGTTGACCATTGTGATCGCAACAAAGGAGATCGACGGGTCGCTGTGTCGAGGGAGATCTAGAGCTGGCGCTGCTTTTCTTTTTGCCTGACGGGGAATCACGCGATTGGGGCTTGCGAGGCGTGCTCTGGCAGCCCAGAAGGGCCTGGCTTGTGTCTTTGGAGTATTGCCATTGTCCTCGGATTACCTCAAGGCAGATGTCACTGCGTGGGGGGAGAGGTAATTGTACAATGTCGGAAGTTGCAGAGATGACACCACGATTCTGAGATCTCAGAGGCAGCGGCGACGATCCCCGGCCGCCACTCACGCGACATGTCGTCTCACCCAAGCTTTTTCCAAGCCGGATCGCGTGCTCAGTCCGCGCAGACGAGGCACAAGGCCGTCGCCGCATTTCTGGGCAGCGGTTGCCGAGCGAAGCTTGTCGGCGCCTCAGACACGGGAGCACGAAGGACAAGAAAACCTTGGGCGCACGGGGAGAGACGGGACAGGCGACGGCGAGCCTTGGGAAGGCTGGGCGTCGCGTGGGAAGCTGAGATGTGTCTCTAGGCGAGCAGTTGTTGTGTGGTGCGGGCTGTGAGGTTGTCGTCGTCTGCATGGGATGAGGCCTGCACGGGCCGGAGGTGCGTCTGGGGCTAGGCAAGGGTAAGCGGGGCTGTGATTGGCCCGAAATGGTGTTATTCAGGGCAGCTCTGATGTCAGGACCCTCGAGTAGCGGCAGGTGCGCGCCAGGTACCCGTACACATCGAGGCGTTTATCGATAAGACCATCTCAGATCGATGAGTCTGTTTGCTGGAGTCGCGATGCGGGCAGGCGGCAGTCGATGCTGCACCGTAACGTACCGAGACCAGCTGCAGCGATATGCCCAGTGTGCACGCCTGGCCCGCCATTTCTGCCAACTGCACTGGGCACCGCACGAGTCGGACCGGAAGACGGCATCATAATTGTGGTGATCAGACTGGGCGCGAGAACTCTGCAGCGCCGCGGCGGGAGGGCGGGCTACCTGCCTTGGAGGGAGGTACATGGCCGCTGTGGGGGAGTACAAGCAGGCCCCCGCGGATGGCCAATCAGGCTGCCGCTCGCCATTTGCATCTGCGATGTCGTCAACGCTTGGCGGGGCACTAGCGGAGCGCCACGCGCCTGGGCGGATCTTGACTGCGGCCTGCCCAGGCGTGCATTCCATTCTCGACCCGGCATCAGACTCGCACGGCAGATCCCACGGATTCCACAGCGCCCTAGCAGAACCTTCACTCGCAGGCCTCGAGCTAGGGCACGCCTGGGCATGCTCGGTCACCAGTCTGCGTAACTCCCGCACCGCCAGCCACTCACGAGCCGCGTCCGGCAGGCCCGCGGGGGTCGCCGTGCCGTGCCCTGCTTGCCCGCCCCAGACCTGGACATCGCAGCATGTCTCGCTCGTCTCGAGGGTGCTGTGGGCTGCGGGATCCGCCGTCGTGGATCCAGAACCCCCCCGGTCCGCTGGCACTTCGGGGGCTTGCCTCTGGGCTGTCGTCAGGACCTGCAATAGCGCCTCCTCTTGCGTGCTGACGGGGCTCCGCTCGTCAATCACCTTGATATCGTTATAAAGACCTCCTCCTACGGTCCACTCCACTGCTTGCCTCCTCCGCAGGCCCTCTCCCTCCGCTCACCATCCCGTCGTGCCCCAGCAATGAGCTCATCCAGCAAGATTGGCCGCGGCCTGGCTAAGGCGGTCGGCATCGACGTTGACTACCGCACAAAGAACGAGCCCGCCGACCTCGTCCGCACCGCCGCCGGCAGCATCCACAATGTCGACACCTACGAGGAGGAGGAGCCCACGGTCGCCGAGGTGCTGCGCTCCATCCTGCCCTCCCGCGACAGCGCCAACCACTACGTCCGCAGCCTCTTCCCCTTCCTCGACTGGATCTTCCACTACAACTACAAGTGGGGTCTCGGCGACTTCATCGCCGGCGTGACTGTCGGCTTCGTCGTCATCCCTCAGGGCATGGCCTACGCCCAGCTCGCCGGTCTGCCTGTCGAGTACGGCCTCTACACCTCCTTTGTAGGCTTCATCCTCTATTGGGCCTTTGCCACCTCCAAGGACATCACCATCGGCACCGTCGCCGTCATGTCCACCCTTGTCGGCAACATCGTCGCCCGCGTCACGGCTGTCCACGGGACAGAGTTCCCTCCCGAGATGATCGCCCGCGCGCTCTCCGTCATCTGTGGTGTCGTGCTGCTCTTCCTCGGCCTCGCTCGCCTCGGCTGGATCGTCGAGTTCATCCCCCTCGTCGGTATCACCTCCTTCATGACCGGTGCCGCCATCAACATCATCGCCGGCCAGGTCCCCAAGATGCTCGGCATCGCCGGCGTCAACACCCGCCAGGCCACCTACCTCGTCATCATCAACACCCTCAAGGCGCTGCCCACGGCCAAGGGCCTCGACTCGGCCATGGGCGTCTCCGCCATGGTGTTCCTGTACATCTGGAAGTGGGGCACCGCCTATGCTGGCGCCAAGCAGCAGCACCGCCAGAAGCTCTGGTTCTTCCTCGGCACCCTGCGCATGGCCGTCATCATCATCCTCTATATCCTCATCAGTTGGCTCGCCAACAGGGGCGTCACCGACAAGAAGAAGGCCAAGTTCGACATCCTCGGCCCCGTGCCCAGTGGCTTCCAGGTGCACAACGCGCCGACCATCACCCCGAGCCTCTTGTCGGCCATCGGCAGCGAGATCCCTGGTGCCCTCATCGTCCTCATCATCGAGCACATCTCCATCTCCAAGTCGTTCGGCCGCGTCAATAACTACGTCATCAACCCCTCCCAGGAGCTCGTCGCCGTTGGCTTCACCAACGTCATCGGCCCCTTCCTGGGCGCGTACCCGGCCACTGGCTCCTTCTCGAGGACCGCCATCAAGTCTAAGGCCGGCGTGCGCACCCCGCTGGCTGGTATCTGGACTGCCCTCATCGTCCTGCTTGCGCTCTACGCCTTGACTGGTGTCTTCTTCTACATCCCCTCTGCCAGTTTGTCGGGTCTCATCATCCACGCCGTCGGCGATCTCATCACCGCCCCCAATGTTGTGTACCAGTTCTGGCAGGTCTCGCCGCTCGAGGTCTTCATCTTCTTCGCCGGTGTGATTGTCATGATCTTCCACGAGATCGAGACCGGCATCTACGTGACCATGGGTGTCTCTCTCGCCGTCATCCTGATCCGCATCGCCAAGGCGCGGGGCAGCTTCATGGGCCAGACCAGGATCTACCGTGTCAACAAGGACGAGCCCGTGGATAAGTCCAATTCCGAGACCGTCTCGCGCTGGGCCTACGTGCCGCTCGACCACCGCGACGGCTCCAACCCTGACATCGATCTGCGCTCCCCGTACCCTGGTGTCCTCGTGTACCGCTTCAAGGAGGGTTTCAACTACGCCAACTCGGGCCGCCACATGGACATCCTGACGGCCTGGGCTAAGCATGAAACGCGGCCGACAATTGTCAACAAGAACGTTCCCCTGGGTGACCGCCCCTGGAACGAACCCGGTCCTCGCCGCGGGCAGCAGGTCGACGTCGACGACCAACGCCCCGCCCTCCGCGCCGTCATCCTCGACTTCTCTGCCGTCAACGGCGTCGATGTCACCTCCATCCAGGCCCTGATCGATACCCGCAACGGGCTCGACCGCCACGCCGCGCCCGACCCGGTGGACTGGCACTTCGTCTCGGTCACGAACCGCTGGACCAAGCGCGCTCTCGGTGCGGCCGGCTTCGGCTTCCCGAGCGCCAAGTTTGTCAACCAGCTCGGCGAGTGGCGGCCCATCTACAGCGTGGCTGCCACGAGCGACCAGGTTGTCAAGAACACGTACTCGGCCAAGCGGGCCGAGGGCGCGCAGGACGTCGAGGGCGGCCTCCAGCCCGAGTCGGAGGACAAGATCTCGCCCGCCGGGTCGAGCACCAACAGCATCCACAAGGGCGCGGGGACGACAGTGTACCCGGAGAAGGTGGCCGTCGTCGGCGGCGTCAACCGGCCGTATTTCCACATCGACCTGGAGGCGGCCGTGGAGAGCGCCGTGGCGCACATTGAGGGCAGGAGGCCGTCGGAGCATTCGTGATTTTGCGTTCGTTAAGCGAGTTGTTGTTTTGTAACGAGATACCACTGTAATACAGATGTGGGCTGAGTCGGCCAAGTTTGGATACCATAATGTCGCATTCTCCGAGAACAAATGCACCGTGCCGTGACTGCCTTTGCTCGTCTAGCTGGGCCGGTCGCCCCATGAGATTTCGAATCCACCTCTCGAGTGGTATAGCCGCGATCGATACACGGGCGTGTGCAGCCCCACAATCGTGGTCCGACGGTGGAACCCCACTCCGCGAGGCGCCCTTGACTGACCACCTCAGCTCTCGTGTCACTCGGGCCGGTTTTGGGGTGCAAGACGGCCTCGGTGCGCGCCCTTTCCATGATCCATGATCGAGGACAGGGGTCCGTTTGCTGGATCCATCATGGCTTTTCACGGACATATAAAGCGCATGAGAAGTCTCCTGTAGCTGGTGTGTCTCTCGTGCAGCAGCACTGTTTGATCACTTGGACTCGGCAGACACACACCAGGTCCCCGACGACACTCTGGTCCTTCCGACGAACCTTTTGCAAATAACCCTCTTGGGACAAGTCGCTGCAGTCCTGTGTGTGAGGGGCATCCAGATCTAAGCCATGTCCTCCACCAACGCCGCCCACGCGCTGACGATCCGCCGCGCCGTCCCGTCGGACGCCCCCTGCCTCGAGGCCCTCATCAACGCGGCCTTCCGCGACGACGACACAACCGACGTGTACCTCGACGCGGACCCGGACCGCCGCGCGCGGGTCGACCTCGTCAGCGAGGCCTCCGTGCTGCGGAGCATCACGGACGTGCCGGATCTGGTGGTCTTTGTCGGCGTCGAGCCGGGCACCGCCGCGGGGGAGGAGGAGGAGATCGTTGGGCACTTCTCCCTCCGCAGGACCACGTCATCGTCACCCTCAACTCCCGCGGAAGCAGCAGCAGCAGCAGCAGCAAAGAGCGGCTCGGAGGAGCCGCAACAGACACCCGTGACAACGGCGGCGTGGTTCGCCCTCCTCGCCGTGTCCCCCGCGCACCAAGGAAGAGGGTACGGCGGACAGCTCCTCGCGCACGCGGAGTCCTTCGCGCGGACGGAGTGGGATGCGCGGAGGGTCGAGTTCGGTGTCGTCAACACCCGCTCCGCGCTGAGAGCGTGGTATGAGCGCAGGGGCTACAGGCCGACCGGGGGCGAGAAGGAGTTCGCGTATGCGATGCACCCGGGCTGGGAGGGTGTGCTCAGGGGGGACATGGTGTTCTTGGACTATGCGAAGGATCTGTGACTGTCTGGAAGGGATGGGGGCCACTTTAGAGGACTATTTGAGTGAGGTGGTTCGCAATCGATTTCTTGACTTTGGCTCCTTGGTGGTCGTCGCCGTGGAGGTACCTATTCAGGTCAGTCGTGATACTGCTACAGATCGATGTGCTCTGGGCAAAAGAGCTCATGCTCGTCTCTAGACAATGAGCCGTGACAGTTGCGAACAGTTATTGTATGTTAATCAAGATATCTGCACGAACTGCTACTGCCTCTCCCTACCGCTTCGGACCATAATCGCGCAGTCACTACGGCACTCTGTGACCCACAAGAGTCGAACCAATTCCTACGGCCGCCTCATCGCCACGCCACAGTTCGCCCCTCGTCGCTTGACTCCCGCGCCAGCTCGAGCACCCTGATGGCGTCGCGGGACTGCTGCAGTTTCACCTCGAGCTCCGCCTCGCCCCGGATCGCGGCGGCCACGTTCTCGTACAGCCCCATCCAGCGGCCAGTGATGGTCGGGTAAGCACCCGTGTACTTGCCGATCTCGCCGTCGTAGCGCTGGCAGCTGCCGTCGAACTCGTCGACCGTGGTCAGCGTGCCGTCGAGCGATGCGGGCTCCGCCGCGAAGTCCGCGTCCAGCGGGCTCTTGCGCGCCGCGGCGTGCTCCTCCTGGGGGCAGGTGCTGCGTTGTTGGTACTGTTGCTGTCAGTGACTGTTTTCCGCATGGCTCAAACTCGGCGGTACTCCCACTGACCTTGACGTACGACCCCTTGGTCCCGCGCACCATGAACTTGACCTGCTTGGACAGCGGCGACACGATGGACGTCTTGACCGTCACGAGCAGCTCGCTGCGGGGCCGGTACTGCAGCACGATCGTGAACGAGTCCTCGTTCTTGCTGTCGCTGCCGCGCTGGTTGCGGAAGAAGCCCGTGACGGACTCGGGCCGGCCGAAGAGCGTGAGGGCCTGGTCGACGCTGTGCGTGCCTGGACTCAGACGTGCTTGATTAGCGCCGTGTATATGTGTGGACTGTGTGGAAGGGAAGACAGCACTAACCGAGACCAAAGGCCATGCCCGCCGACGGGCTGAAGGGGGCCTTGTCGAGATGGTGCAGCCACCCTGGGTTCTCAAAGTCGTAGTAGATCTCAGCCTCCTTGACCTCGCCGAGGGCGTCCTTGCCCATCAGGCTGCGCAGGGTTTGGAAGCCGCCGTCCTGGTGCGTATTGTCAGCGTGAGGCCCTATAGTCAAAGATTGCCGAGGAGTAGCCTACCCATCGTCGATTCTGGTAGCACGTGGCAATCAGCCCCTTCTCCTCCGCGAGCTGGATGACCTTGTCGATCTGCTCGGACGTGCCCGCAAACGGCTTGTCGACGAGCACTGTTTTCAGAAATGATCAGTCATCGCCTCCTCTTGTCCGGATCGGACAGACTCACCATGCTTCCCCGCCCGCAGCGCCTGCTCCGCGAACACGGGGTGCGTGTTGGTGTGCGTCACGACGACCACGAACTGGATCTCCTCGTCGGCGAAGAAGGGCTCGGGCTCGCGGTAGTGGCGGACCCCTGGGAAGTCGACGGTGCAGTGCGGCTTGCCGCCTTCTGCGGACCCGGGCTGCGGGGCCTCGGCGCGCTGCAGGATCGCGACGACCTCGTAGTCCGGGATCGCGGTGATGAAGGGCAGGTGGAATGTCCTGGCCGAGTTGCCGTAGCCGACCACGCCGACTTTGATCTTGTTTGGGGGCATCGTGGAGGTTTAAACCTTGGCTTTTCGCGATACCTCGTGTTGATGATGAATCTCTTGCGGCGGGTTTAGCGAGAGGTGGTGATGAGCAGGACTCAGGGTCGTCGTTCGCGGACGATTATGTCCGAAGGCTGTGGCACGGAGCAATTCAGCCTATAATGGGAATCCACGTGGGGACTATACCCGGGGCTGCGGTCGGAGCTCCGCTCTCGGGACTCCGTATGTTCCCCGCATCACCACGCCGACGGGTCAAGGAGCAGGACGTCATGATAGTCGTGGGGCCAGACGGTGCGACGCCCGCGGGAGTCAGAGCAGGTCGCCCTGCTATGTTGATTGTGTGCAGAACGTGTGGGACTTGGTGGGAGGGATGCACGAGAAGTATTCGATCCTAAAAATGAGCCATACCCTTCGCAGCTTGCTGCCCGCACGACAGGGCTAATGAATGGTGATTTGCGATGCTTCGCTTCTGTTATTGTTATGTCGTGTCTATGAGAGCTGGCATAACCAGTTTTATCCTCGCTTGCTTTCCCCTATTCAACAGCGGGAAGTCCGCGCTCTTCTATTCATCCGAGAATCTCCCACCATTCATCTTCTCCACCTCTCCGTCTCGTGCTGCGCCCGTCCTCCAAGCAAGTAAAGGATTGCACGTGTCCGCGTGGCCTTCACTCATCGCATGGTCTAGGGCCGCCACCCTCTGTGATCTGTCGCGTCGCAATTCGCTCCGCAGTGGAGGAGCAATTTCACCAGTCTCGCATTGCCAGCATGGGCAGCTCTGATAAGGGGTGTCTCCATCGTACCGGGCGAAGTGAAGTCCACGTCGGCTGCGTAGTTGCACAAGGATCGTGCCGTTGAGATGACTCTGAGCAAAAGTTCCTCATTGCCAACAGTGCCTGCAATTGCCCAGAGAGGTGTGACTCTTTGAGCGTCCAGTAGATCAAGGGGTACGCCCATTATCAACAGAGCATCGCACTGGTGATGAGTGCCGTTGACGATGAGCCTGTGTAATTGGGCCTGGTCCATGCCCAGCGCAGGTGACTCAGGGGGTGACCCATACAGCTTGTCCAGGGCGTCGAAGCACATGAAGAACTCTAGCAACGTGTTTGGCACGACTTGAGAGATTATGATCTCAACCGCGTTCTTACCGTCGTGATTGACTGCATGCAGATCAGACCCGGCGTCATGAAGGGCAAGTAGATTTTCGAACGACAGCAGCCTTGCAGCTTGGAGAAACGCGGTCGCGCCTTCCGCGTCGCGCAGGTGCACGTCTGCACCATTGCGGATGAGAAGTTGGGTGACCTCCCGATGCAAGACAGCATGATGCAAGGCGGTCCGCCAGCCTACGTCCCGGGCGTTGACATATTTGGCCATAATGCCACAGGCAGGTCGATGTGACACAGAGAGCACTCCGGAGATCATGTCAGGGCCGTGGCCGGCGCCAAGAGAGGACTGCGCCACGAGCTCGAGCAAGACTTGCACCATCTTCAGGTGGCCGTGCTGGGCGGATACCGTGAGTGCGCTGCCGCCGACATGTGTCGCGAACGCGTTTGCACCATGCTGCAACAACAATTTCGCCAGGGGGGCGTCGCCTGATCTCGCGGCCAAGAACAGAGGTGATGCCATCTCAACTCGGACGTATGTGTTTGGGTTTGCGCCCTGTGCGAGTGCTCTTCTGGCAACGTTGAGCCTTCCCGGCTTGAGAGGTTGTCCATAGTGATGAAGCGACGCCCACCAGAGCGGCAGGTCGGGTTTTGGCGATGTGCGGATGTGCTGGTAATAGACAAAGTCGACGAGGATGTCCTGGAGGCAACGGCAGGCTGCACTGAGCGCGAGGCCGTCCTTGGTGCTGAGGTGTGCCGTGATGGCTACCAGCATCTCTGTGGGCAATCTGATCATTCCGCCGGGACGTTGCGCGTCGGCTGTGTCTGCCATGTTGTCGCGTGGTCGAGCTTGTGGCCGTTTGCAGGTGAATGATGGCGAAGGTAGTGTCGAAGAAGCAGATGAGTTCTGATGCGCTGGTGGCAAAAAGTAAGTCGTTGTGTGCTGTGGGTGCCTGGCCGTTCTTTCCCTGGCTGAGAAACTTGTTTCCCGGCAACTACGCGTCCTGGATTGGCCGCGCCTCGCCAGAACAAGTATTCTCGCGCTTACTAGATGCTACGCGCATCAAAGGTCAGTGTCTGTCACGCTGTATCGTCCCCGGTGGTTTAAGCTGCTCCGACATTAATCGTTCTCCAATGTCTGACTAACCGGTGCCGCAAGAATTCTGGCGTGTCGGTGCCGAGGTGATCGGGTCGGGAACGACACAGGCACACCAGCGTATCATTTACCAGTGTAAGTCTGAGCCCAGGTCACGCACCCGGAATGACAATTGATCGATCAACTGTCCAATTGGAAAATACGTGTACTCTCGTGCCCCCAGCCGATCAATATGATGGCTTTACTGTACAACGTGCCAGATGCGAATTCTCCAGCCAATGATTATTGCCTTAAAGATTAGGCGCTACAATATCTGACAGCATTACGCCTCCTTGCAAGACCGCGACTTTGTGAACATATCCTTCTCTATGCTTGAGAGTGATACGACAGGCGTACAACTGGCTCGCAGCAGACTCTCCCGCAGGCGTATCGCACACATGATGCCTCTTTTTCCACACATGAATGCGTCCCGCTTGTCTCTGTCGGCTTCTTTTCAGTTGGCGCCATCGGGGAGTCGGGCCCTTTTCGGCATATCAGCAGCAGACGAGGCCTCGCCAGGGCGTTTCCTGCTTCCACTTGGTGTTTCGCCCGAATTTGGGTGGTCTTCTGTCGGTTTCTCAAGAGCAGCCAGCCTCCGCTCCAGATTCTCAACTCGGTCCACGAGAGCCTCGATCTCTAGCCGCAGCTTACGGTTGTCTTTGTCCAACTTGTCCTTCTTATATTGCACTGCCTGGTGTAGTGCTTGCATGACCCGAAAACCTGGGGCGTCTCGGATCGGCTTTTCATTTTGGCTGAGTTGCCTCTCGAGTGCGCTGATATGGCGCTCAGGGTTGCCTGACGCATCTGCGGTGGTGGTTTGTTCGTCGTTCATTGTCGAGGTCCAGTACCTGGTAGTGAGGGTATGTTCGTGAGGCCGTGGAGGGCTGTTGCTTGGTTCCGGGAAGGCGGTGTTGGGCCGATATGGCCTGAGCGGTTCGCTGGGTTGGTGTGCGTGGAATGAGCGTCGCTGTGGATCAGGTGTGCATCTCACGTGGTTTCTTGGACACAGACCCGCGGTGATGCATTACTGCATGACCTCCTCGTTCATAGCTGGGCCAACTGGGGTTGAGGCAAGCATTGTGTTTGCGCACCAAGAATAGAGCAAGCTCCGTCAAAGCATGCGGACTTGTTTCGGGGCAAAGTAGAGGCCGTCGAGCACATCCTGGCCCCTTCTCTGTGACTCGAGAGTGACAACATCGTGAGCCTGTCGTGAGGTTGCTCATCGCAGCCGAGGGCTGAGACCAGAATTCAAGTAGTGTAGTTGTAGGTATCTGCACACCCGTGGTTCGGTCACAATGTGTCTCCCTACTCCCATGAACTCTACGTCAAAGACTCTATATTGAGGAACATGCCCGCTATCCTCCAGATGACCAGGTAATTCCTTCCTTTAGCACTCCCATTGGCATCATCTCAATTATACACTTCAAAGAGCATCTCACCATACACAAAGCACTCGAGACATTGCGCAGTGGAACGAGGTCTATCCCGACCGGTTCGACTGGTCCGATTAGTCACGCAAGGACAATAGAAAGTCCCCACTAATGCGATGGCCTGCATGAGGCTTGCATCAAGCCGACATGACAGTAAACGGCACCACAGCTCATCACGTGCAGACGAGCTGCAGGCACAATCTTGGATCCTGATCCTAGCTTCCATCTCCTACGACAAAATTGGCCTCACGCGTTCCCAGCGCATCCGCAGTCACGACGGCGACCCTGAGGGACTGTCCCGCACCACACGGAGCGGTGATGGATCCGCGGAACAGGGCCCTGCGGCAAGCCGGTGGGTCTCGAGGAACTCTAAATTTGGGGGTTCCGGTCCTTCGGAATGCTCCTCGTGCGGGGGTCCGGACGTTCCGACGGGTTCCTCAATTCCTACAAGCCGCGCCAGTGTTTCCTGACCTGCTTCGACCAAACTCAAGGCCACTAGCTGCTACTCGGTCGGACCGTTCGATCCTCACGCGACCGTCCACCCAGCTAGGGAATAGGCTCTGCCACGGTCCGGAGGGAGGAGGCTCAGTGGCCACGCGCGGAGAAGGTTGATGACAGCTAGACACTGAGTCCGGGAGGACCCTTTTAGTATATTGTAATCTGAACTGCGACCTGCGTGCTATGCGCCCACTGCCTGGACTATAGTGCATTGACCCTTTACGACCCCATCACACAACTACTCACCAGCCACAATGATCGACAGCAAGTACGACATCCTGCCCTTCCTGCCCGAGACGCGCCTCGAGCAGGTGGCCGAGGGCATCACGCTCAGCCACCCGCTGTCGAGGCGCGGCTACGGCCCTGGCTTCATCGTCGTCGTGCAGAGCACCGGCGTCGCGGGACCCAACAAGCTCGCGATCGAGGGCGGCGTGCCGTCGCCGCTGATGAAGTATGCCGAGGAGGGCTTCGTGACTGTCGAGATCACCGAGGCCGCGCTCGGTGCCTCGTCAGACGCACTGGCCAAGGCAGTCGCGGCGATCGCGGCCTGTTCGTCGACACGGGTAGCAGATGAGTCGAAGCCCATCAACGGAGCCGGTCTGATCGGTTGGTCCAGCATTCCACACAAGCAATCAAAGCACAACAACTAACACCACCTCACCCAGCATACACACCACAGCTCTGGAACAAGATCGCCCCGCAGCTCAAATCCTCCCCGACCGTCCTCGGCGCAGCAGTATATGGCGACCTCTCCTCCGCGCCGACCCTCGCCGCCTCCCCGGTCCCCTTCGTGCAGCACCTCGCCGGCAAGGCCACGGACCTGCCGCCGCGGACCGCGCAGCTGACGGCGCACGACTACGAGACCGTGACGTCAGCGCTCTTCGCGACGCCCTTCCAGGAGCACTGGAACTACGCGGCCGAGAGCGTCTCGCACTCGCGCAACCTGACCTTCTTCAAGAAGCTGCTGGGCGGGCCGTACTTTGACCTCGAGGCGCTGTGGGACGAGCACACGTACTACGAGTTCGAGAACCGGTCGCTCGAATGCACGATGGGCACGATGGTCCAGGAGCCATACGTGAACCATGTGCCGACGGTGAGTCCTGGTGATACGAGATACGAATTCATACATCGTATAGGCTAACGGTAATGGCATCTAGCTCACGGGCGGCATCGGCAGGCAGGAGCTGACGGCGTTCTACCGCGACCACTTCATCTTCAAGAACCCGGACGACATCGAGACGGTGCTGCTCAGCCGCTCGATGGGCATCGACCGGGTGATTGACGAGCAGCTGTTCAAGTGCACGCACAACACGCAGATCGACTGGCTGTGAGTGTTTTCCTTCTATTGAAAACCACATTGGCCACCACTAACATCGCTCCCACTGCCACCAGAGCCCCCGGCATCCCTCCGACCGGCAAGAAGCTCAATGTCGCCATGGTCGCCGTTGTCAACATCCGCGGCGACAGGCTGTACCACGAGCACATCTGGTGGGACCAGGGCACGGTGCTCGCCCAGCTGGGCCTGATGCCGGAGCACCTGCCATTCCCGACGCCCGCGGGTGGGCTGAGCAACGGCCACGCGGCCCTGCAAGGGAAGAAGCTGGAGTACCGGGTCCCCGTGGCGGGCGACGAGACGGCGCGGAAGCTCGAGATCAAGGAGAGCGTCAAGTCGAACGAGATGTTTGCGTTTGATGTGCGCGAGGCGCGGAACTGAAAGACAGTGTACATATTGCAGCATTGCTAGCTACGCTAGCGTAGGAAGTTGTCGATCTGTAAATCCTGACGCTGGCCACTATAGCGGCCGTTGAACTGTGAAAGTGGCCCACCCCAGATTCTGTCTGGCAGCACGGGAGAGAAACTCGCAAGACTTTGAGCCCTTGGCATGAAACTGTGTGTAAAATAGAACAACTGCGGCCCGCTAGTCAGATTCCGCTACGAATCAGAATCAGTGGAGGGGGAGAGGCAGGGCCCAGCCGCCAGTTCCGAGCGTCGGAACCGGGCCGAAGGCCGAATGATACGCCAAAGTGACAAGAAAGGTATATGTCCCTGGACCAGCCACTGGTTACTGTGCCCGTCAGAAGATCAGAAAACAACATTGGTGCCTACTGCACGACCACTTCCTGCCCTACGAAGTACAGTGATAACATAGAAGGTCATAGCAATGGCGAACGCAACAGTAGAAGTGAAAGGTGCCGGGGGACTCCCCATCACAGGTACGTGCTATGCCGAACCCCATCGACGCACTGCACCAAGACTTACATGCCATCAACAGTGTCCACCGGCCTCTTCATCGACAACGAGTTCGTCCCCGCACTCAACAACGAGACCATCGAGCTCGAAAACCCAGCCACAGGGAAGCACCTCGCCACTGTATCAGCAGCGCAGAAGGCCGACGTCGACAAGGCCGTGGCATCGTCCAAGAAGGCCTTCCAGACATGGAAGAAGACCCCGCCCACCAAGCGGCGTGACCTCCTCCACGCCCTCGCCACGATCATCGAGAAGCGCGCCCCCGAGATCGCCAGCCTGGAGGCGCTCGACGCGGGCATTCTGTTCAATGACAGCATGGGTCTCAACGTCGGCCAGGCCATCGAGAACCTGCGCTACTTCGGCGGCTGGGCGGACAAGGTCGACGGCGAGACGCTCCACATCCCCGAGGGCTTCGCGTATACCCGCCGCGAGCCGATCGGCGTCTGCGCGGCCATCGTGCCCTGGAACTCGCCCCTCATGATCACCATCTGGAAGCTCGCGCCCGCGCTGGCCGCGGGCAACACAATGGTCGTGAAGACGCCCGAGCTGTGCCCGCTCTACGCGCAGAAGCTCGGCGAGTTCATCGTCGAGGCCGGCTTCCCGCCGGGAGTCGTCAACATTGTGTGCGGCCTCGGCCACGTCGCCGGGTCCGCGCTGAGCGAGCATATGGACGTGCGCAAAATCTCGTTCACAGGCTCCCCCGGCGTCGGGCGGCAGGTCCTCGCTGCGTCGTCGCGGTCCAACCTCAAGAAGGTGACGCTCGAGCTCGGCGGCAAGGGGCCCTCGATCGTGTTTGACGACGCCGACTGGGACAACGCACTGCTGTGGACGTCGCTCGGCATTACGGTCAACAACGGCCAGATCTGCGTGGCCGGCAGCCGGATTTACGTGCAGGACACCATCTACGACAAGTTCGTCAAGGAGTTCAGCGCGCGCACGGCCGAGGCGGTGCACGGCGACCCCCTGCTGCCCGAGACGACCAAGGGCCCGGTCATCAGCGCGACGCAGCGCGACCGGATCCTCGCGTTCGTGCCCAGGGGCAAGGATTCCGGCGCCAAGCTGCTCCACGGCGGCGCGGCGATCAAGAAGGACGACGAGTTCGCGGGCGGGCACTTTGTCGCCAACACGGCGTTCGCCGACGTCGCGCAGGACGCGCCCATCATGCAGGAGGAGATCTTCGGCCCCTTTGCCAGCATCGCGCCGTTCAAGACCGAGGACGAGGTCATCGCCAAGGCCAACGACACCAGCTACGGGCTCGCCGCGGCCGTCTTCACCCGGGACATTGGCCGGGCGTACCGCGTCACCGAGGCGGTCGAGGCGGGCCAGATCACGGTCAACATGTGGGGGACGGTCAACGCCAACACTCCATTCGGTGGAGTCAAGGAGAGCGGCTTCGGGCGGGACATGGGCAAGGACGCCATCGAGGAGTGGACCAACGTCAAGGCGGTCAAGTTCAATATGATGAAGCTGTGAGTGGCTTTGTGGGAGGCGTAGATATTGAATATACACTGCTTTGGATTCCACATAAGTCAATCACCTTCATCTACAACACGTCGATGTGACATGGTTGTTACTCGTGCCAGAGCAAGTGACTGGACGTCTGACAACTCCCAAATCCATCAAGTCTGTACAGACGTGCCCGCCGGTCGACGAAAGGGGGAAGGGAGTGGCTCTCTCGAGCCTCCACGACTCACAGTCAAGTCCGCAACCATGCACCGATAAGCATGACTCCACGACGCGGAAATGTGACACTGAACTAGGCTGAAACTGTGCAATAAGCCTCAACAGGTGCAGCGTGATTCGCGGCCCCCGCATTGGTGATCCCCGATCGGGGCATCGACGGACAAGAGCTGCATCCAGGGTCGCCGGCCCCGCACACGGCGTCGGACCCGGGCTGCTCGGAACCGCCGGACAGCAGCGTTCCGAGCCTGTCGTGACACACACACAGCTCCAGCAGCTCCAGGGTTGGTGGCCATGATGCGCTGCCGTTATCAAGCCGGAGACATGTGACGACTATATGTGCTCCACGAGGTTGGCTCTCGGAGTATCCAAAAACTTTCTAAATAGCTCAAATCTTCTCCGTTTACTGTGCACACTACACACAAATCACTATCCACATCCAAACCATCCCAAACCAGGGTGTATACCGCCTGGGCTATACCAGCAATTTTGTCTTGATATAGTATTGTAGCCACCTCATTACAGCCTCGACCATGGCGCCCCTCCCACATCCCCTCTCGGCACTCACAGTGGAGGAGTCCGGGGTGGCCCGCGACGTCGTCCAGGCAGCCTACCCAAACACCCTCATCCTCTTCCGACAGATCTTCCTCCGCGAGGCCCCCAAGTCCGAGGTCTTCGCCTTCCTCGAGCTCGAGCACAGCGGCAAGGTCACAGACTCGACACCGCGCCCGCCGCGCCTCGCGCAGGTCTGGTTCGACGTCGGCGGCAAGGACAAGGACGCCGAGTACGTAGAGGCGGTCGTGGACATTGCGGCGCGGAAGATCACGGGCACGAGGAGCCATGGCGCCGGCGAGCTCTCGAGTCTCGTGATGGACGAGATCCGCGAGGTCCCGGATGCGTGCGAGCGCTCGGAGCTGTTCAAGCAGAAGCTCGCCGAGTTCGAGCTGCCCGACGGGTTCGAGGCCGTCGTCGAGCCCTGGCCGTACGGCGCCTCGGACCCCACAGACGACGGGACCCGGCGATTCCAGGGCATCGTGTACGCGGTCAACCGCCGGGACCATGGCCCGGACTCCAACTTCTACGCGTACCCGATCCCGCTGATCCCGGTCATGGACTCCAAGACCAAGGAGATTGTGCGCGTCATCGAGGTCGCGACTGGCGGCAAGGACGACCCCATTGTCGGTGCCACCAAACGCACGAACAAAAAGATCATCGACCACTGCCGGCCCGCCGAGTACTGCCCAGAGAAGCTGCCCCAGGGACCCCGGACAGACCTGAAGCCCCTGACAGTGGTGCAGCCAGAGGGCGCGTCGTTCTCCGTCAATGACGGCAACCGCATCGACTGGCAGAACTGGAGCATGCGGCTGACGTTCAACCCGCGAGAGGGCGCCGTGCTGCACGACATCCGGTTCCAGGGCCGCAGCATCGTGTACCGGCTGAGCATGAGCGACATGACGGTGCCCTATGCGGACCCGCGCAGCCCCTTCCAGCGCAAGCAGGCGTTCGACTTTGGCGACGGCGGCCTGGGCCACGCAGTCAACAACCTGGCGCTGGGCTGCGACTGCCTGGGCGTGATCCAGTACTTTGACGGGCTGGTGACCAACGGCAACGGGTCCGTCGAGACGACCGAGAACGTCATCTGCCTGCACGAGCAGGACGGCGGGATCGGATGGAAGCACACGGACTGGCGCACGGGGCGGGCGGTCGTGACGCGGCGCCGCGAGCTCGTGGTGCAGTACATCATCACACTGGCCAACTACGAGTACGTCTTCAACTTCAAGTTCGACCAGGCGGGCGGCATCACGCTCGAGACGCGCGCGACGGGCATCGTGTCGGTCGTCAACATCGACCCGGGCAAGACGGCGCCCTGGGGCAACGTCGTGAGCCCGGGCGCCCTCGCGCAGAACCACCAGCACGTCTTCGCCGCGCGCATCGACCCGGCCGTAGACGGCCTGCGCAACACGCTCGTCCAGGAGGAGAGCCTGCCCGTCAAGATGAACCCGGCGACGAACCCGCACGGCAACTACTACCACGTCGAGCAGACGGTCATTGAGAAGAGCGCGGCGCTGGACCTGGCGCCTGAGAAGCACCGCGTGTTCAAGGTGCAGAACCACAGCAAGCGCAACCCGGTCTCGGGGAAGCACGTGGGCTACAAGCTCGGCCTGCCGGCCACGCAGCTGCTCCTCGCGGACCCGGACAGCGTGCAGGCCCAGCGCGCGCAGTTCGCGCAGCACCACCTCTGGGTCACAAAGTTCGAGGAGGACGAGCTGTACGTCGGCGGGCGTTACCCGATGCAAGGGCGCAAGGAGATCGGGGGCGTCGCCGACGCGGTCAAGCGAGGCGACAGCGTGCAGGACGAGGATCTCGTGCTGTGGGCCATCTACGGGCTCACGCACAACCCGAGGGTCGAGGACTGGCCGGTCATGTGGGTTTTTTCTTCTCATTTTTTTCTACCATGATGATACTGTGTGCTGACCACGCTATGATTATAGGCCCGTCGAGGTGCTGGAGGTGCACTTCTCGCCGTCCGACTTCTTTACACAGAACCCGGCCATCGACGTGCCGTCGAACAAGGACCTGGGGTCTGTCAACTTGACGCATAGGCCGAGCGAGACGAATGGGACGAACGGCACAAATGGTACGAGCGAGTGCTGTTCTTAAGGGGTTGTTTCTAATTTGGCGTCACCGCGGAGTGACTGTCACTTGCTTTGTGGCCATTCCATATCACGAGACACTGAATTATCACGATGCCATGCGATGCTTCACTGAGTATATGCCGTACAATGACAAAGTGGCCCTGCCCCGTCTGAGACCGATGCAACACTGTCAGAACCTTTTCTTTGTGCCAAGACAACCCCTGGACCCCCAGATCTCGTCCCGCCTCCCAGACTTGAACTCGACCTTGCATGCGCTAAAGTGTCACAACCCTTCGCGATGCTACTGTCGAGGACTCGTGTCCCACGCATTTCCAATCAGAGGCCCTCCAGCGCTCCACCGGGCATTCCGACAGAGCCCCGGCGGTTCCGGACCAGCCCCGGCCGGCTCGCGCGGACACACAGCGCCACAATCTGCAACCACCTGACTCGCCCCCTGGCCGTTAGAGTTTGGAGATCACAAGGGTCCTCCCACGGCTGCGGGGAAGCGGGGGCGATAAGGCCGCTGTTCTGCACGCTCCGAGATAGGCGGCCGCGTGCCTGCTCGCCTTATCGTGGGGTTCGTCGGGCCGGACTGTGCGTGACTTCAGCCTCAGCACCTGTCGCCATCCAGAGAGTCGTGTGCCACTGCTCCCGGACTGCACGTTGCATCATCGCTGCATCATCGTCGTGCCAGAAGACGTGTCTCCGAGCAACATGGACGAGATCCAGGTCGCCCCGAGCTCCATCCCCCGCCGCGGGGACAAGCGCCGCGCCCCCTATGCTGCCCGCGCCTGCGATGCGTGCCGCCGGCGCAAGGGCCGCTGCGACGGCCGCAAGCCCTGCGAGCACTGCCAGGGCCGCTCCATCGAGTGCGTCTACTCGCAGCAGCCCGCTGGCGACGGCGCCTCGGGGGCAGGCTCCGCGGGGCAGCAGCAGTATCACCACCACCACCGCCATCAGAGCGGGAGCAGGCAGGAGAGCCGCAGCAGCAGCATCAACCACAACGGCAGCCACGGCCAGGACGACGACCCCGACCCCGTCGGGTCCCTGAGTGGGCTCGTGCTCTCGCTGCAGGACCAGCTCAACACGCTCACGGCGTTCATGAAGGATCATCAGAGGAAGCAGGCTTCCGCACCGCCAGCGGTAGTGCCACTGCCAGCACCAGACAAGAGCGGCGGCATCCAGCACGGCAGGCACCAGTCGTTCTCGACGCCGCCGACACACGACACAGACACATCGCCCCAGTCGCAGGGGTCGGCAGCAACTGAAGACTTGCAGCCCGCAGCGGCGGCAAACTCGGCCATCAAGCGGACCTCGTTGCCCTTCTACGGCCCGACCAGCCCCGAGTATAGCCTCAATGCCGCGAAGATCACCATGTCGGCCCGCCAGCTGCAGCAGGCACTCCAGCAAGGGCTGCAGTTCCACCAGCAGCAACAGCAGCAACAACAGCAGCAATCCGCCCGGCAGCGCATGCCCAGCCTGGCTGACGAGATGACGGACGAGGACAGCGGCAACCAGGCCGGGGAGCGCAGTGGCGACGACGACGACAACGAGGACGGCGACGAGGACCAGTGCAGCACCCTCGTTGAGGACGGGGACCGGTACAGCATCGTGTCCCTCGACAAGGCGGCCCGCCAGCCCGTCTACCTCTCGCGCGGCCTGCTGCGCTTCGCCAACGAGCTATCCAAGAAGGAGACAAGCCGGCTGCTCGGCGTATACCAGGAGATCATCGGCAGCATCCACCCGATCTGCGACGTGGAGTCGCTAACCAAGCAGCTGGATCACTGGTACGGGTGCACGACCGGGGCGGCAGGCGGCAACAGCGGCCCGAGGAGAGGCAGCATCACCACCCGCGCCGAGGTTGCCAACGAGACGGACCAGCTGCTTATGCTCGGCCTGGCCCTGGCCACCGCGCTCAGCGCCGAGTCCGTCTCCCGCTCCGAGCTCGCACGCGAGCTGTACGACGGGTTCAAGGACACGGCCATGTCCAAGCTCATCACGGCGAACGTGACGACGGACAAGGATGTCGTGATCGCGCTTATGATGGGCTTCTACGAGTACTTCAACGGCCGCCTGCAGCACGCGTGGCGCATGTGCGGGCTCGCGGGCCGGATGGCGATGCAGCTGGGCATGCACAGCCGCGAGATCTCGCAGCGCAACCGGGACCGCGGCCACTTTGCCGAGCTGGCGACCATGACGTGCAGCCTCGTCATCCTCGACCGGCAGTGGAGCGCCGCAGCCGGGCTGCCGCCCAATTTCCAGCTCACCGACTTTGACTCGGCGCAGCCGAGCGCCGTGCAGCACCCGTACCTCAAGGCCATGATGCTCTTCACGCTCATGAGCCAGAGCTTCAACGACCCCGTGGTCCGTGTCGCGGCGGGCGAGACCTCGTCCATCGACGACGACGCCGTGGACCTCGTCGTGTTCCAGATCGAGCAGTGGCGCCGCAAGACACTCGACAAGCAGCGCTTCGTGCACCCGCGGCACTGGGATTCCGCCGATGAGCGGCCGCAGCACGCGCCCGCCGCGACGCCGTCGTGGATGACGATGCTGTACCTGCGCGCCAACGCGGTGCGGGCGATCCTGCTGAGGCCGTACTTCCTCTCCTCGACGTCCAGCTCCTCCGCGACGGCGCCCTCGTCCCCGGGAGGCTCCCCGGCGCGTAAGATCCGCCCGGCCCTCGACCTCATCACGGACTCGATCGACACGCTGTCCATCCTAGACCAGCGCACCGACACGTACCGCAAGCAGCACCCGCAGTTCCAGCACTTCCTGGCCTCCGTCTCGGCCCTGCTGTTCCTCGTCATCGCGTACACCGAGGAGAACCGCGGCGCCGTGGCCGAGCAGCTGCCCTCGCCGACGTGGTATGCTGACAAGGTGCGTCACAACTTCCGCAAGGCGCTCGCGCTGTCGGCGGCGTACCGCAACTCGAGCTCCGCGTCGCGGAGGTTGTGGAAGCGGCTGGTCGGGATGAGGGAGCCGCTCATCAGGCAGGGGATACTGCCGAGGGACGAGCCGACCGAGACTGGCAGGGGCAGTGTGGGCAGCAGTGTCAACGAGGACACCCCGATGGCCAATAACAGCCCTGTCGCCAGCCATGGCAGCGCCAGTACCAAGGCCAGCGAACAACCACAACAACAACAACCACAACAACAACAACCACAACAACAACAACAACAACAACAACAACAACAACAACAACAACAACAACGGATCGCCAGACCGTCCTTCTCAGCTGGCGTCGCCGAGAGTGGCGGCGGCCACACAGGTGGCGGCGAGAATCTTCGCAGCAGCCAGCAGAACACAAAGTTTGATTTCGGCCGGCCCGTACCCGATATGCCGAGCCAAGGTAACAACAATAATAACAACCAAGACAACTGCGCGACGCAAAATCAGGCGTTACCCAGCGCCAATGGAGCCAACGCGGCAGTCTACAGGACCGGCGTGCAGAACAACATGTTCAGAGCCACGATACAGCCACTGTCAGGCCAGAAGATTACCTCCTCGGGCAACAACAACAACAATAACACCAACAATAGCAGCAGCACGCCCGCAAAGACCATATCTGCCACGTCCACAGCCACCGCTGCTGCGGCGGCCCAGGCCCTGATCAATCTGAACCCGTTCGTGGCCCCTTCTGCGCTGTCGTCGAGTTACAATGGCGGCAGCAGCGGCGGCGGCAACTGTGGCGGCTTGAATGGAGGCAGCAATATCGCTTCTGACACGGGGACTTCCAATGAGGACTTGTCGTACCTCGACTTCGCGCGCATAGGCAGTAGCAATAGCAGTGGTGGAAACAACAATTCCGGGAGTGCCGCCCCTGGAGCTTTCTACCGCAACAGCGAGACTAGCCACCAACCACAACCACCGCAGCAACAACAACAACAACAGCAGCAGCAGCAGCAGCAGCAAGGTCAAACCTCCATGGCTCTTGACACTCACACATCGGCCTTCGGACCGAGCCTGAGTGGAGGTGCTGGGACCATGGAAGTGGGAGACGTGACAACGGTCAGCAGCGGGGAGACCGACTTTCTAGGATCCGGCGGCGGTGGAGGCGGGCTCGGGAGCCAGGGCCCGCTGACGAACGAGTTCTTTGCGCTTGACTGGCCGACGTGCGACGGAGTGTACTTCTTCTCGGAGGGGCGTTTGTTTGACATATGACGTCGTTGACTTGTATCAAGACGGCGCATTGCACGTACAGCCTGACCGTATCTTAGCATGGGGAATTCAAAAGTGCGTCATTTTCATGATAATGATATATGCACCAAAACGTGAGACAGGCTGATACTGCTCAGGCTCGACAAACTCCCGTAACGCCTCAAGATGCCAGTCACCCCCCACTCCTCTTCCCTATATCCTACCCGGACGCACTCGCCACCTCCCGCTTCGCAGCGGCCGCCTGCTCCTCCTTCTTCCCCTTCCAGTCGAACCCGTCCCACCTCTTGAACCCGTTGGTGTGAATGCCAAAGTTGTCCAGCATCCTGCCCACGCTCTGGTCCACAATGTCCTCGATGGTCTTGGGCCCCGTGTAGAACGCCGGGACGGGCGGGAAGATGACGGCGCCCGCGCGCCGTAGCGCGAGCATGTTGTCGAGGTGTATGTCGCTGAGCGGGGTCTCGCGGACGGCCAGCAACAGCTTCCTGTTCTCCTTCAGGGAGACATCGGCCGCGCGGGAGATGAGGTCGTCGCAGAGACCCGCCCGCACGGCCGCGAGCGTCTTCATGCTGCACGGCACAATCATCATGCCGTCGTGCACGAAAGAGCCGGAGGCGATGGGCGCCGAGAGGTCGCGCGGCGCGTACCAGTGGGTCGCCAGCGAGAGGATGTCGGGTTCCGTCAGGGGTGTCTCGTACTTGCCCGTCGCCATGGCCCAGCGCGACATGATGAGGTGCGTCTCGACGTTGAGCTCGCGGAGCAGCTGCAGGAGGCGGATCGCGAAGACCGTACCCGTCGCGCCAGTGATGCCGATCACGATGCGCATCGGGCGGGAGGTCTGGACCGGGTGGTGTGGCGGGGAGGAGACTGTTATGGAGCGGTTTTGTTGCTGTTGTGATTGCTGCACGACGTGGTTCGGGCGTGTGTGGGTGTTGAGGAGGAGTACTCGTGAAGATGCAGCTACTACTGATGCTGAAGTCGTTTTTGTTGCTTTGTGAAGGAGGGCCGGGAGCCGGCGGGATAGGCTTGACGGGGGCATTCTGATCGTGACCTGGCATAGACTGTGCTGTGGTGTCCGAGAGTTCTTCCAGTTGCGTGGTACCGCCGCAGTGGTGGTATGGTCTTTGACTGTGGCTCCGTTGTAATCAGATTCTTCGAGTATGACCTCCGGATATTGTATAGTCGTCTGGTTTTGATAGTGTTCTCAAGCTCGGTCCATTCCCTTGGACCAGCCGCATACTATACCCCCTGGTCAGAGTGGAGAGCCAGACCCATGCGCCGCTACGGGATGACTAGTCCCGCCCCCGTTCCGGCATTCCGGAAACCGCCACTTTATACATCTTGGGCACGCTTACCCCAGAATGCACGAGATAGAGCTGCTCAGATCTAGAACGTGCCTTAGTGGCTCGACCAAACCGACCGACTTTACCATTGCCAAAACCACCGCAACCATGGGAGACAACAGCGCCACCGATCCCCGGCTTATCGAAGCCCAGCTCGACTTCCGCACCTTCATCGATGTCCTCCGTGACGATGGCGACCTGGCCGACATTGAGCGCGAGGTCGATCCGCATCTCGAGCTCGGCGCCATTGTCCGCCGTGTCAGCGAGACCAACAACAAGGCGCCCCTCTTCCACAATGTCAAGGGCATGACAAAGGACGGCCTGTGGCGAGCCTTTGGCAACGCCGCTAGCCTGAGCGGCCATGGGCCCGACAAGTACGGCCGCGTAGCACGCACCTTTGGCCTCCCGCGCAACGCGACTTGGAAGGAGATCTGCACTCGCACGCAGCTGGCCAAGTCTCAGAGCCCGCTGCCGCCCAACATCCTGGCCACGGGTCCCTGCAAGGAGAACAAGATCCTCGGCGCCGACAACATCGACCTGCACTCCCTGCCCGTGCCCAAGCTGCACCAGGAGGACGGCGGCAAGTACATCCAGACGTACGGCGTGCACATGCTGCAGACACCCGACAAGTCGTGGACAAACTGGTCCATCTTCCGCGGCATGGTGCACGACCGGAACCACATCGTCGCACAGGTCAACCCACGCCAGCACAACTACGTCGTCAAGGAGAAGTGGGCGGCGCTGGGCGAGAAGCGGGTCCCCTGGGTCCTGGCCTTCGGCATCCCGCCCGCCGCCACCCTCGCCGCGGCCATGCCCATCCCCGAGGGCGTATCCGAGGGCGAGTACGTCGGCGCACTGGCCGGCCGCCCGCTGGACGTAGTCAAAGCCGAGCTCAGCGACATCCTGGTGCCTGCCAACAGCGAGATCGTGTTCGAGGGCTACATGTCGCTCGAGGACAAGGCCATCGAGGGCCCCTTTGGGGACTACCTCGGCTACGGCTTCGAGGACGACAAGCGCATGCAGCCGCTCTTCTGTGTTGAGGCCATCACCTACCGCAACAACCCCATCTTCCCCGTCTCCGTCCCCGGCAAGATCACTGACGAGTCGCACACCACTTCTGCGCTCGCGGCCCCCGAGATCCTCACGCTCCTCCAGGCGAGAGGTTACCCTATCAAGGACGCCAACGCGCCTCTTGAGACTATGGCAACGTGGTGCGCGCTGCAGGTCGACGGCCCGGCGCTATGGGCGCGCAAGACGACGCCCGCCGAGTTTTGCAAGGAAATAGGTGAGCTGCTGTACTCGCAGAAGTGCTCGATGCTGGTCAACCGGTTCATCTTGATTGGCGACGATGTCGATATCTACGATTGGCAGGAGCTGATGTGGGCGTTTGTCACGCGCTGCCGGCCGGGCAGGGACGAGTATCACTTTGACGACAAGCCGGCGCTGCCGCTCACGCCGTACCAGTCCCACGGCGGCGGCGACCCGACCAAAGGCGGCAAGTCCCTGTCGGACTGCCTCTTCAAGATGGAGTACGAGGGCCCGCCCAACTTCCTGAAGACGGACTTTGAGACGAGCTACCCGCCCGAGGTCAAGCAGAAGGTTGTGGACACATGGAGTGCAATGGGATTTGATTGATCACCGTAGCTATCAGAATACATGAATCTTCTAACTGCCAAAGACGATCTAGTGACTAAGCGTAGTGAAGAATGATTAATCTCTGTACTGTGCTGGTGAATCCATCTCAGGATGTCAGACTTGATCGGGATCCAGCCCAGATGCCCTCTCCTAATCATGCCACGCTTGATAGCTTCAAAGCCCCGAACTCCCTTTCCCAGTCCCTATCAGCCACGATTCCAGGGTCTGTTCTCCCTACACGGAGCATTTCCCCGCATTCTCCAACCGGGTATAGGCCGGCTCGGGGCGGAGCTCGCCGGGCTTAGTCATTCCGGTGCGTTCCGCCACCTGTAATTCAGGGTCCGACTATGGTTCAGCATAGAGTCTGTCGCGGGAATTGATCGCATGAAACGGTCGCGCGCAGGAAGGAAAATGAACCTTATGTAGCGGTGAAGTGAACTTTATGTAGCGATAGAGTGGGGTTTGGTATCATCCTTGTCATGGCCGTTACAAGCCGCTGCGTGCCTCGAGAATAACTACACTGACATAGCCCGCACTGCACAACTGCACCTCATCCAGTCGAGCTGTGCTATCAGTGACCGCTGAGTATTCTTACCGAGATACGGACAGCGCGTACTTGCAGAGAACGAGCCCCGATACACCGACACATAGACAAAAAACACAACCATGGTATTAGTGCCTTTGGATTCGTACGACGTCGTCGTCATCGGCGCCGGTAAGACATATCCTGCCACAGGATGACTCCAAAGCTCGTATTGACCACTTCCTCCAGGCTGGTTCGGCCTTTCGGCGGCAAAGACATACCTCGAGACACACCCTGCAGAGAATCTGCTCGTGCTCGATGGCGCGTCGAGCTTCGGCGGCTCGTGGGCCGAGGACCGCCTGTACCCGGGCCTCAAGTCGAACAACCTGTACGGGTCGTACGAGCACCCCGACTTCCCCATGCTCGAGGAGATCTACGGCGTCAAGCCCGGCCAGCACATCCCCGCGGCCACGCTGCACCGCTACCTGACCGATTTTGCCCGGCACTTTGGCATCCTCGAGCGCACCAAGCTCAGCACCAAGGTTGTGCACGCCAGCCAGGACGCCAAGGACGAGTGGGACCTGACGATCCGCGGCAAGAACGACGCCGACGGCAAGGAGACCACGATCCACACGCGGCGGCTCATCGTCGCGACCGGCCTCACCTCGGAGCCCAACCTGCCCGTGTACGCCGGCGAGGACAACTTCACGGGCACCAAATTCCACGCCAAGGACTTTGCTGTGCAAGGCGGCACCGTTGAGACGGCCAAGCGCGTCGTCATTGTCGGCTGCGGCAAGTCGGCGTACGACTGCGCATACGCGTACGCCACGGCTCCCGGCAACACCACACACGTCGACCTGCTCGTGCGGCCTGGTGGCCAGGGCCCCGTGTGGCTCGTGCCCCCCTATGTGACGCCGTTCAAGCGGATGTTGGAGGAGCTGCTGCACACGCGCGCCCTGACGTGGTTCGCGCCCGCGCCCTGGGGCGACGAGGACGGATACTCTGCGCCGCGCGCGTGGCTGCAGAAGAGCGGGCTCGGACGGCTGCTGTCGGCCAACTGGTGGGCGACGATGAGCAACGAGGTCATCGAGACGCACGGCTTCGACGACGGCAACCCGGAGCTCTTCAAGCTCAAGCCATGGTACCCATCCTTCTGGACGGGAAGCGGCGTCGGCATCCACAACTTCGACACCAATCTCTGGGACCTCGTCCGCCAGGGCCGCATCCACGTGCACACGGCCGACATCACCAGCCTCGAGGGCGGCAGCGTTAACCTCAGCAACGGCAAGGTCCTCGAGGACATTGACGTGCTGTGCTGCGCTACAGGCTGGAAGAAGGACGCGACCTTGACCTACGACGGCCTCGAGCTGCGCGGCCTCGGCCTGCCCTCCGTCAGCGCCCAGGAACAGGCCACGCTGCGCCAGGCGGCCGACAAAGAAGTCCTCGAGCGCTTCCCGATCCTCATCAACCAGCCCGTGCTGCGGTACGAGCGCAACCCGGACGCCGAGCCTCTCCGGTACTACCGCTTCATCGTGCCCGCGTCGCAGGTGAGCAAGCGCAACATCGCGTTCGCGGGCATGGTCAGCACCGTGAGCACGGCCAACTTTGCCAACGCGCAGGCGCTCTGGATCTCGGCCTTCTTCGACGGCAAGCTGGTGCGCGAGCCCAAGAGCCAGGAGGAAGTCCTCAAGGAGGTGTACCTGCACACACAGTTCGTCAAGTGGCGCTACCCCTGCGGCTACGGCGACAGCCTGCCCGACTTCGCGTTCGAGTCGCTGCCGTACATCGACCTGCTGCTCAACGACGTCGGCGTCAAGAACCATCGAAAGCAGACGCAGATCTCGGAGCTGCTCGAGCCGTACAAGCCCAAGGACTACCAGGGCCTGACGGCCGAGTGGCTCGCCCTGCAGGGGAGGCAGTAGATGTAGATTGTGTATCTAGTTCTTAACGTCATGTTTTTTTCAATCTCGTAAAATGGTCGTCTTACATTATTCTCGTTTGTTTGAAGATGTGCTGAGACATAGATCGCTGGCGCAACGTACTGTATTATCGTTTTCCAACGGTAGCTGGACATCGACTTGTGTGATATGAGCGCTTCGTGTAAGAACTATGCGTCCCCCATTCCGCAATCATGGACTGGCCATGGACTTTGTAGACGCAATGTCCAGCCCTCGCATCTCACCCTCGGTCAAGAACCACCAGCACATAAAGGGAGGCTTCGATCGTCTAGAATCATCTCCTTGGCCGCGGTGAATTGTCAGCTTGCAGGCACAACCTCTATTCATGAAATAAGTATTTGGGACTGTCCGTACAAGCTCTTTCCAACTGTATACCAAGTTCGAAATCAATTTTCGATTAAACATCCAAATTTCCACAAAAATGAAATTACTACAACTTTGCAAAATGACCAAAAAATCAACTGACATGGGAAAAGGTCAAGGGAAGCCTACGAGAAATTGAATAGCCCTGCGAGCGACCTTTTGCATGATTTTCCATCGTCAATCAATTAAGAATTATGACAGAGACTGTAGGGCTGGCGATGCTGAAGCTCGGATTAATATTCGTCCTGTCATCCCCTCTGCCTATACTCGGTTTCCCTTCACAACCACTGTACTCATAATGGCCTTCCTTCATACTCGACAAAGTGCCGTGGCTCCTCAGACATGTTTACCCACTTAGATATCTTGGTCCAATAGCAAGATAACGAAAGCCATTTTACATCGCTCGGTCAGGGGCTAGTACCGACACTTCACGTTGACGGCTCGTTATCAAGCACACCATACTTCATACTACACGCAAGGGCAGATATCGAGCCAATGCAGATAATCAACAAACTCGGCCTCTGATTTGAATTACAACGCTAACACGTATTCTTTTGCAGCTAGGCTAACCAATGACTTCGCAATGACGAAGCTCAAGCGATACACAACACTGGGCCCAACCACACAGCCTCACAGCAGGGCCTTGTTCTCCATGCGCTGGATCTTCTCGTGCGTCTCGATGAACTTCTTGTAGTTGGGGAACAGGCCCTTGGGGTCCCACTTCTCCCTGATCTTGAGGAACTTGGCGAGCGCGGTGTCGCTCATGACGCGGCCGTTGGCCTCGTCGTTGGTGACGTCGTAGTCGGCGACGTAGGTGCCCGCGGCGACGGGCAGGGTGGCCCTGTACCGGTCGCGCATGGGCTGGTAGATGCCCGGCTCGAGGCTGGGGTCAGTCCACTGGGTGATGGTGGAGATGTAGTACTGCTGCGGGATGGAGACGGCCGAGTCCTCCTCGTCGGCCTCGATGTCGCAGGTGCAGATGAAGACGACGCTCGTGCGCGTGGGCAGCTCGGTCAGCGCGGGTTTGCACTTCTCGAGCAGCTTCGGCAGCGGCGCCTTGGGGTCCGACAGGATCGACAGGATCGACCACCGCTTGTCGCCGCCGAGCCCGATGAAGCCGCGCTTGGTGCGGAAGATGCGCTGGAACGACGTCTTGGTCACGGGCTTCATCTCGACCATGGCGTCCTTGATCTCTTCGGGCATGTCGCGGTCGTACGCGGACAGCATGATGCGCGCCTGCGCCTGCGTGTCGGCGTAGCACAGCAGCGACAGCGACATGTGCAGCGTCTTGTCCTCGGGGACGGCGTCGCCGGTGCACAGGGGATCGTACTTGTCCGGGTAGTAGATGGTCATGTTGATGTCGGTGCCGTACTTGGGCGTCTCATCACCCTTGGTAAGCGCCCACGTCATGAGCTGCTCGTACTTGTCACCGACGACAAAGGTGAAGTTGCGCTCCCACAGCGTCGAGGCCTCGATGGTGCGGCCCCAGAAGCGCGATACGACGCCGAAGAAGCCGAGCCCGCTGCCGCGCGCGGCCCAGAAGAGGTCCGAGTTCTCGGTCCGGCTGGCGATGAGCACGCGGCCATCGGGCACCACGATCTCCATCTTGGTGATCCACGACTGCGCGGTGGCGCCCCAGCCGCGGACGAACCAGCCCTGGCCGCCCGCGAGGAGGAACCCACCCGCGCCGACAGTGGGCGCGTGGCCGTGCGGGAAGAACCGCTTGATCTCCTTGAGCTTGCCGGCGACCTCCTCGACGCGGACCGAGGGCCCAAATGTGATCTCGCGCGTGGCCGTATCGTACTCGATGCCGCGGTTGAGGTTGATGGTGTCGATCATGATGCCGTCCTGCACGAGCGCGCCGAGGCCAAAGATGTGGCCCGAGCTGCGGATGCCGATGTGCACGCCCAGCGACGCGGCCCTCTTGAGCGCGACAGCGACATCTTGCGGCGTCCGGGGCAGATGGATCTCCTGCGGGTAGCGGTCGGGCGTCGCGGAGCTGGGGTTCATTCGCCGGCAGCGCTCGTAGTCGAGCGTGCCCCGGACCAGCACGGAGGCGCCATACTCGGGCTTGGTCGAGTAGGCCTGTGGCTGTGTTGAGGAGGCGGCCATGGTGATGGAGATGTGGGAGCAGACACGATGAGGCTGTGTCGGTCGGGTCTGTCTGGGCAGCAGGCCAATGTGCTGCAGCTGGTCTGAGTTTCTGAGACGATTGCAATACGGCAGCTCCAGCCCAGCCGCAGGTCGTCTTGATATTCGTCGCCTCCAGCTGCCCCTTTGCCTACACGCACCCATGCACCGCTCACCTCCTGTTGGGATTTCCTGGGAGCCCCGGGGCAGGTTCGGCCAGGCCCCCCCGGCCGCCTTCCCAAAGCATCCAGGCCGGCCAATTGAGCTCCATTCCGGCCGTTCCGACGACCGTTCCGGAGCCCCGGGAAGCCAATCACGGCCAGGTGGGGCTCCCGCCTCGGCACAGCACCCTGCGACGGGGGGGACGCTCCGCGTGTCTCCGTCAGGGCCACGAGATATAGTTGGCGGGGGCACTGCTGTTGTGATCGGTATCGTATGATGGTGAAGAGATATCTCAGTGTTTGACATAGTTGTGCCCAGGAAAAGCAAGTCTCAGTCGTCCAATCGATTGCCACCCGTTACGTTGAGCGGCAGAACCACAGACACCAGCAATCATGCAAGTCGGACCCTTCTCTCAGTCTGGTATCTCCTTCTTCTAACAACCTCGCAGGGGCAGTGAAGCCACCAAGGGCAGGTACTCGACATCGTCGGCCTTCTTCGAGTCTCTGGCTCAGGCCGGCGTCAGCTATGTCTTTGTCAACCTCGGCTCCGACCACCCGGCCATCATGGAGGCCCTAGCCGGTGAGACGCGGCGCAGCACCGGCGGGCCCTCCAAGTTCCCCAAGGTCATCACCGTCCCGCACGAGTTCGTCGCCCTCTCCATGGCCGACGGCTTCGCCCGCCTCACGGGAAAGCCCCAGTGCGTGCTCGTCCACGTCGACGTGGGCACGCAGGGGCTCGGCTGCGCCATGCACAACTCATCCATCGCGCGGTCCCCCGTGCTCGTCTTCGCCGGCCTGTCACCGTACACGCTCGAGGGCGAGCTCCGCGGCAGCCGCACAGAGTACATCCACTGGCTGCAGGACGTACCAGACCAGAAGGCTATCGTGGCGCAGTACTGCCGGTTCGCGGGTGAGTTCAAGACGGGCAAGAACGTCAAGCAGATGGTCAACCGCGCGCTGCAGCTCGCCACGAGCGACCCCAAGGGCCCCGCGTACCTGATGGGCGCCCGCGAGGTCATGGAGGAGGAGATTGACGAGTACGACATCGACCAGGAGGTCTGGCACGGTATCGAGCCCGCCGGCCTGTCCCCCGCGGGCGTTGAGAACATTGTGAGCACGCTCGTGCAGGCCGAGCGCCCGGTCATCATCGTCGGCTACACGGGCCGCAACCACGCCACGGTGCCGCTGCTCGTGCAGCTCGCCAACGCGGTGCCCGGTGTCCGCGTCATCGACGCGCTGGGCAGCGACCTGTGCTTCCCCTTCAGCCACCGCGCGTACATTGGCGTGCGCATCGGCAAACACGCCGCCATCTCGGCCGCCGACGCGATCCTCGTCATCGACTGCGACGTGCCATGGATCCCGACGCAGTGCCCGCTCGCCAAGGGCGTCAAGATCATCGAGGTCGGCGTCGACCCGCTCAAGCAAAACATGCCCCTGCACTACATCCCCGCGTCGCACCGGTACAAGGCCGACGCGGGCGTCGCGCTGCAGCAGCTGAACGACTTCCTCTCGAGCAAGCACCCGGCCCTTGTGCAGCAGGAGCCGTACGCCGCGCGCTGGGCCGCGCTCGAGCAGACCCGCGCCGAGGAGATCGCGGCCGCCGACAGACTCGCCGCGCCGCCCTCGAGCCCGGACACCGACGCCGCGAGCACGTCATACCTGTGCTCGCAGCTGCGGAAGACGTGCCCGGACAACACGATCTGGTGTATCGAGGCCGTGTCCAACGCCATGTTCGTGTACGATCAGCTCCGTGTCGACAAGCCGGGCCACCTGGTCAACGGCGGCGGCGGCGGCCTCGGCTGGTCCGGCGGCGGCACGCTCGGCGTCAAGCTCGCGTCCGACTACCTCGCCAACGGGGAGTCGCAGATCGGCGCCGAGGGCAAAGGCAGCTTCGTGTGCGAGATTGTCGGCGATGGCACGTACCTCTTCGGCGTGCCGAGCACGGTGTACTGGGTCGCCCGGCGGTACAAGCTGCCCACGCTGACCATCGTGCTGAGCAACAAGGGCTGGAACGCGCCCCGGATCTCGATGGAGCTGGTGCACCCCAAGGGCCACGGGTCGCAGGTCAGCAACGAGGACCTCAACATCTCGTTCTCGCCGACGCCTGATTTCTCGGGTATTGCCAAGTCGGCTTCGGGCAACACGGCGTACTCGGCTGTCGTGCGGACCGCGAGCGACCTACTGCGGGTGCTGCCCGAGGCGGTGGCTGCGGTGCAGAGTGGTGTGTCTGCGATCATCGAGGCGAGAGTACACGGCTCGTCGCCGTGGAAGGGAGACGAGGCGTAGTGGGTGGTGATAGAAGTCGAATCTGTATTCACAATGCATCAAAAAGTAAAACCTAACTCATATTGGCTGATTCATAATTATGATCCTGTGAATGTCTGTACTTCAACATCCTGAAGAGGTCACGGACAAAGGAGGGTGGAGAAATTGCCTCCTCGGTTGACAGCACGTTGTGTATCATGTTTCACAAAAAGAGATGTGACAAGATCGCTATGGATGTCGCACATGCTCATGGCAACAAGGCAGTCATCTAAGACAAAGAGTGCGGATATTGAAGCAGTGGAATCTCGTCCGTCTTCATTGTTCTATATCGATGCCTAAACTCTTCTACGGCTGCTGAGCAAGCTTGTTATCCAGCGCCATCTGTACATGCAATCCTCCCGTGATGGTGATGTCCGCCGCCGTCGTATAGCTCGACGCATCGCTGAGGAAGTACAGGGCCGCCCCAAGAAGGTCATCCCGTGTCCCGATCCGCTTCAGCGGCGGCGCGTCGCTCATGAGCGACACCATGGCCGGGATTTTGTTGCGCACCTCCTGCGTCATCTCGGTGTCGATGAACCCGGGCGAGATCGAGTTGACACGGATGTTGTCCGCGGCCAGCTCGACGGCCAGCGCCTGCGAGAGCATCTTGACGGCGCCCTTGGACGCGCTGTACGCCGACATGCGGTGCTGCGGCAGCACCGTGTGCGAGGTGATGGACGCGATGAGGATGATGCTGCCGCCCGTCTTCTGCTTGCGCATCTGCTCGGCGACGAGCTGCGCCGAGAAGTAGCTGCCCGTGACGTTGACGTCTTGCAGCTTGCGGCACTCGGCCCACGTCGTCGCGGTGAAGGCCTTCTCGAGGGCGATGCCGGCGCAGGTGATGAGGCCGTGCACGATGCCGCCCAGGTTCTGGAACGCCTGCTGGAACGCGGCCGTGAGCCCTTGTTCATCGGTGACGTCGGCCTGCACGTAGCTGAGCTTGACGTTGAACTGCTTTGACAGAGCGGCGTAGTCAGTGCTTGGATTGGCCTGCATGTCGAGGGCGACGACGTTGGCGCCGCTCTGGGCGAGGGCGTGCACCATCCCTAGGCCGATGCCCTGGGCACCGCCCGTGACGATGTAGTTGCGCCCGCTAATGTCGAAGAGCTTCTGAACGCTTGCGAATTGTGCCATGGTGACGATGGGGTGTGTGTAAGTGATTTTTGGCGGGAAGGTGCTGATGCTTCTGCTTGACTCTGAGAATGCGAGAGACGCCCAAGTCGTATAGGCGAATGATGAAACTCTGTTAACGCGGTACATTCGACATGCGAATCATTCTAGTAGGCTCGTCTTCTTTCGCGACATCACAACTGCCGACGCGAACAGAGTGCAGTCGCCGGAAGCCCCTCCACGATCGAGCCTCCGTGTTCCGATCCGTCCCCACGGAGCCTCCGGAACGACCCACCAGAGCCCTCCGTCCAAGGGGTCCTCCTTTCCGCAACCACTTCCCCCAGCCTCCCCCGCATAGTCGCGGCGGCAAAGTTGGGGAAATCGGAGAGGGCGAGGGGCACTCTAGAGGGACGCGGGCTCTCGAGGCCCCCACGAGATCCTCGCCCTGTCTCGGGCCGAGCACTGGATTGTGCTCGCGTGTACGTCGGGAAACTCGCGCCCAGAGCGTCTCCAAATCTCCAAGTGTCGATAACCTCATGTAGATGTTAAGGCGGCCGCTGCAGCGAAGTTTTGAAATCGTCATCAAGCTGTCTCTCATAGGCTCCCAAGTCACACACCTGCTCGCACCCACACACCAGCCAGACCTAAACATCAGACACACAATGGCGACACACCCAGACTTCAAGACGCTCGACATCGCCATTGTCGGCGGCGGCATCGGCGGCCTCGCGGCAGCCGTGTCGCTCCGCCGGCAGGGCCACAGCGTCACCATCTACGAGCGGGCTGATTTCGTTGGCGAGGTCGGCGCCTCGATATCGTGCGCGGCCAACGGCACGCGGTGGCTCGAGGAGTGGAAGGTCAACATCCCGATGGGCGACCCCGTCGTGCTCAAGAACCTCATCAGCCGCGACTGGAAGACGGGCGAGCCCATCAACGTCTACTCGCTCGCCGACTACAAGGAGCGCTGGGGCTACGTCTACAACATGTTCCACCGGCAGTACATGCACCGCATGCTGATGGACAGCGCCGTCGGCGACCATGGCGAGGGCCCGCCCGCCAAGCTCATCCACAACCACAAGTGCTCCGACGCGAACCTAGAGACGGGCGAGATCACGTTCGAGAACGGCGTCAAGGCCAAGCACGACGTCATCATCGGCGCCGACGGCATCGGCTCGGCCATGCGCACCATCATGGGCATCACCGCCGACCGCCGGCCCGCGCCCTGCACCTGCTTGCACGCCAACGTCGACGCCGACAAGGTCATTGCCAACGGCCTCGTCAACTACGCCAAGAACGACGCCCTCGAGTACTGGGGCGGCTACGACACGCACTACAAGGTCATCCTGTCCCCCTGCAACGGCGGCAAGCTGCTGTCCTACTACTGCTGGTTCCCCCGCGAGGCGTCCGACCTGCAGACCACCAACTGGCTGCAGAAGGCCACCGTCGAGGAGCTGCTCGCCCCGTACCCGGACCTCGACCGCAGCGTCTTCAAGCACCTCGAGATCGGCTACGAGGTCCGCCCCTGGCGCATCTGGATCCACAAGCCCTACCCCTTCTGGTCCAAGGGCGTCGCCACCCTCATGGGCGACGCCGCGCACCCCATGATGCCCGACCAGAGCCAGGGCGCGTGCCAGTCGCTCGAGGACGCGGCCGGGCTCGGCCTCGTGTTCAGCCGGAAGAACTTCAACGGCGATATCCGCCAGGCGCTCAAGGTGTACGAGGAGGTCCGTAAGCCCCGCGCCACAAAGGTCCAGGCCGCCTCCGAGCGGGCGCGCGAGAACCTCAACGAGCGCATCGGTTTCTCGAGCAACACGGACAGCAAGCTGTACAAGGTCGCTGGCGAGGACGACAAACTGACCATTGAGGAGATGAACCTGTAAGTTGCTGGATACGAGCGTCCTTCGGAATAAATTTAAGCTGACCATTTTTGCACAGGTATGACATGCACCAGCACGTCGCCGAGGTATATGCTCGCACAAGAGGCAGCCCACAGGCCGAGACAGGATTCACCAGAGGTCTGCCCAACGGCAGAACGGCCATTGCGGCGCACTAGAGATAGCCCATCAGATAAAAGTGTACCATGATTTAGTGTAGCTTGTTGAATGAATTATATATCCATCACACTTTGTCCGTAGATCGGCTTCTCACATGTGATGTACCAGCGAGTGGTTTGTATTGGTTTAGGTGTCTCGGCTTGTGATATACGCTCAGTTCTATAACTTGAGATGTATCCAGACCGTACATGAAAATCCGAGGTAATCTCAGAGTGACTTGTTGTTTGTCTTTATGCACAATTATCAGATTCCGGCAGAGAGTGCGGTCCACTAGTACAACAAAAATGAGGCAATGGTTAAGAGTCCTGAAATGCGATCTGGGTCGTGTACAGCCTCATTAGCCTTGAAATCTTCGTGCTCACGCTCACCAGCTTGCGTATAAAACCACCTAGCTTATTTAAATATATCATTTCGTTCATTTCCCACTAAATTCACTACATCGAGTACGCGTGTCTAATTGCTAAGCGCTCGCAAAGTTGCCCGCCCCTTCCTCCCATGCAATTCCTCTACCACACATCGGCGAAGCTCTCCTCGTCCGCGCCCTCGACGCGGTAGAAGCCCAGCGCCTGCAGCATCGGCTTGTCGTGGAAGCGGTACAGGTAGACCTGCTCGCTGTCGGCAAAGTGCTGGTAGCGGTGCCACGCCGGGACCGAGAAGGTGTCGCCCTTCTTCCAGTGGATCGTCTGCTCGCCGACGACCGAGTGGCCCGTGCCCTCAATGATGTGATACACGGACGACGCGGTCTCGCGGATCGAGGGGGACGAGGTGTTGGCATCGAGGCGCTCAGCCAGGGCGCCGATTGTGCGGCCGACTAGTGAGAATGGTCAGTAAGATGCGTCATGGTCGCAGAAGGTGGGGAAAATGGTGCACTCACTCTCCCGTCCGTCTTTCCGGAGGTACGGAACAGCCGCCCACGGCCCCTCAGCAGCGGCGAGCTTCGGCTCGACCTGGTCCCAGGGGAACACGATCGGCGAGTCGTTGACGTCGACGTCCTCGGCCGGGTAACGCGACTTGTCGTAGTGCACGTTGAAGTGGACAGGGAAGTGCACGAACTCGGGCAGGTCGAGGCCGTCGAGCCAGATGACGGGCTCGTCGTCGCCGCCCTCCTCGCCCGCGCCCTTCTTGCCGTGGTCGTGCCAGTTCCAGGGCGGCGTGACAAGGACGTCACGGGGCTTCATGGCAACGCGGCGGCCGTGGACCGCCGTGAAGCCGCCCTGGCCCTCGATGATGAAACGCACCGCAAAGGCCGAGTGCCTGTGCGCGGGGGCCGTCTCGCGGGGCATGACGAGCTGCAGGCCCGCGTAGAGCGTGTCTGTGGTGTAGGGGGCCGCATTCTTGCCCGGGTTGACGAGCATGAGGACGCGGCGCTCGGCCTGCTCCTCCTTGACGAGGTTGCCTGCGTGGATGAGGTACGGGCGGATCTGGTCGTAGTCCCACTTGAAGGGGATCGTGCTGGGATTGGGCAGGGCCGGGTTCAGCCGGGCCATCTGCGCCCACAGTGGCGAGACGTTGACACTCTGGAGGGACTTGAGCAGGTCGCTCTGTGTCTTGATGTTGTCGGCCCCGTTGCCCTGGGCGGGCTGCTGCTTGCCGGCGAGGACGGCGGGCGCCGTGGGCGGGGTCGTTGCTGCTGGTGCCATGGTGGGATTGTGTGTTTGATGTTTTGACGACGATGAAGCTGAAGCTGCTGAGTGATGCTGTCTGTCTGTCTCGAGATGCTCCATTGGTCTTATCTGATTGTGATGATGTTTTATGTATCGCTTCTCTCACGATGATGACTGCCTCACTATGGGCCCCTCACGGTCTCGTCCCGACGCATCCCCAATGGGTGTCCGGATGCCTATGAACCGACGAGGCAGGGGGCGGGGACAGATCGGAACGCCGAAATCGCGTCCCCGGGACACGCAATTGGGGCCGGAGTTGGGGAAAAGTTGGGGCAGCCGACGACCCCTCCGTGGCCAGCAACAATAAAAGACAGAAGCTACAGTAAATGCTATTGGACAGGCAGATCTCGGCTCCTTGGCTCCTTGAGTTTTCTTCTTCCTGATTTTCTCAACCTTGTCGTTTCAACTCCGAAAAGCATAGACCATTCTCCAGCTGCCTCAGTCATCACCAGCATGTCTGTTCCCTGGCAACGTCTCATCCGGTTTGTGGCCGCCGATGGCCGGACACTCCGTGGAGAGCCTATCCTTCCAGACCCCAACTTCGACCTTGGCTTCACCACAGAAGAGACAGGTCTCAAGGCGAAGGTCATCACGGGGGAAGACATCTATGACACCACCGGCAAGACAAAGGTCACAGATGAGATTGTCACCGTCAAGAAGCTCCTCGGGCCCCTGGCGCAGTCCGATGTGCCGCTCCTCCGCTGCATCGGTCTGAATTACATCAGCCACAGTAAGTCCCGGCGCCGCCCAAGATGATCGCTCACTCACTCACACCCGCACAGTCAAGGAGACTGGCCGCAAGATGCCGAACTACCCCTTCATGTTCATCAAGGCCAACACCACTGTCCACGACCACGGCGCCAACGTCGTCATTCCCAAGATTGCGCAGGACACGCAGCCCGACTACGAGGGCGAGCTGTGCGTCGTGATCGGCCAGGACTGCAAGGACGTCTCCGAGGCGGACGCGCTCTCGTACGTGGCCGCCTACACGGCGGGCAACGACGTCTCGACCCGCAAGCTGCAGCGTGATCCGGAGCTTGCCGGGCCTGTGCCACAGTGGGGGTTCTCCAAGGGCTTCGACACGTACGCGCCGCTCGGCCCCGTGCTTGTGAGCAGCAAGCTGGTGCCGGACCCCGCGAAGCTGCAGCTCACGACGACCGTGGACTCGGAGACGCGGCAGGCGTGCGGGTTGGACGATCTGCTATTCAGCGTGCCGACCCTGATTGCGTACCTGTCGCAAGGCACCACGCTGCAGAAGGGCACCGTCATCATGACAGGGACCCCTGGCGGAGTTGGCTCCGGGCAGAAGCCAACCCCCAAGTTCCTCGTGCCGGGCACAGTCATGGACGTGCACCTTAGCGGGATCGGGACTCTTAGGAACGGGGTCGAGTTTGCATGATAGGGCCTGGGCCTGACACGCTAGCTGTCACTCCGTAGATTAATGCACAATCATGATTGGGGGTCCTTTGCAGTTTTGAGTTTGTCCCAAGACGCGGAGAATCGTTCTGGGGCACCGACCACAGCCTTAGTGGCCCGGAACGCCCTTCGGAACGCCGGAATCAACCCCTGTGGCCAATGATGTGTGACACGGGAACACCTCCTCGATTCATCCTGTGATGTACGTAACGTACGCCACGCGCTGGCACGCGAGATCAGAGAACTCGCCCGTCCGTTGACTACATTGGCAACTCTAGATCCCATCTCGTGGGGCTGGACCCCTGATTTCTCATCGTCTCATAATCAAACCACACATCCACATCGTCGTATGGCAAAAGGCTATGGGACCGGCGACGACATGCAGGGCAATAACACATCAGGTCTGAAGCGGCAGCGGGTAGCGCTCGCCTGCAACCCCTGCCGCACCCGCAAGTCAAGGGTAAGTCATCGTCACTGTCGTCATCTCTCACCTCTGTTGTCATCTCAAGCCAACGGCTATTCCTGGTGACGTGCTTAGTGCAACGGCGCGCGACCCAAATGTGACCTCTGCGAGCGCATGGCCTTTGACTGCACCTACGACGCTCCCGGGTCCGCAGCAAATGTCATCATACCGAAAGAGTACGCGTATACCATCTTGTTCCCATCCCGCCTGCACGCACTGCAACTTGCTGACGAGCTGCTGCTACCTTTGCAGTGCCTTCACCGACATTGAGTCGCGCCTGCACATGCTCGAACAAGTAGTCAAACGCCACAATGAGCAACTAGCCACGCGCAGCATCTCGACCGCCTCCGACAAGGGCATTTCCAATGCATCGACCGACTTCGATAGCCCCGGCCATGGCCTCGCCAGCCTGGTCCACCGCGCTCACGAGCAAGATCAAGAGCAAGAACCAGACGATCACACCGATGGCATGGCTATCTCGTTCGTGGACGAGAAAGACCAGGGCTTCTTCGGACCATCCGCCAACATATCGTTTATGCGGATCATACTGCGCTCCATGCTGGCTGCGAGCACCGGCCCTGGCTTCGGTAGCGGCTCTGGCATGATCAACATGAAGCCCTTGAACTCGCGCACAGTCTCCTCACAAGCGGCGACCTCGACCGGTTTGGCCGGTCTGCCGCCGGAGGATATTACCGAGCGTCTCCTCATAGAGTACTTCTCCAACACGGGGATCCTCTTCCCTTACATTCACGAGCCAACGTTCATGGACACATACCGCCAGGCCAGGCAATCTGGCTTCGCGGGAGTCCGCCGGACATGGCTGGCACTCCTCAACATCGTGCTGGCCATGGCCACGCGGGCAGACGCTACCCGCCCCGACACGAGCTTTGCCGCGGCCGATGCGGAGCTCTTCTTCAAGCGAGCACGCAGTCTGTGCGGCACACACATGCTCCGCGGCACGACCCTCGAGACCGTCCAATATCTCCTGCTCTCCACGCAGTACCTCCAGGGCACACAGCACGCCGTGCAGACGTGGACCACCCACGGGCTCGCTGTCAAGACGGCGCTCTCCATCGGCCTGCACTCCCAGGCCGCATCGAGCGGATTTGCCCCGGTGGAGCGCGAGATGCGCAAGCGCACGTGGTACGGCTGCATCGTGCTCGACCGCAGCCTGAGCATGACGTTCGGCCGCCCCAGCGCGATCCCGGAGGACTACGTGCGGCTCGACCTCCCCGCGCCCATCGAGGGCGACCGCGAGAACGGGCTCTCGGCGCTCTTCTTCTCCGCGACCATCACGCTGTACCGCATCCTCTGGAAGATCATTGCCTCCGTGTACGGGCACAACATCGAGCACGAGGAGCTGTCGAACCCCGATCTTATGACCCGCATCATTCAGCTCGAGCAGGACCTCGACCAGTGGCGCGCGAGCCTGCCTGCGCCGCTCGCGCTGCGTGTGTCGAGCCCCAGCATTGGCGGGATCGATCCAGCCATGGGGGCCGGCGGCGGCGGCGACCGGCCGGACATGACCTCCCCTGCGACGGCGTCGCCGGGCACGCCGGGGTTGTTCCTGCAGGTCGACAAGTTCCGGAATATCCTGACACTGCGGTATCTGAACACGAAGCTGCTGCTCCTGCGGCCGATCCTGACCAACACGCTGCACGCCAAGTATCTGGTAGAGGATCAGCAGGGCCAGGCCCAACAGGGCGGTGCGGCGAACCCCTTCGCGCCGTCACCTGGGGGCGGCGGCGTCGGTAGTGCCCATCACCGGAGGAGGTCCCTGGGTTACATGCAGAGCAACTACTTCACCGCGGCGTGCTTCCGCGGAGCTGTCGACACCATCTCCATAATCCACGCCGCAGTGACGAGACCTGAGCTGGGCAAGCACATGCTCGGTGCCTGGTGGTTTACGCTGTGCTATGGTAAGAGGCCCTGGTCTTTGTTGCCTCTCTCTTGGCCTTGCTAACCTGCGCCTAACATAGCATTTAACGCCTCGCTGACGATATTTGGCATCCTCCTGCTGATCCCGGACGCCGAGCAGGACCACGGGTCCTCCGCGGCCGTGTCGAATGGATACAACCCGCGCGAGGAGGAGGAAGGACGCGACGCGCTGACCAAGGCCATCGAGGCGCTCGGCGCGCTGGCGTCGGACAATGCGCTCGTGGACAGGTGCGTCGAGCACCTCCGGCAGCTCGTCCACCTCATCGACAGTAGGAGAGGTAAGAGCACTCACCGCCCCCGCCAGGCTATCATGCTGTGCAAAGCCACTGACCCACCGTCCCACAGCAGCGAACATGATGCCTTCCTCATCGACATCTCCGCCCGCCATCGTCGTCGCGGCGATGAACCTGAACAGCAGCCACAACAACACAAACAACGACGCCTCGTCATTCATGGCAGGCGGAGGCCAAGGGATGCACGGCGGCGTGGGCACCGGTGTGGGCGTGGCGGAGGGCGACTTCCTCGTCGACGAGAGCTCGATCCTGGGCATGTCGTTCCCGGACTACCACTCGATGATGCTCGAGGACGAGGTCGGGCCGGGCCTGTTCTTCAGGGACGACAACAGCCAGCCCTCGTGGCTGGATTTCGGATATCAGTTATGACTAGCAAAGCAAAAAGGCGTTTGAAATGGGGCTGCGGCCGGGGCTTGGGAGATGAATCGACTATATACCACAGAACGCGTAATCAATACAAGGCATCAATCTTATTGCTGCCACATCTTCCTTTGCCCGACTTGCCTGCTCGTTTATGTGCGGCCCCTTTTCATTCCGAAAGGCTCGGAAACGATTGGCTCTCAGCAGGGGAACTCGAGGCCCGGCCGGCCGTATTCCGTCGGCATACGCACCAGCACGCGAAAAAGTGGTACGTCCATTGCCCAAGCATCACACGAGCCGCGTCCACACGGCACGGGTGAAACATGACACGCCCCATTGTACGGCACCGAATGTAGAGGCGAGAGTCCGAGAGCGAAGCGCGATGGAAAAACAAGTGAGATGTAAAATTGACTAGTCTGCAAGAAAACCGATCCCTCCCCTCACACTGTTATTTCACTACGTGCGGGCATTACCGTATGATCGCACAAAACCCTACAACCGAAAATCAAAGCACGAACCCCCCCTTTACTACCCTTCACTGGTCCACGAGCGCGACAGGGCCGTGGAAGACCTTCCTGGCGCGGAACACCCAGTCGACGGTGACGAGCACCACGACGCCGCCGAGGATGAGCGAGGCGTAGTTCATGTTGGCGGCGTTGAGACCGGTGGAGGCCGTGACGGAGGGCAGGACGAGGAAGACGGTCAGGAACAGGACGTAGAAGATGGAGAAGGCGTTGGTGACGATGCCGACGACGGGGTGCATCCTCCAGGGGCCCCAGATGAGCATGTCCGGGGTGAAGATGCGACGGTACAGCATGGCGATTACGGGGACCATGTAGGAGAGCGACAGGCCGACGACGGTGATGGAGAGCACGGCCGAGAAGGCGGCAGTGGAGCCGATGTTGAGCGCGCCGAGGAGGATGACGGAGACGACAACACAGATGACGGCGTTGAAGGGCACGTGGGTGGTCGGGTGCACACGGGACAGCCATCCGGAGCCGAACGGTGCGCCGTCGCGGGCAAAGGCCCACAGGGTGCGCGAGGTGGACGCCACAAGGCCGACGGTGGCCAGCGAGGCCGAGATGGTAATGGTGAGTGACATGGCCGACGCGGCGGCGAGGTTGTTGCCGGTGATCTGGCGGAAGATCTCGATGATGGGGAAGCCGGTAGGTGACGCCAGGGCGGCGCCAAAGTCCTGCACCGAGAAGAGCACGGCGAGGACGACGGCGAAGCCCATGATGCCGTTGACGACGATGGACCCGACCATGGCCTTGGGGACGCCGCGGCGCGGGTCGGGCATCTCCTCGGACATGTGCGCCGCCGCGTCGTAGCCGACCATGACGTAGCCCGAGGTCACCATGCCGATGCCCCAGGCGACGAAGTTACTGTCCCATCCTGTCCCGTTGGAGAACTGGGTGAAGACGAACTCGGCGGGCTGGTAGTTGCCGCGGCCGAGGGTGCAGGTGGCGACGAGGATCATGACGAAGAAGATGACGTGCAGGATGCCGATGAGGTTCTCGAGCGTGGGCAGCACCTTGCCGCCGAAGACGTTAAACCCGAAGGCGATGAGGGTCACGGCGACATAGATGAGGTACCAGTGCCACTTCTCGGGGACGTAGTCCGGGTAGTTGAGCACGACGACACCCTGGATGATGTTGGCGGCGCCGAAGGGCGCGGAGGCAGTGAGGGCGACCCAACCGATCAGGCTGACCCAGCCCGTGTAAAAGCTGAGCACGGCCTTGGTGCCGTGGGAGCTGAGTTCGCTGATCATGAAGTACTGGCCGCCGGCATTCGGGTGCCTGGATGTCCTGTGTCAGTCACGGTGTCGGACGTGTTTGGTCTACTGTTGGGGAGGCTTACATCGATGCAGGCTCAGACAGGGACATGGCAAGGCACACATTACCCACAAAGGAGACTAGAAGCCGTTGCGGCCTGTGTCAGCAGGGTTGTGCGACTATAGATAGAGTTGGGCGAAGAACTCACGCAGGAAGCCGTAGACGAGAGACACGGCGCCACCGCTGACGAGGGCCAGGCCCATGGTGCTCAGCAGAGACTCCCATGTTGCCATCAACGACAGAGCGAGAGAGAAGGTCGACAGGGTGTCGAAGCTCTTGTTGAGCTGTTGCAAGGCATCTCGTTAGATCGCTGCCGCGCCGAGTAACTCGCAGAGACTCTGGTCGGAGAATGCATACCTCGACAACCTGGCCCTCGCCTGTGCCCGTTTCCAGCCGGGACAGGCCATTCTTGTTGTCGCTCGCGCCGTCCGACATGGCGACGTCAGTATGGGACTTTGACTTCTCGTACGGAGAGTCTGAAGACATTGTCCAGAGGGGGTCCTCGGAGACGGAGTGGGTGTTGGTTGATGGTGTGTCTTTTCTTCGATGGCGGCAAGTCGTGACAGGCTGATACTTGTCGCCGGCACTCGAATGGCGTGATGACGGAAAGAGGATCTGGACCACGACAGGCAGCGCTATTTATCACGAAGGTCGAAGTTGCGGTTGCTGGCGCGGGCCAGTCAAGGCTGAACGATAGGGGGTGACCAGGCGGCCCACCCGACAGACACCCGCGATAGAGCGTTGGAGGAGGTTGAGACGCAGGCCGCCTGGGGGGTGTGCCCCTGCCCAGACACAGGGCAACACAGCGATCGACGGGCTCCAGCGGACAGGCCAACCCCAGGTTTCGGGGCTGAACGGGTAGTATATTGCTAGGCGGCTTATCTGCTGGGGGCGGGGCGACCTGGGCCAGGCGGCGAGTCGGGCGCCCATGGGCGTGGCTTGGCTGAACCTTCGGGCGCTGCGACCCCGGTTCCGACGCTTCCTAGCCCCGGTGCCGCGTAAGTGCTTCTGGCCATTGTTGATAAGCCGCCCGGCAGCCAATACGACGCCAGCCAGAGGCACGCCAGATTCCGCGGTTTCGGCCAGGTCAGAGACACTGCGCAGTTGCCACAGCCGTACCGGGACCCGAGTCAAGCAATCATGGCACGCTCGATATCGTGGGCAGAGGTCCAGCAGCACAACACGGATGACGATGTTTGGATCGTCGTCGACGGCGAGGTCTACGACATGACGGCCTTTGCACCGGAGCATCCCGGCGGCCCCGACATCATCCTCCAGCATGCCGGCCGTGATGCCACTGCGTCCTACAGCTCCGTCCACGGGCCGTCCCTCATTCGCAAGGAGCTCGGCCAGGGCGCAGCCTTCATTGGCAATTTCGACCGTTCGACAATGCCCCAGGTCCAGCAGCAGCAGCAGCCCAACAGCGCTGCGGGCCAGACGAATACGACGGGCAAGCCCGACCTTGACGAGCTGATCAACCTCGACGACTTCGAGAAAGCCGCCTCGACGTCATTCACGCCAAAGGCATGGGCGTACATCTACGGCGCCTCCAACGACAACATCACCCGCGACGCCAACCAGGCCCTGCTGCGCCGCATATGGCTGCGGCCCGCCGTGATGCGCGACGTGCGCAACGAGCGCATCGACACGAGCACCACACTCTTCGGGTGCAGGCTCAGCATGCCCGTGTACATGTCGCCCACGGGCGCGGTCAAGATGGCCGGCGGCGAGGGCGAGCTGGACCAGGCCCGTGCGGCCGACAAGGTCGGCATCATCCAGTGCTTCGCCACGCCGAGCTCGTACCCGCACGACGAGATCCTCGAGGCCACGCCCAGCCGGGCGTTCCTCCAGCTGTACGTGGACAAGAACAGGAAAAAGTCGGAGGAGGCGGTGCAGCGGGCCGAGGCGTCGGGCAAGGTCAAGGCCCTGTTCGTGACGGTGGACTGTCCCGTCATCTCGAAGCGGGAGGCGGACGAGCGGGTCACCGACGGCACCGGCGCGAAGCGGGACAAGAAAGGGGCCGGCGTCGTGAGGCAGACGAGCTCCTTCATCGATGCCAGCCTCTCGTGGGACGACGTCAAGTGGCTGCGGCGGACGACCAAGCTGCCCATCGTCATCAAGGGCATCCAGCGCTGGGAGGACGCCGTGGAGGCGATGAGGAGGGGGGTCGACGGCATCGTCATCAGCAACCACGGCGGCCGCGCGGCCGACACCGCTCCGCCCTCGATCGTGGCCCTGCTGGAGCTGCGCAGGCACTGCCCGCAGGTGTTCGACCACATGAAGGTGCTGGTCGACGGCGGCTTCCGCCGGGGCTCCGACGTGCTCAAGGCGCTCTGCCTAGGCGCATCGGCCGTGGGCATGGGACGGCCGTTCATGTATGCCGTCAACTATGGGCAGGAGGGCGTCGAGGCCCTCGCTGGTATCCTGCACGATGAGATCAAGACGGCCATGCAGCTGTGTGGCATGACGGAGCTCGTCAAGGAGGCGGGGCCGACCTGGGTGAATACGGCCGAGGTGGACCATCTGATCTATAACGGAGCCAGCAAGGCCAAGCTGTAGATCGATGCCACTCAATAGGGGCCATATGTGCTTTAGGGAGGGTGCAAGGCGTTATCGCAGATTGAAAAAACAACTAGTTACTTAGTATGAAGTCGCAATATACATACATCAGCGTATCCTGAGAGGTTTACTCGCCACCAAATAATCACACCACAATCTCTAGGGCTTTGGCGGTCATAGCCAAGTACTGCATTTGATCAGTCATTTCACTCAAGATGTGACATGATGCATAAGTCAACCTTGCATGTGATAGATGCAACGATTGGAAAGTAAATCGGGATTGCATTTCACCACCTGAACTACGCTACTCCATCCAAGTCACAGTCTTGCAGTACAGGAACTCCTCCAAGCCCTGGTACCCATTGAACCGCCCGAAGCCACTGCTCTTGACTCCGCCGTGTGGCAGCGCGAACTCGTCGTGCACCGTCATCGAGTTGATGTGCACGGCGCCCGAGTCGAGCCTGTCGGCGACGCGGAACGCGGCGCCCAGGTTCTCGCTGAAGACGCCCGCCGAGAGGCCGTAGTCGGTGTTGTTGGCCAGCGCGATCGCGTCGTCCTCCTTATCGTACGTGAAGAACGACACGCTCGGGCCGAACGACTCGGTCAGGTACAGCTTCGAGCTGGCGTCGAGCCCCGCGAGAATCGTGGGCCGCATCTTGGTCTCGTAGCCCAGGTCCTCCCCCGTCGAGTCTGGGTTCACGATGGCGCCGCCGTGCGAGACGGCGTCCTCGATGAGTCCCCGATTGCGCCGGGCAGACGCGGCTGTGATGATGACCGGGATGGTCTCCTTGGTGCCGAAGATACGGCTGACCTGTTCCTTGAGCTTCTCCTGGAACTTGTCGGCGATCGAGGAGTGCACGATGATGCGTTCGGTCGACATGCAGATTTGACCGGCCTGGCAGCTGTTGTTAGCGATAAAGTATAGTCATAACCGTGGGGGTGCAAATACTCACATTCATGAATGCACCCATCACACACTGCAGCGAGGCCTTTTCGATGTCTGCATCTGCCAATACCACAACGCTGGCCTTGCCGCCGAGCTCCATGAGCGAAGGCTTGAGGTACTTGCCCGACAGCGAGGCAATGATGCTCCCGACCGCCGAGCTGCCCGTGAAGTTGGTCTTCTTGACCTCTGGCGCCGCAATCAGCGCCTCGGTCACGGCCGCCGCGTCAGCCGGCCGGTGCAGGATCAGGTTCAGGCAGCCCGTCGGCAGGCCCGCCTCGCGGAACACATCGACAATCGCCCAGTAGCACCGCGGTGAGAACTCGGGCCCCTTGAGGATCGCCGTGTTGCCCGTGGCCAGGGCGAAGGTGATGGAGCGCAGGCCCAGGTGGTACGGCGCGTTCCACGGCGCGATGCCTAGGACCACGCCGTACGGCTGCTTATAGATGATTGCTTTCATGCCGGGGTGGTTGGACTCTGGCACGGAGCCCGTCACGGCGCCCGCAATTCGGCCCGCCGTGTCGCGCAGACCCTCGATCGAGAGGCCCAGGATGAACTCCTGGTAGGCCTTGTCCGCGCCGATCTCGAGGTGCATGTATCCGCCGAGCTCCTCCTTGCGCCTCTCAATGATGTCGGCAGCCCGCAGGAAGAGGTCGCGCCGCTCGGAGGGCTTGGTCTTGGACCACGCCGGAAACGCGGCGTGGGCGGCGGCCACGGCGTCAAGGGCGTCCTGCTTCGAGGCGCCGGAGCATGTCCATATCTCCTTGCCGTCGAGCGGGCTGATGACGGGGAATGTCGTGCTCGTCCTGATTTCTTTGTCGTTGATGATCAGCGGGACCGTGTAAGGCGACCCGTTCTCGGTGGTGAGGCTCCCCATGGCGGCTAGCGTAGACGGTATGGCTGCACAGTTTTGGTTGTAATTCAGAAGCTGACGTAGTGCCCGGTCTCGATCCTCAACTGCAGAAATGGCAGGCTTGCTCGCAGCATCTCCTCATCTCCAGTATCATTTTCTACTGTCCTGCATGCGGCTGCATCCCCGCGTCGCGTTGTCGGCACTATACTGAGCCGGGGCAGAGCCGGGCCGCCTGGCACGTCCAAGCAGGGGATGTGCCGGAATGGCGGGGCGGGAGCCGTTCCGGTGCCAGTTCCGACCCAGACCCGGACCTTTTTCGCCACACGGCGGCGTCGTGAGGGGTTCGCAACAGGCCGGGTTTCACGATTGGTCAGCCGGAGTTTCGGGGCTCTGTCTCTTGGTTGGCAACGGACTTCTATGGCAAGACTCTGTTCGGGGGGAGATCGTGCTTTACCCCCCGAGCGCATTACTGGCTCGACCTTGGTGTGGCTAAACGTGGTTCTCTTTTGTGGTAGCCAACGAAAGAAACCAAAAGGGGTGTGGGATGAGGGCAGAGGGGCCCCTCTTGGCGTGGATGGAATCCCTCTTCAACGGTGCGTATACTCTATTGTCTCAGACACGGCTTTCTCCTGCCGCAGTTTCACTCGCACATGGCCCGTGTAAACCAGCCCACATCATACGATTACCATGTCGCAGTCTCCTGAGACTGAGTCGTGCAATTGAGAGAAGGGTTGCAGACTGTACCTTGGGTTATAGTTACATAATGAGTCCGTACGCTGCATTGATCTACCCTAGGGTACTTGACCGACCCAGTTTCGCCGGCTTTCACTAAATGAATGGTCGGAGATGACAAGAGTCAAACCAAGCAGGTCATGATGTTGATTGATAAAAGAGAGAGATCTGTCTCATACTGCTGGAAGCCACAATGTCTATTTGCACATGTTCCCCTGAGTTGGTCAGCGAGCCATGGTGTTGAACTTGATCAACCAGTGCAATGCTGCATCGGCTTGCTCCTGAATGCCCGCATATCCGCCGTCGATACAAACTCTTTGGTCGACGGGGGTGCGGCTGACCCTCATGATCGACTCGCCAGGGCTCGGGATGATTAACCGTTGGACGCATTGCATGCGCAGCAACTTGAATTCGCTTGCTCAAAATGTACTGCACAGGGAGAGGGCGCGACCTAGTAATCTCCTCATTCTGCCGGGATCCACATTCAGCCCAGAAAGGCAGCTGAAGTGTCAGCATCCTCGCTTTCACGATGAAAAATACTCTTACCTTCCGGACCAATAGTGACTCACGCCGAGACGTGCGGGGCTATTCTCACCACCGTCATCAAAGTGCAAGATGCAAATCCTGGGGAATCGCATCATACCCTATATATCGGCCAGCCACCATGATCCATGAGTCGTGTCGATCATCGCCGATATCACACAACTGCCCAGCATGTGCCCTATACCTCAGCCACGCAGCGCCGCCACCTTGCCCCGAGGCGAGGAGCCCCAGAAGGACCGGAGTGTGAGCTGCTTCACCTCCCAGCGCGTCAACGACTCGACCTTTGTCATCATCGAGGAGGACAAGTGGTACGAGATCCCCTACATCTACGTCAAGGTGTACCCGTCGTTGCTCGTGCTCGTGGACACGGGTTGCGGTGGCGCGGCGAAGAACCCGGCCGCCGGGCTCACGTCGCTGCGCGAATACATCGAGACGGTGTCGCTGCGCGAGAACGGCGATGAGCCGCTCAACCGGGGAGGCGCGAAGGAGTATGTGATCATCTGCACGCATTGCCATTTCGACCATATCGGTATGTGTCTCCTTCCCACACGACATGATTTGCAACCATCTCTGACCCGAAGCAGGCGGCATTGCCCAGTTCCCCGACGCCACGATCTGGGCCGGCTCGCACGACAAGTCCTTCCTGGACAAGGCCGTCCTTGACACCACGTCTATCTGCCGATTCTTCGACATGCCGACACCTGAGTACGCCGTCACGCATTGGGCCAGCGACGGGCAGGAGGTGGAGTCGCGGCATGGGGACGGGCTGGGCCTCTTTGTCCACCACACCCCGGGTCACACGCCCGACGAGATCGCCATCTGGGATCCCGCGGAGAGGGTGCTGTTCATGGGCGACACGCTGTACGAGCGGATACCGATTGTTTTCCCTTTCGAGGGCGACATCAAGGCCTATTTCGGGACGCTGGATAAAGTGAGGGCCTTGGTGGAAGGGTGGAATGCGGAAGCAGGTATGTGCTGTGTTTTACTGTGACCCGAGGGCTTCTGGTTGAGTTGCATTACTGACGAGGTGAGCCCAGGCGAGGATGCAGCGAGGAGAGTCACGATGGCCTGCGGGCATGCCACGAGCGCCGGGGATGCTGTGAAACTCCTGGACGACGTCGACTCGTTCCTGTGTCGCCTGCTGCTGGGCGAGATCGTGGGCAGACCGATAGGCGAGGAGTTCCGCGGCGAGCCTCTAATCGCGTTTCGTGAAGAGGGCAACGTGATCAACATGCTGGCGGCGGAGAAGGTGTTTGCAGAGTTCCGCAAGGATGAGGAGGCTATGGGCAGGATGCGTGAGAGGAAACATCTGAGATGAGTAAGAGATGGTGTGTGTCGACATGTTCGGTACGTCGCGGCGTGAACCTACGTTTTCGGATCATTGAATCTGACGAAGGTCTCATCCCGCGTATTAGGCATGCCCCACGGCTGCATGTGCTATGGGAAGCAAACAAGCGACATTGTACGGAGAAAAGCCATGTCTCAGTCACGAGCGGCACGCGCTGAGTGAGGACGAGTATGTAGAGCTGTCAAACAAAGTGAGCTGCATCGTTTCCTTCATCACTTCAATCAGCGACTCACAGCATAGGAGAGTCCAAAGGGCTCCGGTTGAGATGTCTACTGCACTAGCACGACGTTTTTAATTGCTGTGTATTCTGAGATGCGAGGCCTGGTGATAGGCATACGTCTGCGTGCGTAGGGCAGACACTCCCGTCACGACCTTCAATCGCCTCGCCGACTCTGGTAGGAGATAATCGTCGCCCTTGTCTTCACAATCTCCTCCGGCCCCGGCTCCACGATTGCCTTTGTCGAGTCCGCATCATTCCCACCGGCATCAGACACATCTCCCGACAAAGACTTCTCGGTCACCCCCTTGGCACCTTTGTCACCATGGCATTTGCACGGCCCGCCCTCGACGTCGACAAGCGTGGTCAGGGGGTACATGCCGTTGTCGTCGAAGCGCTCGTACTTGTCGCGTCGCGCGGCCGCCCTTCTAGAGCCGTCAGCGCCGCTGCCGCCGCCGCTGCCGCCGAAGGTCACGATGTCAGGTTGATTTGACATCGAGTGCCGGTTTGCGGGGCTATTGCCGCTGCCGCTGCGGAGCAGATTCGGTGCCACGTGCGAGAGGAAGATGTTGATGGTGATAATGCAGCCGCAGATGATGGAGAGGTTGGCCTCGGCGAATCTGCGGAGAGGAGCGTTCGTTAGCAGTGCTCCTGCGTTGTATTTCAAGGAGTGGTTCAGAGACTTACATCCACAGCAGGACGACACCGCCGCCCCAAGACTGGTCGACCAGCCCCATCGACTCGATGAGTGCCTTCAGGCGCATGATCGATGTCACGACGGTCCTGTGCGACAATGGGTCAGTTCTGAGGATAGTTGGCGAAGCGAGCAAGCACATCCGTTGACACGTACAGTATTCCCACGCTGAACAGTGCAGCCAGGCCCATCTTCTGCCTCCTCGGCATCTGTAGCCTCCACACGAGCGGCATGGGGACGGCGAGCACGAGCACGTCGGTTGCGGCGCCCAGGATCGCCGTGGCCTTGTAGATCGCGGGCCGGTCCATGCACGTGAAGTCCGTGATGGTCAGGTCCCACGCGGCGGCCACCGGGCTGCAAGGGAAGATGGTGACGAACTGCAGGATGACATTGGACGCGACGACGACGAACATGGTGAACCAGACCGGGTACCTGAACCACAGCTCGGGCGTGAGCCGGTTGTAGACGAGCAGTAGGGACATCTTGGTGCCGCACTGCACCGGGTTGTACAGCACCGGCAGCTGGTACAGGGCCGTCAGGAACATGCCGAACTTCTGCAAGGGCATCTCCCAGACGTGCGTGCCCATGATGCCGCGGGCGAAGTCGCCTGTTGTTGGAGATGGAGTACGATATTTAGTTTCGCCATCAGGGCAAGGAGAGCGATATTCGTGCGGGGATGCGGGCCACTTACGTACGATGAGCGTCTGCAGGATGACAGAGAAGACCTAATGATTGGGAAACGACGTGTCAGAAGAATGGCGCAGGAGGCTCACGACGGCCCAGCAGCAATATCGTGCGAGACGTACATAAGCGACACCAAGAAAGGCGTCTTCAAGGAAGACCTTTTTCTGGATGTAGATCCGGACGTAGACTCTCTGTAGGACCATCAGCAGGGCGAGCGCGTTACCAATGCCGAAGAGCAGGTACGCCTCGGTGACGCTGTTGCGCTGTGGGTTGTCGAAGTCCACTACATATCCTGGTGGAGGAGGCATGGCGACCGGGACGTCGCCGACGAAGAAGGGAACCGACATTGTGTTGAGTGACGAAAATGCTGTGATTCTTCTTAATGGAATGTAGGATGTGAGGGTGCTCGTCGAGGCGGAGATGGTATGTGAGCATTGATGGACGGTCTCATGGCAAGCTGCGGATGGGGACCGTAATTTCAAAGACAGCTTTGGATCTGGCGACAGGCGTGTACATTGCCCACTGTCTATCGCGAGGGCCTCGATATTCGATGTTGTCTGGTGCTCTTCGGCTGGATGAATGGAAGAGATCAAGATGTGCTGTTGGTCCTCGGAAAATGTACCCCTTGCTGTGTTTTGCAAGGGGGGTTTTTGAGATGTGACAGTGATATCAGATCCCAGCACTGACAGCCAGGCAAGGCAAACAATCCGATCATGGGCCGCATGAGAGCATCACACGTATCCTGTGCTATTCTTCTTTCCTGCAGCAGACGATCCCACAGCCTCAATAATAATCTCGCCTGTCTGCGACTCGTGGCAATATGATCGACATCGCGTCAAGGGAATGGCTGGTGAAGCCGTCCAACACGAAAGGGGTTGCAGCTCTTTCTCTCCCCTTGAGACTTGTAGGGCAGGGCCATTGACAATGTTCTCTCGTGCAAGGGCTCCCCGTCACCACATCATCCCACGGAGTTGTTGGTCGTGCCCCTGTCCGTAGCAAACTTTATCCCTGTAGATTTCTCAGGACAAGCTTGGCCCGGAGGTCCAACAACTCCACACATCTCCAGGCTATGGATCCTGACTGGCTATGACTGTTGGCCGGGATGTTGAAAGCGGCAGGCGTTCCGCCCATCAACCGGGCCCGGGACCGGCGGCGGCGAAGCCGGCCTGTGGAGCTGCGGCACAGTCCCTCGGATGTACAATACTGCGTATGCGTCCCTGTACAAGCCCGCATGATCCTTGGACACACGCCTTGACTATCATGCCATCCCCTCCTTGGACAGAAGAGTCCGAGGGGTAGCTCGTTGGGCAACCTTGCTTCAGAGTTCTTGGATCTGACAGTTGCGTGCAATCCGTGCCGAGCCTGCTGCTCTCCTTCCTCTCTCTGCAGGTGTTGGTCCCTCTTAATCCTACACTGCCACTGTGTCCTAATTTTCATCTCATTTCCCCAGCACGGAGCGTGTCACTGGCTGCGTTTCAGATCATTTCCTTAAGCAACTACAGCAAGCTCACCGACGTGCTCAAGCAGCTATGGCAGCTGTCATCCCCAAGCTGATCACTCCGCAGGTCGAGGTCCTTCGACAATCAGGTATCGCGTCCAAGATCCTGGTGCCAACAGACCCTGACTATGCTGGCCGCCAGAGCTCCTACTGGTCCCTGAGCGCGAGCACGCAGCTGTCCCCGGCCGCCATCGCCCTGCCGCAGACGGCCCAGGAGGTCGCCTCCATCGTCAAGGCCCTCGTCGCTGCGGGCCAGCCCTTCGCCGTACGCAGCGGCGGCCACACGAACTGGGCCGGCTCCAACAACATCGACGGCGGCGTCACCATCGACCTCAGCCAAATCAGCCACGTCCGGGTCAGCGAGGACAAGGCGACCGTCGACATCGGCCCCGGGGGTAAGTGGCGCGACGTTTACGCACAGCTCGACACCCATGGGCTCGCGGTCGCCGGCGGGCGCGAGGGCAACGTCGGTGTCGCAGGGCTGATTTTGGGCGGCGGCAACACCTTCTTCACGGCCCGCCGGGGGTTCGCGTGCGACAACGTCGTCGAGTACGAGGTCGTGCTGGCGAGCGGCGAAGTCGTCACGGCGAGCAGGGACGGCCGCTCCGACCTCTTCGTCGCGCTCAAGGGCGGCAGCAGCAACTTCGGCATCGTGACCAACTTCCGGATGACCGCGATCCCGTGCCCTAAGATCTGGGGTGGCATGAGCTTCCTGCCCAAGGCGACGACACCCACCGCGATCGACGCGCTGGTCAATTTCACCGCGGACATCGCCGGCGACGACGGGAGCAACCTCGTCTGCATCTTCACGTACATGCCCACCTTCAAGGACGTCGTAGTTGCCACGCTGTATGCCAACGTCGACGGCGTTGAGGCCCCGCCCATCTACAAGAAGTGGCTCGAGATCCCGCGCGTCATGGACATGATCAAGATGACGAGCATCAAGGACATGGCGTTCGAGTACAACATCCCCGGCGGGGGTTAGTAAGTTCAACTCTTGCCGACACTGCCTTCTCGGAGTGTGTCCTGATGCTAACGTTCAGCCCAAACAGCGTCCTCTGGTTCACAGCCAGCTTCCGGAACGACGCCACTATCGTGGCCAAGTCGTGCGAGCTGCACGATGCGCTCGTCGAGCAGCTCAAGGTCATCGACTCCGAGGGCGGCTTCACGACACAGTGCCTCTTCCAGCCCCTGCCCAGGCTCTTTGGCCAGCGCAGCGCCGAGGCCGGCGGCAACGTCATGGGCGTGGACCGCCAGCCGCATGACGGCCTGCTGTGGCTCGCGACCGTCAATATGCGGACGGTCGAGCACGAGGCCGCCGCCCGCCCGCTCGTGGAGAAGTGGGTGGCGGACACGAGGGAGTTTGCGGCGTCAAGCATGGAGGGGGGCTTGCTTCCGTGGACGTACCTCAACTACGCAGACCCGACGCAGGCCGTGCTGGCGAGCTATGGGGAGGAGAATGTCAAGAAGGTCAGGGACGCGGCAGCCAAGTATGACCCCGAGGGTGTGTTTCAGAAGCTATGCCCGGGCGGATTCAAGATCTCGGAGGTCAAGGGTTGAAATGTGGCTGAGCAGCAGTGCCTTTCATGATGCATACACGAACGTACGATTACAGACATGCGAAGACAAGACCTTATGACCGCCCTGCTCTTCCTGATCCTGCCTCAGCGACCATCAGAAGTTCAGTCTGATACTATTTGCTAGTTCCAGCGGATCGCAACCCGAGTACCGCTGCTTTCTGATGCTGGTTGCACATCCTCGTCCGGCCATTGAGTATATCTTGTGGAACATTGTTTCTCAGGCCACTTCACTCGGCATTCTCTCCGCTCTGATGGTCAGTGTTGAGTCTCCAGGCACGAACAGTCACGCGCAGAAACACAAACCTCCAGCCACGTTCACCACGCCGTCCGTTAACTCGCACAAGTGACAGGTAGCAGAGATGCTCTGTCAGATAAGATTGCATCCTGCAAAACTCAACCACACCCAGACCACATCACCAACCATGGGGCCTCCCCCAAGCACGCACTTATCCCCCCACTGCGCAGGCCCTAACGACGCCCACAAGCCAGCAGTAGCACAACGACAACCCGCAGCAGCAGCAGTCATCCCTGCTAGTCTCCCTCCCGCCGCTTCAGGGCGGTGGGCGTACCCTGTGACAGAGCTCCTGGCGTGGCTCCAGAGCGCGCGCAGCGGCCTCGTGTGGCGCTGCGGATGGCGGTGGGAGGGTGGGACCCGGGGGTTTGGGAGATCAGTTGATACGTGTAGGCCGATTTGTGGCATGGCGATGGTGTAAGAGGTCCTTTCTTGATTCTGGGACGGATGATCCTCGTCGATAGTGGACAGCGCGGGCATCAAACCAAGAGCGGAGCACCACGGGAATCGACGGTGATATGCTCAGCACTACGTGGTGGTCGAGATATGGGAACGTGAAAATGGACACGCATCCGTGTGGTGGTTGCAAAAATACTTCAACCATCGTTGAAATGAATGCCGACAATCGTTGTTTATCTTAGGCATAACTACTTCAAGGAATTGGACCCGTGTCATTGAGTTGCGAGGCTTCTATATCTACTGAACTAGAACGAGTAATGACATGACGCGCAATGCTGAAATGCAAAAAACTGCCAAGACACCGTTGCTATGCAATCTTGGGACAGCCTGCCCCCGAGCAGCCATCCACCTTCGCATGGCTCGACACCTGTCCTCTTCACCTTACTTCTTCCCGCTTAGCCCTTCAGGGCTTCCTCAGACGCAATCCGCTTGTCTAACGGCACCGTACTCCGCCGTACTCTCCCGAATCAGCGGCATCCGCTCGATGATATGCCCTTGCGCAGCCGCCGGTTGAGCCTGGCCCTGCATCTCCCGCTCGTACTCGCGGCCCTTGAACACGACCCAGCCCGTCAGCAGCAGGCCGCACAAGGTGCCAGCCACGGCCATGGCGATATTGATGGGTGTCGGGTCGCCGTCGAGCGGGCCGTGGGTCAGCGCGTCGAGGGCGGACTGCGAAAAGTTGAACAGCCCCGACAGGCATGTGATGGCGCCGTAGATGCGCCCGAAGGTGGCGAAGCCGAAGACTTTGGTTGCATAGTCGCTGTGGTGGGCGTGTTAGTGCATTATCTCACAATGGGTGAACAATGCATGAAAGGGAAACTTACGAGACTGCAGAATAGTACAGCGGCCGGAAGATCACAAATAGGATTACCGTGGCATAGCCCGCCCAGACATACGGCAGACAGTTGAGCACGCCGATCGCGCAGATGAAGATGGTCAGAGTCCCCGTGACGGACGCCATGCTGAGGTGGTTGAGCAGCAGCCCGATAAACGGTGTCGTGGCGATGCCGCCCAGCGGCAGAGCAATGTCGAAGAAGTCGTTGATGGCATCGGCCTGCTCGTCAGACTGGAGCAGGTAGCGATACTGCGACCGTATCGTCGCGATGAAGTAGTTCATGCGCAGCATCTGCAGCACCGTAAGCAGCAGGATGAACATGAACCACGGCGTCAGCATCTGCCTGTGCGCGGGCAGCCCGTGCAGCACACCCCAGACACCACTGACGACCTGGCGGTCCTCTTCTTTGACGGCGCGGTCCTCGCGGGCCTGAGCATCACCCACGAGCTCCTCCAGCTGGTCGAGCTTCGACTGGCGTCGCTCCCGGCGCACGCTGCGGACCCGATACACTTCGTTGTCGGACAGCTCCTGGTCGGACTCGTGGAGATCGCGGGTCGCGTCCTGGGCTTTGTCGATCTTGAACTCGAGCTCGGATGTTGTGTGGTAGGCGTGGTGGGGCATGAAGAGCCATTCGCTGATCAGGATGAAGAGTGGTACCAGCAGGTAGAACGTGAAGAACTTTGACGGTGTGAAGGTCCCGCCAGACGCCTCCCATGCCAACCGGTAGAACAAGAAGACGGCAGCGGACGCGTCGAATGCGCCGGTGATGACTGCCACGATGAGCCCAGAGTACTTTGGAAACGCGTCGGCGAGCTGGAAGCTCGGCACGAAGACGAAAGTGCCGCCGAGTGCAAGCAAGATGTTGCCTGCGATGTAGCCGTCGAACTCGGGGATCTCGAAGGCATATGACAGGAGCAAAGAGCCGACAGCGAGCAGCACAGCCGAGGCGTAGTAGCACACGCGGCGCCCAAAGCGGTCCAGTATGGCCCCGACCAATAGAGACGATACGTTGGCCGTGATGGAGGCCGAGGTGAAGAACAGGTTGAGCCGGAGGTCCTGCCGCGCACAGGGGACCATGTCCTCGAGCGGCACATCACGGCTGATGTCGTCGGTCCCGTCACACAATTCGCCGTAGACGCCCTCAGCGATAAGGATGGGCTTGAAGGACGCGAAGCCGAAGACGATGCCTGCTGCGAGGATGCAGGCGGTCGTAGCGATCAAGACCTGTGCTGTGGTTATGAAGCACTGTTAGTTTGTGGGCTCTCTTCTAGGTACTTTAATAACGAGTGCTCACCTATCCTTGCGGCAGTCGACACCCTGTAGGCAGCCGTGTGCGGCGCGGTATGCGCGGGCTGGAGGGCGAGGGACGCCTCGGGGTCCGGGATGGGATCGTAGCTGAGGGTGCGCCAGAGGGGCTTGCTGTGGGAGTCGGCATCGCCATCCTCACGGTCGACACCCTCGGTCGCGGTGACGTGCTGGGCCAACGACATGGCAGCGGTGTCTGTCGAGAGCGGTTTACGAGAAAGGAGGAAGCGGAAACACACGATAGCGAGTCCGTGGGCAGTGGCACGAGCTAGAGCAAAGAGTCTACCTCAGCAGCTCGACATGGACGCCATCACGATTTGTTTTGGGACGCAGGCGGTCGTGGGGCAAAAAGTGAACTCGGCCGGAGTCCGGAGGGAGTGCGTGCGAGACGACCGGGGTGCCCTGTCAGGATGGCTCCCGGCTGGGTCACAGCGCCCAGTCGAGGAGAGGGGATCGAAGATGGTGCAGGAGCGAGAGAGGCTCGGAGCCAGCAATGTAAACGATCGTGGGCCGCGCTGCCGTGGCTTCACCGCAATTTTCCAGGCCTCTGCTTGCGTTCCCCACCCTGCTGGTGGCCGCTTCCCATCCATGGATGCATGTAACGGTCACGGCGTGGTCCAGAACCTTCAGTGACGTCATAATCACGACACCACCAGGGACAACCCGCGGCCGCAGGCATGCTCCAAGGCACGGGTTGCCGAGCACAGCACGCGCTTTGGCCACGTCAGCCGTGCCGCCAGAAGCCAAGGAAAGGAGAAAAAAACGTGAGAGCTTCAACTGCCAAACACCGACGTTGTGTGCCGAGCCGCCGATTGGCAGCTGCGCGCCCACACCCAGTGGCTGGTGTCGCACAATTGCAGTGGGTCATAAATGACCCTGTCTCGTCTGTCTCGCCTGTACTGTAGCCACAGGCCGAGCTAGGTGGGGCTCACCACCAACGCCAAACCCGTGCTCCCGGTCCGATGCAGTGCCTCCTAGGGTGCTTTTGGGCTTGCCGTAAGCAATCGCGACGACCTGCCCTCAAGGAACTGCTCCTAAAAGTGACCCGACAATGTACGAGTGTCCGTATGGTCCGTCTGGTGTTAGTCCTCTGCGTCGCGGACTGGTATTTGCTGCAGCTCTGCTTGAGGCTTGCACTAGTGATATAATTCTAATAATAATGTTGGATCTCTTCAGTGTAATACCTCCGGATGTTGTTCATGGTGCTGCCCATACTATGGCTATAGCACTGCAGCAACCCGACCATGCCTTCTCACACTGGTGAAAGGAACGGATCTGCACCCCGAGAGAATTAAATGCTGCCACGGCCTTCTTGGCTAGAGCAGTGCACGTGGTTGCATACTTCCGGCGTCACCACCGATTTCAGTCACTGCGTACATGATCGCCGGTACCGCCGGCCGTGATAGTCGCCCAGTGTGCGTATGGAAGGCATGGCACTACACAGAGCACGGCTGGTTCACTCTGTGGTCGTGAAGTTGAAGATATCCTTCCTAGAGAACGTTGAGGTATGGTATGGATCGCCGAGCAGCCCGTCTGCCCGGGCGTGCCCCAGGGAGAACAATGTCGACGCGCCAAGGCGGGTCCAGAACGGAGGGCTGGCGTCCAGCTGCGGCGATCTGACAGGCACAGGCACAGGCGAGACAGCTTGACAGCTCGATAGCCTCGACGCCCTCCACAGGGTCGCGGGTCGAGAGCGGAGGGGATGGGGAATTTCCGCATGCACAGGTGGAATGCAAGGCCATGGCATCGACTTTAGCGAAATGAGCATGGCGGGTGGCGAACAGTCCTCCAGGCCGGCGGTTGAGGTGCGTGTGTGCCAGGGTCGTTATGTCGAGTGAGAGGCTCCCGATGTCAAGGGATAAGGCCAGCTCTGGGGATCGGGAGCTGGGCGGGCGGTCGTTTTTGTAGTTGCCCAGTGGGCGGGCGCACTAGGCCGGGGTGGCGACCGGGCTCAATGTGGCGAGCGCTGCCCGGACGCCGCGGCGATGGCAAATGCTGCCCATGGCGAGGTCTCTCGAGGGGTCTGGAGCGGGATCGGCAGAGGCATGGCATACAATCGAGACTGTATCGCCATCCCCACCTCTGTTGGCGGTGCTGCACTTGGCCCTTTGTTCTCTTGCGACCCGGTGGCTGTGGCTCGCTCGGAGGACATAGTCCGTGCATTGGTGGGAGGCCAGAGTCTAGACCTGGCGGTTGTGTTTCGGACACCCGCAAAGCAGGGCCCCGTCCGGAGCGCATCGCGATGACACTGCTCCGAAGGCTGCCGGGCATGCCTGGCTGGCTGGGCTTGACCGTGAATCGTGATGCAGGGCTCTGCACTGCGAATGAATCTGTGTGGTGGGTGTTACGTATGGTGCTGGAGCATCGAGATGCACCGGCTGCGAAGGGTGCCCAGCAGAGCGTACGGGCACCGGCAGTGGAGAGACGGGGTACGTGCACGCCGGGCGTCTGGCAGCAAGCCGGCAAGAGCAGAGATGTTGCGTGCGCTGATTGGTCTAGACAGGCGGGGGGTCGTCCGACAGCACCAGCAGAGGGTGCCAGCAGCAGAACGACCCTTGGCCCCATCAGGCCAGGGCAGCCGAAAGCGGCCTAGCAGAGCATCGATCAGGGACCTGCGAGACCCTTGGATTCTGGATGCCCACTGCTCCCCCGATCCCGAGGAAGGCCCCACCAACCGCAAGATCGAGCCACCACTGCTGGCCTTGCTGGCTCGTCCTCGCCCTCATCCTGGCATGCCCATCCGTGCAAAACGCCTGCCGGCCGCCCTGGGCGCTGGGCCGGCACTCGACCTGCCACCTCAAACATCAGCCATTGCTCGCTCCAGCTTCACATGCACACCCAACTCCACCACCGCACCACAGTCCTCCGACTCACAGCCAGCACGACGACACGACTAGCAGCACACTACTACTACCACCACGTCCCCGTCAGCCATCATCTTTGGTGATGCGCAGATAGCTTCAATCTCGGGCCACTCAGCAATTCGAGCCAGAGCCACCCACTGAAATGCAAAGGAACGAATCGTCCATCCCCAAGACGTCCCCCGCGAAGCACTCCCACAGCACCCATGGTTCCAACAATATGTCAGATCCAGCCTCATCAGCGGCTGCTCCCGGCCCCAACGTACCTGCACGAAACACTGTAACCTACAGGAATCCCCGCCGAACGAGCCCCGAGAACTCCATCACGCTCCGCCACCACCGTCTCGCGCAAGAAGCATCGAGGCTACATCAAGCATCCAGCCGCCGCACGGCCGTACCACCCAACATCCCGGCTGTCAAGGTCTCGCATCCCAAGTCTCCACGCAGGGGCTCATCTGGCGAGAGCAATGCCACCGGCATGAGCGATCCTCGCAAGTGGTTTGATGGCGCCAACACAAATCGGCCTGGCAACGGCGACGCGTTTGCCATGGACGTAGATCCTCCATTCTACCAGCGCGAGACCGACTCCTCCAACGAAGACCTTGGCAACGAGCACCTGATCCCGTCCCAGAGCCCAGCATACCGCTTCGTGCAAGGTCGACCAAACACATTGCGTGCGGCATTCACACAAAGCAGCAGTGCAGACGACTACCGCAGTGTCATTGACGACCTGACCATCGAGAACAAGCGACTGAGGGAGGAACTGAAGCGCTACAAGCAGATTGGACCCGATTCGCTTCGGAGGGAGAAGCTTTTTGAGGTCAAGGTCCATGGGCTGCCCAGCCAGAAGAGACGGGAGCTGGAAGCGACACTACGCGACTTTACACAAAGCCTCGATGGCTCGAGTATCGGAACCCCCAAGCGCAGCAAGAAGGGCCTCGACAAGTCCAAGCATACCAAGTCTGGTATGTCCAAGCATGCCTCGTCATCGTCAGGGTCAAACGCGCGACCCGTCGACTCAGCCTACGCTTCTATGTCTGGACCGAGCTCCACCAGCTTGTCGGGTACCAAGAAGGAGAATGCCGGGTCAATCCAACAGTCTAACCAGAATGTTCAAAACTACTTGCGAGACATTCCCGAGGGTCTTTGGCCGCGGGCCAACGTGCTGACCGAGAAGGACAAGAAGAAGCTCGTTGTACGACGGCTGGAGCATCTCTTCACAGGCAAGATGGCCGTTCCGGTTGCGCAGCGCGCACGTGTCATGATTCCGCCCATCAGTGAGGACGTCGAAATGACCAATTCGACGCTACCCGAGGACGCGGAGCCAACTGTACAGCAACCGCCCGCCGGGCCGTCCAGAGAAGCACAGATCCGCCCAGAAAAGTCACACACAAAGGACGGCAACTCCCGAGACGAAGGCTCTGCGAGCAATCCGCGGTCGCGCGAGGACTTGACAGAATCTCGCGACCAGGGCAATGGCAGCGGGGGCAGCGGCAGCGGCAGCGGCGGCGGGCGCCACGACGGGGCACACGGCAACTCGCCACAGGACGAGAGCGACTCCGACCAGAGGCCGACCCGACCCCGGGACCTGGACCCTGATCGGCAGCAGGTGCCCGAGGAGAACATGGAATACATCCGCCACCTGGGCATCAAGGCACCGGAGTCGCAGAAGAACTTCTCGGCGCGGGATGTGTCGCCCGACGCCGAGGGCTGGGTGTACCTCAACCTGCTGAGCAACCTGGCGCAGCTGCACATCCTCAACGTCGCGCCCGACTTTGTGCGCAGCGCCGTGTCGGAGAAGAGCACCAAGTTCCAGCTGTCGCCCGACGGGCGCAAGATCCGCTGGCGTGGGGGGGTTGACGGCACCCGCTTCACCAGCGACAGCAGCGGGTCCGCCTCCCAGCGCACCCAGTCGAGCGATGACACGGACTCCAGCCCCGCCAGTCAGCGCAAGCCGCCAAAGACAGCCCCCGCCGGCACGAGTGACGTCACCCCCCTCAAGAACTCGGGCTTCCGACCCCAGGTCACGGATGCCGATCCAGCGTTGAACTTCCACTACAAGCCCCTCTTCGTGCACCACAACACGTCATCCTCGGACGAGCCCCAGTCAATCGGTGATGAAAGCGGCTCATCTCTCGATGAGAGCAAGGCCGGCGGCATCTCACGCTGGGGCCAGTCCGGAGTTTCTGCCGGCCCAGCTCAGCGCAAGCGACGCCGCGATGGTGCTATCATCTACTATCAGGGCGCACCGTTCTGCACGGACCTGTCTGGCGATTACAGCGAGGTCTCGCCTGATGCTGACGGGGCCACGTCGTCCGGCGATCAGGGGCTGACGCGGGAATCGACCAGCCTCAGCGACCGTCCCCATATCAGCCGCTCTTCGTCTGGCTCGTCACTGCCCTTCCGACCCCTCAGCGATAGCAACATCGCCTGTGCTATGATAAACAGCGACATAAACACCGACATGCCCGATCTGACCAACGGGGAGAGCGAGAGCGAGGCTTCTTGCTTTGAGGCCAACTTTGAGTGGGCACACAATGAGCAGCCACAGCACTACCACAACATTGACCTTGAAGTCACCGGGCTCTCGGGAGTCTATCCAGAGGACCATTTCCACCTCGCCGTCACTACGCGCCGGGCGATGGATCACGAGGACGAAACGGATGAGCTTGGTGGCAACGCTGGTCAGCATAGCCGCAAGCGACCCAGGCTGAGGAAGCGTGCAACGCCTGAATCCATCTCGGGACGGCTCGCGAGCATGACCACTGGCTCCCCCGTTCCCATTTTCACCGCCCACCTGGCGACTGGCCTGATTGAGATTGAGTACATCGGCATCAAGCACCGCAAGCTCAGACCGGTGGACCTGCCTCCGCCGACGTACTACTTCCCTGTCTCCGACGACTCTGACGACGACACGGATACTGAGACCACCAGCGGTCTCCTCAGCCGTCGCATCACAAAGTCAGCCTACGCCGACGACAACGAGCTGTCTGGCAACGACGAGGAGGACGAGGCGTCGGACGGCGAGGCCAACTACGATGCCAGCGGGAGCATCTCACCCGATGATGTGGACATGGTGCCTACAGTGACCAAGCTAGGCCTGCCGGACGCGAGCCTGATGCGCAGGATATCCACCGTGAGCGGTAGCTCAGCTGCTACCGCTGGTGGTGCCGTCAGCGGCAACAGTTCCCTGGATGAGGCGTAGTGCGTGGTCTGATTCTATGATGATCAAGCTCACGTTTGACTCTTGGAGTTTTTGTCTTTTCTCAGGAGCGGGGTCCCTCAGCGTCTGTTGGATGATTTTGCGATTGTACGAAGCCACAGGACTGACGGGGTGCGACTTTTTGTTTTGTTTTTGACTGCATGCGCAGGCGTACGGAAGTATTGGGTTTTAGCGACTGGCACTGATACCACTTTGTTTTCTGAACATGTCGAATGGAGGGGTCTGTCGACAGCAACATCACATCTTGGAGGGAAAAATGAATTGGAAACTGCTGTCCAACAGGCCACGATTATCCATAGAAATTCGAACAACTTGGCGTCTCACCCCCATCAATCTGTGTTACTTAGGCTGGCGCCTCCTGTGTGTGTTGTGGTTCAATGGCTGTGAAGCATCAATGCCGGGGTGGCTGAGACCCTGTCCGCTCAAGGAGGCCTTTTCGCACCAAGACTCTCGAACCAGTACTTCCGTAAAGGACCGAGCAAAGGAAAGCATCCGATGAACGTACGTCCGGGGCGGGAGCGAGAGAGAAGGCCCCACTCAAAAAGAACGCGGGGAAGCACTGCGGGTCTCCACTCTGGACGCCACGGAGTATCCACAAGTTCTCCGCAAAAACGGCTGGCGCCCACAGGTAATTACAGCACGCCGAGAACGCCCGCCCGGCCCGCTTCGTTGCCGAGGCTTCCAAGGTTCGCATTATAGCTGCATCTGGGTGAACCACCACGCGAACTCCCCCTTCTGGCTTGGTTCCGTGTTTTTGTTTATTCCTTCTGGTCTTCCTTCTACGGATCGACTTCATCGTGTTCTACTGCTTGCTGCGAGGCAAGCAAGACGGACGAAAAACGGGGTGGCCTTTCGGTGCCTCTGGCTTTCTTCCGCGACTCGCAGCTTTGATTCTCGTGCCCTCGCGAGGGCAGGTCGAGCGTCAGTAAACCAGCCAGCTTTTGCCAAGAACTCGGGCCAACTTACGACAATCTGCTACTAGGTGGACTATACGAAACAAGCACAGACTCAAGGAAGTGGCAGTCCCCCCCATCGACAACACCGCCGTCAACTGGGCTCCGCCACAATATGCCGGACACAACGGAACAGCGGCCACGGCGGCAGCGGCGGCGGCGGCCGGTCCGCATCGCCAACTGCTCCGGCGCGACGCCCGACCCGGGCCAGATCATGCTCACCCAGGCCACGGGGCATCTGCTCGGCAGCGGCAGAGGACTCGGACAGCGGGAATCGCAGCCGGTCGATGTCATCACGGGGGACTACCTCGCCGAGGCCAACATCGCCGAGAACGCCGAGGCGTTCCACGCAGGCAGGCACCCGGGCTGGGTCGCCTCCGCGCTGACGGGGATCGAGCTCACGCTGGGACAGGTGTTCCAGCGGAGGGGCGGGCTGAAGATCATCGTCAACGGAGGGTGTCTGAACCCGAAGGGCTTGGCGGAGAAGGTGCAGACCCTGGTGGACGAGCGGGTGAAGAAAGGCGATGGAGACGAGAATGTGGTCAAGGTTGCGTATGTGGATGGGGATGACCTTCTTGCTAATGTGGAGGACATCCTGCTCGGTAACGCCAACGACGATCGTGGCGAGGGGAAGAGGAGAACAAGACTGCCACATCTCGACGCGGAGAACGAACAGGTCCATCTCGCCAAGGACGCCGACGACTTCCTCGGCTCCGACGGCCACGAGCAAGAACCCTCCACCGCCCCCACGACAAACAACAAGAAAAAGAAGGGTACCAAGAGGAGGAAGATCGTCGCGGCAAACGCGTACCTCGGCTGCCGCGCCATCCGGGCCGGCCTGGAGCTGGGCGCCGACATCATCATCTGCGGACGCGTGGCCGACGCCTCGCCCGTCATGGCCGCCGCGGCGTGGTGGCACGGCTGGGCCGACACGTGCTTCGACGAGCTCGCGGGCGCGCTGGTCGCCGGCCACCTGATCGAGTGCTCGACGTACGGCACGGGGGCCAACTTTGCCGGGTTCGACGAGCTCATGGCAGCCCCCCGGGCAGGGAGGGGAGGCAGCGGCGCTGGCGGCCCGGAGGCGCTGTGGAATCTGGGCTGCCCGATCGCCGAGATCGATGCCGCGGGGGAGTGTGTCATCACCAAGCACCCGGGCCTCAACGGCTATGTCACGGAGGAGGTCGTCAAGTGCCAGCTGCTGTACGAGCTGCAGGGCAACATCTACCTCAACTCGGACGTGAAAGCGGACCTGCATGCCATCACGGTGCGGCAGCTCGGCCCGAACCGCGTCCACGTCGGCGGCGCAAAGGGCTCACCGCCACCGCCCACGACGAAGCTCGCCGTGTTCTACCAGGGCGGCTGGCAAGGGGAGATGACCGTCAACGCCAACGGCTACGCGGTCAGCGACAAGTACGACCTCCAGGAGTTCCAGGTCCGGCGGCAGCTGCGGGAGTGGGGGAAGCTGGACAGCCTCGACGTGCTCGAGTTCCAGCGCCTCGGCGTGCCCGCCGGCAACCCGAGGACGCAGCTCGCGGGCACGACGAGCCTGCGGATTTTCGCGCAGGCGAGCGATGGGCCGGATAGTGTGAGGGCTGTGGTCGCGGCGTGGAGCCATGTCTTTATGCAGCACTTCCCGGGCATGCACTGCAGCCTGGATTTGCGGCTCATGGCGGTGCCGGTCCCGTTTCTGGCGTATTTTCCGGCCGTCGTGGAGCAGAGCAGGATCGAGGAGGCTGTGAACCTGCTCGGTGTTTGTGATAGCAGCACGGAGAAAGCCGGGGCGGTGGTGAAGAGGGTTGTCATGGGGCCTCCTCGGGTGACCGAGAAGTTGGCTCCCAGGGAGAGCTACGATTCTGCGAACACGATGAATTTGGAAGCCTTTGGGCCCACGGAATTGGTGCCCTTGGGGGACATTATGCTGGCTCGGTCCGGCGACAAGGGGGCCAATGTAAACGTCGGCTTCACCCCGAGGACCGGGCTGAGCAAGGACCCCGAGGTCTGGGACTGGATGCGCAGCTACTTTACTCTCGCCCGGATGAGGGAGATGATGGGCGACGACTGGCGGGATGAGTATCACGTTGAGCGGGTCGAGTTCGCGGGCATCTCGGCGGTGCACTATGTCGTGTACGGCGTGCTAGGAAGGGGCGTGAGCAGCTCGGCACGGTTGGATAGTCTGGGCAAGGGCTTTGGCGAGTGGCTGAGAGCTGTCCATGCCCCTGTGCCGAAAAGGTTTCTCGATAGGGGATACAGGGAGAGGAGTAGGCTGTAGTGTCGTATACATCCATAACGAGCAGATACACGAATGATGTTTATCGGATATTCATGATATCCCAGCAGCCTGCAAGCTGTGCTAGCGACTAAGACAAGTAATCGGAGCCATGCAATCCTGATTCAAGTCGTCCTACGTTATGGGTACCGCTATTTCCGTCTAGACCAGGCACGACGCCAGGTCGCACACTCGCTGACCTCGACGTATAATTGCATGACCCCGCGTGGACCACGTCGATCGTATCCTCGGAAATAGGAAGAAGACAAAACCCTCCGGCTCCATCATGTGACATGGCCGGCCTTCCAGCAAGCGACGGCGGGCCTGGCCTTGAACTATGGGGCCGCAGATCGGGAAGGAGAGTGTCTTTCGCTGTTGGCTGGTGCCGGACCAGCAAGGCCGGGTTCTGTGTCCAACAGCCTGCCTTGGCGCTTTGCGGTGTGGACCTGGGATGTGTTCACGAGCAGTTCGGGCCAACAACGACAGGGACTCCGCCGAGTGTGCCACTCCGCAGCATATGATCACGCTAGAATCGCCCCTCCGCGTGGGCCGGGCCGACCTCGATCGGTGTAGCCGCAGATATCTCTTGCAAGGGGCCAGTGTAGGTCACTGGTGTGACGAACTTCGATGTGTCTTCTTCATTGGCTCGTAGAACCATGGGGCAGGGGATCGAAGCGAGCCCTTGGGGATGTTGGACCAGGCCTAAATTCCGCGACCCGGCGGAGAACAACCAACCAATGCAACATCAACAGGGCTCCCCTGATCGCACACAGCTGTCATCGATAAGTGCCAGATGAGCCAAGCCATCCACGTCAGCCGCCGTGCGGCACAAGCGCCAGATGTTTGCTGCAGGCCTGTACCGCGAGCGGATCCACGGGCGCTTGTCAATGGGCCGTGCCGCCGCCTTGAAGATTCCCAATCGGTGATCCTGAAGAGATTAGCCGCCACAGAATGTGACAACGAGTGGCCGATTGGGGGTCAGCTTGGGGGCACGGGGCCAACAACAGATGACCCCTTCGACGTGGTATTGAGTGCTTTGTGGAGCGATCGTGTTGGTTTCATCTTGAATAAAAGGACAAGCCTGCCCGGGCTCTGGTCCACTAGGTTCTTCACGATCAGATTAGGAACTCTCCCCTTTGTGTCAGCAGTCATGGATCCAGCTACAGCAATTGCGCCTGCACCGGAGGGTGTCACACCAGACTTTGTGAGCATCTCGCCGCTCCAGATTGAGCTTGTGGTTGTCTTTGGCTCTACATTCGTCATTGCCACCCTGTTTCTTGGGCTACGGTTCTACACCACACTGTATCTGACGAAACAGATCGGATGGGATGCACGTGAGTCAATATCTACGCAATTCTGCCACCCATCGATGTGCCTTCGGAATGAAAGACAACATGACTGACACACGTGCCCGCTCTGCCATCAGCTCTCATCGTACTGTCGTGGCTAGCTGCTCTAGGTTTCTTTGTCTTGATGTTAATAGGTGGGTGTGGCCCTTGCCCACTTCCATGATTCGTCGCTATGGTACGCATAGCGCTTACACCAGTGTTGCAACAAAAAGCGTTTCCCGCCGGCTTCGGAAGGCATAGCTACAACGTCACAATGGCTCAGCTCAACGAATACCTGAGGCTGCTCCTCGGCCTCGCCTTCACCTACATCTGGCCTCCGACGCTCGCCAAGCTTTCTCTGCTGTTCATGTACCGCCGGATCGACAGCAAGATGGGCTTCCCGTACTGCATCCATCTTGCCATCGTGGCGGTGCTGGCACCCACGCTCGTCATCACGTACCTGTTCGCAGGCCCGTGCAACCCGACGAGCGGGGACCTGCAGTGCCTGAACAACATCGTGATCGCGCAGGCGACGACCAACATCCTGACCGATGTCATGCTCATCTTGATGCCGCTGCAGATGACGATGCGTCTGAACATGCCCAAGCGGCAGAAGGTGACACTCGGCTGTCTGCTGACCTTTGGCTCTTTGTACGTGCAGCACTCAGTCCCCGTGTCTCCTCCACTGCCACCCACTAACCTACTGCCACTGCATTTTCAACACTACTACAGCGTCGTCGTTTTCTCCATCATCCGCAGCGCCTTCATCCACTACTTCACCACGGACCCGGACGTTACGTACACGCAGGCGTACGTGGCCGTGTGGTCCTGCTTGGAGCTCAACTTCGGCATCATATGCAACTGCCTCGCCATGCTGCAGCCGTTTCTCCGCGCGCACATGCCGCGGGTGGCGCGCAAGCTCATGGGCACCAGCATCACGAAGGCGGCAGCAGAGGAGCGGGAGCTAAGGAGGGGCCGGGCGGGGTGTCCCATCGGGCACACGAGCACGGTCACGTCCCCGAAGAGGGTGTCGCGGCAGGCATGGTGGAGCGAGGCGACGAGCGATGGCTCGGCGAGCTACGGCATGCACAGCGTCGATGTGCACAGTGAGATTCGCAGGTCCATGGAGGTAGCACGCCGTGGTGACGAGAAGCTGCTGGCTGTCGGGCCGATCCATGTCACGGACGAGTACAGAGTCGATATCGAGAGTCAGAGTGACATCGGCCTGGAGCCTGAGCTGGGGCTGCGCGGGATTTCGAGAGAGTCAGGGGGCCTTGCATAAAAGCGCAGATCAACATAGACCATTATCTGTGAAGTCGCAGATTATCGTGCGGTGGCTAGAAATGTTACGCGGCGTCTTGGCAGCCTCGGCCCAGGCGCGTGGACAGCCCCGGAACAGACGCTTGGGCCACTGGCGTTAATGCAGGCGGCGGCGTTACGCCCGCCCTGCATGGCTGGAGATTGCCTATCGCCGGCACCCCGGTTTTGGTTTTGGTTTTGGTTTTAGTCCGCCATCAGCACAGCCGTGACATCACAGCACAGCCGCACCTTCTCTCTCGACTCCCGGTACAGCACCACCACGCCTGTCACCGTCGCCATCTCCATACAGGACCAGACCTCTCTACAACACCACCATGGCCTCGGCAGTCACACGGGCCCTCGTCGTCGGCGGCACCAGCGGCGTCGGCTACGGCATCGCCTGCCGTGTCGCCTCCGAGTCGACCTCGGGCACCGTCATCATCAGCGGCCGCAACAAGCCCGCCTCCATCCCCCACCCCAACATCGAGTTCCGCGCCCTCGACGCCTCCTCCATGCGCAGCATCAAGGAGTACGCCGACGCCTTCAAGGCCGCCTCCGCCGCCGCCGCCGACGCCGATGGCCAGAAGATCGACCTCCTGGTGCTCACCCAGGGTATCATGACCACCGCCGGCCGCGCCGAGACACCCCAGGAGGGAATCGACCGTAAGATGGCCCTGCACTACTACGGTCGCCATGCCCTCATCCGCGAGCTCGAGCCCGTGCTCAAGGACGACGCCAAGGTGCTCGTCGTTCTCGACAGCCTGCGGGGCGACGTCAACAAGCTCAACTGGGACGACCTCGACCTCAAGCAGCCCGGCAACTTCACCGTACGCACCGCCGCCGACCACTGCATCACCATGAACGACGGCATGGTCCAGCACTGGGCCGCCCAGCAGGGCGCCAAGCGCAGGCACTTTGTCCACGCCTACCCGGGTCTCGTGCAGACCAACCTCGGCCACCAGATGCCGTGGTACCTCCGGTACCCAATGGCCGGGATCATGAAGGTCGGCGGCACCAGCCTCGAGACCTGTGGCGAGAACCTGGTGCGCGGGCTGTACGAGGTGGCCGCCGCCGAGAAGCAGGGCCGCTTCTGGAGCTGCATGGACTCCAAGGGCGGGCTCGTGCAGGGGAAGCAGGTGTGGACCGAGGAGCAGAGGGATAAGCTGGCCGCGCACACGTGGGGTGTCGTGGATGCTGCTATGGCGGTAGGAAAGTGAGCATTAGCTGATAGTGGACAGGGCTATGGCGGCGGTTGTCGTTGTTTTTACGCGGCGCGGTTGACTAATCCAATTGATTTTATGCTATTGAAGATCAAATTCATTTGCATTCATTCACCTCCCGAAGAGACTCCTACCGTTGGGTCATCATGCTCGTCCATTTCATCCGGTTGGGACACAATGGCGAAGAAGTTGAGGCGGGGGGTGAAGCTGACGACGCAAATGGCTGTCCCAGGACTCGACGCTGCCATCAAGCAAGCTCTCATCGTTGCCTGGTCTTGCCCTGGGTTACCTACACCAAGGGTTTCTGCGGCTAACATGGCCGGTGGAAACTTGTGTCTTCCCGAGCAGCCACCATCGCAAGCTTGGGCTGTTCCAAGAGGAAGCAAGAGACTCCCTTCAAGACTAGCGCAAGCGTAGGCCTTTGGCTGGCTCCCATTGCGAGCCCAGACCGATATAGTCCTCGGGACATGCAACCAGCTCCCTTCCACCTGCAGGGTTAGTGCTGCACCAGGTCGCGTCTGGCCAGCAGTATAAAGCACCTTGAGGTACGTTAGCGTAAGGTTGGCATGCATTGCAGCTGCAGCTAGCCACGATGGGCTGCAGCCTGCATGCTTCCAGGTCACCACCGACTGCTCGAATTGCTCGTGTGAGGCAGCAATTCGCAAAGCTCAGCCAGCCACAAAATGCCCGGCTAGTCCTATGTGTGGCCACCATCTGGTCTTGACCCATGCTATAGTGTTACGTTGGGCTAGGGATAGTCTTGCTCCAGTGGCAAACGCTCTAGCTCTTCTTCTCCGTGGGACTTTTGATAGATATACCACGCCGGCCGACACGCGTAGGCCTCGCCGACTATTAGATGCTCTTTCTCAATCATCTTGTTCTCATTCGAGAACCCTCGAGATTTCGCTAATCCAAAATGCGTGTCGCCACTCTGGCTGTCGCCGCCCTCGTGGTTGAGAATGCACTGGCAGCAGCCTGCGGCAGCGAGTACTACTCCTCGCCAGTCTTTGGACTCGCCAAGCAGTGTGCCCCTGGCGGCTACTACGACTCGCCGACCTACACGAGCATCTCGACACCAGCCGACCTCAGCCGGCGGTGTGACGACGTATGCGACGCCAACGCCAGATGCGTCGGCTACATCGCGACGCTGTCCAAGGCGAGCCCCTCCTCAGCTCAGGTTCTCGGCCGCTGCTACTTCTACGCGTCCTTCCCCTCGCTGGCCCTCAAGTGCTCCGACTCGCCGGTGCGGATCTGGGGCCGCCTCCGAGACAGCACGAACCAGTGCCTGACGAGATCCGCGAGCGCCGCCTCGGCGTACTGCAGCGCCAGGCTGGGCACGCTCGCGGCCATCACCTCGACCACCACCGTGACGCCCGGCCCGACCAGCACGGCGACGGAATATCTACTAGGAACGGGGACCACGAGCACCGTGATCGCCATCTCCTGTGTTGCAGCACCCCAGAAGGCACGTGGAGAGGCCGCCGTCGATGCGGCACATCAGCCCGGTGCTACCGCGCGGTACCATCACGGGGAGGCGCGCACAGCGGTCGCCGCCCCGAGCCCAGCCCGCGCCCCGGCATGCCTCAACACCAGGATGGCCGCGGCCAAGATCAGCTCTGCGTGCAGCTGCCTCGGGATAGCCACGCCCGCGGCCCCCGCCAGCACGGTGACGACGACGGTGACGGCTGCGGTCCCCGACGACGCAACGCGCACCATCACGGGAAGCACCACCACCTACTTCGAACACGTCACGACGGTCCTGACGGCCCGCCCCACGGCCTTCGCCCTCAAAGTCCGACTCGCGGGTGACAGCAGCGCCGAGGCCCAGCTGGGCGAGATCATCAGCTTCTGGCAGGTTGGGTTCACTGCCTACAACGCACTAAAGTACATGACCGGGGGAGCTTTCAGTCCCATCTTCTTCAGCCTGGACGCGCAAGGCAGGGCATACGCAGGGATTAGCGAGCAGTCGCTACTCGGCGCCGTCTCGCCCGACGGCGTGCTGCGGCCCGCGGTGGGCTTCTTCGGGTACCCGATCGACAGGCCCCTCATGGACTGCCACCTCACGACGGAGACGACGACGGCACCGCAGATGTTCGTGTGCAGCCTGGACGGTGCCGTCGTGCAGTTCACCGAGAACGTGGTCGGGTCCGATTCTATCGTCGCCATCAACGGTCCCGGCCGGGCGCTTGACTTGATACCGTTTCTGGTTCAGTATGGCTGTTGAATCTCACCGTGACGGCGGTGTCTAAACTTTCCGCGGTTTTGGATGGGTTCTGTTTTGGCTTTGAAACTTTTGCATAGGAACTACAGACGGCGCCGGAGAGTCAAGTACACAGAAACACATAGTCTTCCTTTTGTTAGTCCTCGCTGAATCGACTAGTGTATATAACAGTGTTTCTCTCTTACCAACCCCCCAAAATGCAAAGACGAGACGCCAAACCCAAACCCTGAAAAACCAGTAGGGTAGTCTACATGCCAGCGCCCGTCAAGATGCCCGCAATCTTCTCATACACCGTGAAAATAATACCACCACTGAACACCAGCCGGCCGAGCCGCATCGTGCTGCCGGCCCAGAAACCCCTGACGCCGTCCTGCAGCAGGACCGTCCTGAACGCCGCCGTGGTCGACGCGCCCGCGGCGCTCTGCGTGCGCGTCTTGATCGTGTCGAACGGCTGCGTCACGTACACGGTGATGACGCCCGCCACGGCGCCCGTCGCGAACGTGACGGCGCTGTTCTGCGGGAGGTGCCACGCCTCGGCGGCGTTCTTGAGCATGTTGTACGACCCCATGCGCGTGGCGGACGTTGTTGATTGTTTGAGTGTGGAGGAGACGAGACCTCGGTACAGACCCGGGAGGCCGGCCTCGCGGATGATTGTGCGCATCGCGTCGAAGCCGCCTCGGAATCGCCTGCCGTTCGGGGACCGGGCGTCGTCGATACTACGATAGGAGGGGTGGTCAGTGATCGGCGTGTAGGAGGAATCCCCCGCGAGAGGATGATAGTTCGATTTTACTCACAGTGCTGTCTTTACACGCTCTGTCGGCGTGACGGCGACCACGCTCTCGACAGCTCCAGCGACCATCCCCGCCAGGATTCCCCTTGCGGGGGTAAGCTTGCCGTGCTCGTCCGACAGTACGTTCTTGATGGCATCATATGACATGAAGCGGACACTGGCTTTGAAAGTGGCGCCCTGAAAAACAATGTCAGTCACCTGCCCAGCAGCCCATCTTGCAGGTGTCGTGGGGAACTCACTACTGCGAGCGTCGAGCAGCCTGTGTAGATTGCCCCAACGCCATGCTGCTTGGCCACTGATGAGACGATGGAGAACGGATTTGTGGCTTTCGCGCCGGTATTTATGAGCTGGCCTCTTGTTTTGGCGAACTCGAAGGGGTACTGCGCGTGCAACTTGTTAGCAGCCTTGTCCGTGTCGCTCAGGCAATGCACATTGCGTGCTGGAGTCAGACATACTGTGACAAAGGCCTCGATGGCACCCGCCGTGCCGCCTGCTAATAATGAGACTGGCGTCGAGATGTGAGGCTTGGTGGACTGCTTCTTTGCGGGCTTGGCAGCTACTTGTGCCGCCGACACCGGCACAGAGGCCTGCTCGACTACTGCACTCATCTTTGGTGGCTCAAAAGGGTCCTAGAGGCGAGCGAAAGTTCTACTTGTTGGCAGTTGGACTGATTCGTGGAAACTGATTGCAATCGGACTGCGGAAAGGTGCAAGATAGGGTAGAAGACGTCGTTTTGAGGGTTCGAGGTCGTCATAAAGATAGCCAGCACTTTGTCGCACGCTTATGCACCAGGAGCAGCACTGTTTAATGCTCTCGTAGATCGTTCGGGACGGCCAATCTAACTCCGACTGCGAGCCGAAGGAGCCATGAACCAATCACAACCCGGCGTGCGGTGGCTGTGGAGGCCGTCTTTCTCTTTTCTTCCCGCGGACGGAACACTTCCCGGCCGCGCTGGCCCATCCAGCTCCGCCCGTGGCTGATGCACCCCCGACCAAGCCAAGATCCGCTTGTCTAGCATGCCCCAACTAGGTCAGGACTGGGGCCAGGCCCGCCTGGACTTTGTGTGTCTCGCCCGCGGGTTCCCCTCCGCCCACTTCTCCTTCCCGAACATCTTTGTGATCCCGTCCCGCGGTGCTCGGCCTCCTGTCGGCGACTATCGCATCCGCGCCCCTGCAATGACCGATCCAAAGGTCAAGCGACGGGCAGCGCGAGCGTGTACCTTTTGCCGCATGCGCAAGGCAAGTCGGCCCCGGGCTCCGGCCCCCGAGCCCCGTGCCCCTGACTCCCGACAATGACGTCTGCTCACACATCGACACCCAGATCAAATGCAACGCCGAAGAGCCGACATGCGCCAACTGCAAAGTCTACGCCAAGGACTGCGTCTATGAGCCCATCACCGAGACCGATCACCGGCCCCAGAGAGCCTCCCGGCCCCGGCAGCATAGCAAGGACGCGGAGCCGGCCAGCCCTCGCCCCTCGGCACCCGCCGTGTCTACCGTCTCTCCTCACTCGTCCTCGCACCCTGCCGCCGACGCCGCTTCCGAGCCCGGGACCACCCCAGCTACCACGGCGGCCCCGGCTCAGAACCCGCGCGTCGCCCGCATCGTGGATCTAGCCGACGGTGGCCCAAGCTACCATGGGAGGACGTCCGCCTTGTTCGAGGAGTCCGGCGCGGAACGGGCCGCGCTGGGGGCCCCGAGGCCGGTCATGTCAGACGACTGGATCGAGAAAGGGCTTGTCGCTGATGCGACCAAGCAGCGTGAGTGCAGCCAGTCGTGGTCCATGTGGACATCTGGTGCCTCTGGTCCCTGTATGTCACTCGTGATCAGTTGCGCTGACCATGAAGAATTCGCAGGCCAACTGGAGGAGGTCAACTACCGCTTAGGCCGTCTTGACTTTGATGGTCTCGACCCGGAATTGGGGATGCACCTCCTTTCACTTCATTGGTTCGTGATCTGCCCCTTTTAGGCCATCAAGTCATCAGGGGATGCGTCTGCGAGACCTCAATGGCCCCGGAGGTTGCTGCTCGTCTCTTGACCCTACATGACAATTTCCCTGGCGTGCCGTGCTGACATCTCCTCTCAGGAATCGGCAGCATCATTCTTTCCTCGTCACCTACCGACCAGCCTTTATGCGGGACATGGCATGCGCTGGCCCGTATTTCTCCAAGCTGCTCTTGAACGCCATATACTTTGGCGCGTCCAAATTCAGTCCTCGGACCGAAGTCCGTCGAGACCCTGGAGATGTCCGGACCGCGGGCTGGAAGTTCCGCGAGCGCGTCCGCGAGCTTCTGGGACTGTGCCTCGACCGCAGCTCGATCACCACGATCCAAGCGCTTCTGATCATGACCAACTCGCTCTTTGCGCTCGGCGACGAGCGCAGCGCAGCCTGGCTTTATGCTGGCATTGCGTTCCGGATGATAGTCGATCTCGGCATGCATGTCGACGCTTCTGAGCTCACGAACAGCAGGCGAGGCAACGACGAGGACCTAGAGATACGTCGACGCGTGTTCTGGGGTGCCTTTGGTGAGTCCACACCCCTGCGCAGCATTCCACCAGCCAGCACTGACACAGCACATCACAGTCGTCGACAAGATCCAGAGCCTCTACCAGGGCCGGCCAGTAACACTCAAGGAATCCGATACCCTCGTGCCGATCAAGTTCCTCGACAGCTACGAAGAGCTCGAGTACTGGAAGCCGTTTGCATACACGGCGCAGTCAGAGCTATATCCGGGATCCCCCGCATACAGCGTCTCGACATTCACCGCGCTCTGCCGACTGTCAATTATCATGAGCGACATATTGAGCTCCATCTACACGGAACGCAGCTTTGACCAGCCTCCACAGGACCTGCGGGACCTGCAGGAGAAGATGCATGATAAGCTCAGCAAGTGGAAAGGTTCCTTGCCCGAGCACCTCAGCCTGAGCAATAGTATCGACAGTGAGAGGGTACCTCCGCCTCATGTCTTCAGTCTGCAGTAGGTGCCGATTTCACTGTGTTGCATCTTTAGACTGTCAAGTTCCCCATGCCGTCGCTAACAATGCATTCCCAGCGCCATGTATCACGTGCTGCTGATACTTCTTCATCGTCCATTCGTGGCAGACGGTCATCTGTTCACCACTATCCGCACCGCATCGATAAACGCCTTCATGTCATGTGCCAGTGCAGCATCGGAGATCGTCCGCCTGGTCCGCATCTACCACCAGGCTTTCTCCGTCAAGCGGGCCCCGTACCTCATCTCCTACGCGACCTACGTCGCTGCCACCATCCACGTCCGCATAGCGGCGTCGCGGGACTCCAACTCGGGCTCGTACACCAGCCTCGAGACGTGCCTCGCAGTCTTCATGGAGAATCAGGAGACCAACTCCGCGGTGCAGCGAGCGAGCGCGATCGTCAAGAACCTCATGACGCGCTTCGGCGTGACCCTTCCGGAGGGGCACACCCCGAAGATTGGCGACGCCGCACTCAAGGATCCACAGCCCCAGGTGGACGGCGGCGCTGCGGTGCGGACAGCTCGCAGGCCTGGTGCCAAAGTCACATCCCAGTCACCAGCCACGCCGCGGAACGACGCGAGCCCCGGGACTGCCCAGAGCGGGGCGGGCAGTTTCGATATCGACCAGATCATCCAGAGCTTCAACACGCGCACAGAAGCGCACCCTTACCCTGTTCCTGCGCAGTGGCGGGGCGGCACCGATGCACATGTAGCAGACCAGCACAGCGGTGGTGCTTCTGCTGTGGGCATGGGGATGCCTTCAGGACTTGAGGACCCGAGCATGGCGAACCAACAGCATCAACAGCCGTACTATGGATACTACGGGTGGCCGACAGCCGCAGACAGCGCTTTCGCCGGCCAGGCCGGAGCGGTGGATGATCCCCTCTTTGGGTTCAACGGTGCTGCTCTGGACCAGTTCTCACATCCAGGCATGTTTTACATGGGTGATTTGTAGGATGAGCAACATCCGAAGCAACCAGGCCTTGGCTTGTGACCACATATTGTTGCAATATTTTCTTCATAGAATACTCGCAGCTGCACCTTTCGGCGTGATCCACGGTGGGTTCTTACAAATCAAGTGACAGGATCCAACTCGAGTTCACAAAGTCTCACAGCTGATCTGTTCGGAGTGCTCCGTTCTCGCCCAAAGTGAAAGGGCCGAGACAGGGGTTAAAAACTGGGGCTCGCTTCCTCCGTCTCCCGCGGGAACGGGCTCTCACTCCACCTTCCGCCCGCCGTAGTCCCGAGCCCTTGTCAGGCAACGATGGCAGTACTTTAGACGCTTAAAGCGAAACCGCCGGCGAGCACAAACCCAGGGGAGGACGGGCAGCTCAGTGGGACTCGCCTGGCGAAGTGTAATATCCAGTATCATGTTGAACAACACTATGGAAACAGCAGTGTCCTGTCCTGGTTAAAAAGAAAAACAAAAAAAGTCGTTGTTGTACAGCCATGGGATTGTTTTGTTTTGTCATGTGAGTCGTCTGCCGGGAAGCAGAGGATCCAATGAACCATAAGGCCGGGCACTAAAAAAGGCTCACTACTCAGACGTACAAAGGGTAGAGTAGAGTCAGACATAACGTGTAAAGACACCCACAGCAAAGCAGTGTGCACGGTGGGAAGGGTTAGGGACAGGAGCAATGGGCACTTGCGCTCGGAAACTCAATACATGGAATCTTCCCTTCGATGACATCAAAAACTCATTCTCACAAGAACTCCGGGCTTACAAGTGAACAAAAATGCTTTTACAGTTTATTTCTAACGTGATAGATAGCATGATAGGCAACTTCCCAAGTTCCCCCCGATTCACTACCTGACTCGTAAACACCCAGAAGTAGCGTCATAACATAACCATGATTGTAGCGGCAGCCCGGAGAGCGTCGTCGTTCCATGACTTCTTCCTCGCCCCGAACGCCTAGTACACAAATCTCCAGCCGCGCTCGTTGCCGCTGGTAGCCGACCAGCCCTCAGCCTCATCGAGGCGCTTGTTGAGACGCTTGGCCCGCCACATGGCCAGCAGGGCCGCGACCACGGTGAGGACGCAGCCGACGAGGATGATGGACCCGCCGAGCCGGTAGTAGGGCACCTGCGAGCGGGGGAAGAAGTAGGGCGTGAACCAGTGGCTGACCTGGGAGATGCAGTTGGCGATGGCGACGAGGGCGGCCTTCTTGCTGCGCGGCGCGGGCACGACCGTCGTCTCCCAGGACAGCTGCAGGTTGAGGCCGTTGTAGGTGCCCATGACGAGCAGGCAGAGGCCAAAGTAGCGCGCGCCGACGTTGAGGGTCGAGATGAGCACGCTGCACCCGATCGCAGCGGCGATGATGGGCGCCACCACGTGCCAGAAGGACTCCTGGAACTTGCCGGAGGACCAAGCGATCGCGCAGGCGGCGGCGTACGCGATGGCGTAGGGAGGCGCCTGGACGAGGTACGTCTGGAGCTTGGTGAAGTGGAATGTCTCCATGATAGAAGGCATGAAGTCCTTGAAGCTCTGGGCGGTGACGAGGGCGAAGTGCATGAGGCAGAAGATCCAGGTGAAGGGGTCCTTGGCGGCCGCCTTGAGGCCGTCCCAGGTCCCGCAGACGGCCTCGTCAATGCCACCGTTGGACACGAGCATCCGGTACTTGGTCATGTCGCGCTCCTGCTCCGTGAGGAACTCGGCCTGCTCGGGCCAGCCAGGGAGAATGAAGTACGCGACGATGGCGACCATGACCGACACGGCCCCCTCGATGAGGAAGAACCACTGCCACGCCTTGAGGCCAGCCACGCCCTGCATATTCTCGAGGATGCCAGCCGCGAGGAAACCAGACAGGATATTCGAGGCGGTGTTGCCCGCGTGCCAGATGGCCATGCGAAGCGGGTTCTCCTCCTTGGTGTACCAAGATGAGGTCACTGGGATCGCGCTTGTTAGCATTGCTGCGCATTTACGTCATCAGGACCTAATTCGGTGTGGGACTCACTCAGTGTGATACCGGGGAAGAAGGGGGCCTCGGTGAAGCCAATGAAGAAGCGGCAGATCGCGAAGCCGGCACCGGTGGTCAGAGAGGCCATGCAGAGTGTTCCAATACTCCAGAGCAGCATCGTGAGCGAGAGAAACCAGTTCGGTCGTGTCTTGGCAAGAATCATGTTCCCTGGTAGTTGACCAATGAGGTAGCCAACGTAGAATGTTGAGATTCCCGTGCTCCAGACTGTGTCGCTCATGCCGAGATCGCTCTGGAATCCTGCGAGGCGGGCGTTGGACACGTTGACGCGGTCGAGGTAGCTGTAGGTAGCTAGGTCAGTATTTGAAGCGTGAACTTGGGCAAGCCGGCCACGTACTTGAGCAGAAACATGATGGTGATCATGGGCATGAGTCGCCAATCAATCTTGCTGACGACCTTCTTGTTGAGAGCCTCCATCTGTGCGGGAGAGAGGTCTCGGAGGCTTTCAAATCTCGCCTGGATCTCGAGGGGCGTGTAAGTCCGCGGCCGGACTGGGCTGCCATCTTCGACTTCGGCCGCCTCGACCTTGGCCAGATCGTCGGACGGCCTGGGCTTCTCGTCGGCGTGGGCAGCCATTGCTGTTGGTGCTTCGAGCGCTGGGTCTGGAACAAGAAGAAATAGTGCTGGAGCTGATCTGACTGCCGCTGTGTCTGAGGCTGCTGCCGGTGCTGATGCTGCTCCAGTTTGTTTGATCGTCGTCCATCACGAGGGGCGTTGTCTTTATAGAGGGAAAAGTCTGCTTGTCGTCGGTCGCCGCCAAGGGAACCCCAAATCTGGGGCCCCAGAGACCACTCTGGCCATGCCGTGGGGAGAAGGGTTTGCGGGGTCTAGGTGAGTTGCCAAGGCCCAAGACCCAAGAGCGCAAGAGTCAGGGCAAGTCTGGCGAGACTCTGTGGCTGTCGCCCAGCTGGCGCGGGCGAAAAGCTCGACTACAATCAGCCGCACTCGTGAGCCAAGAGCTCCCAGAGGCGTGCCAAGAGACGTGGGAGCAGTCTAAAAGGCTTGGGGGCTGCTGGGGTTTTACATGCATGCCCGTTGCCGCGGGATCTCGAGCTCGGTCAGCCTCCGACGCAGAGAGCAAGGTCATGAATGGGGAAGTTGGGGAACCCCAACCACAACCATGCGTCCGTCCATGTGCTTGCATCGCGTTCGTGTGCCTCTACAGGGCGTATGCGTGCAGAGCCCTATATCACAGTGCTCATTCGGCTTCTGGGCTGCTGATGGGCTGACTCCCGGATGGACACGAGCTCTATAGCCCTTGCTCCTAGTACCCCGGACAGAACAAGTTTATAAGAAATGCATGCTCGATTACGGAACAGTAGGCACAGGAGATTGTTGTTCATGAGCTAGTTGCTGGAGTGTTTCCAGATGCTCGAGATCGGTGTGGAGACTCGATAGCAGGGCCAAAGTTCCGCCAGCACCCAAACGAAAGATTGTAACATAAGTCGGCAACACGGCATTTGCCAGGCGGGAATCTTGGGAAAGCCGACTTCAGAGTCGCGAAACAACTCGCGACATGCAGAGTTCCGGGATCGCGCCTCCATGCCTTGCCGTAAAACTGAGGGTTAGTCCGTCAATGGGGGCCCAGAAGTCGGGGTAAGCCGCAACCCCTCAGATGCATTAGATGCCGTGGGACATGCGGCGCTCACTCGGCAGCGTGTTGTTCCCACGGGTTCTCAGGCCAATGCTGCAACGGAACACCGCAAGTTCACGAAACCCCGAAGACGCGATGTGGTGGAGCCGGCCGCCTAAGCGCACATCTCCGGTGCGAGGGTTTCCCTTTCTACCATTTTTCTCCTTTTGTTTTGTCAGAGCATTGCTACTTCGAACGCTTAAACGTTTGTCATATGGATGATTCCATCTAAGGGTGATTCCTGTCCACCCCGAACCTCTTCGCCTGATACAGCGAGGGATTTAGGCAAAGTCACGTTTCCTGACCGAGAACCCGTTCATGCTGCCGGACCTGTATCTGGCCGAGGTGAATGGTCAATAAGGCAGCCATACACGTTATGATCTAGCACATAGCTATATGCACACTCGTGTGAGGCTGCATCAGAATTGTGTTCTCAAGCTCAATGCGGAGAGTGTGTAACATGCCCCAGGGTGCACATTGAGCTTACACAGACGTGGCTTTTGTCCCATTCATGGATTTAATACTTGTTCTCTGCGATATTTCTGTCATTTCAGGAACATCTTATGTTCTGATTCATGTGCTGGTATTGGGAGACAGAGTGGCATCGTACGATGTGTACGGCTGTGAAGCATATCAAGAAATCTACCCAATTCTCCTGCTCTATCTACATTGTATCCAGCTCCGCTGCCCTCACTCATGCTTCGGTGTAGTACAGCACCTTGCCCTCGAAAATCCTGCGCGCCGTCCTCGAGACCACACAGCTGTCCACGACAACGTCCTTCCCTTTGAAGCTGAGATGCGCTTCTACCTCGACTGTGCCAGTGGGGTGGCCGACCACCACATGGCGTGTCACAGTGGACTTCTGCGGTGGCACTACCTCATCTCTCTGCGAATGCTCCTTCTCCATATCGCTTCCATCAAGCTCCCCATCAGACGCGACGCTCATGCTCTCAGGCGTCGCCGGTAGTTCTGGTGAGCTGACACCAGAGCGGATTATCTGCGTGACTGTCCCGGGAATGCAGACTGAGGCCGCGATGCACACCGCACCCGTGATCTGGAGCGTCGGGTGCGGCTTGCCCATGCTGAACGCCTGGATGTTCGCGTCACGCTTCTCAGCACTTCCTGGATCCTCAGGGCTCAGCGCCATCGCAACCTTGGGCGTGCCGCGCACCTTCGAGGCAGCTTCAACGCTCTCTGCTAGGCCCATGCGGACCGCGGCAACCCTGCGGATAGCCTCGGCGTATCTCATAAACCTCTCCGACCCGGGGTTCAGCTCCCGGACATCATCGGGCATGGTGCGCTGGTTGACGAGGACGAACGGGTTCGCCACGTCGATGAGCGTCGCCTCAACGGAGAAGGTGGCACCTTCTGTGCTGTCCGGGTCGGTGGCGGTGACCACCTCGCGGCGCAGCCCGGTCGGGAAGAGCTTGTTGGTCATGGAGCCCGCGGGTTCCACGAAGCTGACCTTGATCTCGCTCCCGGAACCTTGCGCCCCGGCGATGACGAAGTCGCCGTCTTCCTCTACCTCGCCGTCCTCGTTCACCTGGACTGTCTCTACGATCAGCCGCCCTGTGTTGGTGTTTAGGATACGAACGTCGGCCTGGCGTGGGCGTGAGTACAGGGAATTGTTACGTTGTCTGCTTGCGAGATTGACTTACCGAGGCTTGACCAGGCTCGACCTTCACCATGCCCTCCTGGATCGCAAATGGCCCTACACCGGCGGCCATGTTCCCGCAGCTACCACTGAAGTCCACCGACGCCGTGCCGATGGCGACCTGCACAAAGGTATACTCGACGTCGACCCCGGGGAGTTGGCTGGGGTGGATTACCGCGACCTTGGACGTGGTTGACGTCGCACCGCCAACGCCGTCGATCTGCCTCTTGTCGCAGTCGCTCGAGCCCATGGCAGCCAGGAGCTGCGGCGCCCAGTCCTCCATGCGTGTTGGCAAGTATCGCCTCTGGATGAACAGGCCCTTGGATGTCCCCGCTCGCATGAGGACGGCGGGGAACGCCTTCCTGACTCTCCTCCTCCTTGTTGTCGCGTCGACGGCCATGTTGCGATATGCGGGTGAAAAGAAGTTGTCTCCAGGTACGCACAGGCTGCAAGGTGCTTTGGGCTGGGTGAATGCTGTTTGCGGGGTGTTCAGTTAGCGATCTCAGCTTTTGTGAGTATCTAGCGGACTATATGCGACTTACAAGTGCGACTGACGCCACGGATATGTTTATAGGATCTGACTTGGTTGGATAAGTTACCACCAAGTATTACACGAGCTCAAGAAACTGTGAGATGATTTGAAGACTCTGCGAAGATGACAAGTACAGACGTGTTCAAGCCCGTGTCAAGAATGTGTGTTCTTGTGGCTACGTCAAAGGAAGTATGGATGTCACTCTTCCCACGCGACATGCCAAGAGGCACCCGTCCGACCGGCTGACATGGCAAATAAATGACCGATCGCTCACGAGGAGCGTTTCTCGGACTCGTCGAGTGGGTGACGTTGCCGCGCGGGCTTCAACCGGAGATCCCGTCCGCGGGGCTCACGAGGGACATTACTTCAACCGTCCAACCGCATAATTCTCCACACTGGGCAGAAGGCTGCCGCGGGCGGGCAGTGCAAGATCCCGTTCCCGCGGGAGGGAAGGACGGAGCCGGGGAACCCACCCCAACTTTTCGCCCCCTGCATCGGCGCTTGCTGCTTGGGCCCGGGCTCCGAACCCATGACTCGCGGCGTTTAGTGAGTTCACCTACAGGCGACGGGAGCACAATGTGGAGACCCCGCAAAGCCAACCACGGGATCCTCGACGGCTTGGTCGCGGGGGACTTTGGGGAAACGGGCAGTGCGCGGAGAAGAGCGCGAGTCGCAGTGTGGGAGACATAAAGAGGCGGCAGCCCGGCAATCTTGGCTTTCTTGGCAGACTCTTGGAAGGCCAGCTTCTCACGACAAGCTCTCCCAAGACTACTCCTTCGGCAACCGGGACTTATCATTGCTCGTTTATGCTACCGGAGTCGTGCAGCCAAGACATAGACTGAACGCCAAGACCCAGCCCGCAACATGAGGGCCGCCAAGCTCAACATTGAGATGGGGATTCCCGCCCCCAAGGAGGTCTACAACTGGCGTGTGTACATGCTGGCACTGGTGTCGAGCATGGGCGCTGTCATGTTTGGGTACGACCTCGGCTTCATCGGGACCGCTATGGAGCTCGACTCCTTCAAGAGAGACTTTGGCACCCTCCACGCATCGACGGCCGAAAAGTCTGCCTTTGCCGCCAATGTCGTGTCCCTCCTCCAGGCTGGCTGCATCGTCGGCTCCCTCGCCGTCAGCCCCGTGGCCGACCACTGGGGTCGCCGCACCGCCCTGCTCTTCACTGCCCTCTTCTACAACATCGGCTCCGCGATCCAGACTGCCGCTCATGGATCCACTGCCATGATGCTCGCTGGTCGTGCCATAGGCGGCGTCGGCGTCGGTGCCGCCAGCATGATCGTGCCGCTCTACGTCTCCGAGGCAGCACCGCCCAACATCCGCGGACGGCTCGTCGGCATCTACGAGGTTGGCGTGTCGGCGGGCACCATGATCGGCTTCTTCATCAACTACGGCCTCAACATCAACCTCCCCTCGACCTCGACGCAGTGGATCATCTCCTTTGCCGTGCAGCTGATTCCCGGCGGTCTGCTCATGCTCGGCCTGCTCATCCTCCCCGAGTCTCCACGCTGGCTGGCCCGGTCCAAGGGCCGCGAAGCCTGTACAGCCGTCCTCGGGCGGCTGCGCAACATTCCACGCGACCACCCATTCCTTCTCGAGGAAGTGCACGGTATCTTCCAGCAGCTGGACCACGAGCTCGAGACCGACAGTGGGCGTGGGGGCTTCCTCAACACCATCAGGGAGATGGCCAAGGCCGGGAACCGCAAGCGCCTCGCCTCGGGCTCTCTCATGTTCATCTTCATGCAGATGGCAGGATCGAATGCCATCAACTAGTAAGTCATGATCCTTCGCGACACTCAGATCCTGCGCTTGCATGCTCGTCCACTAACTCAACCGTCACTCCCACAGCTACTCTCCAGCCATCTTCAAGAGCATCGGGCTCAGCGGCGACAACACCTCCTTCTTTGCGACAGGCATCTACGGGGTCGTCCGCTTCATCGCCATCCTCATCGCGATGCTGTACGTCGTCGACCGCTTCGGCCGCACGCGTACGCTCATGGCAGGCAGCGCCGTCATGGCCTTCGCGATGTGGTTCATCGGTGCCTACGTCAAGATCGCCTCCCCATCCACCTCCGCGTCCGGTGGCGACACCCGCCACATCGACGCCGGGGGCTACGCGGCCGTCACCATGATCTACATCTACGCCGTGGGCTGGTGCTTCTCCTGGGCCGGCATCCCCTGGATCTACGCGTCCGAGATCTTCCCGCTGCGGATCCGCTCCTCGTGCGTGGCGGTCTGCGTCGCCATCCACTGGGTCATGAACTTTGTCATCGCGCGCAGCGTGCCTTACATGATCATCAACATTGGGTTCGGCACGTACTTCCTGTTCGCGGCGTGCATGACCATCGCGATCCCGTGGATCTGGTTCTTCGTGCCAGAGACAAAGGGACTGAGCCTGGAGGACGTCGACCAGCTATTCGGCGAGCCGGCGCAGCCGCACCTCTTCCACGAGGAGAAGGGTGCTGAGGCTGGCGATGCGAAGGCGGAGCAGGTTGAGGAGATTGACGGGCCGAAAGGTGGTGAGCGGGTCTGAGGTTTGTGAATGCCCCAAGTACGCGTAGGGATTGTACACTACGTAGACAAAGATCACGTTAATACGAAGCTTGTTTCATCAGAGTTTGCCAAGAGTAATGAACGCGTGCTGACACAGGAGCAAATCATTTCAGAGTGACAAACTGCCATGGACTACCAATGAACGACTTGACTGAGGACACTCCCGCCAGTGGCTGCTGCTCGGTGGCTGTCTTTCAAACATTGGGTATTCGTACGCCGTATGCGTGCATAAGTACAACCACATTTGGTGGTCTCGCCCACCTGCGACAGCCTGTCTTCAGTACCTTTGCAGATTGTCCCCTCCTGCGGGCCGAGAATGAGCATTGCATCCTGCGGTCCGTCGACCTACCAGAGCCTGCCATGTCACACTTTAGCAGCTCCGCATGATGCAGTCCAAAATGGGAATGACTGTCCAAGGCTGTGTCAGCAGGTTGCGCGTGTCAAGTACAAGAGACGCGTCAGACGCGTCTCCATGCCCTCTACCCCTCTCATCTTTCTTTCTTTCTCATTTGACAGCCGACGTTGGCTTGACAGGAAAGATACGGAGCGCCGGACCGCACCGGACGACACAACCAAGAGCAGAGAGCACCGAAAAGGGGTTGTCAACCATGGTTCCGATCCGACGAAATCCCGAAAGTGGTTTAGTGGCTGTCGTCACGACACTGCCAAAGGAGACTGATGTCATCAACTGGGCAATGGATGCATCGGCCGCAAAGCAGGGCGCCAAGAGGAGCTGCAAGAGCGGACACGAACGTCAGTGGGACTTCAGAGGTTACCGGATGGGCTACATCGGAGCCATACCAGTCGTGCACGCGCGCGTGCTGGAAGCCGGCGAGAGAAACGCAGCCTGGACGGCGCGAAGCTTGGAGCAAGACTTCCCCGAGGCGCTGGCTCTCGTCATCCTGGTCGGCATTGGCGGCGGCGTATCACACACAATTGACCGCGGAGGCAGAACACACGAGGTTCTTCTGGGAGACGTGGTTATCAACGTCGAAGGCGTCATTCCCACGGGTGATGGCAAGGTGTGGGCGACTGGCCGTGAGCCAAAGGCAAGGATCTTCAAGACTGATGGCGTGGCTTGTAAGGCTTTGGGTGTCCTGAAGCGCGAGAATGAACGGAAGCAGATCGTTGCAGATGCAGAGGCCTGGATATCGACCATCAAGAGACTCTCAGGTCAATATCTCTACCCTGGAAGGCACAGCGACGTACTGTACAAAGCCGACTATTTCCATCGACATATGCCTCCCGGAGGCGGTTCCAGGTTCGTCGACAGCGAGGATTTCACGCCAGAGACATGTCAGGAAGCTGGCTGCGAAGCCGAGAACATCATCCCGCGGCGGAGGCTCGAAGAACAGGCGACCCAGTGTCCAAGGAGTGCTCGGCACGAGAGTGCTGTCATCAGAGACCCCGACGTGCCCCCGCAACACGTGATCCACCCAGGCATTATCGGCACAAGCAGCCTCGTCGTAAGATCTGAAGAGGAGCGGGACCGGTGGGCAAGGGAACATCGGGTCGCTGCCTTCGAGATGGAAACTGGAGGATTTCTAATGCTTTACCCAAACGTCATTGTCATCCGAGGCATCAGTGACTATGCGGACAGCCACAAGAACGATACCTTCCACGACTGGGCGGCGTTGACGGCTGGTGCTACTGCTTGTGCGTTCCTCGAAAGACTCCTGCTCAAAAAGGTCTACAAGTGCCCTGCGAACAACCGGAGCCTGGCGAGAGGAATGCCAGCCAGCAGGGCGGTACGCAAGTCTGCCAGTACTTATACGGGCAAGGAGTGCTTCCACTGCGGTGCAGCGAGCCATTGGATAGAAGATTGCTACGCGGGCCAAGAATTTGTGCAGGACGAACGCAATAGGAGAATGCGGGAGGGCCGTTGCATGTACTGTGGTCGCAGGGATCACGAATACGGGAGCTGTTACTACAAGTATTTCCTGCGGCGTGATCGGGATCAGTACTCCTAGCGATTAGTATCTCCACGAAGGCTCGCGGAAACAACGGGTGTCTTCCACTGTGCGGCTCAGCGTGGATTAACTGATTTACTGTAGGGACAAGAGTCTAAAGCATGGTAAATGAAGTTCACGGTGTATTCGAGGATCCATTGGATAAACTAGGAAACGTCGTGATGTCTGTGCATATGGCTCGGACACGTTGTGTCGGGTCACGCTCTTAATTCTGAATTTAGGTTCTGTCTGGAACAAGCCAAAGACCGAAAAAAAAAAAAAAAAAAAAAAGCCCCTGGGTTCCACACCATTCCAGGACAAGGCACTTTTGGCATTCAGCCAGCATTTCCAGTCAAATTTAGGTGAGCCTTGCCCTGACTGATGCCTCTCTAGTGTGCAGTACATGATAAACAGGCCGTTGAGCCACTAATGCGCCCAGCGGCGTTCGGGCCGACGGGCACGGTGTCCATTCCTTGAACTCCTTATTGTCGCCCTTGTGAAGACTGTGCTGGCCCAGGTGTGAAAGTTGCCGCTTCACGCTTGATTTTCACCACGTCTTGTCGTCATAGGAAGAGGGATGCGCGTGAACTCTGGACGATCGAATCTCAATCGGCGGACGTGCGGAAGACAAAGTATTCCGGCATTGTCAGGATTCACTGATGTGATGAACCCTACGAGGAATGGCCACTTCAAGACCAGACTCGCCCCGCACCGTGGAGTGTCCGGCTCTGCATATCCGCTTGAGATGGGAAAAGGAAAAGGTCAACCAACGGACTTTTGACACTGCCGCTATGTCAGCACCTTATACCTCTACGCACATCGCTTGTGAACAGTGCTTTCCAGGCCCGGAGTAGGAAGAGAGGAGAACAGGGGCGCGAGCTTCCGAAACCCCGACGTCCCTAGTTGCTCCCGGTCGACTGGATGGAGAAGTGGTGCTGCCACGCGCACTCCAGATGGTTGAACATCAGAGAGCTCAGAGTTCGCACGCAGCATTTCCTTGCAATAAATAGAACGGTCCAAACACAAGCGATTGGGATCATCTGAAACGTCTGATAGCTTATTTTGTTGCGTCGAGCGACTTGTGACACTGAGGGCTACCACAGGTACTCAAGCCATGGCACGCCTCTCTAGTACCATCGATCTCATGTGTAAGGTCCCACCAGGCGAGCGCATGTACACCTACAGGAGATTGTCGAGAACACTGTTAGAGGCACAGCTAGGCATGACATGGCATGTCCCATTAGTCAAAGTTGACATGACTTGAGGATGAGGATGATTGACGAGGATACCATTAAGCGGATGGGACAAAGAGATAACTGCTGGCAATGGCAGAATTGCTAGCCGCAACCTTGTTATCTGGATACTATCCCAGGCTGGATCCGCCTCGAACACGTCCAAGTAAGGAGCGAGTCCATTCAGGCTCAGTATGGGCCCTAACCAAGCAAAACCGCGCTCGACGTAAAAGTGAGATGGAGAATTCCGACGTTTCTGAGTGCCACAGAACACACAGGATTTGAATTGTAGCTGATGTCTCACTGGAGCTCGACACAGCACGACGTACCTCCCCCATTTGACTCGGCTGCGCTTTTCCGGACACCCACGTGGGGTAACAGGCCACCACGGCAGATGTCTTCACATGGCCACCATCTGCAAATCTAGCGTGGCGTTCCTAGTGACCCCCTCTTCACTCCAAGAAGTAGCGCCAAGAGGCGCCTCATGAGTCCAGACCACTTGATGCAAGACCACGCCTCAGCTAGCTCCCGGCTGGCCGCGTCGCAGAAGCTGGGGAAGTGGACCATGATTGCGGAGTGAGCTCCGCGAGCGGCCCATCTGGCATGGGAATGCAGATCCGGCAGTCGAGACACGCTTTGCGGTGTATTGAGCATGTATATCAGAGTGACCGTCCGCTTGTGCCCTGCCTGTTGCACACTCTGGCCATGTCGAAGGGTTCAGTTCGCAACACAATCCCTGTGCCCTTGAAGCACGGCTGTCCTACGCGGAGAACTTTGTCGAAGCCGAGAGTCATCTTCATCCCACGCCAGCGAGCACGTTCTTCCATTTTCACACACTCCACTATCCACAGACGATCACAAAATGCTCCACGAAGACGAGAAGACCCAGGTCGCTCACAACGAAGGCGCCATGGCCAGCGGCGAGCTCAGCCAGGTCGGCAGCAATGTCCACTCGGAGGCCGGCACCACCGGCGAGATCATCGGGTTCGAGACAGACCTCAGCGAGCTACCTGCCGGGTACTACACGAGCAAATTCTTCGTTGGCTCTATGTTCGCGGTCGGCGTCTCCCTAACAGCCGGTGTTGCTGCCTTTGGATTCGCGGCGCCGCTGTTGACCATCATCAACAACGACCTCGGCCCTGACCCCATGTTCATATGGGTCAGCCTGGTCTACAATGTCACCCTTGCCATCGCGCTGGTCCTCGTCGGTCGTCTGTCTGATATTTTTGGCCGTCGGTGGTTCTTCATTGGGGGCCAGGTTCTGGCAGTCATCGGCTCCGTGGTATGCGCCAAATCTACCAGTGTTCCTATGCTCATTGGTAAGTCAACTGACCTGCTGCAACCGTTCGTGTTCTTCGATATGCTGATAAGCATCTCAACTTAACAGGTGGAAACGTCCTCCTCGGCATCGCTACGGGTCCGCAGCTCAGCTTCCACTTTGTCATGGGTGAACTAGTGCCCATGAAATATCGCTTCCTAGGTCCGTAGTCGCTGCCCGTCGCTACCAGGGGAGAAAGAGCTAACAACGTGGTCAAAAGGAAACGCCTTCCTCTACCTCTTCTGCATCCCCGGCAGCGGCATTGCCCCCGTCATCGGCTACAAGATGGTCCAGTCCTCGCTCGGCTGGCACGGGGTGTATTGGATCCTGCTCGGCATCAACGGCATTGCTCTGATCCTCTGGGTCCTTTTCTATTTTCCCCCATCCTTCGGCAAGAAGCACGCCGGCGACATCAACAGCAAGATGTACTGGATCAAGAACTTTGACTACATCGGCACGATGCTCTTCATCGCGGGCTTCGTCGTCTTTCTGCTCGGTCTGTCCTGGGGCGGTGCGCTGTACCCCTGGAAGTCGGCCGCCGTCATTGGCGCCATCGTCAGCGGCTTCGCGGTCATGGTCGTCTTTGTGCTCTGGGAGATATACGCGCCCCTTAAAGAGCCCCTCGTGCCCATGCACCTCTTCAGGAACGGCCAGTGGGTGTCGGCCGTCGTGCTGCTGGGCCTCGGCGCGGGCGTGTACTATGCCTTCGCCATCATCCTGCCTATCCAGGCCGCCGTGCTCTACAACAACGGCGACCTCAGCGAGGTCGCCTGGATCAGCTCCATTGTCGGCCTGGGCATCATCACGGGGCAGGTCTTGAGCGGGTGCCTCGCTGAACCAATCGGCAAGACGCGGATTCAGTGCATGACCGTCTTCACCATCGGCGGCATCTTCCTCGGTGCGTGCGGCTGCATCACCCCGGACAACAAGAACACCATCATCGCGCTCGTGTACGTCGGCTGCGTCTTCATCGGCTGGAACGAGACCGTCTGCCTCGCCAACGCGACCATCCTCGTCAAGGACCAGCGCATGATCGGCACCGCGGGCGGCGTCGCGGGCTCCGTCCGCGCCGCCATCTGCGCCGTGCTCATCGCCGTGTACACGACCGTGCTCACCAACGAGCTGACCAAGAACCTCTCCACGGGCGTGCCCGCCGCGCTCGTCGGCGCGGGCCTCCCTGCGACCTCGATCGCCGACTTCATGGCCGCCATGACCGCCGGCACGCCCGCCGCCTTCGCCGCGGTGCCGGGGCTGACCGCGGAGATCACGGCCGTCGGCGTGCGCGCGTACAAGTGGGCGTACTCGGACGCGTTCAAGTCCGTGTACCTCACGACGATTGCCTTCTCGGCGTTCGCGGTCGTGCTGACGTGGTTCGCGCCCAACACGGACGATCTGATGACGGGCAAGGTCGCTGCTACGCTGGCAAACGAGGACGGGCACGTCATCCAGGATAACGGGGAGAAGAAGGGACAGGCCGTCTAAGAGGGAGTCTACTTCAGATGGCAATCGGCCCGACGCGGAAAGTGAATGGCAACGTCCGTAGGGCGGGTCATGGATGATTGTGCAATTTAGTTGACACCATTGATGTTTCTCAAACATTTTCCGTGCAAGTGGCAATTGCAAAACATGGACCCTTGGAGTCTCCGCGGAGCCATTTCTCAAGCCAGTTCTTACTCCATGTGCAAGAAGTCGCCGTGCTCAATGAGCAGTGCATATCAACGGCACTGTGTGAGGACTGACGTGTCGATGCATCCTAAACGCTCAGTTCAAGCTCGTAACTGTGTGGTATCTTTCGTGCTCTGCTCCTACACGGCAGTATGATATTGGAGACAAAACCTCACAACAACGAAGAACAACATCATGCATGGCTCTTCGTCGCCCTGGTCGGCCGCCGGGGGTCACAACCCACCACCCGAATACCACGGCCTGATGGACCAAGACACGCACCCAGCAGCCCTCGTGGTCTGCGGTGCCAGAAGCGCAGTACCAGAGCGTGCTAGATCACACCGATGACTACGGAACCAGCTACGCGCCGCAGCCGGCTTCCTCCGACCGCGAAAACGACGAAACCCACTACGACCCCGGCAGCTGGCTAGGCGAGACCCTCACCATGATTCTCGCCTTGCTCCTGCAGGGCGGCATCGTGGCCCTGCTCTTCTTCATGAACAGTAAACCCTACTTCTCTCACTGGAAGTTCCCGCTCAGCATCAAAACCGTCCTCGCTATCAACCGCCTCATCCTCTCCGGCTGCGCTGCACGCCGTCGGCGGCGCGATCGGGCAGCTCAAGTGGATCGAGTACACGTCGGAGCGGCGCACAATCAAGATGTGGGAGGTCTACGACGGGTGCTCCCGTGGTCCGGACGGTGTGCTGAAACGTGACGACAGCGGACGGGGCCGTGACGATGGGGTTCGCGTTAGACTACAACACATTCCCAGGGCAGTCTGCGTTGAGTGAATGGGGCGCGCCAGATAGTGAGTGCTCTGTTTGCATATACATGTCCAGGCTCGATGTCATAAAAGACTAACACGAGCGATCTGTGACAGCCGCCAGCAGAGACCCAGGCATCCGCAGCGCCATCATGCAAGGCATCTTCGGCATCGAGTCGAATCCTGGATTCCGCTGCGGCGGCGCCTGCTCGTGGCCCGGGACATACCGGACGCTTGCCTTCACGAGCACCTGCAGCAGCATCACCCAGGCCACCACCGCCACGCAGAAGGGCGGAAACGACAACCCGGACAACGCGAGCGAGCTCGTCCGCAACTCAACCACCCCGGGTGGTGTGAACCTGAAGACACGCTACATGGCGACCGACTCGGCAACCGTCCTTGTGCTCAACACCACGACCAACCCAGTGTTCCGCAAGCACATCATAGCGACGAGGGCCAGCATCAGGGTGTTTAGATCACTACATCCATGACCCAAGGAGCTTAGGTCACCACTTGCCGGGAGCTTACTGGATGGAGAACAATACCCGATGAACCATACTCCGTACACGTGCCCGGTCTGTTCATCATGAGTGGTGAGTACTGCTGGTCAATGGTGCATTCATCGTGTCAGCTCGTCTCAACGCGCTCGAAGGAAGTCACCGAAGCAGACAATGGCAGTGGGTCATTGGTGACGGCGAACATGAGGCACGCACGGAACATTGATATCTGTCGCCGACATGTGTAAGGCGGCCATGGACGTGCGTGGGAATGATAGTCCGGAACAATGGGAGCCAGAATCCAGGCAGGCACTTTTCCGGAGGCGAGCATTTTAGTCACTCCCGTGTCAAGTGCTAGTTCCAGGTCCTCTCTGCTTGTATTTATATCGAACCAACGCCTCGTCCTGGAACTCTTCTTCCTCTGCAACAACACAAGATTCCCCGCCTGTCACCTCCTTCCCCCGCTGAGTCTCCCACAATCACAACGAAATGCCCATCTTCCGTCTGCGACCACCCTGCTCATCTCCCCGCTGCCCCTCGAGCACGCACCTTCGTCCTTCTCGTAAGTCAATCACATCTTCATCACTGCGGTCTTTGTCTGACAGCTTTCCTCCCCCGTCGCGTTCTAGTCCCCCCGGTGGCCACATTTTCAGTCACACCAAACCAGCTCAGCTCCCCTTCACTCTCACAAGACTTGCCATTCAGGACATCTCTTGGCATCGACACTTTTCCGGGCCATCGAGGCTGCCATCACCCCTGCTGGGTCTCCATCGAAAATTCAGAAACAAGTGCCTCCGCGATGAGTCCCTTTTTTGGGCGCGGGAGTCTCTCGCACAACCCTTCGCTGACTTGAGTTTCTCACCTGCTCTGCCAACAAGATCACAACGATGGCCACAACTCTCTTCCCCCTTCGTGCCACGATCTCAAGGACAGTACACAAAGCACGCAGCAAAGGTCACGAATTGGCCAGCATGGCCTCGTCAGTGCCTGTGAGCCAAGTAGTGGCGCAGCTGGTGCAGGCACTGGCACACACCGACTCACCCCAGCAACGAAATCTGTCCCAAACACCAACGCCAGCAATTGCTCAGGCGCGCAGATCACACAGACCTCATCAATCAATCATCGATAGTTGAGTTCTCAGACGTGTGTCACTTCACTCACAGTCGTCCCCGGCATCGCTGCTCTCCACGTCTCGACGACTTGCCGATTCCGTGCCACGGTGTACAACAACCGCACGAGCACGACCGAGACAGGTGTCGCAATCCTGAAATGTTATGAGCCTGGATTGTTATGAGCCTGGAACTTGACGTGCCCCGGACCAAACTCCAAGACAAGGTATGCCATCCCACCATTTCCGTTTTCACCCCCCGTTGCACAATTTGCTCTTCAATATAGAGGCCCGCGGGTCAGAGACAATCGCTTGACCGCAATGACAATTCAATGATCACATGCTCATTGTACAGTTTCCTCTTAGTCTCGAGGTCGATCCTTCTTCCCGACGCATCGACGAGCCTTCAGCGATGCCGACACTGAGTTCCACACGCTGACGTGTCGATGCGACACTCTTCAAGGACCCGTCTTTCGTCAGCGGCATTTGCCAGGACGGCGCGTGCAGCCTGGAGCTCGATTGTCATGATCTTGCTGCCGAACTCAAGACAGGCGACGGCATGAGCGCATGGGAAGCTGCCGGTAATGGTTCTCGAGTGGTGGCGCTGCGCCAAAGATTTGCTCCGACTCTGTCTCCCGGGCGACGTGCATCTGAGGCTTGTCAAAGAGATCGAGCTCTTTGTCCCTCGTATGCCCTCCAAGCTGTCTCGCGCCTGGAGATACTTGGAGTGGTGTAGGAACGCCGGCCGCCACGTGCCATTCTTTGGCGTCGAGCTCGCCCGCTGCCTTGGGCTTGGTCGCGTCGAGCCGCTCGAGGACTTCCTCGCTCTCAACGGACGCGAATTCTTCCTGGACGAGGCTGTCACATTCAAATTACAGGGCCATCCTCTGGACTACAGAGGCCAGATGAGACGCTCGCGCCCTCTCTCCCTGCCGACGAGCCCACTACCGCTCCTGCACTTCATGCACGAGTACCGGCAATTCTGCTTCGACACCACCTCGGGGATGCGCAGCAAGACCATCATGCGCATAATGTTCCCGAAATGCCCGACCACGCCCGCATCGTCTTCCACGCAATGGTTCAGACGTCGTCTTCCGTGAGCATCCGGCGCTGCTCGCTGCTCATGGTCAGGAAGCGAAGGGGAACTGCTGCCTGGTGGTAAGGTCCGACGCGTACCATGACTTTTGGATCCGCACTGTTGCTCGACGTGTGTGGTACCGGGCTGCGGAGCCTCGGGGGTTTGATTTGCTCGCGCAGAAGCGCTGCCGGGAAGAACAGCGGGCTAAGGATAATTTCACGGGCGAGAGCGTCTGGGCTTCCTCCGGCCGGAACAACTCAAAAACTCGGCTTGTCGCCTCTATCGATGGCAACACGACCACCGACACACAGGCGCGACTGGTCCGCGAGGACGTTCTGGACTTCTTCAACCGTTAACCTGGCTCACTGGAAGAGATCGCGCACCAGCTCGCGATGGACGCAGAAGTCAAGCCGAATCTCGAGATTATGGCGTACGTCGTCCGCGTCAGTTGCCGACGCCATCAACTCCCGCTGATGGTGGCCAAGGGCACTTTGGCTGACAAGGGCATTGGTGCATGCCTTCCGAAGACATGTCGTGTCTTCGACCCTCACACGTCGAAGTTTGAGATCGTCTCCGTCAAGGTCATTGCATCTGCTCTGGAGACAACCTCCAGCGACATCGTCCATCAAATTTACGGTGGAATACCCGCTCATATACAATATCGCAAGGCCCAGGAAAACATGGACAAGCTCGTGCGCTCGCCGCCGGACAGCATCGGCTACACCATGGAGAATAATGTTCGTGTTCACCGGCTCAGTTACGATGTTCCCGCAGCCGATAAGCCAAATCTCATCAAACCCTTCGCAATTGTTCGATATATCGAGACCGAGCTGACGGGTCCGTCTCGTTATACCCGTAAAGGACGCGATCGACATTGCTCGCGAGTTCCGTGACATCTGGCGGAACAACGGTTGCCCTCTGCGGGACCTGTTCGCTCCTATCTATAACTACCAGCCCTTGTGGCAGTTCTCCTCGCGCTCCTTGAAGCCGTCTGGTGGCTGCATGGTGTTTACAAACGAAGGCGCGAAAAAAGATATCGGCGGGCAATTTCATTTCGCGTTACGTTCCCCGGACAAGACGTGGTTGATCGCTACCGCTGAAGCCGGCATGGACAGCTGGATCGCCACCGCCGATGTGCAAAAGGCGGACCTGGAGTTGGTCGAGAAGATGAGCATCGCCCAGCAAGAGGGGTACGACGAACTCCCGTCGACTGGAATCCGAGCTCTTTCGATTCCACGGGATCACGACTGTTGCGGAAACTGCCTCTCGGTCGTGAAGCGCGAGACTCTGACGCGCAACCCATCCGAAGTGCTACTGTGCGTGGTCTGCCTCGAAAATGACCAGTACACGGGAAACAGTCAACCTTCAACTTGCCCGCATCCCGCTCATCAAGCGGATCCGCGACGATGCCGACCTTCACGGCATTCAGCTCACGATTGAAGCAAGCCGAAAAAAGCGTGATGACGGCCTCGCCGAGCTCGTTGACCTTTTCCCCGCGGATAACAAACGTGCATACCGCGATGTCTTCCAAGGCAAGAAGCCGTTCGAGCCGCGTCTTGCCGGCTTCGGACATCGAGTGATTGGCCGACATGACGACATGTCTCTGGATGCGACCTGGCCGTGGCTCTTGGCTGGCAACCGCCCAAACCCTACCAAGCACTGTCCACATAATCTTTCGCCGACTAGCTACTCCCTCAATGCGGCGAAGCACATCAACTTCCCGGGAATGCTGCAAGAGGTGGGCAGTTACAATCGGGGCCTGCCAGAGGAGCCAATCAATCTTCCGCCTGGGAAAGTCGAGGCTGTCAAGAACAGTCAGAGGGAGCTCATTAAAGTCTCCACGGCCATGGTCCAGGGCAGGACAAGGGCGGAGTTGATCCGGAAGTGGGCGGTCGAGCACGGCATGTCTCAAAGAGACTTTGATCTGCTTTTTGAGGAGTGGCTGTCTGGCCGCCCACGGCTGGGTCCACACCCTTATCTCCATCACAAATCCAGCAAACACAGCCGCAAGCTGCCAAAGGGGATACCTCTGTTTGTCGAAGACACAGACGTCCTGGAGCTGGTTGATATGATCGAGCATGAGTTCGACGTCCAGTTGCAGCGCGGCGACGATGGCCGTCCTTAGTTTGGAAGCGACGTCGCCATGCCCGGCGACTGGAGCTGGGAGGAGGCTGCTACGGTGTTCTGGATTGTTGGTATTCATCGTGGAGAGCGCACGATTTCAAAGTCTGCGTATCATGTCCCACAGCACTCGTGCTATATGTTCAAAATGTTGCTTTGCACTGGAGCGGGAGGACTCTCATTCACGGTCGTACTCTGTCGCCATAGGTCATTCGGCTGTGCGGTCCACTCTCGCACCCGCGTTAGCAGGCAATGAAGAATTCGCAACGCTCACAATAAAACACTAGATCAAGTGTAGGCCAACTGTAGTTGAATATTACTCAGGGTTTCAAGAGGCTCAATGACCCCCATCCTCGACGATGGTGTGTGCTCTGGTGGCAGCAGGCCCAAAAATGACTACGCTAACCCAATGCGCCCACGTCCCACAACGCTATTGGCCGATTGAGGCCGGCCCCACTTCCCCGTCAACACATGATAAATCCCCGACCTCTTGCACAAATCCACCGCTCCATCACGAGGCCGGAGCCTCGACGTGCTTGGCGGCGGCCCTGCTCTTCTCCCGCTGCGCCGCCGAATCATCCTCGCTGGTCTTGCTGTCGCTGGCGGCCGCCGCCTCGACGTCCTTGGCGCTCACGTCGGGCTTGCCCTCGAAGATCTCGCGGATCTCCTCGAGCGAGTGGCCCCTGGTCTCGGGGAACAGGAAGTAGATGACGACGAGCAGGCAGGCCAGGATGCAGCAGAAGACAATGTAGTACTTCCACGCGATGGCCTTCATCGCGATCGGGTTGACCTGGTTGCCCACGATAAGACCCAGGGTGGACATCATCATCGTGACCGTCAGCCCGCGGCTGCGCAGCGTGTACGGGTAGATCTCGACGGGGTAGGCTTGCAACATGCTACAAGGAAAAAAATGTCTGTTAGCTTGCTGCGTCTTGCGTGGAGTTTTTGGTGGTGTTTGTGGGTCTGTCGGGCTGCAGGGGTCCGCAGGAAAAAGAAAACAAAGAAAAACAAAACCACCAAAAAATTCATTTCTCAACACACGATGGCCGGAAAGACTTGGGAACACATGGAAACGATAGGGATTGGCTTACGGCGTCCATGCGATGTCATAAAAGAAATAAAAGATGAAGATAAAGGCCACGACGGCGCGTCCGGCACCGGCATCTTTGCTGTCGACGAAGTAGGCGGAGAGTCCGGTCCAGATCATGTAACTGACGAGCATGCCGCTAGTGGCGACGAGGAAGAGCGTGCGGCGGCCGACGCGGTCGACCATCATGGCGCCAAAGGCGGTGGCAATGATCCAGTTGAAGATCTGGAGCAGGCCATTGATCAGGGTCTGGTCGAAGGCGTTGGTGATGCCGATCGTGTTGAGGACGAGGACGAGGTAGTACGACAGTACGGCGGCACCGTTCCTGCAGAGCATACGTTAGTTTCTGGATTGTAAAGAAAGCAACAAATGGTGTTAAAAGGGTACGTACCACTGCGCGAACCATCCGACAATGGCGGCGATCAGGGTGCGCTTGCGGTTGGCGGGCGTGCGGACGAGCTCGAGCCACGACGTCTTGGACAGCTCGGCCTCGGTCTCGAGCGCGGCCTCGATCTCGTTCATCTCGAACTGCACAAGAGGCGCGTTGATGTCGCCGCCGGCATGGTAGTCTGCGAGGATCTGGCGGGCCTTCTCGTGCCGGCCCTTGGCCACGAGCCAGCGGGGGGACTCGGGCATGAACAGGAGCCCGACGAGCTGGAGCACGGGGATGGCGCCCTGGAGCAGCGAAGGGATGCGCCAGGCCCAGGTGTCGGCCAGCTTGAACGTGCCGAACGTGCACCACGCGGCGAAGACGGCGCCAAAGTAGAAAAAGGTGTTGTACATGGCCGTGATCTTGCCGCGGTGCGTCGGGTACGCGAGCTCGGTGATGAGGATGGGGCTGGGCTGTGCGATGCACGAGGTCGCGATGCCGAGCAGGGCGCGGGCGCTGATGAAGGCCGGGATCGTCTGCGCGAGGCCTTGCATGATGGCGAAGCCGATGCACATGATCAGGCCCACGCCGAGTGGGATCTTGCGGCCCCAGCGGTCCGAGATGTAGGCGAGGAACGGCAGGATGACGAACTTGCCGAGCGGGTAGACGGCGTTCATGATGCCCAGCAGGGCGCCCTCGGGGTTGCCGAAGAAGGACTTCCACTGCGGCAGGATCTGGAGGCCGTTCATCATGGAGCCTGCGAGGTGTCGAGAGTCAGCATGCGGCCTTGAGGCGATCGCCTTTCCCTAGAGCAGTCCAACCAGTGGAGTCTGGACTGACCATCATAGCCGACCGTCGCCGACGACAGCAGCGGCACCAACAGGAAGATGTTGAGCTTGATCAGATGCGGCGTGAAATACCACGGCTTCGCATCTTGAGGGAGGACCTGGAGCGAAGAGAGAAGATCAGCACGGAATCATCCCCCAAGACCAAGTGTAGACCTGAACATACCGCAGCCAAGTCCGCTCCCACGGCCTGGGAGGCGCCCTTCTTGGAGGAGAGGATGCCCATGGCGATAGACTTTGTCGAAATCTGGGGTAAACAGATGTGGAATCCGGAGGACAGAGTCGTGCCGATCACACGAGGCAACCATGGGGAAGGGGGGCAGGGCCTTCATATATGGCCCGCTCTGCCCTTCTCATGCAGCGTCGCAATGCATCCTTCTCCACACGCGCGCACGGCATTGTCTACCGGGCCTGCACGAGCGCGCTGCCCACGGGGTAACCGAACGATCGGCCCTTTCTGGGGTGGAGGTTGGGGTCCGTTCCCCATGGGCAGCAGCACCAGCGCGTGGTTTTCCCGTACTTTTACCGATCCATCTCCCCCACACGACGACGCGCCGGTCTGCGTCTGTGGGAAACAGGGATCGTTGCCCAGACTTGCAGCTCGGAAGCCCAGGCGTCGGAGCTTCGGAGGGCCTTCGGGTGGCGCTTGACAACCAACCTGCTTGAGTCTCGCCCTCGAAACGGCCAGGGTCCATCAACGGACGGGCGTGGCCTGACAGGTGACTAGACTAGACTGAGTCGTGCGGCCGCGGCCCAGCCCTTGCTGGTAGGAGCTAGTCACCGCGCAGTCTCAGTCTCGGCCGACTCAGCGGCAATGTCGAAGCGGGTGACCTGAGGATCCTTTCGAGTCAAAGCCCGGAAAGCCTCACAGCTCCCCACTTGTGTGCTAGGCTGCTGGCAATAGGCTGCCGTTGGGACCTTGGCACCACGAGTCATGTTGGCCACGCCCTGGCCTTCTCCCCCGGACACAATTTCCCCGCTTCATGCTCCCACCCTGGGACGATGCGGTGACTGACTGCTGGGCCAGTGCGGCTGAAGGGCATGTGAATTGGGTGCCCGTGGACGCTGTGACACAGTAGAGATTTCACAGAGTCGGGAAACATGTGGCGTTCGAGAAAGAGTTCGTAGCTTCAATTGTTGGCTAGGCCCTTGCCAAGTGCCGTGACTCGCACCGCCCAGCGCTGCTAGAATTCCAAGCTTTTGGGCGTCCCGACGGACGAGTGCGCCCTCCGCTCGGCAACGAGCATGATCATAATTGGCCAAGCTTGGGAGCATTATCAGGGGCGGTTGCTGGACGGTATGCATGTGGAGCCCGATTTCTCCTTTTTCTTCCGAAGCGTTCGGGGCCCCGGCCTGCCAAGACACTTCGCCAGCCAACTAACCTCCTCTCGCCTGGCTTTGTAACAACTCGGTCATCTAGCCCGCCCACACAAACGGCACACTGCACCAACCGTCATCTGATTCAAGAGCCGACTGGATTGCCGAGCCCGGGCTCAACCAGCCTGGGGTACAGGACCGCCGCAATCTGCGCGTCCCGCGCGATCGCGGGGCTCAGCGGCGCACAGTCCTCCAGCATGTTGACGACGAACGTGCACCACGACTGGTAGCCCGGCGGCAGGGATGCTGCCAGGGAAGCGTCCTCGTTGTTCCTGAACGCGTACAGGATGAGCAGCTGGCCAAATAACCTGTAGAGAAAATATTGAACAATCAATGGTCAGCTGTGGCAGGCTCCACGGAAATGCGTGCTCTTCCAGAGTTTGAGACGTACTGAGCAGCCAGGCTGAATCGGAGCGGCAGGCAGTTCTTCATGAGCAGGATGACCTCGAGCACCGCTCCCCATTGCAGGAAGTCCTTGAAGATCTCTCTGCATCTCGCGATGTCTTCCGGGGTGCGGAGATCCGGGCGGCTCAAAACTTTGTGCCTAGTTTTTGGGGCGGAAATGGTCAGCTTCACATCCCTGTCTCTTGTCTTTGTGGAGTAAGCAGATCTTACAAAAATGGCCGTGCCAGGTGGATCTTGGCGACGACAAAGCGCGATCGGAGCCATGCAACGACCAGAATATCACGCGGGCTCGCCTGCGGCGGGATAGCTTCTTCTTCAGTGAAATGCAGCGCTGGCGGGAGCTGGCTGCGCCACTGCTGGTGCTGGTGGTTCAGCTCATCCTCGAGGGTGGCTGGCGGATAGTTGCCAGTTGGTGCTGCAGAAAGACATCGTTTTTGTCAGTATCACAATGGCGCGCCAGTTCCTGAGGATATGTGTGACTTACATGAGTAGTAGAGGCTATCTTTCATCCTCGTGAGAAGTATGCGATGCGCTATCTGCGAGAGGAAGTGGTAGTTGTAGAACAGGTCATCGGCCTCTGCCTGCTCGTCTTCTTTGTGACTCGAGACCTTGCCACCACTCGCAGTCATGCTGTAGTCATGGTGGTGCTCGACCACGGGCAGGAACGGGTTGCGCTCCAGCTTGACGAATTTTGGGAGGGGCACCTTTTCTTGCAGCTGTGCCAGGCGGCTTGTCGGCAGGGACAGCTCGTCGGCGAGAACGGATTCGGCCATGACGGTTATCCAGAACAGGCGGGACTGCATGTCTCTCGCCCAGTCGTCGCAGTCAGCAGCGTGGCTATGTCATGGTAGGATCATTAGCCTGAAGTACCATGCGCACTGAAGTTGGCACACTTACCACTCCCAGAATGTAATGCAGCAGATGGCAGCTCGCCCTATGCAGGCATACCAGTCCATTGGTCTGACAAGTTGTGCATAAAACAGGCTGTGCAATAGCAGGTCAGCGGAATGGCTCACCCCGGAGAGCGCTGGCATACTGAAATACTCACCCGTTGAGCAGGTGAAACTGGCAATTCTGCATGCCGTTCTCATTCCTCAGGAAACCAACGCGCTTCCTCGCTTCGTTGAAGAACGTGAGACCCGGGATGCCATCTCTCCCACCGTGTCCCAGATACTGCTCGAGGCTAGGGTCATCTAGGTAGTGGGTGGTCCTGGGTGTCGAGGCCGCAAAGCCCGCCTCGCGGGACGCCCGGATTCCCCAGCACCCCAGCGCCATGACTGTAAGCACCACACAACTCTCGATGTCGTAGTCGAAGCCTCGCTGGATGGCAACGGACAGCGTGTGGTGCGAGAAGACGCCGCGGTCGAGGATCGGATGGGCGAGATGGAACGTTGTGAAATAAGCGTCGCACAACGTGGTGATGACGGACACGCTCAGTCGCGAGAGCGATGGCTCTTCTCCAACCCCCGTGCGACTCGACAAGCTGCCGTAGTCCAAGCTTTGTCGACTTAGAGAACCAGGAAGTGGCACGTTTGGACGCTTCCCTTCGAGTACCGAGACGTACCCAGTGCCGTGCTCCCGGCAAATGACGGCGACCTCTGGTGGCATGAGCGCTGCCACTGCGGGCCATTGCAGGACCTTGTGGGCACTGAATGATATCGGCGTGGTCTGGGGAGGATGGGACACCGTATCGGAAACGGTCTCTGGCGTTGTGCCCAAGGCAGCTGGGCTTTCTGATGGTCGAGGGAACACTGGCAGGCTGCGGCGGTAAGGTATATGGTGGTGACTATGGGCACGACGGGTCGCGTCCTCGGCCCCATAGGCGGTCACCAGACCTCGGGGGGTGATAGGGCCGGTCTGCCCCGGGCTTGCCACTGTATCGATGCCATGCCATGTTTCGGCAGGAGTCTGGACAGGCTTATTCGATATCTGCTCGACTTTTGATTCGATGCGGGCCAGGTAGCTCAAGACTGTGCTGAAAGAAGCTTCATTTCTGTGGGCGAAGTCATAATTAGCTGGAAGTCATCGTCATATGGCTTTTGTTGGTAGCTCACCTAGTTGCCTTGCGATCAGCATATTTGCACTCCAACCCGAGCGCTTTGCACAAACTGCATGGGAAGTCCTCGTCACATCGCGTCTTCTTCACACGACAACGTTCGCAGGCCTTAAATCAAAGCAGGTATGGTTAGTCTTCCAGAGGCTAAGCAGAAACGAGATTTGATGCTACCACGAGCGTCGACTGACCTGCCGGGCTACAAAGATGCGAGGCTTCTTATTGGGCCCGTCCGACTGGGCACCGGCCGGATCCGAGTCGTCGTCCTCACGGGCCCGGCGGGCTGGCGTGTCGGCCATCGGAGCTGGCCCGTGGGGTCCCCGCGGACTCGGCTCCGCTCCGTGTCCTGTGTAGGTGGATTTTCGATGCTGCAGGCGCCTGCCGGGACCAGGAGCTGTCGGCCGAGCTTGTGACGGTGAGCAGCTTGGAGCATGTACCGTGATGCAGCTCAGCGCAGGGCGGCCGGGGAAAAGTCTGCGCCTCCGAAAAAGCTCCCTTGGTGGTGCCCCACAATTCAGGACAGGGTGCTGCAAAGAGTCGTGTTGACAAGTGGAGCGATGGAGACATGATTCAGGCACGAAGGGCCGATGAATGCAATTATTTAAATCAAACATGTTCTTAGACATCATACTCTACAGACTCGACAGTCGGCACCCTGGTCAGGGACATGCCAAAGAACTTTGCAACCCGCTGGACATCGTCCCACAGAACCTGCACATCCGCCTTGCTTACGCCCAACCGCCGGATGCCGCGGATGTGCCAGTGCGTCTCGAGACGCAGGTTCTGGATCATGATACCGCACAGCACGACAATCTCGGTGTCCATGTCGTCGAGCACCTGCCGGTCGCTGAGGTACAGGCCGTACGTGATGTGCCGGCTGACCCACGCAAAGTCCTTGTGGTCCTTGTACAGCTCGAGCGTGTCGTCGAGGTTGCCCGCGTAGATCTTGCTCATCCAGCCCATCCCGCGCTGCAGGTTGGCCTCGTCGCACTGCCAGCCCTCGCGCGTGGCCTGCGGGGCCGGGTCCTTGTCCTCGTCCCGCTCGAACTTGTTGATGGCCATGATGGCCTCGAGCGGCTTGCACACGCCGATGATGCAGATGCACTTGAAGAGCGCCTCGCGGAGGCGCCGCACCATGGCCTGGCGCTGGGGCGGGGTCTGGAACTCGGGCTGGGTCGTGAGGTAGAGGTACAGCTGGTCGCACCGCTCAGGGTCGTTGCCGCCGACAATGGCGGCGGCCGCGAGCATGTACCACCGGTCGTGGCCGAGGTCTGTGTTCTTGAACGAGCCCTTGAGGGTGTCGAACAGCTCAAAGAGCGCGGGGTCGGTCTGCGGAGACGCCGAGTCGGATGCCATCGTGCCGCAGTGCGCTGCGAATGACCGGCTGTTGGGGTGGCGGCGGGATGTGATTGATGTATCTGGGCCCGACTTGGTGCGAAAAGAACGAGATTGGAGAGATGCTGCAGTGTAGGCGTGAGTCTGTAGAGCGAGGTGTCGAGGATGGGAGACTCTGTTCCCGAGAATGGCACACGCACGCTGGTGCAAGAGACGCATGCTCGGGCAGGCTCGCGATGCAAACGGCAAGGCCGGAAGCCAGAGAGTGCGGTCTCTTGCGTGGCAGGAGCGTCGAAGGCGGGGTGTTTCCCCGCAGTGGCTGTCATCTTGGTGCGGGGGAGCTCTGTCGGGCATCCACACGCGTACGCTCCGCGCACTTACTAAAGCAGGTGACTCCGGGGAGCAGCTGGGTGCTCCGGCCGGCTTCTTCTTCCAATGTGGATGGGGGACATCATGGACGGGAAGCCTGTGGTCTCGCAGCACTTCCAACACGCCCGCATAGGCTTTGCAACCACACGGCACTCTTTCAGTCATCGTCGAGAGACCACACCCACAAGACATGCATCACCAGATACAACACTCCCCCGAGCTCCTGGCCAGTGTACAGGGCAAGACAGCCCTCATCACTGGCGCAGCCAGGGGCATCGGTGCCGCCACAGCCTGCCTCTTCAACAAGCACGGCGCCAACGTCGTCATCACCGACCTCTCCTTCCTCCGGGAGTCGGCCGAGCAGCTCATCGACACCCTCGAACACCCGGGCAAGGCGATATTCGTGCCCGGGAGCATCACAGATTGGGCGCAGCTGAGGGATGTTTTCAAGCAGGGCATCGCCAAGTTCGGGCGCATCGACATCGTGGTGGCCAACGCCGGCATCATGGAGAGCAACACGGTGCTAGACGTCGACGTGGATGACTACGGGGACCCGATCGAGTCGGCCGAGGCGGTCAAGGTACTGGACGTGAACCTCAAAGGCACTTTGAACAGTGAGTCGAGTTTGTCCCGAACAATCAGCTTGTACTTTCTTTCGGGGGCGCTGATCGCATTGTGACCACAGCGCTGCGTCTCGGCCTGCACTACATCTCCCAGAACCAGCCTGCCAGCCCCGAGAACCCCGACAGAGGCTCTATAGTCCTCGTCTCCTCCACATCGGGCTACTTCGGCACGACGGGCAATGCCGCATACATTGCCTCGAAACACGGCACGGTCGGGCTCTTACGGGCATCCCAGGCCAAGGCCACCTCCCTTGGCATCCGCATCAACTCGATCGCGCCAAACTACACACCGACATACATCACCGCCGGCTTCGACCGCAACAGCATCAAGGAGGCCGGTCTCGAGGTGAATACGCCCGAGATGGTCGGCACCGCGATCATGTATGCTGCCGTGGACCCGGAGAGGAGGGGGACGTGCTGTTTGGTATGTCTTTCATCTTCACGTAAAGTTCGAGGAGTCGAGATGTTGGGTGCTGACACTTCGCGTGCAAGGTCGCCGGGCAATTTCTGCGAGAGCTGGAGCTCACGCAAAAGTCCTTCGTCAGCAGCTGGCTGGGTGAGGATCTGGCTGGTGCGATGGCAAGATTTGGAAAGTTCCTCGCGGAGACGGGCGGGTACAAGCTGCCTCCGAGCACAAAGATCATATAGTCTTATGGCTCACTACGGCTTTGAAGTTTCTCTTCGTCCTCCCAGTTGAGCTCAAGTTAGTTGGGTTTTTTGCCGACTGCCCGCTTTCATCGAAACCTGCTGATCGTGGAACCTGTAAACCTCTACGTCTTTCATGAATATATCTCGTGCTTTACAGGCTTCTGAATTGGGAGTAGAGTTTGAGCTTAGCCTCTGCAATCAGGCTGTGTGGAAGTAAATGCAAACACGGGGGTCAAATGTGCACGCAATGTCAGCCCAGCGTGGGAATGAGACTCGACAGCATCGTCCGCCTGCTGGTGGAAAGTGAGCCCGAGCATACATCACCATTCTCCACGGCATACAAGTGGTTGATGAATACTGTCACACACGTACGTCCTGCACGAAGCACGAAGCACGTAGCGCCGGCTAAGCCTCGGATGTCTGGAACGCCAGTGTCGCCATGTGATGACTGATGGCCCCATGGACTGGCACCGCGTCGAACATGGGTCCACCCGGGCGTCGGAGCCAGGTTCGGGACTGGATTTGGTTGGTCCTCCACACCCTTCGGAACCTAGCCGAGCCCTCGGGAGCTGGGGATGCGGGGAAACCTGGAACTTGGCTTGTGCTCCATGCCTCGATGCTACCATCCTTGCCTCTCTCCTCGGACTTGCTCAGATGCAACAGAGGCTTGCAGGCGAATCTTCCCCCTTTTCGCTCCGGGGCCCCCTCTCCCCATCACGATTCCCCCGCAGCTTTGCCCTAGATTTTCGTGAGCCAAGTGCCCACAAGACGTGGGGAACGTGGAGACGATGACAGGCCGCTAGATTAAGTCATTTGCTCATCAAACGCCCGAGAAACAGGCGAGCCGACGGACGAGGAGACCGGCGGAGCAGGGCATCTCGCCCCGGACACGTCGCTCAGGCGGGCATACACGAGGCGAGGAGGGGCCCCAGCTGACGCTGATTCGGTGCTCGATCTTGAAGTACTTGTGGATCTACACGACGGATGGGGTTTTCCTTGGACGTGAGTCGGGGTGCTTAGCACGACATCATGTACTTTTGGACAAAGGCTGTGCGTCATCACAGAGGAGCGCTGAAGAGTGGCTTTGAACCATCACTTACAAGCTTCTGCTGGGTATTGCGCGAGAATCAAGGCCCAGCACGTCCGCTGCAATGGTAATTACGAGACCACTCACGCTTCATGACCGCCATTGTTCAGCGGCATACAGCTGACAGCACTTCGAGACCAACAAGGACCAACCAGGAGATAACACAAATCAGACCAGGCGTGCATCCGTGAGCGTGCCGCCAGGGACCAGACTCAGCATCATCATCAACTCCGCTGCAGCAACACCAGCGGCACCGCAGTGTACCGCCGGTCCTTCTCATAATCCGTCCAAAACCATGACACCACCCCGGCCGCCACCGCCCATCGACATGGACGCCCTGGTCGCACAGCTCACACTCCCCGAGAAGATCAACCTCCTCGCCGGCGCGGACTGGTGGACCACGACACCCATCCCGCGCCTGGGCATCCCGTCCCTCAAGTTCTCCGACGGGCCCAACGGCGCCCGCGGCGCGCAGTTCAGCGCGGGCACGAAAGCCGCATGCTTCCCCGCGGCCGTCTCCCTCGCGGCGACGTTCGACCGCAGCGTCGCACACACCATCGGCGCCGCGCTCGCCGTCGAGGCCCAGACGAAAGGCGCCAGCGTGCTGCTCGCCCCGACAGTGTGCATGCACCGCGACCCGCGCGGGGGCCGCAACTTCGAGGCCTTCAGCGAGGACCCGCTCCTCGCGGGCGAGCTGGCGGCCGCGTACATCTCGGGCTTGCAGGCCTCGGGGAAAGTCGGCGCGAGCCTGAAGCACTTTGCGCTCAACGAGGAGGACACGTTCCGGTACACGATGGACGTGCATGTCGACGAGCGCACGCTGCGGGAGGTGTACCTGCGGCCGTTTGAGATCGCGGTGAAAAAAGCCAAGCCGTGGAGCGTCATGACGAGCTACAACCTGATCTCGGGCACGCACGCGGACGAGCACCGGGACCTGCTGGAGGGCGTGCTGCGCAGGGAGTGGGGGTTCGACGGCGTCGTGCTGAGCGACTGGGGCGGCACGAACTCGTGTGCGGCGGCGATCGAGGCGGGGCTGGATCTAGAGATGCCTGGGCCGAGTCTGCAGCGGAAGCTAGAGGATGTGATGGCCGCGATGGACAAGGAGGGCGGGCTGACGGAGGAGACGATCACGAAGAGCGCGCGGAGGGTGCTCGAGATGGTCCACCGCGCAGGCAAGTTCGCGGACCCGACGATCCCGGACGAGCGGGCAGTCGATCTGCCCGAGACGCGCGAGCTCATCAGGCAGACGAGCACGGACGGGATGGTCCTGCTCAAGAATGACGGCAGGACGCTGCCCTTCGACGCCAGGTCTCGTGACATCAAGTCCATCGCCCTGATCGGCATGGCCAAGGAATATCTCGGCCACGGCGGAGGCTCGGCCAAGGTCAACAGCCACCGTAAGATCACGCCGTTCGATGCCATCACCGAGCTCCTCGCCAGCGACACGGACATCAAGGTCAACTACGCCGAGGGGGCGCGGGTCATCCGCAATCTCCCCGTACTCGCAGAGGACATCACCGACGAAGACGGCAACGCGGGCCTCACGGTCCGCGTGAGCCTCCCGGACCGCGCAGCTGACGATCCCCTGATCTACACCTCCCCCTCTGCGACTTTCGTTTCGCGTACGTACCGCACCGCCACGCGGGTCACGCTGACGGGGACGTTTCGCCCGCGCGTGTCAGGCCAGCACTACATCAGCTTTACGACCGTGGGCAACAGCACGGTCCGGATCGACGGCGCGGTCGTGTTCCAGGCCGAGGGCGCCGCGCCGGACGTCATGGCGTATATGCTCAGCACCGCCGAGGACGAGGTCGCGCGGCACGACTTCGAGGCCGGGCGGGACTACAAGGTTGAGATCGAGGCCCTGCCGGCGCTGGGCGCGGGGGTCTCCGTCTTCGCGCAGGGCGTCATCGGCGTGACGATGGGGTTCATGGCGGAGGAGGAGCACGACGTCGTGCTCCTGCCCGAGGCGGTCGCCGTGGCGGAGGAGTCGGATGTCGCGGTCGTGTTTGTCGGGCACACCCCGACGTGGGAGACCGAGGGCACCGATCGGGGGTCGATGAACCTTCCCAAAGACGGATCGCTGGACAAGTTGATCGGCAGCGTCGCCGCCGCGGCGAAGAGGAGGGACAAGAACAAGAAGGTCGTCGTGGTCAACTCGACGGGCTCGCCGATCGCGATGCCCTGGATCGGGCAGGTCGACGCGGTCCTGCAGGCGTGGTTCCCCGGCCAGGAGGCCGGGTATGCCATTGCGGATGTGCTCTTCGGCAAGGTCTCCCCAGGCGGGAAACTGCCTGTATCGTTCCCCAGAAGCATCAAGGTGGCGCCCACGTATGGCAACTTCCCTGGAGATCTTGACAAGAGAATCGTCCGGTACGAGGAGGGTGTGTTCATCGGATACAGGCACTACATCGAGCATCCGGACGACGTGCTGTATCCGTTTGGGTATGGTCTCTCATATACCAGCTTCGACATAAGCAACATACAGATCACCGGTAGTGAGCGCCAGATGGAGGGCAAAGACTCGACACTCTCGGTGTCCGCGACCGTCACGAACACGGGCGAAATGCCCGGCGCAGAGGTCGTCCAGGTCTATGTCGGCGCGGTCGAGCCGTCGTTCAGCAGACCCAAAAAGGAGCTCGCGGGCTTCGCCAAGGCTAGGCTCGCGCCCGGCGAGTCCGCCACGGTCGAGGTCACGATCGATGCTCGGGCTGTCGCGCATTGGAACGTCGAGAAGCACAAGTGGTCAGTTGATGGTGGGGAGTACATCGTCTATGTGGGCAACTCGAGTGTAGACGTCAGGGCCACGCTGGCACTCACTGTAGCCAAGGATTTTGACATGGAAGTATAGTAAAAGTGAAATGATCGTCAATCAAAACTATCTTGCTGTCCTTTTCACGAGATACAGAGATTCATGGCTAAGATGTACGTTCAAGCTGCCTTGGATATTTTGCCCGGACACTCCCTCTTCTGAGACTCTGAACTTGTTGAACTCAGCCGCGGTCTGGCCGTCTACAACAACTGCCGCCTCTCAGACCTCCAAGTAGTTTGATACCCGCCCCCGGACGCGGATGGCTCCTCAATCTCCACGCCCGGCGCGATCGGGGGACTCAACCTGGGGCTCCCGTCCTCGGTGTCCCAGAACACCTGCTGCACAAACGCCTGCCTCAGCGCGTTGCACCGCCCGGCCTCGTCGCGGTTCGCGTGGTACGCGATCCAGTCCTGCGTGCCGTCGGGGCTCTTGAAGAAGCCGTTGTGGCCGGGGCCGTAGATGCCCGCGGCGCGATCGGTCACGAGGAACGGCTCCGGCAGCTTCTCCCAAGAGCTCGGCAGCAGGGGGTCGGCGTCGGTCTCAGACTTGAGGCGCAGCGCACCGAGCTTGTAGTCGGGCGTGTTGCACGAGTTGGCCGAGTAGACGAGGTAGATGTCGTTGGTCACGGGGGACCGAATACCCTGCGGGCCCTCGAGTACGGCCGACGTGTTCTTCTCCCAGTCGTACTCGGGGAATGCGATCAGGGTGGCCGGGCCGACGGTGGTAGGGGTGAGGAGCTTGGAGATCCAGAGGGAGGCGCCGTTGGGAGACTCGGGTCCGTCCACGGAGGAGAACTGGTAGGGTCGAGTTAGTGACATTGAAGGGAGAGTGACGTTCAATGCTGAGACTCGTGCAACTTACTATGAAGTAGTCCTGGTTATTGATCTTATAGATGGTCTGCAGAGTGTAAGGACATTTGTCAGCTCGCGCATTCTTGGATTCGAACTCGGGCTCATCGCACTCACCCCGTCTAGCATTCCACCTTTGTAGTTCTCCGGGCGGATCATTCCCAAGAACTCCCAGTCGCCATCCAGAGGCGTCGTGGTTGGCCCGCCGAGCACCCACTGCGTCAGCGTCGGCAGCATGACGCCCCATTCCGGGTCGTCGATGCTGGTCGTGAAGTAGACGTACCACCGCCCGTCGACGTAGTGCATCTCGGGCGCCCACCAGTTACGCGCCCGCGCCGGGTCCGACCTGTCGTCGTACAGGGTGACAGGGGTGGCGGTCTTGAGGTCGTTGATGCTCGGCGCGCCGATGAGCTTGACATCCGTCCACGACGTCGCCGTCAGGTAGTACATGCCGTCGTGGTATGTCATGTGAGGATCGCTGCCGTTAACCTCGCGGATAGGGTTCGTGAATGCTGCGGCGGTGGCGGACAGGAGTGCCGGGCCAAGCAGGAGGAACTGCCTGGCCATGCTGCTGAGGGACTTCATATTCGCGGTATCGTCTTGCAGTCAACCTGTGCGGACTTGAGAGTGGCACCAGAAACGAATGTGCGTTCATGATCACCATCAGAGTTATCTTGAGGGCGACAGGGATTATATAGATGACTTGTCCAGCAAGCCGTGCGCATGGCTCCTTGGCGACAAGTCAGCGCCATCGTCATGGTGAGGCAAAATACGTAAAGGTCATTGCCGTCCCCCTCTTTTCCTGCCCTGATGAACGGTCGTATCATCCTCATTATTGAGGACCGATGATACCCTGCATGCCGGAGTGCAACCATAGGTCATCCTTCCAATTGGAGCGCTTCACTAAAGCCCCGTCTAGACATTGCGGGGGATCGGCGTCAGGGACGATCCGCGCAGACTGATTGGGCCGGCAGTCAATAGAGCTTCTGCATCTCGAGGCCACCTGAAGGCCTTGCTTGTGATCAGCTTTTAGCCGACGGTATGTATTAGTAGCGGAGGGTTAGAAACCCTAGGATAGTGTTACCGGTGTATGCGCTGTTACTCCGTCCGTTTTGGGAACCAGCGAGGGAGGGGGTGACACCCGAGGGTCGTTTAGCTTGCAGTGTTAGTCGAGGTATTGCAATCGTTACCTGGTGGAATTGTGCTACAGCATTATTGAGAAACGCCAGGATAAACGACATACGACGAGCGATAGCTATCCTCGCATCTGGTCTCAAAGCCACTCTCTCCCATCACCTTCGGCGGGCCAGAGTAAACGGCGTCTCTCCCAACGACGTCCCTCCAGGCCGTGCGATGTCGCTGGCATCCCGCATGCACTCTTGGTCCTTGCTTCGGCCCACGGAAACCGTTAGGATCCATGCTGACGGCGCATCCCACGACATAACCCCAGCCTTCCCCGCGTTTCGGGTCCACTCCGTGCTGAGAGAACAGAGCCATCAGCGCGGAAACGGCAGGTCCAGAATAATGATCAAATTTCACTCTTTCGTCACAAGCTTACTGTGGATACAAGTTGTAACAGCTTGCGTGCACACCGGCAAATATTCGAAGGACGTGAACAAGACCATATGCAAAGTGCTACACATGACGAAGCTTGGGGTTTCCACGAGGCTCTGGAAAAATGATGCTCTATCGCTCTTTGCTCCCTTGCTCCAATCCTCTTTCCAGACGCCCTGCAGTGGTCTTTTACTTAGCAGTTCCATCCACCATCGATAGCCACCGTCGTGCCGCTTATGTACGAAGACTCCTCGCTCAGCAAGAACGCGATCAGCTTCGCGACTTCCTCGGGCTTCCCCTCACGCCGCACGGCAATGTGTGACATGTCCCGCTTGGCCGCGGCGTCGCCGTGCTCGATGACCTTGGACTGGGCAACCATAGGCGTGGCAATGTATCCGCTGTCCCAAGAAGGGTTAGCATCTCCCTTTCCCTCCAGATGCGAGGGTCAGACGGTAGACTCACGGGCAGATCGCGTTGACTCTGATGTTCTGCACGCCGACCTCCTTGGCGGCGGATCGCGTCAGACCAATGACACCATGCTTGGACGCCGAGTAGTCCCCGTTGCACGGTCGGCCCGTGTTGCCCGCAATGGACGAGGCATTGACGATGGCCCCGCCGTCGGCCATGATGCGCAGCTGCGAGCGCATGCAGTGCATGACGCCCGTGAGGTTGACGCCGATGACAAAGTCCCACATCTCAAAGTCCTGCTCCGACAGCGGCTTGACCGAGATGTACTTGGAGATGACGCCCGCGAGGTTGGCGGCCCCGTCGAGCCGGCCGAAGCGGTCGACGGTGGCCCGGATCCAGGCGTCGACCTGGTCGTAGTGGCGCACGTCGACGAGGCTCGTCAGGACCTCCGCGCCGCTGACTGCGGCCTCGATGTCGGCCTTGGTCTTCTCCAGTGCCTCCTTCTGGATGTCGGCGATGGAGACCTTGGCGCCTCGGCTCGCGAGCAGGTGTGCCGTCGCGAGCCCGATTCCGGAAGCACCGCCGGTAATGGCGATGACCTTGCCGTCGAATTGTCCGTGAAATGTCATGTCTGGGAATTGTGCTATATGCTTTTGAGGTGTCTGTAAGGAAGAGTGATTGGATATTCCGAGCCATGCACTGCATCAACTTACCTCGCCATGCTTTATCTCGAGGTGGTAGTGTTCGTGCGTCTCGTCCCCGCCTGCGGCTATACATAGCCGGTCTTCCGCGGGAACGGTCAATCTAGTCCACATCGAGATTTTTCCGCTTCCAAGCTTCGGCACGCTGCACCGTTGCATCGCTCTGTCAAGCCATGCGATGTAGGGGTCTGGGGTATAGTCGAATATTTGGGATTGCTCTAATGCACAATTGGGCGTACACGCATGTCGCCCGACATTGCATCGAGTCATGCCCTACTAATTCGTGGTGTATCGAAGCCCCCTTGCGAGAAAATCATACCCGGTGGCACTCTCGCATGATGCCTCCGATTTGTGCACTGCAATGTCGAGCGTTCAAGATCTGCGAGACTGCGGTGTTTCCCTGAAACTTTGTGTCCTGATGAGGAACGCCTGCGACACTCAGTGCTCAGTGACCAGATTTCTTTTTCATCTTTCCAGAGGATGCATGTTATGGGAGACGTGATATAATATTGCGAGAAATAAATGGCTATGTCCATGCTCTGTTACTCGTCGAGAGGAACCAATTTCTGCTAAGTTCAATCAACACTTCATTCTGCCTCTGCAACAGGTGTACTACCTTTCATTATTCCCTCACCCGGCTCTCGTAGGTTTTAACATGTTTGCCAAACTCGAAACCCGGCGGTGGCTTTCCGCCCTCAAAATGCAACTCTGAGGCGTTCCCTTGTGAGTCGATGAAGATGTGCCGCGTGGGAAGCACTTTGATATCAAGCACGGGCTGTATCCGGTAGTGCTCGTCGTAGTGGTGGATATCACGGTGCACTTCCTTCCGAACGATCTCATGGACAGGCCTGCGGACACGCTCGTGAACGACAGCTGTGCATCAGGGAGGTTTATTGATCAGTTGAGGATTTCGTAAGTTGGAGGTGTGGTTAGACTCACGTTCGGCTTCCGTCACTGTCCCGTCAACCGTGTCAGGCGGTGTGTCGTCCGGAAACTCATACTTGTTCGGGCCGTCTCTAGAAACAGGTGGCGATGTGGCTGGAGAATATTGTCGGGCGGCTTCATCCGATGTGCTTTCCTCCAGGGCCCCAGCTACCTGGGCGAAGTTCCACGCATCCTGGCCGCTTTCTTGTTGCTCTGGTTGCTTGCTGTCCTCGAGCTGCCGCTGCTGTTCCGCGAGCTGCTGTTGCTCTTGTTGCCTGTCCAGATCGAACACGCTAGCTATACACTGCTGCTGTCCGTACACGTGACTGCGATGGGCTCCAGTGTCGTGCTTTTCGTGCCCGACGGCATCAACACCGGGAGCCGAGCGGGCTACGCCCACGGGCTCGTGGTTCATGACGAGCAGCTCCTGCCGTGGCATCAGGGGCTGGTCGTGGTCACTCGGCAGCTTGAGGTAAGGCGCCTCGCTGCTGGTCATGGCCGTCCTCTTTGCTCCTGGCGAAGGCGGGACCGTGTTCGCAGTAGCAGCGACGTTATTGTTGCTGGTCATGGCGGTGGTTGTGTATGAATGCTGCTGGTAGTGCCGCCCGTCGCGCTCAGCCTGGTCATGCTTATACGAGTAGTAGGACGGCATCTTCCGGGGCATGGTTGCATCCTTGGGCGGGACTGCTGGTGGCGGCGAGCCATTGTGGCGAAACTTGCTCAGCGAGCGGCGCAGTGCGCTCTGCAGCCGTATCTTCATGGGGGGTGGCTGGGCCATCGTGAGACTGGTGTTGGCAGTCCAAGCCAACTGTGTATCGTAGGGTAATATGCGATGGATGGGGCTCGAGGCCGTCGAGTGACTGCTGCACCACGAACTACAGCCCGAGGTCGTGGGAGATGACGTGCAGGGGCAGCCTCAGCGACTGCATGATTCGGAGGAGTTGCAGCCTCCGCGGATGAGAAGTGCGGGGGATGGCACAAGATTTCTTAGGGCTCGCCGGGTGGCCATAGAGCTCGGCGGGAGCTGTTCCCGGAGCAGAGACAGCTGCATGCTTAGAGTTTGTGGTCGTGCTTGACGGAACCGTAAAACAGCCCGAGACAGTCGGCCGCGCAGAGACAGGACAATGGCTGCTGGACAGTCTTTTCCGGGGGCGTTGCAGTTGTGGTGTGTCAGTTGGCCGTCCATGCATTGATAGAGCCAATTTAGACATTGAGGACCTGCCCAGGGCGGGCATGTCAGAGGGCTGCAAGGCAGTGACCGCTGGGTCTCTCCGACCAGTCTGGATCACTGCTACATCACCATTCGGCCATGGCTGACGTCGAGAATGCAGACAGCCTTGGCAACCTGCTCTCTCCCACCGACGGATCAGGGGCTAGACTTGGAAGGGGAACCACTAGTTGAAATCCAAGACATCCTGCCCGGATTGTCCTTAGCCTGGGACGGATCCGACAGCAAGGCCTTCTTCACACAGTGCTGTCCGCGGGCGAGGCTCGGCAGGACCCGTGGAATGGCTGTTCACGTAGTCACAAAGCTGTCATTATGCAGCATGTCGGAGGGGGGCTCTCGATTGATTCCCCGGAGCAGGTCATCCTGGCCAGGCGTCATGTCGTCCCATCTCTCCGGAGCACCGATGGGATCGGGGGTTTCGGGGGCTCGCCCTCGCCACCGCACCCGCAGCTCTCCTGCGGTCAGCACCCTGTCTCCCGCTATTTAAGCTTAGTGCTTGGCGATCCTAGTGTCTTTCGTCATGACCCATGCATAACCTGGGATGCTGGCGAGCCTGGACGTTGCTGTGGTGCTCTATGCGCCGGCCCCCGCCCATCCAACATGGATAACTCCGCATGCGTCCGCACATCAGGATGCGGCTCCTGCACCTCGGAGCTAGGGCCACAGCTGACAGCGGAGATCTGGAAATTGAGGACAGTGAGCGTAGTCAAGCTCATGACAACGCGGACAGTATGGTCCGGATGACCCCCGGTCGCCCAACCGCCCTCCCACCTTAGATCGAGAGCTGTCACAGGTTAAGCGAGTGCACCCTTGCTTAGACGGACAACAGGACTGCAAGCGATTGACCTACCATCTCTCTAGATCTCCCAAACCTTTCCACAGACTGGACCAGGCATCTGTGCGCGGAACGACCTACTGATTGGCTTTCAGACCCGCGTCCTATGAGGGCTACATGAGTGTACCAGAAGGTAAATCACACATCGCAAGTCGAGCTATGTCATAGACTTTCCTGGAGCGTTGTGCAATTAGTAGTGCTTCCGTAACAGACCAACGTGTCCAGTGTCCTAGTGCTGCACGATGACGCCGCCACACAAGTGAAGCAAGATGAACCTCTTGAACAACAGGGCGGAGCACAAGCTCTAGCATGTTACCCAGCCACGTACCCGGGGAAGAGCTGTCTTTGTTTTGGATCCTAGCGAACCAGCCCACTCGGCTTGCAGAAGCAAGACCCAACCCTTAGGTCCTCTCAGCCAGGTGGTGCACATGCACAGTAGCTCTCATTACGCACGCAACTCTGAAGTCAGCGGCGCACGCACACCGGCATCTCGCAGGAATTCTAATGACACTGGCGTTTTGTGCTGCTTCCTTGTTTTAACAACAGATCTGTCCGCGACACAACTCAAACTGCGCACTGGTCCTCTGATCACCGAGGCAGTCACTCTTACTGGTTAGACTCCGGGCTCCCAGAACTTAGCGTAGGAGCACGTCAGAGACATGGCCAGTAAGTATTTCGTGTCGATGACGACGATGAATATTGTCACGGCTTGACGTGACCTGCATTGCATGGAGCTAGAGTCAAAGCCAATTCGAGAGCTACTGCGGGCAGATGAGCTTAAGCTATATATATGCACGATACTCCTGTCGAGCTCTTCTCCGACAGTTCATGTTAGCATTCTCTTCACATCACAGTTCCCATATACACAACAAACTGATCCCAATACCCACACCGCCGTACTTTTGCAAGAATTAGCCAAGATGAACAAAACCAAGGAAGCCGTCAAGAACTTCGTCTCGCGCAGCGGACACCACGACACCGAGGTGCACGAGTCCATCCAGCCAGCCGTGACCCACGAGAACGTCAAGAAGACGCACCACGAGGACGTCAACACGGCTGTAGACCGCGAGGTCCACCACGACCACTATCACCACACCGTCCAGCCCGTCAAGGACAAGCAGGTCTTGCCTGAGGAGCACCACCACCGCGTCGCTGGTGTCGAGCACCGCGAGTTTGACGAGCGCAACCACGACCGCACCAAGCAGGCCGTTGCCGCCGAGGCTGCCAAGTTCAAGAATGAGCGTGTTGTCGAGCCCACCGTGCACAGCCAGAGTGCCGCCCCTACCGTGGCTGGCGAGCATCACCACCAGTGAGTTTAATAGCATCGTAACATCATTACACTTCAATCTGGTTTCTAATTCATTCCATCACCCAGCCACATCCACGAGACCGTCCAGCCCGTGATTGAGCGCGAGACTGTCCAGCCCACCGTCGTGCACACTACGATCCCGATCCACGAGACGCACCACAAGGAGGCCAAGCACCACGGCACGACCGCCCTGCCCGCCATCTCCATGGACGAGTTCAAGTCCAAGGGCGGTAGCTTCGGCCACGACACCAAGCCCCACGAGCACCATTACCAGTACGACGGCGAGCCCACCGCGGCCGGCAAGATTCAGTCCAGCGCCCGCGGCGGCCCTGTCGGCAACCATGGCCACGGACACTCAGGCACCACCGGCACTGCCGGTGCCACTGGTGGCCTTTTGGGTCGTCGCCGGCGCCATCACAAGCGCACGGCCAGCAACTCTTCGTACAGCTCGTCCGACTTTGACGACACCGAGAACAAGAGCTACGGCACGAAGAGCAGTATCCCGAGTACTGGCACCAGCGGTGCCGGTGCCCCGATTGGCACTTCCGCCGGTATGAACGCGGTGCCGCGCTCGGAGCAGAGCGCTGTCCATAACGCCGGTCCCGGCCGTGACGCTGCTGGCTATCCCGTCAAGACTGCTGACCACAAGAAGCCGAGTCTGCTGGACAAGCTCAACCCCAAGGTGGATTCTAATGGCGATGGGAAAGCTGGATTCATGAAATAAACAGTCCATACACAATGTGTAGTGAGGAATTATTAATTGAATTGGTGGCTACAATGATAGTATTGCCATTGTAACAAGCCGGTCAATATTGTACGCAATCTTCATGACGTTATTCTGCCATTTGAGACTGACTACCCTGATGCATGAATGTGATAGCATTGACTCCACCACTACCCCGAGTAAGTCTGAGTCATAATCATGTGCAGCATAGTCGAATTCGAGGTTGGTTTTCACTTTGGTCGAGCTTGACATTCTCCCTTCGCATGATCCATCTGATCTCGGTGATGTCACATGTACGTCATGTACTCTACCGTGATGGCATACGGGCCTGGCACAAGCCACACGAATCCCATATTGTGCCACAGTGGCGCAGCATACTTTTTGTTATGCGTAGCGTGGGCAGGCGTAGCTACCAAGGACTGTCAAGACCCCAGCTAACGTTACGACCCGGCTCCGGCTTCTACACCTCCGCGTGATTTGACGTGGAGTACCCACGCGTCTCGGCCTCCGCAACTGACTTGTGGCATTTTCACCGCCTGTCCCATGCGCTACCGAGCCATGCTCCCGGAGCTGACGCCGAGACCGGGGCCTATCACCATCCAGAACCTGTGGCCTTGTTAGCAATCGCAAATGGCCGGATCCAACCAGGCGTTGCGGCAGCTTCTCCCAAAGCCCTCGAGCTCTTCAGGGTCTGCGGGACCGTCCGAGCCCCACGGGCTACCAGGACGCACTCGACATGTCGACGGGGCGTGTGATCGTAAGACCTGCTCACGCTGCCCCGAATCGCTTTTCGCACCAGGAAGCTTACCATCCACCAGGGTGTAGACAGAAAAAAGTAAAGGTAAGGTTGCTTCGACAGAGGCTCCGCAAGCATACGCAGCTCGGGAAGTAAACATTGACATGTGTTTCACAACAGTGCGACGACGCCCGTCCACAATGTAATCGGTGTGTACGCGCGCGGGCAGAGTGCAAATTTGTGAAGCTGGAAGAGCTCAAAAGACAGCAGGCCGGGAAAGTGCAAGCTGCGCGGAATCAGGCCGTCATCGACCTCCTGACTCAAGGCAGCCGAGCCAATTCTGCACGGGCATTGAAGAGAATCCGGGAGGCAGACGACGCCGAGGAGGCCGTCAGTTCCCTGGCCGAAGCGCAGCTGCTTCTTGGCCTCCCCTTGGCATCCAACGGGACGGACTTCCCGTCCAGCCGGCTGGCTGCAGAAAGTCATGCTATCCACGCAACATCGCCGCTACTACGCGGGAGCAGGCTGCTTACCTCACCGTCAGGCCCTCCCAAACTTTCTCTCTGCGAAGTGCTTTGCTGACTTGCACTTCGCAGTTATGATGATGCCCACTTCATGTTCGAAAGACGATACATGACTTCCGCCCGCGATAAATACGTGGACAAGGACGTCTTCATTGACATAGCTACGCAAGACCTGCCACTTTCGCGATGGACGACAGTCTCGACCGATGATCGGATGATGAACCACCTACTGCGCTTGTTCTTCACCTGGGACAATATTGTAGAGCGAATTGTGTATCGTCCTATACTGGAAGAAGATATCGCGACTGCAGAACCGTCCTCCTCGGACATGGTGACTGGCAAATTCTGTTCTCGCTTCTTGATCAATGCCCTGCTGGCGGCCAGTTGTGTAAGTATCTTAGCTTTTGATGATATGCGACACCTCGGGCTGACTACGAATTAGCTATATACACGGGAACCTATGACATTCAAGTACCTCGGAGATGAGCACAGCAGAGGCGCGCGATGGGCGGATGAGGCCGAGGAAGCGTTGCGAGAAAACTCGCACCCCTCCATCACGCTGATGCAAGGCCTACTTGCCATGTTCGTCTATGAGGGTAATCTCGGCAGCGGAGAGAAAGCTTTGCCTTACTTCATGCGGGCCATGGATGTCTACAGAGCCCTCAACATCGCGAATGCTCAGCCACAACGCCCTGGCGTGGCCCCAGAGCGCCTCGAGCGAGAGAAACAGGCCATCTCCTGGTGCATGTGGGGGTTCTATTGCTGCGAGTGGTAAGTCCAGAGAACAAATTCACCTACTTGAGGTTCTTGCTGACAATGGTAAAGGAGAGGGTCCCATGCTCTGGGCATGAGGAAGTGTGCCCGAAAGCCCAAGGTGGGAAAAGAGTGGCAGAAGCCAGAGTTTCCTCTGCGGCGGACAGACTGTGCTGGCTACTGGTGGTTTCCTTACCCGATGTCTTTGGATCCCCAGAGATCGATGCAGGTTGAGGTTCGGGGAGCAGATGCGGCGCTCTCAGCTCTGGCAGAGAGGACAGTGGACTTCGTCTACCCGGACGAGGGCGGGTATCCACCGACGGCCAATCCCCAACTCGCTCTAGAAATATACGACGCCCTCGTCCAGTGGAAGTTCGCCCTGCCCACGCGGCTACGCTTGGAGGAAGCCACTCTACCTAGCGAAATCTTGCTCCAGTGAGTCGGTTCATTCAAGTTCCCCGGACGCTGTTACCTGACGCTAACAGCAATCCACTGCTTTATTTTCCAGCGTGAGTCTCGAGCTCATGCTCGTATCCGTCCTGCGACCGTTTTGTCAGATGACAAAAGAGCAGTTTGGCAGATTCGACCCCCGGGAAAGATGCTTCGCCCACGTCGCAAGCATGATGTCGGCCATCTGGACGTTCCGCGCCTTTGCACACCTCCGTTTCGAGTACTGGCTCACACACCCCCTAGGGACTGGGGCGTTCATCGTCCTGCAGGAAGCCGGCAAGAACGAACCTATCCACATGGACACGCTGATCCGCGCCTGCCAGTGCCTTCACGAGATGCGCGTCTCCCAGCCCTTGGCGAGCGATGTGCTGAGCGCGATCCGAGCTGCGTTCAAACGCTCCAAGATACCGGTCCCGGCGTACATGGACAGATACTTCGACACGGTCAAGCACAGGAAGGACGGGTTGATGCATCACGCCGTGGCTGCTCTGCTACCAAGCCCACTCGATGACCGGACGGGCGGCACGGCAGAACTACAGCTCCAGGAACTCCTCGATGCGTTTGACGATATCGCCATCGACTGAGGAGGGCGCTGCATCCTGAATTGCGCAAAGAGAGACAAGGAGCCGATCGTGGAGACTGTGAGAGCTTGCGGGCCGTGCCGTGAGAGTGGAATCCCTCGTGTTGGCGCTTGTTCTGGCAGATCGGAGTAGCCAAGGCAACAAGCTACCCACGAATCGCATACCTCTCTCATGTGCAGCTTCGTCGGCTTCCTGTGATTGCTCAGCCTGGGATACGTTGATGGTCTGTGCGAACTGGGCGTGGCGTTGAATCGGGCGAAGCATCGGTTGGAGAGAAGTCAAGCGATCTCGGAAGAGCGAGGGGCAAGGGCGGCATGTTTGAGGCGCTTCAATTTTATGACAGCGCCCAATGCCGCAATAGGCATCCACCTTGGGCTTGAGATTGGTTTTCCGCCTGCAGCCCCCTGCGCCGGATCGAAATGGTTACTCCGAGAATGCGATTGCTCAAATCTCGGAGGTCTCAATCTACCAGCCCTGAGATTTCTTCCAGCACGGATATGATTAGTACTCTGGCCTCTAGCCAGCAGGTCTTAATCTGAACCATGTCGTACTGTACGTGTATTGTTGCAAAAGCTTTAACTTAGGATGAGTCCGCTCAGAGTGGCTGCATGCCATAAAACATTGCATGGTTTTGACTCGAAGATTCCAATTGTGGACGTATCTGCACAATGCCAGCACGAGAGGGCTTACGTGCATGCCAAGTATCTTTCATTTTCCTCAAAGCTGAAGGTGTTTTAAACTTGGCTTCTAGAGCCAAAAGTTATACCTGGGCCCACTCCGCCAAAGAGGGGTCAGTGACGACAAGTTCCCGTCCCAGCATCATTGTTCCAGACGGCCAGATTTGTGGCTCGACACAACCTCCTTCTTGAATACTCTTGCAGATGATCAGATGAGTAGCCTATATAGCTGTTACTAAATAATGTCGACATCATCAAATCATCCAATCTCGATTGGTCTAGTGGTCAGGATACCTGCTTGTCACGCAGGTGGCCGGGGTTCGATTCCCCGATCGAGAGCACTAAACAATCATCCAGTGAACACACTGGCGCTCGCTTTTTGCTTTTTGGTTCTACATCAGAGATGTATTGAAGAATACGTATGGGCCCAATCGTGCTTCCAACCCGCGGGTTACCTCATTGCATGCATTTCCAGTCGCAGACTTTTTGATTGCCCTTTGCTTTTGATGTCACAAAACACAGCGTAAGCGTAAGCACCCTAGCCGCGGGACCGGTCCAAGACTCATGGTTCTTTGTTCTAATCGCTAACCGCTTGAAAGGCCACCTTCAAAAGAGCTATTGTTCCCATCGACCAGGGCCCGGTTTGGCAGTACTTGCGCTCTACTGATAGCCTGCTTAGTCGCCCAAGATCTAGACCGACCCAGCCTATACGTAACTCTCTCGTGTCCTGAAGGTGCGGGAGCTGTGTTGACAGTATATGCGTACCCTACACAGCTAGAATATCACAGACGTCCCAACATCTTTCAGTGCTTACCACCATCGGTTTTTGTGAACAGAACAGCAAGCAGATATGCGAATGATTGGTTACAAGTTCCCGCTAGGTAGTCTAGCTTATTGGAGATCCCCCGCCCCCAAGCCTTCGACCCTGCCGCGGGAGCTTGATTCTTCGCTTCAGCCGCACGTGGCTGGGCATTTGCATCCCCTCCACAACCTCAACAAAACCGCCAAGTTCAACATGGCCGACCCTCTCACGATTTTCGGTGGCGTGATCGGCATCCTGTCCTCCCTGACCTCACTGTCCACCAAGATCAACGAGTTGCGCCAGGATGTACAGGGCGCCAGGTCCGAGATCCGCGAACTGGCCGACAAAGTCGACGATCTCGCGCTTGTGCTCGGCCACCTAAAGGTCGCGAAAGAACAGGGCCTGGTCTTTCACAGCCTCGAGCGTCATCTCGGGTCCGTGCTGCAGCGCCTGGACGCAGCGGTTTCGGTGGCGGCGTCCTTCCTGCAGCGATGCTAGGACAGGAAGCTGAGCGCGGGCATGCACTGGGCTTTCAGCGGCAAGTCCCAGTGCCTGCAGCTCTGCCGGCGGCTGGAGTTCTACAAATCAACTGTCAATGTGACGCTGATGCTGTCAAGCATCATGCAGGGCCCCGACAGGGATTCCCATGGCGACCGAATCCTCAACAGTATCAACCGCATCCGCCGCCGGCTGGACAACGCCAGATGACTACGTCTTAAGAGGATACCTCAATGATTTGGAAACAACGTACGATGGATCGACGGTGTATGATGCCGGAAACATACCTGATGCCGAACCGTTGACCCGGACCTCGTCTCCGAAGGACATCACGACCAGTGAAGAGACATTGAGTTGTGAAGCAACGAATGTCAGAGAGCTTGAGCAAAGCCTCCCAACCCGTGCTTCTTTCTTGTGGGGTGTGCTCAACATACAATGATCTACGGAAGGTCAAACGCCACATGACCTGTTGCCGATGCACACACAGTACTTCCAACACCAACAGAGACTCATCAAGCGCAGAGATCATATGCTGTGGTCAGCCGGGCGGGCCAATTCGCCATCGCCGTGCACCGAGAGGACGAGCCATATGTGGTCCTGTTCCGAGGCTTTCGAGCCGACCCTTTGTCTCAGTCACACCTGGAGCTTGGGAACACAGAGTTCGACCTGCCTGACGCAGCCCGTGGCGCTATCATTGACTCCAGGGGTGTGCCTTTCATGGCGTTTAGGGAGGACGGTGCACTCATCGCAGCAGTGTCGTACTACGACAGTAAGGTCTGGAGACGTCGTATGCGCTTGTTCACGTGGAAGTTGGTCACTTCGACTTCTCCAGATTGGCTTTCTCCCGAAATCTCTACCACCGAACCTGGAATCTTGGTGGATGTGGCATTGTCTCGAGATTCCCAGCGCGTTGCGTGTATCTTGTCGGCCAGTGAGGTCAATATCTACGACGTTGCCGACAACACGGTCTGCGCATGCACGATCAAGTCCAATCTCATCCGGCCATGTCGTAAACTTGTGTGGGCAAGAGATCCTGCGCAGCTATTGATTGCCCACGTCGTGGTCGACAATGATCTGGTATATCCCGCCGTCAGCATCTTCGACACTACCAATGGGTCGTGCATTGCATCTACCAAGTTCCCCGACCTGTCACTCCCCGGGACAAGAGTTATCGCCGATTTAGGTACTTTCCCCTGGGAGGCCAGGAAGTAGTCATCATCTGGTACCCGAGGAGGAGTCTAACGATCACACGGGACCGCATCACTCCCATCTCACAGAATGGTGCGACTTCATTGCCCATGTGGACCTGAGGAGCAAAACTACGACGACGACACTTGTCAACCGGGACAAGACTCGGCAACTGTGCGGTGCTACATACTCCCCCGATGGTCACAGTGTCCTCGTGCAGACCAGATACCCAGATCGTTCACGGACCGCTTCGCCTGGTTCTCTATTTCTGCTCAACACGCAGACTGGGGAGAAGGTAGTGAGGGTCCCCTGCTCGGGTACAAACAGTCAATGGTGTTTCGATCATGATGGACGTGCCATCGTGGTCGTGGAACATACTGCCAAGACCAGCTTGAAAGTGTTGTTCTACGACTAGAGGATACCGGCTTGAGTTCTCCGAGACCTCGGCCTGTCAAGATCGAGGGGCATATCAAGCCAAGGGAGAAACACGTGGCTACTTGCCAGCACTACAGCCGCGCTAGCGTCGCTCGAAAGCGTACCCTAGGGTATACACGACAATCCGAGTCCAAAGTCCCAGGCACCGTTCCTGAAACAGCCGCGCCTCGCGCTTCCGAGCGCCACCGTTAGGCTAGCGCTGCTGTCCCGCGGTTGACTTTCTAAGTTTTTGACCCTCCTGGTGGCGCCTGGCGCTGGTACTCTTCTGGTCGCCAGAACGTGGGCGTCTAGCTCGATCAGGGAGGGAATTCGCTTCCCCTGAGTCGCCTAACGGCGTTACCTGACTCGCCTCGCACCCTTCGCGCTTAGCGTGCCACATGGCTGGGTTTGTCGGATGATTCTTGTCGCGCCATCCCTGAGAAACCACGGGGACGACGCTAGAAAGCAGATGCGCCTTCTAGCACGCCTTCTAGAGCCCGATGCGCGCTTGTGTTTTGTCGCTTTTTGGCGTCTTGAAACGCAGCCAAGCCTCAAGTCAGCCTCTACACCGGTGACCTGGCAGTTCTGGCCAAGTCCATTCAGTAAGGCTTCGTCCTTTTGTGGCTGCGGCGTGCTCGACCAATGTGGAAACGCCATCGGTCGACCATCTTGATGTCGAGTCAGCCTTAAACCCCGGGGCATTGTGCAGACACCGAATTTCAGCAACATAAGAACCCTCTCTAGTCCCCCGATCCAGGCGAATCTTGCCATGCCCCTTTCGATAATCACTACAGATCTTTCACGAGCCACAATATCAAACATGCGGTCATCATTCTTTGCCGCCCTTGGGCTCTCTGTCTCATTGGCACAGTGCTCGCCCGTGGTGCCCAGTCTCGAAGTCCGGCAAAACATATTCTGTGCCGTTGTCAATATGGCAGTGGATGGTTTCAACCAAGAAGATTCCGCCTCCGCCTACTGCTCATCAGTTCTATCCATCACAGCGGCTCCTACGCCAACGTCGACCCCGAAAATCGGCTCGGTGGTGACTGTGACTAAATACGCGACGGTCTACTCTGGGTATGCCTCGTTCACTAGTAGATCCCGCATTCGCAAATTATTGCTGACGCGTTATTGCACAGTGCTGCGAAGTTCCCCGAGGGTGGGAAGTGCTTCCAGGACCCGCCATCCAAGAAGCGCAGAGCCATCACGGTTGAGCCTGTGGTACCGGCTTCTCCGACACCTACAGCGCCCACGAACCTCCCTCGCCACTACTACGGCGCGGCGCCGGTCCCCAAGCCTGCGTGCTTCGACGGCTATCAGATGACTCCAGTCATCTCCGCCGCTTGCAGTTGCCTCTCCCTCACTACTCCCGCCCCGACTGCTGCTGCACCGCCAGCCATTGTGAGTTTCCCTCCACCCTGGTGGACGCTCCGCAAGTCTCTCTGCCACTACTTACTAACAACGCCTTCTTCGCCATACTAGTCTACCAAAACCATCACGTCCACCCTCACCGTCCGGCCAGACTCCGCCTCCTTCAAGATCCGCAACGCCAACACGGGCCTCTTCGCCCGCCTCGCCGACACGAGCGTCTACAACCTCGCCTTCTCGTGCGACACGCCCGCGGTGGCAGACGAGTTCTACCTCGACAACAACTGCAACGTGATCCACAGGGGCTCGAACCAGCCCCTCTGGATCGATGCCGGCGCCGGCGGGGGCCGCGTGCTCAGGTGGTCCGGCTTACCAGGTGCCAGCTACAGTAAGCTGCTGGGCAGGATTGTGATTGACAACGGGGACTTCAAAACGGGCCAGATCACGTTCACGGATGCCAACTCTCGCAGGAGTCTTTTCCATGCTGCCCGGCCGGGGAGTCCCTGGAGCGAGGTGTTCAGCCAGGCAGACAAGAGCTATGTGTACTTCCCGATGGTAGCGATGGTGATTTGATAAGCATGTCCTGTGAGCGTTTTGCAACTTATACACCTTAGACCGCAAGCGATTTGCCATTGCCAATAGATTATAATTAATACTTCATGGCCCAAGAAACTCGAGACACGGCAGTGAAGATGTGTTCTCCTCTACCTATTTGCCATTCGACTGCCACGGCAACACCTATACTCCCTTTTTGGACAAGTCTGCCGCTCTGAACATGGCCAGCATCCTATCCACATCGGCCTCCTCCACCTCCTTCTTCTTGTTCTTCTTCTTCTTCTTGCTGGACTTCCCCGGACAATCTGGACCAGCTTCTCGCTGTGCCTCCTTGACCACCTGTTTCCGCCTCAGAGGCACGTCCTCCTCAGCGCTATCCACAAACTCGAACTCGCGATCCACCGCGTCCCGAAATATGTACCCGAAACCGCCAGGGTCGAGCGTGTAGATCTTGACAGGCGTGCCGGACCGGTTGTTGGTGAAGATGTGCACCCAGAACGGGACCCCGCGCACGTCGCCGATCTCGCCGGCCGTCAGCCGCGACACGGGGCAGTCCCCCAAGACGTACCGGCGGCCGTCGGCGCCGTAGTACGCCATGGTCATTTGGTCCGCCCCGATGGTCACGTGCAGCCGCATGTCGCCGTCGTTCATCGGCTTGCCGTGGTAGAACCACTGCGCCGACTCCTTGTCCCCCGCGCGCTTCCGCGCCGCCGTGGCCGTCACGCCGTTGCGCACGAGCACCGTGTCGGGCTTGCGCCCGGCAAAGTCGTCGAGGCGGTTGCTCAGGATGACGGAGAAGACGACGTTCTCGGGGAGCTCGCCTAGGTCGAGCGCGAACGTGTGCACGACCGGGGCGTCGGTCTTCTTCTGCTGCAGATAGATGGGCCCTGCGGTGACCGTCTCGATGGCGTGCGCGCCCGTGGTCATCTCGGCGGGGAAAACGAGCTCTACTGCCCGCACGCGCGCGGCTCCTACCAGCGGGGCCCGCGGGAGGGTGGGCGGCAGTGACTTCTTGTGCGCCTCGTAGGTACGCCTGACGTTCTCCTTCACGACGCGCAGGCTTTCCATCGATACGTACTCAGGCTTGTCGGGCCCGTACTCCTGGGGCACGTAGAGCGACACGATGGCTGACATGAGGGCCGCGAACAGAGCCGAGAGGGTGCACTCGGACGTCCAGGTGCCCGGGAAGAACCCGCCGTCCCCCTGGGCCCGCAGAATATTGAAGCAGAGGCTGCTCATCGACCTGTTATTCCTCTGCGCGTGGATGTGGTAGACGTCGACGTTGTAGCGCCTGGTCTGGGTGTAAAGGTGGACGACAGGCGGAGAGACTGGGTACGCGGAGGGGATATAGAAGGCGCCGACGAGGGGAAGATGTGCCATGGCCCCGTCGTTGGGGAGCATGACGAAGGTGAAGCGCGTCACATCGTCGTTGGGGTCCGGGGTGACGACGGTGCGGAGGTTGAAGAAGTCGTTGTTGACATCTTCAACCTCCCTGTATATCCGCCTGAGTACTGTGGCTTCCATTGTGATTCGGACGAGTAGATGGCCTAAATACCTGTTGCTGGACTTAACTCGAACATTTTCTCTATATTTTATAGCGTCGGTTACGCATTGCTGGCCTGAGGTCTGAATCAATTATGACGGGGTCTGAGTCACTCGGTTGCAACCCTGAACATGCATTTCTCATATGCCGCCTTACCCCTGACGCGCAGTAACCTCCATCATATACGGCGTGACCAACACGGGCGATGAACTCAGCCCTGGTTGTGGGTCAAGTCAGCCACCCTGTGCTTTGTGTTGGCGCGAGACTGTCGTGACAGACTTGGGCCTAAAGGTTGCAAATATGCAGACTCTGCAGGAACGAGTGCAGAGCCAATTCATGTGCCTGCCCGCTACTCAAAATGGCAATGCCAACAGCATACATGCAGCGTACCATTTGAAAAACGACATTGGCATGGTTCACGACCTCAACCCCTTCCCGCCGTGCCCTGCCCCCTGCTCCCTTCTTCGCCACCAACTCGACAACACCAATAGCCCAGCCCCAACAACCAAGACACTCCCCCCGAAAATCTGCGCATACAGATATCCTCCTGCCCCGGCCCCCTCCCCCTTACCCTCCCTCGCCTGCACAAGCGCCCCTCCGAGCGGTGGTCCCGTCAGCGTGGCCACCGACACCACCGCAAACGCCATCCCCGTCCTGGCGCCCATCTTCGTAGTGTCCGCCGTCATGTTCGCGCAGCTCGCCGGGAATAGGCCCTGGCACGCGGCAGCGAAGAACCCGTAGAGGGAGCAGAACGCAAAGAGCCCCGGAAGGTCCCGGACCGCGATCCAGGTGTAGAACATAACGCCCGTGAACGAGACCGCGAGAATCAGCGCGTGCAGAGGGCCAAGGAGTTTGTCCGCGAGGACGCCAAAGAGTACGCGGCTCGGGGCGCCAATAGCATTCATAACCAGGAGCAAGGTGAGGGACGTTGATGTATCGACTGCGATGTAGGTCTTGCCGTATTCGCTAACCTGTGTGGTTGGAGGAAGGAGTAGTCAGCTTCAGAGGGGCGGAATGCGATTCCAATTGTGAAATCATCGAGGACCAGGAAATACCAAGGCTTACATAGTAGAACGCAAAGTACAGCGCGAGCCACACGGCAAACATGCCCGCGCAGAACAAAGCGTATGGAGGCTCTCGGAAGGCCGACCACTCGAAGAACCCGCCGGATCTCTCTCTCGGCGCTCTTCCCAAGCCTCTTAAGCGTCCAGTATCCCCTCCTGCCACTGCTCTCGGCCCCTTTTTCGTCGCGTCGAACCTAGGCTTCACAAGCACCAGCATCACCACCGAATTGAACAGCACAATGAACCCCATGACCCGCACAGTCCAGCCGTACCCGACGCTCGGCATAAGCCGTTGCGCAATCAGTGGGAATACGATCCCGCCTGTTGCCGTGCCGCTCGCCGCGATGCCCATCGCCACGGCCCGCCGCTTGTCGGGCGAGAAGTACGTCGGGACGTTGGCCACTGTGGGGCAGAACACCAGCCCGTCGCCCAGCCCCTTGCACAGGCCCTGGGTGAGGAGCAGCTGCCAGTACGTCGTCGACACGCTGGCCGTCATGACGGCGAGGACCTGCAGCGCGCAGCCCGCGAGCACGACAAGCCGCAGGTACCCCGCGTCGAGGGCGCGGCCGGACACGCTGCCGATGCCAAAGGCCAGGAAGATCTGGAGCGAGCCGATCCAGCTTATCGACGAGGCAGGGGTTCCGGGCAGGAGCGTGGAGGTGTAGTAGGACTGGAAGAGCCCGAAGGAGTTCATGTAACCCCAGCTATTGAAGGAGCCGAGGTGGGCGACGGCAACCTGGGCCCAGGCGCGGAAGCCCCCGTCCATGCGAGGTGGCGGTGGGAGGGCGGAAGGTGGGGGGAATAGTTGCTGAGCCGGAGCTGGAACTATATTCTTGTCGTCGAGATTGCCGTCGTGACTTGTCGGCGGCGACATCTTTGCCATCGCAGCAGCTGGAGCGGCCGGTTCTTTGCTGGTCGTGTCGCCGTCCGATTTCCCAGGCGGCGACTGATCGTGGGGAAGGTGAGGGTGCTCCGGAATCGGCATCCTTTTCGTAGTCGACTATGTGTGATGCTTTGTGTGGATTTCTTGCCAGAGCTCTACTACAAGTTTGAAGGTGACGACTTCCAGCACCTTCCGGGATGGAAGAGGCTTGTTCTCCCATGCACTCGGCTTTCAACTGAGGAAACAACGTCGGCCTGTCAACGTAGGCAATCAGAGCCACGCCCTTGCAGTGACCGGCGGCGACCCTCTATTACTAATCGCGGTGTAGCGGAACCGGCGCAGATCGGTGGTGCAACATGGGAAATCTATAATCCTCGCGCAGGGGAGCCAATCATGCGTCACTGCGCCCATATACATTCTCAAGCAGGGTATAGTTCTCTGCACCCTCAAACTTCTGCGTACACTTCCCTGATGTACTGGAAGGTTTCGATATTATCCTGAGGACTAGAAACTAGTCCTGCAGGTTCCTGATATACTGCTTATCTTTCCTGCATTGTGCTTGCCCTTAATGAATCTTGGTGATAAATCACACCAGCGACTCGGTGCCTGCTATGAGAAGCTAGCTGGAATTCTGTGTATACCCTTATTCAAACTATGTTTATGTGTGTATCATTTGCTGGTGGTATAAATGCCCGTGCCGGTCCCAAGATAAAGAGAAAAGAAATGGCAACCTCGACCACCATGATTGCGCAGCTTGCACTTTAGAACCCTGTCTAAGCCATGCCATCTGCCTGTCCCAAACACTAGTTGTCCATGGACTCTTGTCACTCGGACATCTCCTCTGGCTCATCAACCAGCTGTTCATCTTGATCATCATCGTCCTCTTCTGCCTGACCGATGATCTCCAGCTCGACCCCGCCCTGTTTCGCTGCGTCTATTATCACCTGCGGGATCTTCCCGTCCTCGTCAGCACTGACGATGAACTTCTCCCACTTGGTCGCGAGGATCGTGCCGATCTGCAGCATCGACACCATCAGGTCCGTCACCCCTTCGTCCGTGCCGAGCTCATTGAACAGCTCTAGCGTCTCCATGTTGGGCGGCAGGCCGATCGAGTGCAGCCTGGCTTTTCTGGACGTCTTGCCGAACAGATGATAGTCCCAGTTCATCCGCAGCGTCTTGAGCGCCGTGAACTCGCGCATGCGCAGCGTCTTGCGGCCGCCCAGGGTCGCCACGTCGATGGTGATGGTCTCGAGCGTGGGCGCCTGGGCTTTCAGGGCGATGATGTAGTCGCCGGCGTCGTCGGACGAGTCCTCGAGCTCCGGCACAGGGTCGGGCAGCTGGGTCATGACGAACTCGCGCAGGGCCTCGGGGAACTCGAGAATGTCGGAGAGGGCGTCGTCGTTGATGTCGCACTCGATGAAGTGCAGCTTCTGAAGCGCCGTCTCGTGGGGCCGCTCAACGGAGTCGAAGCCGCGGTAGTCGAGCTTGGCGCGGCGGATGACGATTGTCTCGAGGGAGGGGTGGGAGAAGATGTGGATGTTCTCCTGGAGGTCCCAGTACTGATCATCCTTGCACTGGTAGAAGAGAGTGCAGGACTTGAGACAGGCCAGGTCGAAGGGCCCGTTGAAGAGGGCGCCTATGCCGCGCAGCAGAGTCTCGGGGACGGCGATGTTGAGGCTCTCGAGGTTAGACATGGCCGAGATGGTGCGAGACAGCCCGTCCACGCGTAGCGGTGGCGAGGTATAGTGATCGCCATGTTCGACCGGATGAGTAAGGCGCTCGAGCTCCGAGGTGGGGTAGGAGAGGCTGATGTCGTAGATGGCCGAGCCGCGCCGTGGCCGCCGCTGGAGGGACTCGCTGAAGACGAGATGGAGCTCTGGAGTGTCGAAGTGGACGCGCTTGTAGAGGATGGAGTCGGCGAGGCCGTGGTAGTGCCTGTTGAGGCGGGAAACGCTGGAGAGAGCGCTCTTTGAGCCGAGGCCGACGTGTTCAAAGATCTGGAGGACCAGGGCGTCTGGGAGGGCGGCGATGCCTGTCTTGTTGGGCGTGGCCGGGCTCTTCATCGCCGGGGCAGTACCGCTGTGGCTGGTGGCCGCCGTGGTGTCGGAAGCAGCTGATGAGGAAGTCGAGGATGGCGGGGTGGAAGCAGCTGCGGTTGCGATCACGGCGGCGGTGCCATGGCCATGGCAGGCGGGGTCGTCGCGGTCGGAGTCGCGCGACATGGTGCCATGACGGTGAGGCTGGTGAGGAAGAGGTGGTGTGTTCGTGGCGAGGAAGAGAGCAAGGTGGAGCAGGGCGGCTCGAGCCAGCTCCAGCACGGCGGCGGCAGTCAGGCAGGCGGGAGGAGTCAAAGTGGGGGATCGGGGGCGGCAGGTGGAATGGTCGAATGGTTGTCTCCTGATTGTTATCAGCACGAGGGTAGACCGGCGGGAGCGCCCCCCAGTACGCGGGGCCCCGCGTGCACGGCCTCGGCCAGGCAGGGATCGCCCAGGTGCCCCTGTATGGCCCCTTGTCACTCAGGTGTGACTAGAGTCTTGACACTGTGCTGGATACAACATCTACAACACATAGAGTAGTCCAGCGTGATAACAATCCAAGAACGGTACGTGTCTCAGCCACAAGTTTGGGCACGATAGCTCCGTTTGCGACGGACTGGATCATTGGATGCCAAGTGGTATCAAAGACCCTTAGAAACCCGTCATCATTTGCACTTTGTCATCAGGAGCCTATTGATATGTGGCTATATCGAGCTCCTATGCTTGAAGCCTACGGCGAGCGAAGGAAACATATAACTGTATAGATATTGCAGGAGTCAATGGTGCCATGTTGCATTGTGCTACCGCCAGGGGTGCCTCCGGCCTCAGGCCTTCCTGCCGCACAGCCCTGCCAAGGCTCAGCCGCTCTGTTTACAATTAGGCACCCTCTGTCGGTCACATGCGTATGAGCTGAGATCCTGATGTCTGCGTTGCGCTGAAACGGTGTCAAACAAGAAGAACACTTGCTTTCAATACTGACGAACCTCGAGAGCCCTGTCCTACGGGGTATACCAATTCCTCATTCGCTTCAACCTCGCCTGCGTCCAACAGAGCTGTTAGTCCCGGACACGATTTCCTACCAGAATCTCACAGCTTTCCCCCCATTTTTCCAATCCTCGCAGTCCTTCGGAGAGATCACTACGCTGTATACACCATGCATGCCGGCATGCGCTCCCCCGCCATTGCCCCCTGGCATGTAGCCCTCTCCGACCGGGACTTTGAGAAGCTCCGGGCCGGCTTCGAGCTGCATGAGATGGAGGACCGGTGGTACGTCGTCTCCATTGCGGACGACGAGACGCGGGGCAGCCACACCCGCAGCGACGGAACGCGGGACCCCAGCGAGAGGCTGGCCGTGCACGTCATCCGGTCCTGGGTGGGGAGGGAGTTCTACAGGCTGCACATCGTCAGGCCGGTGGTATCCGGGGAGGAGTCGGCCCCGCCAGGCGCCGGGGCGCGCGTGCGAGTGGGCGCGACGGCAGTTGCTGGTAACGGTGCTCCCTCTGGCGGTGGTCGAGGTGGTGATGACGACGGCGGTGGTGAAGATCGCAGCTCTGCCATCCCAACTAGTGCCAGAATCGAGGCCATCACCTGGGACACGAGGTCCGACGAGCCCCAGCTCGAGGTTTCCGAGCAGCAGGCCAAGCTGCAAGTCGTCCTGATCGCGCGCGATGTCCTCGGGTGCGAGCTGGAGGCAATACCCGAGATCGACGTCTTCGACGCGTGGCTCTGAGTAACGTACCGGTCGGTCTATAGAAAAAACGATAAGTTTGATGATGTTCAAGTTTGGTCCAATTAGAGGAAATCACCAACTGGGACGGACGGCGGCCGCACTTCCAGGCCGTTGTCCGTTCACTTGAGTCGTGCGTGGTGAGCATACCGGCCTTGCTTGTACTCTTCGTTGACCCTGCTTTCCCTGCAGTGCCTTTCCGCCATTGCGCTTCTCGTTACACAGGCACCCTTCAAAGTAAACTCGTGAGTCTCTGGTCTCTTCTGCCTGTGCTGCAGCCCTCGTGGCGGTCTCTGTGTCTCTGAGGAGCAATAGCTTTAGTGCGGTAGAATTTACGCAATATGGATGAGCGTGGTAAATTTTATCTATGTTTTAGTTGATACAAACCTCCTTTCATCAAAATACTCCCTCCTTCCCCTCAACCGCCATCAGTGCAACAGACCTTCCTCCTCTATCCCAACACTTTTCCATCTCTCAGGGGGCATAGGCCGCGACCTCGATCTCGATCCTCATCCCGGGCTGGCCCAGCATGCTCACCCCGACGCCCGTGAGGATCGGCCTCCTCCTCTCTCCCTGCTTCGCATCCCCTTCTCCAGCGCTACCACCACTACCACCAGAGCTAGGTGCAACGCCGCCGCCGCCGCCGCACCATTTGTCAATGTTCTCCACCATCCGCCCCAGGCCCTCGGGTACCATCGCCTCGTCCAGCGCGTACAGCCGGATACGATAGACCTGGCTCCACCCTTGCCCTCCCGCGGCGCGCAGCGCGAGATCCACGTTGGCGAACGCCTGGTCAATCTCGTCGGTCAGGGATGCCGGGATCTCGCCGGTCGTGGGATTCCAGCCGCCTGTTCGGTTTGGCAACGTGTCAGCAGACTAAATTCCTGAAGCACAAAGGTATGGCGTGCGCGAGTTCGATCTGTCGTGCAAGACGGATCATGTGGGCAGTTGCAGAGGAGGAAGTGGGAATGGGATGCAGAGACTGGGCTCACTCACCTTGCCCGGCGGTCTCGATCCGGTCCTCGATCCGGACGGCCTGATTGTATCGCATCTCCTGCAGGAGCGTCTCGCCGTAGCCCGGGTAGGTGAAGAATGCGGGCGCTCTCCCAGTCGAGCCTGCAGTAGGTGAAGACATGGTGGGGACTCGGCCTGTTCTCTTTTCTTTCTTTCTTCTTGGTGTTGTTTCGGTCTTTACTCTTTCTTCCCGTCAAGGTAAACGTGTTCTGATGGAATCGATGCCGCTGGACACCTTAGGATCGTGTGATTGCGAGGAAAACGGGGTCTGTGTAGCTACTGTAGGAGTCGTTGTGAAGCTATACCACAAAAGCCTTTCGAAATCGTGCGTTGGGATGAAGATGAACTCGTGCCGGAAGGACAAGATATACCATCGTCAGCGGTACAATGAGCACTTATATAGAAATGCCAAGATTATGTCTTCTTTCCCTCTCTACTACTCCACTCCTTCCGCTCATCCCAATGCGGCATTCACTCCTTGGATGGGAGCAATCAGCATCATCGCACGAGGAGCGCAGACAAAAGAACAGGAACCCCACAAGATCTGGGCGTGCAAGGACCCGCTTCCAGATTACTCCCCATGTCTGCCAAGGACATCACGCACACGATAGTCGTCCCGCGTCAACCCATGGTGCTGACAAAAGCGCACTCTGCTGACAAAGGCCTACACCTCTGGTCGGGCTGTCTTTTAAGCCGGGTCTTGGCCTTCTCCGTGCCCGCCCCGCAAACCCCTTCTGCTCCCCCGTCCCCGGGCCCGTAACACACGGCTCCCCGTCCACTCGGCCGACAGGCAGCCGCCTTTGTGGGGGACAACGGAGAAGAAAGAGAACCAGCATGCCTTGTCGCCACTAGGCCAGACTGAGCAAGTAGACTAATGATCACGAGGAGATAATATGGTACCGCCAGGTTGTGATTTGAACATGGCATTGGATTCTTTTTGTATTATGCACCCGTTGCGCCGTTTTTGCTCCCGCTACCCAGGACTATGGAACCTTTTGTTGTTACAACATAACACGACTTGAAACAGAGAAACTAGAACATTATTCAACTCCAAACACGACCCTCTGAGCAGTCAGGCAGGCAACCCCCAGTCCTTCCCAGAATCGCACATCGCTTTCCCCTTAGTGCATAGCCTTCTCGTCGGACGAGTCGGCAAACTGGTCGACGTGGGTACTGGCGAACTTGCGCGCACTAACGCCACGCTCGAAGAGGATGTCGAGCTCGCCGTAGGTGCGGTCCTTGGGCTCGGGGAGGCGGAAGTAGGCCCAGCAGAGGATGATGGAGCACAGGCCCGCCCAGAAGAGGCCGGACTTGGCGCCCCAGTTCCACGCGTTGACGCCGAGCATGTTGGGCATGAGGACGTTGTTGACGAAGCCCATGCAGTTGCTGAGGCCGCGGGCCATGACGACCGTCTTGATCTTGTGGCGCGTCGAGGGGATCTCGGCGACGATGGAGTAGCAGAGCGGGCCGATGGTAAGGTCGTAGATGAGCGTGTAGACGAGCAGCATGGTGCCCGTGGCGAAGGCCGGGCCCTTGAGGGACTGGTCGGCGAAGCCGAGACCGCCGACGATGACGAGGCAGACGAGGAGACCTGTGACGCCCCAGAGGTAGATGGGGCGGCGGCCCCAGCGGCCCATGAGGAACCACGAGGCAACAGTGCCGACGAAACCCATGCAGAACTGGCCGATGCTGAAGGTGAAGGCGTCCTCGGTGGAGAGGCCGGCGCGCTGGTAGAACTGGACCGAGTAACCCATGAGCGCGGTGCCGCAGAGCGCCTGGGCGACGTAGGAAACGCAGGCGATCTCGGTGCGGCGGAGCGAGGTGCCCTTGAAGCAGTCCAGATAGGACTGGCCCTCAGACTCCTGCTTCTCGAGGCGGTCAGTGGCCTGGATGAGCGCGAGCTGCTCGTCGGCGTTGAATGGGACGCCAGAGTTGGGGCTGGTGATCTTGAGCAGGGCCTTGCGGGCGTCCTCAAAGCGGCCCTTGCGGACGAGCCACCAGGGAGACTCGGGGGCGAGCAGGGTGCCGACGATGAGCAACGGGGGCCACACCCACTGCAGGGCGAACGGGATACGGTAGGACCACTCGTTGGGGATGCTAAGCAGGCCCTTCAGGATGCCGCTGGCGAGAATCTGGCCGATGACCCAGCAGAGGTTGATGTAGGTAGTCAGGTATGGGCGGAGGACGACAGGAGCCAGGTCGGAGGCGTATGTGACACTAAGGGTCTGGAAGATACCCCAGGGGAGACCGAGGATGATGTTTCCGGCAAGCAGCGTCTGGAGGTTCTGGGCGAAGAAGGGGATGAAGATGCCACCAACCATGACGAGCTGAGCCGCCATCATGGTCTTGCGGTAGCCGAAGTAGTCGGACGCGTAGCCGTTGATGATGAGACCGAGGATCTGACCCGCCAGGCCGGCGTTCTGGATCTTGGTCTGCCAGTCGGCCGAGACGACCTTGCCAACGCCGCCGGGGCCGGGCTCATTGCCGAACTTCTCCTGGAAGCTGTGCGTGAAGGTGGTCAGCTGAGGTATTCCGATAATGTGGCGGAGGGGACACTTACGCTGTGTAGCCAAAGAAGGAAGGCAGGAGGGTGACGTCGTATCCCTCCATGATGATGGCGGTTGAGAAGATGAGGGAGTAGATGATGGCCTTCTTGTAAAGGCGCATGGCATCGCGGACAGTGAGCTCGTGCTCGCGGTCGGTGGCGTTCTTGGCCTCGACATGCTGAGTGCTGACATCCTGTCCGGAAATGTAGTTCTCTGACTTGATGTCGCCGATGGCGGAGGGGACCTCCTTGCTCTCGGGAGTGGTCGACATGTTGACGAGGGGGGAAGATCAGGAGATCTCTGGAGAAGTGTGGGGAAGGGACTGGGGAAGGCTGGACCCGTGGTGAGGAAGGGTTGTGATGTGACTCTGGGGCGGAGGGCGATGGCTTTATAGATCAGAAGCTACGGTGTTGGCTCAGGGGGTTCTGTCTAGAGGCTCGCCCGATCATGATCGAGTGGTCAGGCGATGATGGAAGTTTGGCCTATGGTGTTGCGGTCTCGTGCCAACAAAGTCTGTTGTCGGACCGACGAGACGAGGTCCGGGGAAAACGCTGCGGGGAGAGGGGAGCTGGGCTTGGGGGGAATTACTCCATACCCCAGAGACCAGGAGCTGGGTAAGTTGAGGGGCGTATGGGGTCGGACCTTGAAGTACGGAGCAGGTATCAAGGAGAGGATTGGGGAAGATGAGGAAGCGGACCTGGATAGAAGTCGAGAAGAAACTAGGAACAAGGTTCGCCAGCCTCAGACAGGGGTTGGCCAGGAGCTGGGATATCGGACCGACAACATCACGGGCCTCGAAGCGGCTCTAGGGCGAATGAGCAGCTTGGCGCCTCGGAGTCGCTAGTCCGGGGCAGAAGAAAAGATCAGTACTCCGTACCCACGGCGAAGGACTGTGTAGGAACAGAAGACGAGGCCGATGCTGGTGTTGGGCGAGTGCGGGAACCTTGGATGCCATGTTTTGCCATGCCATGCCGCGTCAGCAAAGGGGATTCATTGACTTTGATGTATTGAAGTCTGGGCCATTGCACGCTGCTTGCGGGAGTGCAGAAATTGAAGCCTGCTCGTCTGTTGATGGCCAGTCTTCACTCAGATCAATGATCAATGTCTAATTACGCTCAGCTGGGTCCACGGAGCTGAGTGTGGGGATGGTGATGGGGAGGGAAGCCCGACAGCAAGCAAGCGAATGCTGGAGTGAATATGCACGGGGTAAAACAGAGTTGTGGAGAAGATGCAGAGCAGACCAGGGATTCTCCAAGGCCCCTCCCCTGGGCCAGGGTTCAGCTGTCGGACCGACATGTTGTGGTTGTGTGGTTCGCCCAGGGGCCCTCTCGGAACGACAGAGCGTCCCAGGCCTTCTTCCCGTCGGCTCGCGTGCATCGTCGCCGATCACCTCCTCAGGCATCAGGGCCGCCTGGGACATCTCTCGCACAATCTCTTGGCCGGTTTGATGTCTCGGGCGCGCATGTGGCAACCTCGAGCCTCTGATAACGGCCCCTCCTTCCCCGCGTCGCACCTTCCCGTCCCCAACGACAGTACCTTACGCTATCGCAGGTAGACGGCAACTCCTCAAAAGGCACTTTGAGTCGCCGCTTATTATTCTCAACTCCTACAGCCAGCTCCTCCTCCTCCTCCTCCTCTGCCTCTGCGCATCACCACTCGCTCCGCAGCCATGTCTGCCACCACCACACTCACCACCACGGCAGCCAGGCCTGCGTCCACGCCCGCGTCCTCCCGCCAGCGCCTCGTACCAGCCTCCCAGCCCGCACCGCACCCGCTGCCCAAGTACCACCTCAAAGCCCCCCACGGCTGGATCAACGACCCCTGCGCCCCGGCCTACGACGCCACCACCGGCACCTACCACCTCTACTACCAATGTCAGTGCTTCACCTTCATCTCCATCGTCGTGTCCATGTCCGTGTTCATGTTCTTGTCTGCTCACACCACTCCTCCGCCACAGGGAATTCCACATCATGCGACTGGGGCGACATCACCTGGGGCCAGTTCACCAGCCGTGACGGCCTCCACTGGTCCCACGGCCTCCCCTCCCAGCCACACTCCAAGCCTGTCGCTCCCATAATAGACCGCGACCAAACCTACGACAAGGACGGCATCTTCACCGGCTGTCTGCATCCCACAGGCCCCAGGGGCGAGCACGACCAGCTCACCGTCTTCTACACATCCGTCTGCCACCTGCCCCTCCACTGGACCCTCGACCATACCCGAGACAGCGAAGGCTTGTCCATGGCGACATCCTCTGATGGCGGGCGCACATGGACGAAACACCCGGGCAACCCTATCATCAAGGGCGAGCCCGGCGATGTTGCCGTCACGGGATTCCGCGACCCGTTCCTGGCAGAGTGGCCGGCCATGGACAAAATCCGGGGCATCCAGCAGTCACCGACAAAGACCCTCTACGCCCTGATATCTGGCGGCATCAAGAACCAGCGTCCTACGGCGTTCCTGTACGCAGTCCCGGCAGACAACCTCACGAAGTGGACATACCTAGGTCCTCTCGTCAACAATATGCCCATGCGCTTCTCCGCCGCCTCACCAGACCCTACAAGCTCGTTGACGACATGGAGCGGCAACTTTGGTGCGAATTGGGAATGTGTCAACTTCATGACCCTCGAGTCGTCAAGAGATACTCAACAAACACGAGACTTCCTCGTTCTCGGCGCCGAAGGTGGCTTGAAGCCCGGCGCCAAGGAGACAGACGAGAGTCCCTACGGCCAGTGGTCCTTGTGGATGGCTGGCACACTTCGTCGCAATGACGACACTTCGTCGCCTGCAGTGGTGGACATGAAGCACGACTACAGCGGCTACCTCGACCACGGGTGCTTTTACGCGGCCAACTCATATCAGCACCCCACCACGAAACAGCGGATCGTCTGGGGCTGGCTCAAGGAGGAGGACCTGACACTGGCAAGGCGCGAAGCCAAGGGTTGGACAGGCTACCTATCGCTGCCGCGCGAGCTGTACCTGCAGATGACGGACAACGTCGTTGGCGTTGTCGGAGCGGACAAACTCGAGGACGTCACATCCATCGCCGTGACATCTGCTCGGAGAGCTGAGACCCTCGGCATCCGTCCCCTGCCTAGCCTACAAGCATACAGGAACCCATCCACCACCTACACGCGCACACGGCGGAGTTCGTCAGCTTCAGCAAAGTCTAGCACTAAGATGCTCGCGACCGGCTCATCAAGCTGGGAGCTCGAGGCCACTATCCGCATCCCCTTAGCTACCGCGCAACGGCCGAAGCGGGTCGGCTTCCACATCCGACACAACAAAGACCTCACACAGCGGAGCACAGTGTACTTCGCCCCCGCAGACGGCAGGATACATATCGACCGCAGCCTGTCCAACGGCGATGAGGACATCGCCAAGTCTGACGCTAGTGGGCCCTTTGCGCTATTCATCACATCGAGCGTCAACGGCAAGGAGAGCGAAGTCGAGAACCTCCACCTGCGCATTTTCAGCGACGGCGACGTGCTCGAGGTTTTCGCCAATGACCGCTTCGCGCTGAGCACCATGGTGTACTCGGGCAGCGGCTGTGATGGCATCAGCACTTTTGTCGAGAGCGGTCAGAACAACGACCTGTTCGAGTCGGTGCAGGTCTGGACTGGACTGGGTGAGGCACGTGGTATCCATGACACGGCAACTGAGCCGGCCTCCCTCCCCGTCGGTCGATCGGCCTTATGAAGATAGTCACCAGAATCAACTTGAGCCTACTGGCCAGAAACGATGTCCATCTGCCCCTGGGAAAGCAGCAAATGTGAGCAGTGTGATACATCAATCGCCCAATCCAGTCGTGTATCATGCCAGAGTGTGTCAGTGAACGGCGACGTGTATTCATTGCCTACTCGACCTGAAAAGACTCCTTAAAAGTGCAGCCCCCCTCCCTACGCCTGAACCCGCCTTACAAAAAGAATCTCTCCGACTTTGGATTACAATTACGCGAAGCCAGCCCCGAACCACGCCGCAGGCGCTCTCGGCCATTGGGGGATATGACACCGTGCATCATTGATACTGCTGCTGCTGCTGCTGCTGCTGCTGCTGCTGCTGCTGCTGCTGCTGCTGCTGTTGGTAATAAGGCGACTGCCCCTGCTCCGGGTGCTGCGCACCACCGTGAGCACTGCCGTCGTACAGCCCACCCAGGCTCCGCAGCTTCTCCTCGAGGTACTCGCGCTGCTCGCTGCGCACGCGGTCGAACCGCAGCAGGAACCGCACGAGCGTGGCAAAGTCCTGCATCCGCGTCGTGCGGGAGGAAGACTCCTCGTCGCCCGCTCCGCCACCACTGCTTCCTCCTCCTCCTGGCGACCCCGCCGATCCCGGCGTCTGCACTGCCGGGGCCGTGCTCGGGAGCGGCAGCGCCATGACGTCCGCGATGGTGCTCGTGATCTCGAATAACTTCTGCAGGACGCCCGTGCCCTGGGTGTTGATCGCCGCGAAACTGTCGAGGCGGTTGACGAGGCTGCGGAGCTGCGTCGAGAGGCGCTGTGCGGGGAAGTGTAGTGACAAACCCTCGTGGCTGTTTGGTCTGGGGTCGGAGGTGAGCAGGCCGCGGGACAGGGCGAGCTGCCAAAGCAGCGTGCGCATCCAGAGCCGCGTGACATATTGGTCTATGTGCATCAAGGCACGGATGGAATTGTCGCGGGCCGAGGCAGGTAACGAGAAGGTGCCACTTGTGTGGGGACTGTTGTGGCTGTGGTCGGTGCTGGCCAGACGCAGGGAGACGTCCTCCTCGGCTCGGGCAGCCTCCTGCTCGTCCTCATCGAGTTCGACCTGCTTTGACTCGATCCAGTGCGGCGTCAGGGTAAGCAATGCCTCTGCCGCCCCGGCGCCTGCGCCGAGGGCGCCATTCTGCTGCTGCTGCATCCATTGCCAGTGCGTGAGGAACGTCTTGTCCAAGATCTGAAACAGATGGATCAGCCGGCCGAATCCGACGTCAATATGCAGCGGGATCCCGGGGTCCGGGGGAGGCACGCCGAGGCCCAGCGGCGGGAGGGTGCTCGGGTAGCCGACCGCGATGCTCAGGAACCGCTCGTGGATAAAGACCTCCCAGTAGATCCGCATGTACCTCGGCGACGAGTACACGGCCGCGGGGAACACGTCGCGGGGCTGCAGGCGGCGGTTCGTCTCGATCGTGTCGATCATGCAGACTTGCTCTCTGAGCAGGGAGAAGGAGCGCTCGTAGCTCTTGAACGCCATCATGCTGATCTCGATGAAGATGGAAGTGATGATGCGCTTCAGCGTCGATGATAGAGGGCTGCTGTGGCTGTCGCCTTGGGGAGGGTACAGGACATCCTTGGACGGCCGGGGATCGCCGAGGTCGATCTGGCGATATGCCCGGAGCCCCAGCTGGAGCAGCGTGTTGAGGTGGTCCTTTTCGTGCGAGTACTGCGACACGGCGTCCGTGTTGCGCAGGTACGTCGTTACGGCGGCGAAGGAGTAGATGAGCGCCTCGTCCTCGAGGGTGCTGCTGCTGTTGCTGAGGGGTCTGTGGTTATTGTTGCTGTTGGTGCTATGGCTTCTGATGATGTCTGTGAGCTCTGCCGCCGTGATGATGGGGCTAAAGGGGAAGACGACCTGCTCAAAGTCGTCGAGCAGGTTGAGGAAGAACTCTGGCGCGAACTCGTGCGTGCCGCTGTGGTTTGTCCGCGGGGACCAGTGGGCGTCGCCGCTGTTGTCGTCGTCGGTGCTGGGAGCGTATGGGTACTGGTAGCTGCCCGCCGGGCTGCGATTGAATGCCGGGCCGGAGCCGCTGCCGATCGCCGCCGTGCCCTGGTGAAGCCCAGACAGGCCGGCGCTGTTCTCCTTGGCCTGCGCGATGAGCCTGCCACGCACAGGATTCGCGCGCTTCCTGGGCACCTGCGTGTAGAGGCACGTGATGCCCAGATGGGCGCACTGGGTGCATGGCGCCTGGCGGCTGCAGCGCACCTTGCGCAGCCGGCAACTGTCGCAAGAGAGCCCGGGCCCCTTGGTGTTGGGTGCGCTGGTGCCGGTGCTGGTGATTGTGTCCGCCATGGCCGCTGACCGGGGTAACAGCGGCCTCAGCGCCGTGGACGATGATGATGATGGATGTTGAAGATGGAGACGATGGTGGTGCTAAGGTCGGCTGAGCAGGTGTGGTCCCGGCATGGTGTTCTAGCCTGGAGGGGCCTACATGTTGGTGAAGCTGCCTTGACTACGGGGTCTGTTCCGGAACGTGGTGAATGGTTGTTGCAGGACAAGGATGACTGAGTTCCGCTGCTCGTCAATCGAAATGCGGAGTCGGAGACCCAGGCGCGCGGGTTCAATTAAGTTCGCCTGCGCGGGGGGGTGGCTGGCGGATGGTGGGCTGCTCTCGGGAGCGACCGATCCGGCCCTCCTTGGCTCCACGCCATTCATGGATGACCTTTGAGGCTCTTCGCTGAGGGGATGGGTCGGAGCCTCGTAGGGCTGGGGGTCGGGGACGATGACATGTCTCACGCAGGACAACAACAAATGATGGTCCGGAATGACGAAGAATCAGGGGGCCGACAGCATCCTGCACACACTAATGTCTCACGCAAGCCTTCTCTGAGAAGAATGTTTGGATGGTGCCTGCCTAACAGGCCAAAACATCTTGCTTCGTTCCTTACCAATTGGCAGAGGAAGCCGTCCATAGATGAGCATCGCGTAAAAATTTATATGGCACCAAAACTCCCAGACGGGGACGCCGGCACTGCCCGCATCGATGCGGAGGACCCAGAGACGCCGAGGAGCACGCTTCGCAGGCACAATCATTATCGTGTCATGTCTTCTCATTAAGCTGCAGCTTTCCCCGTAAGGGGGTTCTGCAAGCCTCTACTAGTAATGCAAGGGTGATGGAAGAAGAAATGGCCAAAATCAAATTATCCCAAACCCAGGATTCCCAAAACGCCGTAAAGTGGTGTAGTCGTGTGTGTGTGTGTGTATCGTGTCATGATCGTCGTGTGTCAAGAGCCGCCCAACCTCATTCCTGTCCTCAATCATCGAACAAGAATCAAAAAGCCGCCGCCCCTTGCTTCAAACAGTTGTACAAGAATCTGACGTGTCAAAAGTGAACACATCTTTAGCTTTTCTGTGCCGTCGCTTTGGCACTCTCCGCCGCCTCCGGGCGTGGGTGCGAGTGCACTTGGTCCTGGCGTCGGCGATGACTGCCGTGGACGGTCTGCAGCTTCTTATGCTGCTGGCCGGGCGCCTTGCCGCTGCGCCCGCTGTCGCTGCTCGGTCCCTAACCGAACAAGCTGAAGCGGAACCGGCCCTTGCCCTTCTTGCCGTCCGGGCCGAAGTTGCCACTGCCGTTGCGCAGCGAGTCGCCCGCCGAGCTCGAGCTCATGGGGCGGTTGTACTGCGCCGACTGCCGGCGGTTGTTCATGTTGTTGATGTTGTCCTGCGGCGAGCGCTCGTGCTCGTAGTGGTACTGGTCGTGCAGGCTACCCATCGAGCCGCGCTGCTGCATGCCTCCCCGCTGCTGGTTTTGCATGTGCTGCGGCTGCAGCTGGGGGTTCATGCCGCCCCTGGTGACGCTCCCAGCCTGCTGGCCCTCTCGCAAGGGCGGCAGCATGGGCGTCAGCGGGGGCAGGTCGCCACGCAGCGCTCGCTCGACGTCGGCGTGTTGTGAGCGGTACTCGTCGTGGCGGGCCTTGGCCTCCATGTAGCGCGACTCGGCGGCGGCGCGGCGCTCCTGAAGGGCGCGGATCTGGTCGTCGAGCTGGTCGACCTGGTCCTCGGCCTCGCTCATGAGGTTCGAGTACTCTGTGACCTTCTGCTGGAGGGGCTGGAGGACGCTGGCGGCGACGCTGGGTGTGGGCAGCCGCTGGATCGCGGAGCCATTGCGGTCGTTGAGCATGGCAGGAGGCGGGCCCCCGTTGTGGGTGGACGACGTGTTGGCGCTGCGGCGTTCGGGAGGGCTCCTGCTGTTCTGGTTGCGCTTGGCGGCGCCGGGAGCAGCAGCTGGACCAGATCGTTGAGGCGGCCTGCTGCTGGCGGGCTGAGAGGAAGAGGGAGGAGGACCACCGCTGGAGCCAGCAACGGCGAGCTCGTCTGGGCGGCCGCCGGAATATGAAGGCGGGCGGCCGCGCGGAGCCGCTGAGGACGGGCCGGGAGGAGGGCCTCTCACACCGCCTGATGGGTTGGGCGGTGGGCCGGCGGCGTTGGGGATGGAGTGGCCCGGACCCGGGACCCAGTGCTCTGGGCCCTGCTGGTGGGTGGGGGCACCGCTGCCGAGACGCTGCTGGGTCTGGCGCTGGAGGTTGACGGCGTCCTGGACGGCGTGGGAGTTTGAGAGGGCTGGGGAGCGCAGGTGGGCGTCGTCGTCGTCGTCCGAGATGTCGTTGTAGTCGACGTAGCGGCCGGCGCCGTTGGGCTGCTGGGAGGACGGGGGAGGCATGGCGCCGTTCTTGGGCGGGGAGATGTTGCTGGCACTGCGGCTGGCGCGGGCCTCGGCGTCGCGGCGGTAGGAGGCAGAGGGCGGGTAGGTCATGTCTTCGGCAGCGCTGTCGCTGCGGGAGAGGGCGTTGGAGCTGTGGGTGCTCGAGTCGGGCAGCAATGCTGCTTTGCGGTAGAGGCGGTTGCAGGGGTCTTTGCGCGAAGAGGAGCGCAGCAGCGACGAGAGCGAGTCGGCCTGCTGGTGCTGGTGCTGGTGCTGGGCGTCGTGGTGGCCGTCGGGAGCGAGGTCAGGCGTGGACTGGGTGGACTGAGAGGAGGCCGAAAAGGGATGCTTCCATTGTCTCCCCATGGTCGAGGGAGCAGCTCGCGTGTGCTGGCTGAGACGGGCGAGGTTATTAACGGGAGGAACAATTGCATTGTCCGCGTCGGGGAGGTTGGGGAGTGCGTTGTTCTCTTTGTGCTGGCCGCCCCCGCCACCTTCTTTTCGGGCCAGCGCGCGCTTCGGGGGCTCCAAAATGCGGTGGCAGGGGCTGATCAACGCGAGCCCAGCCTCCCCAACGGCCCCAAAGGGTCGTCCCCGTCCAACTGTCGAACGCTTGGTCAATTCCCCCAGCATCCATGTCGGCCAATTTCATGAGGTGATCATGCATGCACGTCACAGCTCATTCATTTCCCTTCCCGTTCGCGATCCCGTCCCGTCTTGCTCTGGTCGCTGCAGAGTACAGAGGCTGGAGTCCTCGCCTGCAAGCACAACCTCTCGTGTCTGCATGTCTTCGGCCACCGGCCACCGACTCCGGGCCTGCAACTCGCAGCCTGCAACTCGCAGCCTGCAGACTGCCAACCTGCAGCCGAGCGTGCTCGTCGAGCTCGTATCCCAGCGGTCCAGGATCACTCGGGCTGGCAGCCTGCAAGCACTTTACCGACTTCTCCAAGTGGGGCCCCTTTCTCACTCCGAAGGTTCTCTGGCTGCGCTGGTTGCCGTGACTGCCGGGTCAACCCCATCTTCAATTCCATTGACGGCATCTGTGCAAGGAAGAGATCGGGCATGAGTTATACCATGAAGACTCGACTATACCAGATTACACTCCTGTGCTGCCCTGATTCTCCATCATCTGGCACACCTAACAGAGCTTTGTCGATGCTTGATATCTGGGTTATGATGGTAGTTACTACACCTGTCTGTCACTTTCAGAGGTTTTTGAATGGCGTTTCGATAGAGATGACGGATTCCAGCTCTCACTTTATGAGTGGTTTTCAGTACTCTCGCAGAGACTCTCCTCTCCTATTTTCACTTATCACTAGTCACGTCCGTAAGAAATCGCTACACTCGATGTATGTGTTTTGCATCGCTCATGTTGCAGCCGTACGTTCCAAACGCGATCTCATGCTTGTTATATGCAACATACTTGAAAACGTGCTAGCCTCCCACTGTGCATATGTGGCGATCCCGATCCACCTGGAAAAGGGCGTTATTGCTGGCCACTGCAAGAATGGTCCCGTTTTGGCATTGTCACAGTATATAATCCTGGATCACGGGATCCACGCCCCGCCTCCGTCCTTTCTCCTGAAAAACAGACAGACGAATCTAGAAAGACGTGGTGATGGCCAGGATGCCCGTCGCGATCTTCTCCTCGGCGTTCTGCTTCAGGACGGCCTGGTACACAGGGTCCTCGTTGTGGTAGTAGTCGAGGTCTCTGTTGATAGTCAAACACACAGCGGTCAGCCTTTTTGAGACTCTTCCCCATTACTTTACTTTACAAGACAGGCTGTGAGGTTGTGCGGTCGAGCATGACCACTTTGGGCCTCAGACGCTGGGAGAAACTCACTCCTGGCTCGCGAAAGAGATCTCGGTGATGACGGTCCACGCCGAGGACGCGGGCTGCGACATGATGACGTTGGCCTTGCCGGCCTTGGCCGAGAGGATATAGGTCTCGCCGTTCTGTGTTTCACGGAGGAAGCAGAGCAGAGCATGGGTCAGCACCTGTGGTCTTCCAGTTGTATGTGGCAAGGAATGCGGGCTCCGGTACCTTCTTGCACTGGCTGGCGAGCTGGCCGAAGCCCTGGATGGCGGCCTGTTGCTTGCCCTCGTCGGGCACGGCGATGAGTCCGATTCTGGTGATGGGCATGGTGGCGGTGTTGGTGTTGAAGTTGAAGTTGAAGTTGAAGTTGGGTGAGGCGAGTATATGAACTGGTGGGCGTTTTGACTTTGCTGTATTATATCGTGTGGTGTATGCTGTTGTATAACAGACGACGGAAAATCTGGGAGACGAAGGTAAAACCACCCAGCCCTACTTGTACTCGCCGACCCCTCTCCTGAACCCCGGAGGGCCTATCCTTCACATGACTGATTCCTCAGGGACCAAGAGGGCCGGTCCTCTTCCCCTAGAACTTGACGATCATTCCCCCGCTTTTCCTGTCCGTCAGATCCAGGGGTGTGGGCGCCACTAAGCCGGCGCCTTTGGACCCAAATGGTGCTCACCTCGCTCACCCAGGCTTACCCCTCTGAATTGCCAAGTATAGACCGTGACGGCAACCATTCCCGAAATGTAGCAAGTCCCCGAAATCGTGAGGGGAAGACATGCCCCCCTCGCTGGATCTCATGGTTACTCATGGTTCCATGGGACGTCTCAAACTCTCGCACGCAGGGCGAGAATCAAACGACCTTTGAGAAGCCCAGTGTTACAGCTGTTTCCGCATGGTGCAATGGTGTCAAGAATGGTTCGGCGCATGGACGTGAGCGGTGTGGTGATTCGCAGAGCCGCGCCGTACACCGGCCACTTGGCATCCGCTCATCCCAATGTCAAATCCAAGGCGAATCAGGGGTTGTTCCGCATGACATCTAGCCCATGGGAAAGGGTGAGTGTGGGGGGCCAGGCGGTGGGGTAGACTGTCAGGACAAGCCGAGGCAATACTGCTAGCTCTGGGGCCGGAGGTGAACTTGACTTCCTCTGTTGATCTGGGGCTGTTCTCGCCAAGGAGCCGGACTACGAAGTGGAAAGACTTTTGAAACACAAGTGATCGAGTGCCTCCCATGCTCAAACTCTACACCGCCGGGGCGTCTACAGGCAGACCGAGCTGACCGTGCTCGAGGGCGAATATTCGGCCACTCACAATGGCATGTCTTGTGATATTCCTGCAGCAGGCAAGGTTTTATGGAAGTGTGCTCATTCTCACATGCTCTTGTATCCGACTATACAGCGAATGAGCGCAGGTGCCACAGCATAGAATGCTGCCTGCCCGAGCTTACTATTATCGTTACTATGAGTTGGCTTTAGCTTGATTTCAATGTCCTCGAGCCCCCAGACTCGTCCGTAGGAGTCAGCGTTCCAAGTTGAGCCACAAGCACGCATCGGCACATGAGTATTTGGCCGGGGCATTGTCCAGCCACTTAGGCCAGAAATGAACATACAGCAGCCCGGGATTCGGGGGACTCTTCAAGATTCAGCCTGGCAAATAGTCCAGAACTGGTGTCACGACATCAATGCAGTCGTCGCGGCTTGTCGTATGTCCGCTGCCAAGACAAGGCCCCTCGTCATACAGAACCTCCTTCATCCATCGTCCTTCCAGGGATAGTCCGATCAGCCTCCTGAAAGAAGACGTGGGATTTTTTTACATGCGCGCTGCGGGTCGCGGCCGCCAGCAACGCACATGACGTCTCAGGAACCAAAGCAGGAGAAGAAGCAGGGCGGCGGCAGTGGCGATGGAGGCAAGTGTCTTTGAGGCGGCTTAGCTGAGACTGGCTTCAGATGCAGCTGAGTACACTTGACTATGCCGGGCCCTTCTGCAAAGAAAAGGCTGGCCGAGGTCACACGCTCTATAGAAACTATTCCCATCACCATACAGACCTCGCTTTGTTGCTGCAATAAGCAATCGTCATGCCTCGGCGATCTAAAGGGCTAGAATTCGTACAGACCTCGGAGGTGGTGCTGCATTGTTCGGGCACTCATTCCAACCTATACTGTACATGCACTGGGATTATCGCCAGGTATCCTATCTGGCGTTGATACTTCACAACCTGATACGCAAATGGTTATCACGTCATCTATATGTATGACAGAGTGGCGTTTGTTCCACGAGTTCATTGTAGATGTAACGATCACGTGGTCCTGGGTTGATTTGTGGCTCCCAAATGGTTCTCTTCGTTGTGCGGTATACTACTATGTTGTGCCTATTCTGTTGCAAGAATCGGCATTCTCAATTTGGAAGTGTGGGAAAATACTGGAAGGGAAGAATGGACTGTTTCTTTATCGAAATCTCTGCATCTTACGAAATAACTGCCCATCACCTCGCCTGGATATGCTCCGAAGGACCGGCGCAGGAAGTCCCAAAGCTCTGCACTAAACATCCATGCTGAGCAAATGGCTTCATGCGTCAAAGACGAATCGCTAGATCGAGTTCCACTAGTGTAACCAGCTGCTCATAGACATTGACGCTGGAGAAAGGAGTGACACGGAACCGGAGAAAGTAAAGCCTGCAGCCCTCAACGAGTATTTATATTGCCTCGGGATCTAGATACTGAGCTTGGAAGAGGCCGGGCAGAAACAAAAAGACCGGCAGAAGTGGCACAGAGATACGTGAGAGCATGTGTCAGATTGCCGAAGACGCCATCTGACAAGGACAGCGTCCTGTCGTTGGTAGAGTACCGTCCGTGAGCCTCTGTACTAAAACTGCTCCGTAATAGTAATCCATGAGATACTCTGGACAAACCCTTGGGAACGCATACCTTAAACGCCCCTACCGCGAGACGTGGATCACGCACTCTTCGCTTGTTCTGATTAGCAAATCCCGACGATGATACTGACAGTGATAATCCACTAGAAATACGAGCGCAGTGTAAGCGCTCTGTAGGATAAAACCTCCTGTCCATTTCCTGTTGGGAATAGACCTGTTTGGAAAACCATTGTGGTGGGCGCATTGATTCGATGGGTGAAGTACTGTACAGGTTCAGGACTCGGCTTGTTATTCTTAACAAGATTACTATGTACTGCGCCTCAACACATGAAGCAAGCCACTCGTCCTGGGGAGTTGCTGGCACTACTGAAGAATGGTCCAAGGTTCTCTTCCGGCTTCAGAGTGTGGTGTGGGTGACGGAGATACCCACTGGAGACTCGCCGAGAAAAGTTCCCGAAAGGGCGGTTGATGAACGGCAAGACGGACATGCACTGCGTCGTGCTTGGGCACTTCTCAAAAATGATGCGGAGGTTGCTCGTCTTCATGTGGACCTGCTGTGGCAAGCGGTTTACGAAGCGATCCCTGGCCGTCGTTGGCTTGGCCCCACTGACTGTGTGGATGCACCGACGATGATCTGGGCAGGATTGCCGTAATCAGTCTTTCACCTGCTGGAGCAGGGCAGGATGCACAAAGTGGCTGAGCGCGGACGACGCTGTTGGCGAAGACAGGCAACCAGATTTGCGATCGGTCCTGTGGGCTCGACAGATGCGGACAAACCGGAGCGAGCACGCACGCAGGGACGCAGCCGAAAGAACTGATGCAGACCGCCTGGATTCCTGCGTAAGGTAGATTGAATCATCAAGCTCAGCTTACCTTAAGGTACTCTTGCAGCCAGAGGCGACTTCTAAGCTTGGCTGACACGGATGTGCGCTCGGAAGCACTCGTCGCGTGAAGACTGTGAAACAGGGCACGTTTCTACAAAGTAAGCTTCTTTCCTGCCGCCGATCGACTGGCCAGGGTCGTTTCGGATGCACCCCCTGGCATTCCAGCTTTTCAACACGGGACAGGCGGGAACAGGCAGCAGCTTAGGGGACGGGATCCCTGCTGCGGCTCCGCAGGCGGCTCAACGTTGCGGATGCTCCAGTCTAGATCTCGGTCTTGAAGTGGTGCGTTGTGAGTTGGCTCAATGAAGCCATGCTGCCATTTTTAGCCTGAGTTGAAAGGCCGGCCCCAGAGGGGTCACAGGAGGACTCTGCTCCCAGACATGTCCAATGGTGGTTTGTACCTGCAGCACACCATCAGGTCGGACCAGTCGTCAGCGGAGGCGTCGATACGAGGCCGCGAGTCCACAAAATCCCGAGTGCCAAGAGGGCGTGGGCTGCACAGCCCCCATGGGTGCGCGATCGACGCCGGGCCTGTCTCGAGACGCGCGGCAATTCATCACTCGAGACGTGTGCTGGTGATGCGCCAAGGCAGTTGTGTGTGTGTGTGTGTACGGAGTGCTGCGTACAACGAATGCTGATGAAGCACAGAGACAGAACCACAGAGTTGGACCAGGCTGGAAGAGGCCCGGTGCATGGCGCTGCTGCAGGTGCTTGAGGCGGCAGGCGCGGAGGAACAGGACCAGGAACAGGGCGGGTGGCGCCTGCCATTCCAGAATCTTTGTCCACCACTGTCCGGCCCAGACCCTTCCTGTGCTCCTTCCTGTGCTTCACCATCACGTCATCCCTGCCACCTGCACCACCCTTCCCCGTCGTCATTCTTTATTTATCCATCGTCCCGCCCCTTCTTCGCACTCATCTTTCCGCATACATCTCCAGCGACATCATCATCGTCCTTCGTTAAGCACACAACCGAGCCGGCCTCTACCATCCATCCATCCACCCACCTTCCGTAAACCACATCTCGACCACCCTCACAATGCGCTTCAACGCCGTCGCCCTCTCTCTCTTCGCCGCCCTCGCGGCCGCGCAGACGAGCAACAACGACAACACCAGCACTTCCAACGCCAGCCTCGCCCAGCTCATCTCCCAGCTGCCCGCCTGCGCAAAGAACTGCTTCACCTCGGCCAGCAAGAGCGCCGGCTGCGGCGTCTCAGACTTCCAGTGCATCTGCATCGACAAGCGCTCAGACTTCATCGCCTCCATCGGCCCTTGCATCTTCCTCTCCTCGGGCTGCAGCTCCGACGACCGGTCCTCGGCCACAAACGTCGCCACAGACTTCTGCCACAAGATGTACGCCAGCCCCAACAACACAGAGCTTGCCGCTGCCACCTCGGCCATCCAGTCCGTCCTCGGCACCGCGGCCGCCGCCACCGCGTCCCAGTCGGCCAAGCCCACCAATGCCGCCGCCCGTCCGGCCGCTGGATTCGGTCTGCTCGGGGCTGCCATCATGGCTGCCGTCGCGGTTTAAACCCATATACCACATCGGGCCTATGCACCATTTCTCTCAGCAGTACATACTTGACGCGTCCAGCGTCGCAATTTCTTTTTGTTTTTGGGCAAGCGACGGACATACACCATGGCATCTTGCCACACATTGCATTGGGCGGCGTCAATCATACACCATCTAGATTGACTTATAGATCAACAATTCATTACACGTAAATTGAACATGTCTGACTCTCTGGTTTCGTGAACGTGACTTTAGTCGGGAGCGACCTAATGTACGCCGGCACCCTCAGGCCGTGAACCATATGCAGCGCCAAGAATCAACCTGACCACACATGTCACAAGGTGCAGTTCGGTCCGGGTAACCCTGAGATGATGAGCCGGCTCCCACATGTCAAACCCAATTCTTGAGAAGCAGTGTGTGTACCCCGTCTCGACCGCGACGCACGAGTAAGCAAAGCACGAGGGCGGAACGAAAGCAGATGTCGTCTCACAGCTCGTAAAGTCGTTATGCCCTATATAAACCAGGGATATCACACAGAGTACCAACCCCCTCACTTGACCCGCACCGCCTCCCTGCGTGTATGTATACAAACGCTCTTGTTCCGAATCGCGCTCTTCTCTCCCCCCCTCTCTCCCTCGCATGACAAACAATCTAACCACGCAACCGACACGAAGTAGAAGAAAAAGTAAACGCCGCCGCTGTGCCAAAAATTCGCTCGGAGAAGAAGAAGAAGAAGAAGAAAAAGAACAAGTGCCAAAATCATAACCGGAGCCATCCCAGCAAGAAAGAAGCTCGGTCCCCCGGGGGGAAGGCAGCCTCCTTCGACCATGGTGGAACCAGAAACGATATATCTCCCGTCGCCTTCTGGGCGAAGGATAGGGGCTGCGGTACATAATTTCATGCTGGTGTTAGGTACACACACTTTGTGAAGCTCAAAAGTCACAAAAATCACGTGTTGAAGGTCCCGCGGATCTTGGCGTACAGGTCCGTGTCGAAGAAGTTGTAGTCCGTGTCGAGCTCGCAGAACTCGTGCTGCGTGAGGAGGCGCTCAGCCGTGGGACGGTCGCGGGGGTCGCTGTCGAGGAACTCCGTGTCAGCTCCGATGCCCACAAGTGAAAAAAGGGAAAGGCTAGGAGAAAGCAGAGCAGCACGCGGAAGGGGACAACAACGGAACCAAAAGCGAAGAAAATACTCACACAGTGAAGCAGTCCAGCATGAACCCTAGCGCGTACGGGCTGATGGCCTCCCTGACCTCGTCCGCGATGGGCGGGATCTCGCCGTTGGCGATCTTGTATATCGCGCCCACGGCCTCCTCCTTGTTCCATGGCCTGCGGCCCGCAAACATCTCGAGCACCACGCACCCCAAGCTCCAGATGTCCACCTTGGCCGAGTAGCCCTCGGCCTCGCTGCGGATGACCTCGGGCGCCATCCAGAACACGCTCCCTTGCATCGAGTTGCTCTTGTCGTTGCCGTAGATGTTGTCCGTCTTCTTGGATATGCCGAAGTCGGAGATCTTGCACGTCCCGTCGACGTCGAGCAGGATGTTGTCCGCCTTCAGGTCCCGGTGCAGGATGCCCTCACGGTGCAGGTACGCCAGCCCGGACAGCGCCTGGCGCGTCAGCGAGCTGACGACGGGCTCCTCGAACTTGCCGTGCTTGCGCAGGCATGACCCGATGCTGCCACCCGAGATGTACTCGAGGAAGATGCTGATGCTCGTCTCTTTCCGCTCGCAGCCGAGGTACTGCACAATGTTGACGTGGTCGAGGTACTGCATCGTGTCAATCTCCTGGTCCAGCGCGGCCACGAGCTCCTTCATCTTGTTGCGGTCGCCCTGTGCCGCCTTGGGGTTGACCTCGACCTCCTTGACGGCCAGGAACTCGCCCGTTGTCGCGTTGATGCCAATGTACACGCGCCCGTACGTGCCCTTGCCGATCAGGTCGCCCTTGAACCAGCGGAACGTGGTCTGTGACTTTCTGTTGTTGCCGTCGCCGCCGCTGCCCGAGGCAGACAGGGTGTCCTGCTGTGGCAGGATCAGCGGCATGATCATCGAGTCCCGCGTCGGCTGGATCTGCATGATGTTGGCGCCGAACATCTTGGTGCTCTTGCGGCGCTGGATCATCGACGCCGCGTTGCTGTTCCTGCCGCTGCCGCCGGCTCCGTGGTTGCTGAGCGCTGACTGCGTCGTGAAGCGCTTGTTGGCCTCGTGCGCGCCCCGCGCCACCTCGCGGATCGATTTCATCCGCCCCAGCCCTCCGGACTTGCGGACGCTGCGGTGCGCGACGGATGCGATGGACGTCGGCCGCGACTCGAGAGCCTTCAGGGTGGACTCGTCCGAGCCCAGCGTGTCGTTCTCGTTGTACGTCGATGAGGCGGTGTTCGTGCCCGTACCATCACCGCCACCACCGGCCCCGGCGGAGGCAGGACCCGCGCTGCTCAGTCGGGGCGAGGGAATCTGGATGATCAGGCTGGGTTCGTCGTCCTTGTTCTCGTCATCCTCCGTGATGGCTGAAATCGGAGTGGCTGGGTCCTGCACGAGCGACTCATCGAGAACGGGCTGATCGAGGTCGAGCTCGGGGAAGAAGGCGTCGAGGTTGCGAAGCAGCGCCTCGGGTGGGGGTCGGTTGGCCCACACATCACGTTCGATAAAGGACTTCCGGCGGTTCAGCTTGCCATCGTCAGACTGCCAGTGCTCGGAGCTCGGCGTCGGCGGCGCGCGGCGCTGCTCGTTCCACCCGTTGGCGTCGCCCTCCAGCTCGTCCGACCCGCCAAATGACACGGACAGGTTCTTCCGTGCGCGCTCGCTCTTGTTCACCGAGAGCGTACCCTTTCTCTCAATCGCACCGTCGCCGCCGAACCCGACGCCGCCAGAGGGCGTAGGCTTGCGAGAGCTCCGCGACGGCTGGCGCCCTCTGACCGGCACAGCAAACAGCCCATCGTCCGAGTCGTCGTCCCCAGAGTCGTCCTTTGTTCCAGCGGGCGGCGCATGGTCAAACTGCACGTCCGTGTCCTCAAAGTCCACGTCGGGACCGTGGGACTTCCTCCGTGCTGGAGGCGGGTTCGGGGCGGCCTGCGTCTGCGGCGCTGTGCCCTTGGCGGCCGGGCTGACCTCTCGATCGGATGATCGTTGTGCTAGTTGACGGTTCTTAGCGATTGCATCATAATGGGCCTGGTCACGTCTCTCAATCTCAATCAGAGTGCCGCCAGGCGAGTAGTCGGGCACGATGAAAGGAACGTCTCCGCGGCCCCAGGTCAGCGAGCCGGGCGAGCCCGACCGCGTGCGCGAGTTACTGCGCCCGGCGGCACTCTGACCAAAGTCGACGGTAGACATTGCACCCTTACCTCGTTGTTGCTCCCCAAGGCCGGATGAGTGGGCCGATTCCGGTGACTTGTTGCTCGGCGACGGTGCGCGCCTCGGCTGCGATGTAGCCCCAGGGCGACCAAGCTGGCCCCAGGTGCTAGACAGGTTGACGAGGGCTCCCAGAGCAGAGCCGGTCTGCGGCTGAGGCGGCTGAGGCGACTTCGCCTCACTATTAGCAGTGGGTGGTCGGCGCGGAGTCGGGAAGCCATCAAGGCTATTCTGTGAACTACGCGACGAAGTGCCAGGCCGTCGGCTCAGAGAATTGGCCTTGATAAGGGTTGCAGTATCGACTCCCGGCCGGGCCGGAGCCTTGCGCTGTGGAAGGAAGGCTTCGTCCGGTCGCTTCTCCTCATAAGGAGAGACCCGTGGCTGATCAAAGTCAACATTTCTCCCAACAATACCAACGGGCTTGGCGTTTTCTTGTGGTGGCGTCTCCTTGAGCGCCTCCCGTCTCCTGTTCAGGTACGCCTTCTGCTGCCGCTCCATGGCTGCCCGGTACTCTGATGCCTTGGCAGCCAGATCGGCATCCGATGGCGCCGGGCGCTCCGTCATGGTGTTCGATCTCGAGGACGGTGGAGATGAGTTCGACCTGCTCCGAGACCGCTGACCGTCTAGAGTCGCATATGCCTCCTCGTCCATACCCCTTGTCGCCGACCGAGTCGTGGTCTCATTGACCCTGACAAAGACCTTGAGGCCGCCAGGGGTGTCCGGACGTGTCTTTTTATGAATAACCAGGCTCTGGTCTTCCAGTGGCTCGTCGTGGTCAGCACGACCAAGGTCAGTAAGGTAGATGTCTGCGAACATTGGGTCCTGCAAACCGAGATTCATGCAGATATTAGCTCGCAGATCTACAGCTGTGTCGCAGTCCGTAACATCGCACATCCTGTAGTTCCATCCGTCCATCGTGGCCAGTATATATGCCCTTGGCACGCCGGGCTTCCCTGGACGGAACGTCGCTGTGGTGTCTGCAGCGTCGTAAGCCCCGTCTCCAGCGTGGCCCAGGCGGCTACCGTACGACTGCGGCTTGAAGAAGTTTGGGCTTGTCGGTGATTCCAGATCGTCCGGCGACGTCCCATCTTCTCTCTGTTTATTTTTGCGCTTCAGGAAGCTCAGGAAGCTTTTGTTATCCTTTGCCGAGTTGGGCTCAGGCCCGGCCGACCTATCGCCCGAGTCCAGCATCGGCGACGTGTGGCTGCCTTCCCCTCCGTACCGGCGGTGGTCTTTACGCGTGGCATCAATCATCTGGGCGATCCCGCTCATTCCGTTTCGCAGCGCCTGGCTGGCCTCCGGCGGCACTCCCGACCCGTATATCGCGGCATTGGACGATGTGGACCCAGTGCTGTCCCTCGACCTATGATAGAAGCGGCCGGACGGTGAAGAGGCGGACATGTTGCCAGGTCTGCCACCAGGGCTATCGCCTCGATTCCTCGACCCGCCACCGTCACCACCTGGTCCAGGGCTAGTCCTTCGACTGCTGTCAACATCGATTTGCTTGAGAATCTTGCGGTGGTCCGACTCGCCCCCTCCAGCACCCATATTCGGCATCGTAGTAGCTCTCGTCTGCGAGAACCTCCTTTGCGCGAAACCCTGTCCAGGGCCCTTGATGGGGGTGTTTGGCGACCCGGTGTCGCTGCCCTGATCGAACCGATGACTACCGCTCTGAGATTCCTTCCTGCCGTGCGCAGAGGGACGCTTGCTACTGGGCTCGGACGGCCTGCCCGTCACGATCTCCTTGATCAGCCGGCGCATGCGCTTCCCCTCCTCGCGCTCCTTGGGCTGGTTCCATCCCGTCCCGCTGCTCGTACACTCCTGCGCCAGGCGCGGGTACACCATCTGGTGCATGGTGCTCAGGTTGCCTCGCCCGCCGGTCGTGCTGCCGACCTCGAGGAATTGCGCACCGCACAGGTTCAGCTTCTTAAATGTCTCCTGCCAGTCCTTGGAAAATTGGTTTGCCGCAAGCCACAGGAGAACGTGGTCAATGGGCCACTTGGCCACCAGCTCCGGGGGAAAACCCATGTTGTGGTTGGCGCTCGAGAACGACGTGACATTGGAAGCTGTCGACGTCATGCGGGGCGCGGCCGTCGAGGTCGGGAAACCCCAGTGCGCGGGGGTCACGTCGTCGGCAGGCGTCGTGTTGGCCGTGGATCTGCTGTTCATCGTGTTGGCGCTGAGCCATGAGCTTTGCGAGGTGGTCATACGAGACGCGGTGTCGTCGTACTCGAAACCGGGAATGCCCACGCCCTCGCCGTAGGTGTCTCCGCCGGGGATGTACGTCGCGCTGACGAGGTTGGAGGGGTCGTTGGCGGTGTTGAATGGGGGAGGCGGTGGTATTGAAGACAGTGTGGCGGCCGAGGACTTTGCGTGGAGCTGTGGATTGTAGGCCATGTGCTGGCCGCCGGGTGGCGGAGGAGGCATGGCGAAGCCATTCCGAGTGTCGTACGGTCGGTTGCCCCAGGTGCCTTGCCAGTGTGAGGCGTTTGGCGGCGGCCCCGGCGGAGGGGGCAGCAGGATGCCGTTGCCGGTGGCAGACGGCGCGCTGGGCAGCCGGGGCGGCGGAGGAGGGAAGTTCATCATGTTGCCCATCTGCTGGCCCTGGGTCGGATGGGACATGGGCGGCGGAGGCGGCACGGCGTACGGCCGGGACGGGTCCCTCTGGTTGTTTTGGTACATGGCGGCGACTGGAAGGCGAACCCAGCTGGGTCGCGGGCCGTGGGGGAGTCGTGCACTGCTTGTCTAATCGGTGGTTGCTCTGCTATCGTCTGGGGGGTTTATGCGGTGTCGTGGTCGTGCTGGGGCGATGCTGGCTGAGAGGGGAGGGGAGGGGAGGTCGCTGGTCGGGCGTGATTGCGAGTGTCGCAGGCGGACGTTTGGTGTTTGGCGGCAAGCGGAGCTGCTCGACCGGAGACAGGCCTGCTCGCCTGGTGCGCTAGACTCAGGAGCTGGGAGCACGACCCGGAGCTGTGTTTCTTCAAGAGACCCCGGGTTCTCGGCAGGCCGCCTGCTTCGCGAATTGTGGAGAGGCTGCTGCCCAAAGGATCATTAAACTCTCGAGTATCGTCAGCGGCCGCGCGGTCGTCGTCCCGTAACACACGGTGGTCTCTGGGTTGTTGAGCAGACGGTCGCAGATAAGGCACATGGAACACCAGCGCGGCTCAGGCAGGACACCGGCCAGTATGAGATGCAACCTAGGGAGGAGCAACGAGGCTGGGAAAGACTTTGTTGCAGCGTCCTGGAGCACCTGGGCAGGCCCTCGCACAAGCGAACAAGATGCGGGAGGTGTCCCGCGCCGCGGCGGGCGGGATGGCACGGCCAACAGCCTATCGCGGCGTCAATACGAGGACAAGGGGCGGGGCTTTGCTGGCTGCAGGCAGGGATCCCACATCGCACACTTGCGCTCCTCACCTTCACAGTGCTGTCCACTGCAGCTGCAGGTGTTGGACATCTCTCGTCAACCCAAGGTCGGGCGCTTAAATGTGCAAGGGTCCATGCATGACGTGCAGCCAATCAGACTCGAGTAGCGCCCGCCCTGCACCAATTCGCTTCCCTTCCTTCCGCCAAGAGTCGTTCACAAGTCACCCTCCGAGAGGACTTCATTGCGCAGGATATTATGTACGTCATATACTCAGGTGCAGTGCTATCGAAAAGAAAAAGAACGCCGGGCATCCCATCGTCCATCAATCTGGGTGAACGAACTTCCACCTTTGCAACATGTAACCAAAAGGACAGCCTCACATTACACTGCAGCTTTTCAGGTCGACGCCGTAGCTAGACTGGCACTGCTCCAGATATCCAGCCTCCTCGGACGTCCCCGCAAGCGTGCTGCGCGGCCGGACCAATCCCTTGATCCGGAGTGTCTGCTTGCCGTCGCTGTGCCACCACCGCAGCTTCTGCACAAGCGCTCGCTCCTCGTCGTCTGTGCTGATCTCCCACTTGCCGCCGCTCACCTCCACCGTGCACTGCTCCTTGGGGAAGTGCCACTCGGGCAGGAAGACAGTCGTAGGCGTCTCATCGGACAACATCTTGGTGCCCTCGACATTGAGCGTGAACTGACAATTGCGCAAGTCAAAGACGTAGTCGATGATGGTGCCGTTGGTGTAGATGGGAGCAGGGCGGACGTATGCGTCTGCGGCCCGGTACCCGGGTGCGTTGGTGAGCTCTGGGTTCGGGCTGGATGGCTCGGATGAGATTGATGGGTTCGTCAGTGTCCGCTTCAGGTTCGCAGGCGTCACGCTGGTTTCCGCATTGCCGCCTTTCCGAGTCGTGTCGACCTTGAGCAGGCCGTCCGAAGTCTGAGCGTCAACTTCGCGAGGAAGCACTGTCTCAGGTAGAGTCTGGTCATCCACGGAGAATATGGACAAGTCCTCCCCGTTCCACTGGTCACCGTGATGGTGGTCGTTCTATCAAAGGAAGCGAGTTAGTCAGCGGTAGTCGGCGACAGACATTGGGCATAATTGGACCTACAGTGGGACAGTACAGCCACAATGTGTAGCCTTCCATATGCGCTCCTTCCACCGCAAAGTGGTTTGCATCCATGGCGGCAGACTGGCTCGAGTAGTCGCCTGTCTTGTATGCCGCCTTGTCGTCCATGTCGTATGGAATGCCAAACTCGGTCAACATGCAAGGGTGCTTGCCCATATTGTCCAAGCCTTCTTTCCTCATAGCCGCCAGTTGCTCCTTGAATGAGTTGCGGATCGCCGTCTCTCCAATCTTGATCGCGAATGCCGGATGGAGATATCTTCCACGCAGGACACCGAGGACATCGACGTTCCAGGTTCGGTTCCATTTCTTGGTCATGAGAGTAATGCCGTCGTAGTAGTGTGGCGCATAGACCATCTTGGGATCGTCGTCGGCTGTGCCTTTGATATTAGGCGGGATCTCCAACGTAGGCGGCTGGCAGAGCATGATGGCGTCCTTGTGTATCGCTCTGATGGTATCCCGATACTTGCGGTAGAAGTCCATGAAATAAGTGTTCGTGAACTCAAGGTAGTCAATGACTTTGCCCGACTTGGGGTGCTTCGTAAAATAGTCCTTGCGCAACAGAACGTCATTCGTGGGGTCCCACACCCCGTGCTGCGCCCAGATGCATTCGCCCATCTTCCACCCGGGATCTCTCTTCCATCCATAGCGTGAGTCGTCATAATCGGCGGCCAGCCACGCTCTCTCGCCACGGGGGTCGACCAGCACGCGTCCCACCTTATACGGTCCAAGGCCGCCCATATCCCACGAGTCGACCTCGCATGCTCGCCCAGATCCTGTCAAGATGGCCTGCCAGATCGTGGGCGAGGTACCCTTCTTGAGATTCTGCTCTGCAGGAATCACACTGATGTCGTGGTAGCCGATCAAGCACCTGTTTGGCTCGTTCAAGCTCTCCCACCCAAACACCACGTCATTCTCAATGTCACCGGCTTCGTGTATCCGCTTGGCGAGATGCTCGCAAGCGCGCATGAAGTGTCCTTGCAGGTAGTCCTGAATATTCATGCCGTCGATGATGCATTTCGGGGCAAAGTCGCGGCCGCCAAAGAACATGGTGAATATCGTAGCACAAGCCAGCCTGTTGTAATTGGTCGACCAGATCATCTTTGGGAATTTTTCGGGGTCGCTATATGTGTTGTGCACGATAGACGCCTCGGTGGCAGCGAAGCTCTGAGGGTCGAGGCCGCAGGCGTAGATTGTCCACATGGGTGCTCCTGAACCACCGCAGTATCGTGACCACTATGGTGCGCGCCATCGTTAGTCAAGTATGCCAGGCCGGGGTCGGCTGTGAGGCACCACTACGTACCACGTCCTGATGAGGGTCCATGAAGATGTAAAACCCAAAGGACTTGGCTTCTCGGAGCACTTCGATCGTGTGCTGGATCCACTGCTCGTCGTACTTGCCAGGCCCAGCGGCCTCGATGGCCTCCCATGTGAAGACGTAGCGGATTGTGTTGTAGCCAAAGCGCTTGAGGCGGGCAAAGTGGATGTGTGCATCCTCCTTGGTGAAAGGCCTGCTGTGAAACTTGACATTGTCGCCATCAAAGAAGTTGTCGGGCTCGTGAGAAGGGACGTCGGGCTGGCTGGGGACCTTGGCGTTGCCGGCGACATTGATGCCCCTGAGAAGGACGTGCCGTCCAGCGTGGTCGCGGAACTCGCCGTCCTCGATGGTCAGGCGTAGCGACGACATGGCGGTGTGAAAGTAGGAGGCAGTGGTGTGACAGCAACGGCGCGGCTCTGCTGTATCGCGAACGAGCGCGCAAGAGGCAGTCGAGTGGTCGTTGCGGTGCTGGAGCGGATGTTGGCAGCGGCCTGGAAGCTCGGCACGGTGTTACGGGGGTATCGATAAGACGGATGACGTGCCTGCTGGGCGGGATGCGAAGTGGTGAATGACGACAGGAGCCGTGGTGGGGTGGCCGGTCGGGGATGGGACGGAAGCTGTCCACGGGGGTCCGCACGTCTGGTCTCGCACAATGGGATGTGTGGTTTAGGATCGTGGAGAGGAAGGTTTCTGTTGGGTATTGCGAACTGACTACAAGAAATAGGGACTAGGGATGCGGACGGATCTGGGGAAGGGGCGATCTAGGCTCGCTGGGGCGAGTTGATGAATGACGTCCAGGATGTCCACGGGCCATGAACCGTGCCGATGCGCCCGGAGCTCGGTGGCGGGCTCCCGAAGTTTTGCCTGCAAGTGTGTGGTGTGTGGCAGCCACACCAGCAGGCCCATAGTCTAGGCCCCGGCCCCTCCCAAGCCCACTCACTGCAGCGGTCATCCACGCGTATGTCAGAGCTATGTGCTTGGTGGGGTTTGCAGCAGCTTATTCAACAGCAGCTCATGCCAAGCTCAGCCAGCACCGACATCATCGTCACACCTTCAAGCCGTCCTAAGCTCGTTCGCTGCTCCGGACTGTCACTCTTTTCTTTCTTTTGGCGCCGTTGCAGCTGCTGGGCGAGTTGGGCTCAGTTTTGCCATTTGGGATCTCTTTGCCACGAGCTCCCAGGCATCGCCTAGCCTTGGCTCCCATCACCTTGACGACATTGTGGCCTTCACCCGAGCGTCTCGAGGTATCACAACGGGCAAAGTGAGAGAACTAGGACACGTATAAGCAGATTGAGTGCTATTGGGCAGGTCGTAGTCCTTGGGGCCCTACTCCGGCAAGATGGCAAGCGCCAAGGCCTCCCTCAAGGCCATGAAAGACGCCATTGGCAAGCAGAAATGGGACGATGCGATATCCCTTGCACAGGATGTCTTCGACAAAGACCCAAAGAACTATCTGGCGTAAGTGATGCCGCCGCCGACTTCCTCGACATGCGGGACTGTCATCGCACCCATCTCGTCTTGCACGCTAACATAAGACACTCTCAGGTACGTTTTCTACGCATTCGCACTGGACAAGAAGAACCAGCTGGACGACGCAGAAAAGGCATATGAAACAGCCTCAAACCTGCGGCCGGAAGAATCACAGGCTTGGCAGGGCCTCATCAAGCTCTACGAGAAAAGAGGCCCGTCCAGCATACCGAAGTACTACAAGGCTGCCCTCAAGCTGGCAGAGATATTCCGGGATGCGGACGACATAGCCAAGTGCCACGATGTAGCGCAAAAGTTTGTCGACTTCGCACTCAACCAGGGCGACCGGTCGCAGTATGTGCATGCTCTGCACATCATGCTGCCTGACAGCCCAATATACTCAGCCTTGGAAGGTCGCATACCACATCCTTCCAAGACGTATGAGACCATGGCGCAAATTTTGGAGGTCGATGAGAAGAAACGTATCAACACTCTCATCGGAGAGCGGAGGACTAGGCTCGGCGCCAAGATCGGCGAAGTGACAGTCGAGGTTACTCGAGAGGTCATGTGCAAGAGCGAGCTGGCTGAGATCTACCAGCAGCTGATCATATGGACCAACGACGACGATATTCGGAGGCAGTACGAAGAGAGGCTTCTTCAGTTCTGCTATGACAGGCTATTGTCAATGCACCCTGCGGACAAGCCGAAGGAGCTGCCCAATGTGCAGAAGTTGGCCAACGACATGGTCATTATCAAGCACCCATTCAAGCTGGCGTGGGACATCGCTGTCGAATGGCAAGACTGCAAAACCTTTGCGGACTGGGATGTCAACATCCTTCGCCAGTACTGCGCGCATTTTCCAGATAGCGACTTGTATCGAGTTCTGACCGGCTTCATGACGAGTAACATCTCGCCGTTTCCCAAGATTGAGGAGGACGACTCAAAACAGTAAGTTCCCTTATCCTTGACCAATCAGCACGATTGGTTGCCCTTCTCCCAAATACTGATGCCCATCATGCAATAGGGCCCAGGAGACGCGGAAGCAGGAGAGCACGGATGATAGCTCCGACGATGAGGACGGCGGTGCGCCAACGTCCGTCATCCCATTCACGGACGAAGACCGCCTTCTCATGATGACGGAGGGCATCGCCACGACCCACTCTCTGCTAGCTCATCGCATCATGGGCGAGTACTATCAGCACTTGGAAGAGCACGAGAGCAACGCCGAGCTTATGCGGAAAGCCATGAAGATCATGGTCTCTGAAACGGAGAGGACCGGGAAGGTCTTCACAAACGCAAACCAGGCTTTCATGGTCTACCTTGGCACCGCCCTCGTCTACTACCAGTCGCCGCGGAACCACGGCGAGGCCAAGTTCCTTTTCGACAAAGCCCTTGAGGTTGACCCAACGTGCACGCCAGCCATGATTGGCGTGGGATTGATTTACGAAGAAGAAGAGGAGTACGACCAGGCTATCGAGTTCCTTGAGCGAGCTCTAATTGGTGGCCCCGACAATCTGCGGGTTCGAGCTGAAGTGGCGTGGCTGTACGCGCTCAAGGGCGACTATACTCGTGGTAGAGCCGAGCTTGAGGCACTACTTGAGCCAATGGACGAGGCGTCCACTTCGAAAGAAACATTGGCACAGACCCGGTATCGCCTCGGGATGTGTATCTGGAACCTTGACGACTCCAAGGCTGCGCGTAAGAGCCGAAAGGGAGCATACGCTTGCTTCCTAGAAGCGCTGAAAGCAGACTTCAGCTTTGCTCCAGCGTACACCAGTCTGGGAATATACTACGCGGACTATGGCAAGGACAAGAAGCGTGCGCGCAAGTGTTTTTTGCAGGCCGTGGAGCTTTCGTCCTCGGAGGTCGCGTCGGCAGAACGGCTTGCTAGATCGTTCGCCGATGACGGCGACTGGGACCAGGTCGAGCTGGTAGCTCGTCGTGTGGTTGAATCAGGCAAAGTCAAGCCCCCGCCGGGATCGAAGCGTAAGGGAATCAGCTGGCCGTACTCTGCACTGGGCGTTGCCGAGCTCAACAAGCAGGATCATGGCAAAGCGATCGTCTCCTTCCAGAACGCCCTGCGCATGACCCCGAACGACTACCACTCATGGGTTGGGCTTGGGGAGAGTTACTACAATTCCGGCCGATACATTGCCGCGACTAAAGCGCTGCAAAACGCGCAGAAGCTTGAAGAGACAAATACTTCTATCCCGGACAGCGACAGGTGGTTCACCAAGTATATGCTCGCAAACGTGCGTCGCGAAATTGGCGAGTTTGACGACGCCATTGACCTATACCAGGAAGTGATGAAGACTCGACCAGATGAGGAGGGTGTCGCCATCGCGCTCATGCAGACCTTGGTTGATGACTCTCTCGACTGTGTGGAAAAGGGTCTCTTTGGCAAGGCTGTAGAGCTCGCCCAGAGCGTGCTAACGTCCGCACTTTCTGTGCCAGCTGCTCTTACGGAGACCTTCAACTACTGGAAAGCTGTCGGTGACGCGTGCTCCGTGTTTTCATCTGTGCAGAGTCGTCTGCATGACTTCCCCACAGAAGATGTTCGCAAGATCCTCGAGCTGGGCGAAGACGCGGACGCTCTCTACACTGTTCTGCATGATGTCGATGGGGTTGGCAAGGGTGTCATCTTTGCAAAGGGGCTGTTCGCAGAGGACGAGCAGCTTGGCGTCGACCTCACACGAAGCTTGCATGCTTCGATCCTGGCTCACAAGAGAGCCGTGCACCTCTCAGCTCAGGATGCCCACGCCCAAGCGGTGGCTTACTACAACCTCGGCTGGGCAGAGAATCGCGCGCATCTGTGCCTGCCTGCCGAAATTCGAGCACAGTCGAGCAGATATCAGAAAGCTGCTGTCCGCTGCTTCAAGCGCGCGATCGAGCTTGAGGCGAACAACACCGACTTCTGGAACGCACTCGGTGTTGTGACGAGTGAAATCAACCCGTCTGTTGCACAGCACGCATTTGTGCGGAGTCTGTACCTGAACGAACGCAGCGCGCACGCCTGGGCGAATCTTGGCGCTCTCGCACTCATCCAGAACGATCCGCAGTTTGCAAATGAAGCCTTCACCAGGGCGCAGTCTAATGATCCCGACTACGCACATGCGTGGCTCGGTCAAGGATTTGTTGCTCTGCTGTATGGAGATGCCAAAGAGGCTCGCGGTTTGTTCACCCACGCCATGGATATTGCTGAAGCCTCATCACTAGCAACAAGACGCCACTACTCTGTCGCTCTGTTTGACCACATTCTCACCAACCCGCCAGCCATGGGCAGCATCTCCTTGGTTCACCCGCTCTTTGCCCTGCGGCAGCTTCAGGGGCTGAACCCTCAGGAGCTGAGCTACCAGCACCTGGCAGTCCTGTTCGAGGAGAGAGCAGACGACATCGACCGCGCAATATCGTCCCTAGAAAAGACGGCGAGCAACCTCGAGGCAGATTACGAGTCGACCGAGTCGCCTCAAGCCCTCGGACGCTTCGCCTTGGCCAAGACAGACCTCGCCCGCGCATACCTCGCAGCGGGAGACTACGAGCAGGCCGCGCAGTGCGGCGAGACCGCTCTGCAGCTGAGCAGCGACAACTCAGAGAACGAGCTGAGCGCCGAGCAGCGGCGCAAAGCACGCCTGTCGGCACACCTGACAGTTGGCCTCGCACAATACTTCAGCAAGGAGTTCGACTCGGCTCTGGTCTACTTCGAGACCGCACTCGAGGAGTCCGAAGGCAACCCGGACGCCGTGTGCGTGCTGGCACAGGTGCTCTGGGCGACGGGCACCGAGGACGCACGCGACCGCGCCCGCTCCGCGCTCTTCGAGGTCATCGAGAAAGACCCCGCGCACGTCACCTCCGTGCTGCTGCTGGGCGTCATCGCGTTGCTCGACGACGACGCCGAGTCGCTGGAGGCAGTGCTCGCCGAGGTCAACACCCTGCGCACGAGCAGCGCCGTGACCGATGCCCAGCAGGCGCAGATCAGCGACGTGCTGCAGGCCGTGGCGGCTCTCTCTAGCGGCGCAGACTCATCAGCGGAAGAAGACCCTGTCCTCACGCAGATACAGAACGACATCATGCTCAACCCACACCTACCCCACGCATGGTCCAAGATGGCGCAGCTCGGTGGCGGCGATGGCGACGACGACAACGGGCATGCCGCGGCCATGGCGCTGCACGTTGCGCAGAAGGCGATCCCGCCCAAGGGCGCGCTCGGCGCGGCGGACCTCGCCGAGGCATATGCCGGGACGCGCACGGCTGCGGACGCCCAGAAGGCGGTGCTCGTGGCGCCGTGGTGTGCTGTGGGCTGGGAGAGTCTGCGGGCGGGCGTTGCCTGATGTCGTGCATAGTGTCTGTTCTAGCCGGCGGTGAAAGGCCTCAATTGTACTAAGGCCCATATTCTGACGTCCACTGGCTCACGACAGAGATTCGCGCACTTGAGGAAGTCCTTTACCATGAGAACCGCGCCTAGAAAAAGTAAGGATCAAACAGTACCGTTGGATAATACGTACTCAGCCAAGGAGGCGATGTTGTCGACGTCATCGATGTCTTGCACAAGTCTAAATAAATCACGGAAGTTTAGACACCGTCATGTTGAGTACAGTTGCAAGTCAATAAAGCGCCCCTCCATCTCGTACGGTCAAGTGCCCCTTCAAAGCGACGATGCCCACCAAAATACGAGACTTGCAAACAATGATCGCGATGAGACATGCGCATACATAGTAGCTCCTGTTCTTTCTCTCGTTGTCGTATCCATGCCTCAGTGTTGACGGTCTTTATTCATATACATCTGACTCCCTCTTATTGATATGTACGCCCAGCCAGAGTGGTCTTCACGATCTATCCAAGTCCGGATTGTTACTCCGACTCTTCTCCATTCCACGCCATTTCGATCCCGAACTTCCATTACTTCGGCCGCCTGAAAGGATGCGCCTCCGTGTTGAGAACCCACTCGTCCAGACTGACCAGTCCCTCATCGCTGAACACAAGGTAGAAGTACTTGAGTGTCTCTGCGAACCAGAAGCTCTCCATTGAGTCCTGCATGTTGCTCCCCATGTCGAATAGCTTCCTGCCTCCCCATCCCTGCCCGTCAGCTCCGCCGCTACCGTGCAGCCCGCCATCGACAACCCGCACGGACTTGATCGCGGAGAAGGCGAGCTCCGTCTCGGTCGCGGCGATGACGGACTCGAACATGCGCCACGCGACGTCCTGATAATACCGCTTGCCCGTCATGCGGTACATGAGGAACACACTCTCGATGGCCTCCGGACGGAGCATGTATTGCGGGTCACGCGCCGAGAGGAAGCCCTGCGGCAAGGGCGGGGGCTTGGGTTTCTTGAACTTCTTCTTTCCGGCGCTGCTGCTGCTGCTGTCACTGTCACTGTCGTCGTCGTTGCGGTCAAAGTTCCGATCCTGATCAGTGAGCTCGACGTTTTCGAACTTTGTCTCGTTCCACGTACACGCCTCGAACCCGGGACAAGCCACCATGTTGAAGATCTCGGGCATGACGCCCGTGGGGAACTCGTTGTACGCCCACGCGCAGCCGCGAGCGAGCTTTTCGCCAAGATCGAGGTGCTCCTTGATGCCGAACAGTTTGCCGCCGAGCCCGAACATGCCGCCGACGAAGCACGTCAAGTGCTGGCCCTCTGCATCAAGTCGGGGCCCGTCAGCCTCAATCCACAGAGTCCCGGAGAACAGAATATCCTCGCGGCTCGGCAGCATGGGGCGGAACAGTAGGTTCTTGCTCACTGCGTCCATAGCGCCGCGGTAGAGCCGCTCATACACGGGGTCCTGCCCGCCTAGGAGCGCGTGCATCTTTGGCAGATACTCGTACAGCGAGTCGGCGAGTGCCCCCAAGGTGAACCCGCGCTCCGTGCTGAAGCTTGTACGCTGCTCGAGGATCTGGTCGAGCTCGACGCTCATGTCGAGAAAGGTGGGCCACATGCCCGGCAGCTGTGTGATGTTCTGTGTTTTCTCGAGCAGCCGCGTCACGCGGTCGATGGCGTCATAGTACTTGTCGTCGCCCGTGAGCTGCGCCAGGCGGGTGAACTCGAGCGACGACGACGCCACCGAGGCCGAAGGGTCGTGCGTGCCGGCTACCAGTGCGCCCGTCTTGGCCTTCTCGAAGTCCAGCCAGAACGGCGGCATGCGCGAGGGCGTATCAAACGCCGCGTACAGCATGTCCCCGAGCTCGACGGCTTTGCGCAGCAGGGCCTTCTCGCCGCTCAGGTCGTACGCGCTCAGCAGGCCGCCCAAATGACGGATCGTTGTCTCGAAGAAGTTGCATGAGGACTCCTTGGTGATCTCCCAGTCGATCGTGCCGACGGCGGCCACGGCTTCGTGAAAGTCCTTCTTGAGACCCATGATCCACAGCGTGTCGAGAGCGTCGACCAAGGTAGCTGCCCACCCGCCAAAGGGGTCTTTGGGCCTGCCAGAAACCGGGCGGAGCTCGTCATGCATCCATGCGCTTTCCTTGTATGCCCCCCAGCTCTTGGTGAAGGCTCTGAGCACGGCACTGCGGCGGCCTGCAAGGAGCTTCTGGCGCTCGGGCGTGGGTTTCTCGTTGGCGGCGAAGTCGTGCTGGATCTTGGGCATGTCGAGTGGCTGGCCGCGTGGGAGCTTGGCCGGGTTTTGAACGGGATGCCGTTGCGGCAGAGACGCCCAGTCGAAGCTCGTTGGGACATACTGGGTCCGGTATCTCGTGGAGGTTGTGCTCGACGGCAGATGGACGTATAGAAGGTAGCACAGGACGAGGCCAATGAGGATTGGTGTGAGGCGAGAGCGGCGGAAGGGGCTCGGGCGGAACATGGTGGTGGTGGCACCCGAGGCCTGCTCGGCGGCCTAGAAGTCGATCAGGAAGCAGTTGCGAGTCGGGAGAATGCCGGCATTGTCGACGTGTGGGCGGTGTCGTGACTTGGAAGGATTGAGACGACCAGGTGGGCAAACATGAAGGTTGTCGAGCACTTGGAGCACCTGGAGCACTTGGACCCTTCAGGGGTAGCCTCTCCAAGGCGGCGCTAGACAGGCAACCTTAAAGCATGTTGCAGCCGCTGGCAGGCGCGCTAACACTGGGGCGGGCGGGTGGCGCCTGCCCCGCCTGGCCTTCACAACTTTGAGAATGCTGGCACCCTGGATCACATCAGGCCCCATGTCAACTATGAAGATTGCGAAAGGTCGTTGCTCGTGCTGTTGCTTGCATCGGAGTGTCTATAGGAATGAACCATCGCCTTGCGTCCCCACAAAGAATACCGTTAGAAGCAGTGTTGTACAGTCAAAGATCATCTAGGCGTCTCTGCATTTAGCAGCCACCACCACCACCACCACCCCCGCCTCCGCCGCCGCCTCCATCACAACCACCACCGCCGCCGCCGCCTCCTCCATCACCACCTCCTCCACCTCCGCTGCTGAACCAGCCGCCACCGCCGGTGCTGGCATATGCGTAAGGGGCTGAGCTGCCGCCGTAGTGGTGCCTGTGGCGTGAGGAGCCGCCGTGGTGCCTGCCGTAGCCGCCTGTCTGGGCCATGGGCCGGGGTGCGTAGCCGCCGTAGCCGGGCTGGTATTTGGGCTGTGAAGAGGCGAGCAAGGGTCAGCCATGGTGTCCAGAGGAGATCAATTTGGGATTTGTGATGTAGAGGGAGGCCATGCCTTTGAGCCGAAGCACATATTTGCTGTGATTGGAAGACTCTTGGTCTGGCTTGTGTAGTTGTTGAAAGTCCACGCGGTGGTCCACGTGCGAGTGTGTTGCTGCGGGCTATGATGTCTGGATGTCTGTAGAGATGTGACTGTGTTCGCCAGTAAGCTGATATGATGTTCGGATCGGTCTGATGTTTCAACCTGGGCAGATCGCGGGTTTATATCATTCTCTGGACTCTTGTGAGACCAGAGCAGCAACCGGGCAATGACGTGGGTTAGGCGTTCTTTCCGCGTGGGAGGTGATATTGGTCCACAGTTGGCCAATGTTTGTCTCTTTCACATTGCACACCGTAATAGGATAGCTCTGACAGCGTGGAGATTGGAGTACAATGTACAATGTTTGCCTGCATTCAGCAAAGCGCCCTCGTCGATCACCGCAGCTGAGCCAGTCAGCGAGGTTGTCCAGCTCGAATGACGGCTGCCTGTCGAGGCTTGTGTCGCCAGCGCCCCAGAGTGGACCCTGGCAAAAGCTTCTAGCGATGGCGGAGCCAGGGCGAACCCCAGCGAGCTGCGGCTGAAGCTTCTCTCTTTCTCCCCACGTCATACCCTCTCCTGCCCTTTCCACTGACCGAAGGCGTATCTCGAGGTAGGCAGCCAGATCTGATCGTGGCGCAGTCGTATTCCGCACACTTCTTCAGTTGTTCCGTCGGCAGCCTGCCTGTGCACGTGCTCAGATTACAGCCCCAGATCCATAAGGCTAGCTTTCGACAATCCTTCTAGAAGGCGTGGCAGTGCACGTGCTAATCACGTTCCGCTATCGGCTCGATCTGGGAGCTGACTTATTGCTGCCTTTTTAGCGATCAGTAATGCCGTCCCCATGCTGGAGCGGCTCTCCGACCTCGGTATCTCAACTGGGCAATGCCCATCTGTCGTGACGGATGTGTCGATCGGGAACCTGCCCTGCCGACTGCCAAAATCGCTGATACACAGCTAAGAGATACGGAAAGGTCATGTGAGCGAGCCTGGCATCGCCCCGCATCGGTGTTAGGGAAGGTTCAGCTGGCATCTGGTCTGTGTCTTACCAGGATCCTCTGAATCTGTGTTTGCAGGGAGGTCTCGGCAGTCATGTTCGCTACCAAGGATTCGTTGATGATAGTGGTGAACGTACTGCTACACCCAGCGTAGTAGGGATGTGGTCGCCGATTCGGTCTGTAGGGTAGGTTCGAGGCTCAGCAGCAGACTGGACCATGCAGTCAGGCGTCGTTGGATCGGAGTTTGTGTGTTGCTATTCTGCCATCCTGTACGACACGGCCAGCTCGAGATGACTGGCTCTTTGACCTAGATCTTTGTGGGCCTCTGACATGGGCTACGAGAGAGTCGTGACCCAGCTGGACAATGCCCCTGGGTTGTCTTAGGGGAATTACGCAAATTGTGGACGATTTTAGGCCGGAAGAGGCGGGTGCTGGGATGTAGCTTAGGGGGCGTTGGATCTGGCCACGATGTCAGTGGGCTAAACGAGTGTTTCTTTGGCAAGATCATAATGATCACAAGACTCGGGACATCGAGCATTAGTGCAGATTTGGACAATTGTTCTCTTGTCAAATGACTTTCGCATGTGGCGCGATTGAGAAAAGTCTGACAACTTCGAGTGCATCTCCTCGGGGAAGATGTCCAGGTAACTAATGGAAAGTTAAAAATATGAAACCTGCTTGTTAGCACACAGCAGGCAGCGCTGAAGTATTGCGGAGACGGCTTGACGGCCGGATGTGCGCCTCGTCTCATGGAACCTATGCAGGTCTTGCCGAGGGACATGGTCAGTTTTAAGCGGAACGACTCACAGCACATCGATCAAGAAACAATGGTGATATACGGGGCTCATCCGGACCTGATGCGGGAAGGTCATGCCAACGCTGCCATGTGTATGATGGCGTCACAGAGTCCAGATCTTCGTCCAGGGTGCCCTTCTAACTGCCATTCAGGGTCTAGCTCACGGGGCCCTCATCACCCCCGGCCGTGCCAGAGTTTCAGGGTCCAATGTTGCACAAACAGCCGGCCGGGAGCTTGGCAAGCGATCTCGTCAACAGGCATCGTCAACCATGTAAAAGTTTTGATTGTATTATAAAAGGTCATGACAGGATATGCAATCTCTCAACATTTATGTTCTTATTGGTCATTATGTGTCAATAATGCTACCAGAGAAATCTTCGAGTACACTCGATACTTCCCCCAACTGTATAGGATGTGAGATTGTGTCTTCATGCTTGTTGGCGAAGCAAGGCATACAGCATCAGTCTCTCAGTACACGTCAGCTTCACACGCACTCAAGGGCAACCCAACCGACGAACGCATATGCAAAACTTGACAATATAGAGTTTCAAACAAATCAACAAAAACCGGTATTAGCCGAGCCACGGCAGCAGATCGTGCAAAGTCACCCCGAGATCCGATCTGATCGAACGAATATCCACACACATAACATGTAAGAGGATCGTAAATAGTCCCTCCGAGAGCTATCCTTGTCCAGGAGGCTCTCTTTGCCTCACAGTGCTTGTATCGCAAGTATTCACGGCAGCAGTGGGGAACTCTGCATGCATGTCCATGTTTGCCAGAAACCGGTTTTCTAGCCACACTTCGAATGCTGACCTCCTGTGCTGGGCGCCACAGCTCCTTCGCTTCTCTCGACTCTCATTTGCTGACTGCGCTCATCGCTTGTCACATGTGGGTGTGCGGACAGGGGGGATGTGCTGAGGTCAAAAGGTGGCGGATGAGATCATGCTGAAGGGTATTACGTCACTGGAAGCTGTGGCTTGCGTTGCACTTTCCGATCGATTTGAAAGGATGTGCAAGACTGCCAGGAAGATTGATATAAGAGATGTCAAATGCCCATGGCTAGTTTGAAGAAGTTTGTGTAGAGTCAGACTCAATTCAAAAATCACTTTTGCGACTTCCAAAACTTAGTTGGTAAGTTTTAGTCGAGTTGCAGAGTTTAGTCGCAGACTATAGTCCAGCCAGCCACGACTAACACGAGACACTATTTCTCAACTACCAGCACAAACCAGACCACCTCACACCCATCCACAAAGACCAAATATCCACACAACCACAAAAATGTCCAACAACAACGGCGGTCTCCTCGGCGGCGTGGTCGGCGGGCTTGACAACGTCCTGACGGGCGGCGACAAGGCCCAGGGTCAGGGCGGCCTGCTCGGCGGCGTCGGCGGCGCGCTCAACAGCACGACCCAGGGCGTCGGCTCCGCGCTGAACGACACCACCCGCGGCGTGGGCAACGCCGTCGGCCAGACGACCCAGGGCGTCGGCAGCGCCGTGGGGCAGACCACGCAGGGTGTCGGCAACGCCGTCGGTGGTGCGACCAGCGGCCTCGGAAACGCTGTCGGCGGAGCCACTGGCGGTGGGCAGCAGGGAGGCGAGCAGAAGAAGACTGGTGGCTTTGGAAGCTACGGTATCTGAAAACATCATGGTCGGATTGTAGGAATATAGGAACTGACACGACGTGACGAAATATACTTTGATGCTTCATTTGGCCTACCTTCGGATCTCAACTTCCCTTGCCGACACGGTTTCCTCCAAGTGCATCATCACCTCTAGGACAGTTTCCATGTAATAAGTAATGTTTATCGTTCCGAGGATGATTGCATGGCAAACACTCTCGGTTCATGGTCATGGGTTCATAAAGCACGAAACACCCGGCACGGAGTAAGCTACCCGGCAACCCCACGTCATTGGAGGTGCTGCATCCACACGATCGGGCCACAGAGGGCCCACTGCAAGGACCGGGATCGTCCCTTCCCCACTGTCGCGCGGCGCGCGCAAGCCTCAAACTCCACCACGCAAGTGCACTGCCGCGGTCGCACAGCATCAACGCGGTCCATCGCATCGCTAGTCAAGCCGAAACGAGCAAAAGCCAACTCACAAGACGAGTGGTTGCCTGTTTTCGAAACCGGGCTTTCCAAGACAGCTGTCCAACTCAGCTGAGCCACCAATCACACACCGAAAGCTTTGTCGGGTGACAAGCTGCCATGGCGCCGCCCGCCCAGACCCTCGAGCGGGACCTGAAGAAGGTGGTCCGCGAGCGGTTCGAGAAAGACGAGGAATTGACGGTGAATGCGGTGCGCAAGCGCGTGGAGGAGATGCACAAGTTGGGCGATGGCTTCTTCATAGCGCCGGAGTGGAAAGCTAGGAGCAAGAAAATCATCACGGAGCTTGTGGTACGTGTTCGCCAAGCGCTCCTGTCGAATGACTGTTGTAGCCACGACTGACATGTCCTCACCGCTTCCTTTAGGAGAGACTCGCAGAAGGCAATGCGTCCGACGAGGAGGATGACGCAAAAGAGCTACCCGAAGCTCTTGACTCAAGGCCCGCGGTCCGTCTGAAGCCGAAGCGGGCGAATGGTGTCAAGCGGAGCTCCCCCTCGGAAACCCCACCGGCAGCGAAGCGTCAAAAGAAAGCCGCGCCGGCAAGGCCTGTGAAGAAGCGGAAACCAGCAAAGAAGGTCGAATCCGAGTCCGAGCTGAGTGAAGAAGATGAGGAGGACGAAGACGAGGATTCCGAGTCCGAAGCAGAACTTTCAGAGGACGAAGCTCCCAAACCGCGCCGGAAGGGCGCGAAGAAGGCGGCCAAAGACAACTCCGACTCAGAATTGAGCGACCTCGGCTCCTCGGACGAGGAGCAGCCCAAGCCTAAGCCCAAGCCGAAATCGAAGACGACCCCGAAGGCGAAACCGAAAGCGAAACCCGAAACCGCGAAGAGTGAGTCCGAACTCAGCTCGCCAGGTGAGGACGAAGAGGTCGAGAAAAACGACGAAGGGAAGAGCTCGGGAGTGCCAAAGACGGAGACCGCACAAGGCGACACAAAGACAGGCGACATCATCGACTCGGATTCGGAGCTGTCGTCTGTAATAGATGAACCACCGCCGAAGAAGCGGGCTAAAGCCGCGGTCTCAAAGGGTTCATCGAAGCCGTCGAGTGCCAAAGCGCCACCAAAACAGCTGTCCGCAGACGAAGAGGAGATCAAGAAACTCCAAGGCCAACTGGTCAAGTGCGGCATTCGCAAGATCTGGGGTATCGAGCTGAAGCAGTACGGAGACGATGGCAAAGCTAAGATTCGTCATCTTCGTCGCATGCTGACCGATGCTGGGATGACTGGTCGGTTCTCAGAAGCTCGGGCCAAAGAGATCAAGGAGCAGAGGGAGCTCATGGCTGATCTGGAAGCCGTGAATGACATGAACGCGCTGTGGGGAAGTGCAGGCGCTGGTGGTCGAGCATCGCGGAGCAGGGCACCGAAGAAGTCACTGAAGGAAGCTTCTGATGAGGACCATGATGAAAACGACGACGAAGATAATGACCACAAGGGCGCCGACAACGACGATGACGATGAAGAAGCCAAGGCAAATTCGAGGGTGTCCAGAAGGATGGCAGACCTTGCGTTCCTTGGTGACGACAGCGAGTCTGATTGAGCGACGGACAGGCCAAGCTCCCCGACGCGCCTACTGCCTGGCGTTCAACCTCTGTGCGATCAAGCTGAAAATTGCTACCGAGCTCATGAAGAGCACGGCATTGTAGAACTGTACGTGTAAATGGTTAGCGATAGTGCAGCATGTGAATACGGTGGTAATTGTGGCGCGTACTGCTTTACGGGATACTTCTCGTTCTTCTTCTTCTGATCTGGCCTCGATGAATAGCCTCCGGAGGTTCGGGAAGTTTGCCTATCATCCTGATTAGAAATTCCTGGCGTCGAGAACTTTTTGCTGACTGCTATGCGATGACGAACCATTGTAAGGATGACACTGTGGCACTGTGGCTTGTGACAGTTGATGTGTACAGATTGTGCGCAAGGCAACACTTTGTTGCCTGAGGGTGGGATGGCGGCAACGAACTTGCAAATAGTCTTCGGCCGACCACCAGGCCACCCGTCGATGGCGTTGAGTGAATGCGGACCGAGATCTGGCGGTGGCGGGTAGACTGTGTAGATTCGTGCTTTCCAAGGAAGTCCAAGCAGGGAGCTTCGCAGCTCAAGAGCTTGATTTCTGTGGCTGCTTGCGTTGAATGGTGTGGCTGTGTGATGACCCCCAGGTACCTGGGTTCTGGCTGCGGCTTGCCTGTTGGATAAAGTAAACTTTAATCAATGTGAAGGGGCGCCTGGATCCATCAGACAAATGCAGGGCTCCTCTAGCTCAAGTGGGATTGAGTCTTAGTGGTTCTGCCTCCAGCTCCTGCTGACTCGAACCGTGGAGCTGAAGGTGTTCTCTTGGCACAAGCTCCAGCAGCACCGCGGACCCCACACGACACTTGTACCAAGCATTCCGCCCCTGGACACTTGCTGCCAGATACGCACACTGCTCGACCTCAAGGACTCACGACACTCGCCAGACACTCCGCATCACGCCAGATGAGCTGCCGGCTGCCCTGAGAGGGCATTTTATATCCAACCTTTCCCCTCACGTGCGACGCCGAGGTTCCCTGGTCGGGCCGAGCCCTCCTTTAGACCGCCGCTTCGAACACCGACGACAGCGTCTGGTCCCACGACATCCGCAAAGCCACCTCGACGACAGCGACGACCGGCGCAATGGCTGTCAACAGGATACGCAGCGCCTTCGCGGCGCCCCGCAAGGGCGAGACCTTTGAGCTCCGCGCTGGACTCGTGTCGCAGTACGCCTGGGAGCGGAAGGAGTCCATCCAAAAGACCATCATGGCCATGACGCTCGGCAAGGACGTCTCGCAACTCTTTCCCGACGTGCTCAAGAACATTGCGACCGGAGACCTCGATCAGAAGAAACTGGTGTATCTATACCTCATGTGCGTCCCCTGCCTCCAGCCTTCGGTGTTATACCCCTGGGCATGCCGTTCACAGTGAGACTGACCGACAAGCACAGGAACTACGCCAAGTCGCACCCGGATCTATGTATTCTCGCCGTCAATACATTCGTACAAGACTCGGAAGATCCGAATCCACTCATACGAGCCCTCGCTATTCGCACGATGGGCTGCATCCGTGTCGACAAGATGGTAGACTACATGGAAGAGCCGCTTAGGAAAACGTTACGAGACGAGTCACCATACGTGAGAAAGACAGCCGCCATCTGTGTCGCCAAGCTCTTTGACCTCAACCCGTCCATGTGTATCGAGAACGGCTTCTTAGAGACTCTGCAGGAGCTGATTGGGGACCCTAACCCCATGGTGGTCGCGAACTCGGTCACCGCGCTTTCGGAAATCGCAGAAGCCGCGCCAGAGACGAGAGCACTGATCATCACGTCGCAGACGCTCAAGAAGCTTCTGATGGCACTCAACGAGTGCACGGAATGGGGCAGAGTCACAATCCTCTCAACGTTGGCCGACTACCCGCCCACCGACATTAAGGAGTCTGAACACATCTGCGAGCGGGTTACACCCCAGTTCCAGCACGTGAATCCTAGTGTCGTCTTGGCCGCCGTCAAGGTTGTCTTCATTCACATGCGACTCATTAATGGCGAGCTTGTGGCTCAGTACCTTAAGAAGATGGCACCGCCACTGGGTACGTAGTCCGTGTCGGTCGCAGACTGTGTGTGAACTTGCTAACCGCGCCTCTTACCAGTTACCCTCGTCGCCTCGGCTCCTGAGGTCCAATATGTTGCCCTCCGGAACATCGATCTCCTGCTGCAGGCGAAGCCCGACATTCTGAGCAAGGAACTGCGTGTCTTCTTCTGCAAATACAACGACCCGCCATACGTCAAGATGCAGAAGCTCGAGATCATGGTTAGGATAGCGAACGACAAGAACTTCGAGCAGCTGCTGGCAGAACTCAAAGAATACGCCCTCGAGGTTGACATGGACTTTGTTCGGAGAGCTGTCAAGGCCATCGGGCAGGTTGCCATCAAAATCGAGAGCGCGAGCGAGAAGTGTGTCAACGCCCTGCTGGACCTCATCGCGACCAAGGTCAACTATGTCGTTCAGGAGGTCGTCGTCGTCATCAAGGACATTCTGCGGAAGTACCCTGGCTATGAGGGCGTCATCCCCACGCTCTGCCAGCACATCGACGAGCTGGACGAGCCGGAGGCGCGCGGTTCTCTGATCTGGATCGTGGGAGAGTACGCTGAGAAGATCAACAACGCAGACGACATCCTTGCCAGCTTTGCCGACACATTCATGGAGGAGTTCACGCAGACACAACTCCAGATCTTGACAGCCGTCGTCAAGCTTTTCCTGAAGAAACCCGGGAGCAACCAAGGACTTGTCCAGAAGGTGCTCCAGGCAGCTACAGCCGAGAATGACAACCCGGATATCCGCGATCGCGCATACGTGTACTGGCGTCTACTGTCGGGTGACCTTGACGTTGCCAAGGTGAGTTGGACTGGATGTATGCGAAAATAAAGTGACCAGGGTATTGACTATCATTGTAGAACATCGTGCTCTCGCAGAAGCCTCCCATCTCTACAACAATGACCAGCCTACCGCCGGCGCTCCTGGAGAAGCTCCTCACAGAACTGTCGACACTGGCCTCGGTCTACCACAAGCCTCCGGAGTCGTTTGTCGGCAAGGGCCGCTACGGCTCTGATGCGATCCAGCGTGCTGCTATCCAGGAGCAGCGCCAGGACGCTGCCGAGAACCCCATCGCCGCCTCCGTTGCGGCAGCTTCGGCTCAGAACGGCGGCGCCGCGCAGAACAATATCGAGAACCTGTTGGATATCGACTTCGATGGTGGCGCCCCTGCCTCTCTGGAGCAGAACTCGGCATCCGCCACACCTGACCGCGTAGCCAGCCCCTCGGGCGGCTCGAGCAACATGCAGGACATGATGGGCTTGTTCGACGCCCCTGCGCCGGCTGCAGCTTCGAGCGGTAGCGGCGGCGGTGGCTTTGGTGGGATGAGCGGAGGAGACGACATGATGAACGGGTTCGCGGCGCTGGATATGGGTGGCCCGAGCCAGCAGCCTCCACCGGCGGCGCAGCAGCTGAGCAACAGTGGCGGAGGTGCCCAGCAGCCCAAGAAGGACAGCGACGACTTGCTTGGGCTTTTCTGAGAGGCCGTTTTCTTCCGTGTTGTTCTGGTAGATTAGGCTGGGATAGATCATTGACGCTTCGGAGCTTAGATGATGGTCCAAAGCATGATTCTTCGATAATGATGAGACGTATCGCAAAAACTGCTCAGAACCCGAGCAGAGCTGTGCTTGCCCGATCTATAGTACAAAGTTTGTCATCATACATGGAACACCTAGAAGCTGCACGTCGTTTCTTTCGCATTATGTCTCTTCCTCTCCTACGTGGTATCATCGTCAAAACTTCGTGTTCAGCCAAAATGCAACATCCTTCGAATCTCCGCTGCCCCCACAGCCTTCCTGTCCTCAATCACTCACGGCCATCTCGCTATTGCGTCGTCCCCTCGACCTTGCCGTCGACTGTCCCTTCCTTTGGCGGCGCTCCCCCGCCTCCCTGCTTCTCCCACTCCTCTGGCGTCAGGCACTTTGCGCTCCACGCGTGTATCACGGCGATCTCGGCCTTGAGCGCGGCGTTGACGGCGCGGTGCCGCTTCAGCGAGTTCAACCCCTGGAATTGCGGGCTCACGATGAGCGAGGTGAAGGACTGCCCGCACCCGCCCGACATGTCAGTCACCTGCACGTGCGTGGCGCCCAGCCGGGACGTGAGCGCCGCGGAGAGGGTGGACTCGTTTATCGAGGCGGCTTCGGGGGCGGACATCTCTGTGGTGATATCTGGTGTAGTGTTGTGAAATGTTTCTTGTCGTTTTTCGAAGGGAACGTTCCGGGATGCTGACGCCGTTGGTTTACGCTCGTGGTCTTTGTTGTTTCGGGGGGGTTGGTGACTTTTGTTTCTTCGATGTGGTTTGTAAGAATGAGGACAAATCGGAGCCGAAGTCGGCGGGCCAGAATCTTTTTCAGGTGCTTTGCGATGAAGTCGTTCGCAAGGGATACTGGGGTGCTCGCAGATGAGGTTGTTTCTGGGGTGTCGTTGAGAGGTCCCTTTCTGACACCAAATGGCCTGACACGAGCGATTGAGGTTCCAGAGGTGTATAATGCTCGGAGGATGGCCGGAAATCGGGGTCTTGCTCGTGCACAGCAGGCCCCACGATGATGGCATGAGGGGTCCTGCTCCAGGCGCACGCCGCGGCGGGAAGCTCTTATCGATAGTTAAGCTCCAGATCGGCATTTCCAGCTTCATCTGGAGCTCTGCGATCACCACGACCTTCTCTTACGTAGTTGTATTAAACACCACATACGAGCATTGTATCTCTGCTTATCTCGACGGAATACTCATCAGACTAGATCGAGCCTGGAGCACGCACTTGCAAGCGTAAATGTTGACACGGGCTCTCATCCGTGCTACAGTAACAACAAGAACGACGACGACAAGAGCTCTGCTACGACCACCAGCAACCAAGAAACTCGCCGTTCCAGCAAGCTTCACTGCACGCCTGACGCCCACGCCGTACCACTCCCCGGTGCCTACTCAGTCGCGGCACTTCTCAGCAGTCCCATTGTCAGCCAACAAGCACAGCGGCACGATGTCGAAGCCTCAATCCCTGACAGACTCGGTGCTCAGCGCCGTGAGGTCGTTGTAAGTCTAAATGGCATTGGTGATCTCTCCCACTCAGCAGAGATGCCGTTGGTATGCAATGGAGTATTAACTTGACGGTGCAGGTACCCCGAGGCACTGGCGGACTCGGCATGGGACAACACGGGGTGTAAGTCCTCAGTTTCTTTTGCGAGCCTTCCAACATCTCTTAGCATCGCTTGCTGACAGCGACTTTGTCGGAACGCAGTGCTGATTGGTGAGGCTCCGTCGTTCACTTCGGCTACAAGCAGTGTAGCGCAGGGCACCGTTCTGCTCACGAATGATCTGACTGCTGCTGTCGTGGATGAGGCTCTCAACGAGGATGCCAAGGTCATTATTTGCTACCGTAAGTCTCTGTCTTAAGCAGCCATGACCTCTGTCCGTGGTAAGCTCATGAGTTTGGCCCTCGCCAAACTAACATCCACATGCAGATCCTGTCATCTTTCGCCCGCTCAAGTCCATTACTGCCAGCGATCCCATGCAGGCCCAGCTTCTGCGCCTCATCGCTGCCGGCGTCTCCGTCTACTGCCCTCACACTGCAGTCGATGCTGCCTCGGGTGGTCTCAACGACTGGCTCTGCGATCTCCTACTGGACGGCGAGAATGCTGCTTCTAAGACTGTTGTTGAACCCATCAAGGGTACCCTTCCTGAGGGCCACGAGGGCTGCGGCTATGGCCGCACAGTTGAGTTTAGCAGCGCCGTCAGCTTTCCCGATCTTCTGAAGAGGTTTTCGAAGGGTATTGGTGGCCATCGATACATGATGGTTGCGTTGCCGTCCTCCTACAAGAAGGACATCTCTGCCATTCCGCCAATCTCTAAGGCGGCAGTCTGTGCAGGCTCGGGCTCAAGCGTCCTGAGCAGCACTGATGCCCAGGTCCTGGTGACGGGTGAGATGAGCCACCACGACGCGCTGCGCCACTCATCACTAGGACAGATTGTGGTCACTGTCTTCCACAGCAACTCAGAACGCCAGTACTTGACGCAGAGAATGAAGCCAATGCTCGAGGAGGCGTTGAAGGATTCTCCGCACGCCAACACACGCATTGTGGTCAGCACGGCTGACAGCGATCCGTTCGACGTTATTGACGTCGAGAGCTTGTGAGCTTGCGGCCGCGCAAGTGCTCGTAGTCCGCGGACTTAGATAGCAATGTCAAGCGTAACCGACTTGCAATGCATAACGACCGCGTCCAAGAACTATCGTTCGTAGCTGTCGTGATTGTCGTGATTTCGTGACATCTGCTCCCGAACTTAGGTAGGCCTTCTATTCTTCGTCCGTCCCGCTACTGTCTTCATCGTCGTTGCCTTTCCTCCAGTTGAACAGGGTCGGTTCGCCACGCAGAGCTGCCTCGCCATCTTGGATGCAAGAATCGACGTCAGGCCCGCCCAGCCCCTGCTCCTTCCATGCGATGAGCAACCGCTTCGGTAGCTTCCATGCTTGTCGGGCGTCCTCCGGTCGACCTTCGCTGACCAATTCTCGGAGCTTCGCCGGAGTCTCGAGAGCTGCGAGGGCGAGTTGTCTCGTACGGAGTGTACGTGCGGCTGCCTCTTCAGACTCCTTGGCCGGCTCACTGGGAGCGGGTATCGTCTTTCTGAGGTTGTCACGGATTGCCGACGCTTGTGTGTAAATCTGGGCGATCGCAGGATCGAGGGTGGAGGCCATTGGATTGAGAGGATCCATGTTTGTTCGCATCTAAAAGCCGTCAGACTTCTCCTTCTTCCTTGACCATCACCAGAACATACCTTCCGGATCGTCTCTGTTGCCGCAATCAGCTTCGAATAATTATCGTAGACGAGCGCCTTTTTCTCGGCATCAAGTGCACGAGTCTCCCCCAGCACTCGAGTGTACAGCCGCAGCAACTCATCAAGCCCCTTCTCCGCAAGCGCTTTGGCGATGAAGGCCTCCACACTGAACCCTTCTTTGTCCATCTCACTGGCTGGAACCTCGCTGTACGCTGAAATACCGTCGTCCTCAGGTTCTGTGACCTCCACAGAAGGTGTAGGAGGTATGGCGCCGCCGTTCTTGTTGCGGAGATTGTAGTACTCGCGGAGGGCCGCACGATTGCGGCGCCCCGATCCTGTGGCAGCGCCTTGGCTACTTGTGTTGCTTCCTGGCAGGCCAGGGCTCGGAAAGGCAGCTGTGGCAGGACTTGGACTCGGTGAGCCGGCAGCAGATCGCGGGAGGTCGAGAGACGGTCTGTTCGAGGACGTTGGAGTCGCATTGGACTGCGAAGGGACTCTCCGAGGAAACGGGGAGCCCGGCTCCCGAGGTGAAGCTATCGTCGACATGGCTGTCGCGAAGTTGGTCGGTAGCACGATACAAGTACAGCTGTTGGGCTCGTGTGGCCGGTGCTAGATTTTTGCCGACTTGTTGATTCGTCGAGCGCTCTCGGATCGCAGCGAGCGGAGGAGGTGCAGTAGTGTTGCAGAACCTGGGAAGGTGTTGTCAGCTCGAGATGGAGCTGTCGGATGCGCTACGTGGAGTTGCTCAGGTATGAGCTTCCCCTGGAGATCGCCTACATGCATCCCTGTGGATACTTCCGGTGCCAGGCTGCAGGCGCCAACTCCACGGCTGACACCTTCCCCAAACCAGACCACAACACAATCTCCAACTTCCACTTGAGCAGGATTCGGACGTGCTTGGTCCCTGATTGCCAGTCCAACGAGTCTGGTGATGTTAGATTCTGTCTCCATCGCCCTTCAGACGCTCCATAGCCAGAAGACATATGGACTCGACTCCGTTACAGATCCGGTCCGGCTTACAAGCACAGGGACTGCCACCACCCAGCACACAATGGATCCAGGGTGTCATGCCACAGCGGAGGCCTCTGCCACCAATGCCAGCACTGGTAGCGACTGTCAAAGCTCGCCTCCTTGCCGCCGACTTGACAAACCCGTCGATATTTGAACAGACAGTCCTTGGGTTTCCCCAGAACCTCGGCAATCCCGAGATCAGGGAACTAAAGCTCCCGTGCGATGTTCTCGTGCAGGTGCTGGACATCGACAACCTCTCCAAGAGCAAGTGGGAGCAGATCGAGGAACTAGAGGCAATCGCTCGTGGCGAGCAAACCCGCGGTCGGGAGGTCATCCGACTGCCCACGGCCAGCGCTGAAGACGACGAGGATCCCGGAACACAGTCTTCCACAGCCGCGCCTACACCTGCAGGCAGAGGTGCAACAGGAGCTGCCTCTACAGCATCAAAAACTGCTACTCACCGGCTTGTTCTTCAAGATTGCAAGGGCCAGAAAGTCTTCGGCCTTGAGCACAAACGGATCGAGAAGATTAACATTGGCACGCTCAATATTGGAGAAAAGATATTGCTCAGGCAAGGCAGCACCGTGGCCCGTGGAAACGTTCTTCTGGAACCTTCAACTTGTGTCATACAGGGTGGCCGTGTGGAAGCTTGGCAGAAGGGCTGGAGTGAAGGCCGCTTGGCGCGTCTTCGCGAAGCCGTTGGCGATTCCAGATGAAAGCTCCGGCCTGCACGTGCGGCAAGATAAAACCACGGCAGCTTCCCACGGAGTAGTGCCCAGAAATGCGACAACAATGCGTTTTGGCAAGGCAACAAAGACCTCTGAATTATCGATTCTTGTTTCTCACTCTATGCAGCACCGAACGATCTACATTGGAGCGACCGTTGTCCATCACTCAAATCTCCAGAAGGGACGTGCACTTGCTTCGGTGCGCGGCTTGAGGCTGTCTCCACCTGAAGCAGCTCCTAACTTCGGTTACTTTGGCGCCAGCAGCCTCAGAGACATTACACTGCTCAGGCTTGGAGGTCTGGCGGTCTAAAAGTACACCCAGGAAATTCGCAAACTCTGAAATTCAAAGATTCAGAGGCTTAGAAATCCTTGCAGTATTGGCTGAGGCGTGTGGATACGGTAATTCTTGCAGATAGCGCACGGCCAGCGGAAAGGAGTAATCACCTTGCGCAGGGATACAAGGCTCGCCTGGCACTTGCACGCTGAAAGTGACTTGGACAATTAAAAACACATCCTGTCCAGGGGGCAACGATTCAACCGGCCAGCCAGCGCACAACAACACTTTTCTGCTCTTGCTCTTGATATTGGTCCAGCCAGTGATTACATGCCCCAGGTGCGTAGGTAGACTGGACAGCTGTGATCTACGAAGCGGCCAATCATCACCGCGGGAAGACTGTTGATTACTCAAGCTGCCAAACCTCGGGCCTCTCGACTTTCGGCATTTTGAGAAACCACCAGATTCTTCATGGCGCTGAAGATCGCCGACACAATAACCGCTTGGCTCCGGACTAGGCTGCCGCTTTTAGGCAACTCGGCCCAACAACGTTGGTCACGACCAGGATGGGATGGGGACGATGGCACGGCCGGTCTGCTTGAGGGCGACCCGCTGAACGTCCCTCTTCACCGTCGAGAAACAGAAGACAACTCTGATGATGATTTCCAGGACTACACTTCCCCGCAAGATGGGCTTCATTACTCGTCAGGAGTCAAGCGGCGGCGCTGCAACAATCTTGCTAGAAATCCTAGCTCTTACGGGTTTGTTCTCGCTGCCGTCCTCCTACTAATCGCCATCATCTTCGCCTGGTATCGGTGGCTGGCGACCCCTTTGGAGCTTTTTGACCGCACTCTCTTACCATGTGGTGATGGAAAATTCTACATGATCAATAACCACACCTGCACCACTGGCGATTTCCTTTGTCCAGTTACAGACCGTCGTAGGACTCTGCGTTGCGGAGAGGCTTGCTATCTGCCTTCAAAGTACAGGTAATGTAGCTCCCGTTCTCCCAACTTACTGTCGTGGAATTCTAACTGTATGGTCATGTAGATGCCTGGGTGAGGAATTGTCACCAATCGGCGCCGGCGGAGCTGCAAGCGAGGCTGCGGTCGGGACCGATACCCATGGTGGATGTGACGTACACTACCTGCATCTGACCGATGGCCCTTATGAGAATTACTTCCTGTCGGATTGCGGTAGCTCAAGCCAGGTCGTACTGACCAGCCCGACCCCCGAGAACCAACGTGACCTGGGTGACTCCAGACTCCTGTTCGCTTGGGCGGCTGGGAATAGTGGCATCGCCATGTTCTTCCAATCACAGGGGAACGCGAAGGGTGCCGCGCCAATGCGTCTCCAGCAGACCGAAGGCCTTAATCGTACTATCGAACCGCTTGTCAGTGGCGTTTCGGGCAAGTTGGAATTGCTCTTGCCGGCCGAGCTCGGCGTGACCATCCTCGGCAGCGTCCGGTCGCTTCGTGACTTCATTGAAGGCGGCCGTTCTCTGAACTCCGATGTTCAAGGTGGCTTGCAATACAAACCTCTGCCAGGTGGCGGCGTGCTGATCAGTCGCCAATGGCTCGACGAGACCACCGAGACGTTCATAACTCTACGGCCCAGCGAAGACAACCCAAGTCGCATCCGTGTGCGCAAGCAAGATATACACTTTCCTAGTGGTGGGTATGAGTTCCAGGCATGGCACAACTATCCTTTCGTGGAGAACCTGGGTGCGAGACAAGTTCTCAATTCCCATCATCAGCAGCTCATCGAAGCACAGCCAGACCAGGTCACCTCTTTGTCATTCTTGTCGTACAGCGACAAGGTGGCAGCAGGCGCATGGAGATTCCTCACCTATTTCGGCCGCGATAGTCTGGTGTCGTTGCTGCTTTTGCAGCCAATACTGAGCGAGGGTGAGCACAGTGCCATTGAGGTTGTTCTGAGCGCTGCACTGGAACGAGTCAATTCCGCAGATGGCAGTGTCTGCCACGAAGAGGTGATTGGGGATTATGCGACTCTCCTCAACAAGAAAGATGGCTTGGTCTCAGACGACCCTCGCTGCGACTACAAAATGGTTGACACAGACTATCTTCTGCTCATTGCATTGGAAGCATACTTCGTGCGGTCAGAAATTGGTAGGGTACGAGCCAAAGAGTTCTTCGCAAGGAAGGCAACGTTTTTGGTTGCAAATCGTGGGCTCAGCTACCTCGAACTGGCTCTGACAACAGCAAAAAAGGTCATGAAGGACACATCTGCGTTTGAACAGGAGCCAACAATCGCCAACCTCATCCACATCCAGACAAGAGAAACTGTAGGGCAGTGGCGTGACAGCGGTGATGGGCTAGGCGGAGGCCGAATCCCCTACGATGTCAACACTGCCCTCGTACCGGCTTCCCTGAACGCGATCAGCTCTCTAGCCAAGCACGAAGCCATGTCGGGCGACCCTAGCTGGCCGACCATCGCGCGGCAGCGAGCAGTCTTCTGGGAAGACAACACATTACACTTCTTCCAAGTCGAAGTCGCGCCTGAGAAGGCCCAAACCCTCATGGATGAGTACACGGACCACAACGAGTACACAGGGCCCAAGACAGTATCCCCTTTCACTGGCAATGTCAAGTTCCATGGGGTGGCTTTACGCCAAGCAAGCGATGACCCAGTTGTGCAAGTCATGAACACAGACGACTGCTTCCGCCTCTTCCTGCTCAACACGACCCATGACGAGCAGCTTTCGAGCTATTTACAGCAAGCCGCAGAGAACATCCTTGCCCCGTTCCCTGTCGGCCTGTCTACCCCCCTCGGCCTCGTCGTGTCCAACCCGGCATACGCAGGCGACGCCCGCTTGGCCAGGACACTTACGACAGGCGCCTACCACGGGACCGTGATCTGGAGCTGGCCACTAGCCATGATGGCTACAGGACTGAGTCGTCAACTTGGTAGATGTGAAACGAAGGCAGCGCCGGGGTTCTGTGCCGACAAGGCTCTGCGCCGTCGTGTGGGGGAGGCCTACAGCCACCTGTGGGATCTGATCGATGCGAACCGCGAGCATCTTGACAGGGAGGTGTGGAGCTGGACATACAATGGCACTGAGGAGAAGTTTCAGTATGCTCCGCTAGGCACAATTACTGGCCCGGGAGGACAGACAGCTGTTGGTAAGTACTCTTTCCTTGGAACGGAGCGGGCTACGAGGTGAACTAACGTGTACGAACGTCACAGAGAGCAACATTCAACAGCTTTGGAGCCTGTCGTTCCTGGCGATACAGCGGAATGACACCCTCGTACAGAGCGCGAATTGAGCCCACCTTTAGAAGCCTTGCAAGAGATCTCATGGTACATTTTGAGACGATGATCCCCCTGCACACTGCAGCTGCAGTCCGTAATACCACAATAGACGCATTGTCCACTTCAGTAGCTGCTCTTGTGTCCTAGCTTGGCTTCGAGCTTCCAACCCGAGCTTTGCAGATCCCCCCGGGACAGGTTACTGCCTCAACAAGACTCGCCCGTGCTCAGACCTGTAGCTGGTCTCGGCGATGCAACCAACATGCGCTCAGCCAACACAATACAGGGCAGCTGATGCAGGTGCTGCAAGGGTCTGCACGTGGTAGACAGGGTTGCCAGGGCTGCCGAAGTGTGGCGATCTGACACGCATGTCTCACCGGCCAATGGTCGTGAGGCTTGGCAGATCTCAGACATCCCGGCATGCATTGTGGAAGCATCGGAGAAGGGCACTGTGGACCATGTCAGTGATGTGCTGATCGGAGGCCCTGCAACCTCGCAGGTCTTCAGTACTTTCCTGTGAAGGATGCGGCGATAAGGTGGGAGTGACTTGAGGTTGCCAACAGTGCCTGACCTGTGACGCCAAGTCATTTTGCAATGTCCAGACTGGAAGAGTTTCTGGCCATAGCTTCAAGGCCCCAGCACGAGCTGCAGACTGCAACAAGACTATCCCAGAAGTAATGTGTTGCGAATCGAGACCTGCCTCCCCTTGGAGGAACTGATACATATAAGCCAGGTCCTCGCCCACTTGGTGACCTCGACATTGGTAGGCCACGCGCCTACACGATTGTGAATGCCTCTCTTGCTTCCACTGCTGTCTTGAAACGCTCGCTCACTTACTCCGCCTACCGCTTCATATCTCGAGACTTCCGCGATGCCTTTATTAATCGACTCGGAAACGAGCCGTGAAGATCGGTTACAACTGTAGGTATTCCTGATCATGTTGCCCACCCAGCAAGGGAGAGTGCGACTCACATGCAATATCAGCTTCGCGGAGATTCACGAGCTAACTTGCCCGTTGATGTTCAGCAGGCTGTCCCACACCAGTCAAGTCCCGAAGACAAAGGAAAAGAGCGAGAAGAAGCAGCAGCAGCTTCTTCTGCGCGAAGAACGGCTCGACCTCCTACTCCACTACAATGACAGCGGCGAGGATGCGGATCTACTACAGCGGTTGTACTCGGGGCAGCACCAGATCGACCATGAAGCTCGTGCTCGAAGGATTTTGGAGAACATCGCGAGGCTAGGGGATGGGAGTGGCTCTGGGAGCTGAGATGAGATACCACGATACACAATAGTGACATCAGGGGCTTGAGGACATGCGTATGAAGGTAACGCCGTGATGAATGGGGAAAGTAGAGATTGTCAGAAGATAGTAGCGGCTTTAGACATATCTTCTTAGTGCTGGAGGATTAACTGCTTGCATCTTCTCTTGTTTCCATGCTCTGCCTTCGCGCTGATCAGTTCGTCCTTCCCGTGCACTCATCCACTCTTCGGGCATACTTTGAGCATTAAGCTTGCCTCGGAGCCGGAGTGAGTCCACGGACCTCACACATGCTGTTGATGCGGCCACCAAAAAAGCCTTGGCCTGCATGCCGCCGGTCGACTTCGTGCAACGCGAGTGGTGTCCTGGCTGGACGGTCTCAGCCCAGACCAGGCACGCACGGGCAATAGACGTTCTGCCCGGGACTTCAACACGAGGCCATGCATGGCGCGTAGGAACGTGCGCTACCTGCGACAAGGCAGAGAAGGCATCCAGTCCTAACCGTCTTTCCCTCACACGCACGCACCATGGGATGGACTCGCGGAGAGAAGGCCAGTGCTCCCTCCCCTTCGGTGTCGCCGCCCTCCATGACTCCACAGGGCCATTCAAGCAGGGGGTGGAAGATCCACATTCCACGTGGTGATGACAAGGATTCTGAACGCGTGGCTGGCTTCCCCGGCCCCCTTGACTTGCATCATCCTTGTTCAACCGCAGCAGATCAACACGGCAGCAGCCGGTGACTGGCCAGTTCGTGGGGGAAATCATGAGACGGGCATTGGCGAGGGGGCCAGGTTCTGTGCCGCGGAGGGATGGAAGCGTCTCCTGGCAGGAATCCAGGCTGCAGAGCGCATCGTTCACGAGCGTTGAGCGGATGGGGTGGCAGAAGGAAACATAGGGTATGATTAGCCGTCAGAAACCTCCAATCTTGAGGTAGACGTCGGTGGGGAGTGGTGGCTTGGTTCAGGCTGTCGCCCAACTGAACTCTTACTCCCCATGCATCAGACTGCAGCTGACGATCATAGGTAGATATCTTTGGTCAATTAGTCAATAATAATAGCCTCTGAAGTAGAACCCCCTACAAGCGAGAACAAAGAAGCTCGGTTTGGTCTCACGCTCAATCACATCAGGTCTGAACGCCCGGCTGGGCCTTATCGGTCTAGCATCAAGAGTCAAAGTCACACGACCAGTGAAGGTTATGCAGTAAGGAGGGCAAAGTCTGCAACTGGCTCCAGGCCGCACAGAGCGGCTGGTTGGTACGCTATGTTGCGCGCACCAGACTCAGGCGCTCCCTAGATCTAGTCAATGCGGCCACTGTATGTCGTGGTTCCTTTCTCGGAGCAGCTTTAGGGTGACCCAGTTACAACCATCCGCAGAATCGACCACGGCACTACTCCCAGCAAATGTAGTTCCCAGAGGGGCCATCTACCCCCACCCCAAGCGGATTTCACCCTCCAGACAACACGGAGGACTCGACTGGTGTCGTAGAGCACCTCGGGTTCACTCAAGAGACTGGGTGTCCCTCCAACAATTTGCTCCTACCCACACATCCTTTATTGCTTGGATTGTAGGCCCGCTTCACGGCTTCATGGGCAACAACCTCGAACGAGTCGGGGCAGAGTGGCGAGAGTTCACGACAATGTCTGGGCTCTCTCGGTAATTCTTAGATCGCAGTTGGGAGCCTTACTATGAATCCGTTCGGCAGGGCGGGACCTGCAAGTACTTGGTCGTCGACACTATCGAGGGGCGTGATGAGGATCTCCAGATGTTCACGGCGGAGATTTGTCGCAGAGAAGCAACTCGTTCTAATCGTAGAGCAAAGCTTTAGGAAAGACCCGAGAATCATACAGCACAGGCGCTTTCATCGAGTACATACACTCTGATGCACTCTGCAGCATGTTTCTTCTGTCCCTTTGTCCTCGTCGTATCTCGGCAGTGGCCAAAGAAGGCCTCGGTAATTGTGGTTAGGGGGCGCCCCAAATTCACTCGACTTATTTGTCATATTCCTTGGTCAACTTTCGCCACAAATAGGAAGTTTAGGAAAACCTGTGCCCTGAGAATGTTTCGCGAGGTACAGTCGTTGAGAGTGTCCTACACATGATCCGTCAACGTATGGGCTTGAAGTGAAAGACAATGAGGTGACACTGGCAATTCAATCTGCCGGCATGGTACGACGAGATGCCAAGACATTCGGAGATGATTCCTTTCTTCACTATAGGTATGTCGTACACGTTATAAGATACTGACTAGTTCTATAAGTATATTAGATACAGACGCTGCTTTCTGGTGACATTTTCTCATTCGAGGTCAGACATTTGTCCTACCGCAAAGATCATAACGTCGAAAAATCGGGTCATTGGTCAAAGGTCGAGCGCTCTCATCTCCCACGGCTGGTTCGACTAGAGATGATTCGCAGAAAGGAAGCAGGGCTAGCAGCAAAGTATGGTGACAAAGGATCGCAGTTAGGCACAAAGCCAGCAGATTAGTACAGAAGCAGTCACATCCTGAAGCATATGCTCATCTCCAACAACACGTTGAATACCTGAACGAAAGGGTGGTGCCTGGTCTCATTTCAGGCCACATTGAAAGGATGCCGCCCTCGGATGTCAACAATTCACCATTTATACCTCGCGCGCCATGTGATCACAACACAATGAGGCACAGCTACCACTGAAACAAGGCATTCACCACGACATAGACCCATGAGCCACGGAGGAATCGCCCTCTCGGGATGTCCCAACTCCAGCATAAAAGCGATCGCCCCGCCCTGATCGGTACGAAAACAAGCCAAAGATCACCAGCATCACAAACCCTAACGACCAAAAAGAGAGTCAAGTAAGCCAGCAACACCGCGAGAGACATGCAATGGCTCAAACTAGCTCTAACAGCAGATGGAGTCTTTGTAGTCATCATAAGCCTCCTGTCACACACACACCCAACTCGCCCAGAATGTGCGTCTCCGTTCAAACTGCCAAGCTGTGCCCAAGGGGCCATGAGATCAGTGTGATGCACACAGTCGAGGAGTGTCGCCGAGCGCAAGAGCGTGGATCCAGCTGCACAAGACTTTCATACATAAGTCGGATAATCAATGCAAATCAGAATTGCCACAGGTGCAGGCAAACCCCGGAGCAAAGGCGAGAACAGAGGAATGCTGAGATTCAAGAGGATATCGACTTCTATGATCGACAAGGACGCTATTGAAAGCGTTGATGTCTTCGAAGGAGAGACCATCGTCCCTGGACTAGGCCAAGAGTTTCGACGAATGAGTACAGAAAGGGCCCCATGGCAGTTCTTTCAACGGAGGTATGTGGTTATACTATGACCACGCCGGGGACGCAACATAGTTTCATCATGGCGTAGTCGATCCCAGCGGCGTGGAAATTCAGAGCCTCCAGAGAACTGGAACAAGGTGTATCGTGTCCAAGCAGAAATGACTGGTGAAGTTCAGTTGACGATGCATCAAGCTTGATACTTGATGAATTTTTTTCAGCACAAAGTCGTGTCACCCTTCAACTGCCGGAATATGCTATAAATCAACGATTCTATCTATCATGGTCTGCCACTGAACGCAAAAGACAAATCTCACATTTTGCTGTTCGCACAACAACATTGATGCTCACAAGCAAACAGGAATTGCGGAGTTGGTCATAGAAGCACAGCGGGGGCTCTTTCGCGTCAGACATGCCTCCGTTATATGCGTCTCCTGCAACATGTCTCTCTGTGTCCAGCGCACCGTTGTATACTTCAGACTCAATTCAATCTTCTCAATCGCTATGAAAACGTTTCCGGTGGCTTTGACAAATGAAACACTTTGGACAACATGTAACATAGATTCATGGGCCTTAACTGATGTGGATTCAAAGAAAAGAAAGGCGAACACAGAGAAATATAATACCGAAATACAATATCAAAGAGGCTAATCAAACCCTTTTGGATATCACGCGACAAGATCTTCAGCCTGAGGCCGACGTTGTCACTACAGAATGTCTGTAGACAGGATCCAACCGCTCAAGATGAAAGATGCAGTCTGCTACGACTGCCCGGAAGGGAACTGACAAGACAATGCGCTCTCGACCGATGATACCACGTTGTTTCACTCGTGTATTGGTAATGATCAGATCGCGTCAAGATCTCGAGGGACATATCCTCGCACACACAAAAGGATGCCGGCCAACGGTCTGGCCAACTCCAGCTGATCTATCACGACAGTACGCCACCCAGGCGTGACAGGGCACATACGCGTACTCACGTGTATCTCGAAAGCTCATCATCATGGCTTTGTATTTAAACCTCAGGACGATCCGCAGTACAGACTTTAGCAGAGATTGAACAACACCAGCGAAAAAGTGGAAAAGAGTACTCTGCAACTCCAGTCTTCCACCCATTCTACAAACAAGTTCAACATGTGCACTACCTACGTGATCATCAAAACATGCCCCGTGGACAGGGGACAGATGAGCTCTGCCGAGACTTTCGTGCGGTGCGCGGACGCCTCCTGTGCACAAATTCCACTACGAGTTGTGAGTTATGAGGTGTCATCAACTCCTTGTTACACATGCCGCCGAAGAGTACATCGAAAAAAATAGCATTGTGTAAGAACTTCCGGTCGACCAGTATTTCATGCTGAAACCGCCTGAATGAGTAATGCCGACAACCCCAAAAGTCTCTAAATTTGAAAAAACAAAAACAAAACAAAACAAAACAAAAGGATACATACTCATTCTTTCTAGAACTCCTGGCATACACTATCAACTTAGCACCATCGTTAGAATATGGCTACAGGGACAAAGACCAATCTGTCCACTGTGAGCGGGGAGATGACAAGCCCTCATCGTGACAGCGACAATGCGGGTCATCTCTGAGATGGCTCTTCCAGCACCCCGCCGACGGAAGTTGTACCATAATCTGGGACAAAGGCTTTGGAGTGGCGCAACAAGAGTCGAGGGAATATAGTTTATCGTCGTCCTCGACATGGATCATGAAGTTGACAGACACGCGATGTTATGTTTCCAGTTGCTCTTTCAATTTCAGACGCAATGATACCTCGCTTTTGGCCATGGAATTTAGCACGTCCCTTTAGCAATGACAACTAATTCCCGTCAATTTTTCCGACTTTAGATCTGATTAAAAGTCTCATAAAGTTTGCAATGACAAGACTTACTTCCTGTGCTGTAATCAGCTTCTTATTTGGTTGCTCTTGGCTATCGGGCGTCGTCATCCATCAGACAGATGGAGCAGCCCGTGATTACTTTAAAGGATTGGCCTGTCCTCCGGGGGGACATCTGAAAACAACGTAGTACAAAGTTTCTTTAAGAAGGCTACCCTACAGAAGTCCCATAAGTTATCTGTTTTTGGCGATCTTGTTCTCAATCTCGGGTGGCGAATGAGGCTGACTGCACAGGACCATATTAGAACTTAACGTGCCAACTAAGGTATTGCAGCCCAAGTTTCCACGCATCAGAGGCGGAAATCAAATCCGAAGATAAATTGGCACAATAACAGTAGCGGCCTACCCCTGCAGCATTGAAATGTATGTCCTGAAATCATGAGAAACTCCTCAGGAAGTGCCGGTCTGCCCATGATGGACCCAACAGGACAACGCGCGCTGGTGAGACCAACCGATCACCCTGCCTTGTTCAAGGTTCCAATATTGGAATTTTCTTGCACCGGTCGTTGAGCACCAAAGGCAGTGATCGCACCATCGAATTGTCAAATAGCAGCCTCGCCTCCAACTGAGCAATCATGATTGTATGCCGAAGCGCCCTGACGAGGCACCTATTCACGAGCTCGTATATATAAGGACTCCCTACTCTGGATTTGATCTCGGAGATTGAGCAAAGATCAAAGAACAGAACTGCAGCCAGGAAAAAGCATCGACGCAGACACAGACCACCAATATCGTGAGACGTGGGAGAATACACCCCAAGGGTACACAGCCCACACCGCCAGAACCCTAGTTCCATCCGACATCTCTACCAGAAGAGACGAGCCATGTGCACCATCTACGTCTTTGCAAAGCTCTGCCGCGAGCACAAAGGAGAGATCAGCAGCTACGAGAACGCCATGCCATGCCTGGAATCCGGCGGCACGCTTTATGGCTGCCTGCACCCTCCGAGACGCATTGTGCAGTATCAGGACTCGGACGTGCCGTGCGCCAGATGTCGCCGGCGCGCCCGCCAAGGTTGAAGCGGGTAAGTTTCCTCTACGGATCACGTCTGAACGCTTCGAATCATTTATAGAGATGAGCCCCCAATGCGAGGTGTGTGCAAGGGCACTAATAGAAGGTTCACACAGTTTGACCTCAGTGTCCCCATGTATCCACGGAATCTGGGGTCATCGACGTGCTAGAGTTGCTCAGAAGGAGGCATTAGTCTGCACAGTCAAGAATCCGACGCGAGATCGCAATTGGGAGATAAAGGCACTTGGTTGGCAGCAGACAAATAATGTCGAGGGACGGTGCCCGATTGATGCTCTTTGAGGGTTGAATATGGTGTGCACCACCAGGAGGCTGTCAATGGAGGAGATAGACACGTAAAGGTGTAGTGTTTGGTTGCTCCTCTGGACATCAGACCTGAAAACCGCGCTTCTAGGCATGAGCATCTTGCGGCTGCTTTTCGCGATATCAGGTCTTCTCGACCAACTTTGGATTTGGGTATCAATTAGCATCAAAGCCGTGAACGTAAGAGCAAATGGACCATCGACGTCGGCGGTCTTCTTGCTCAATCTGCATTGAGCCTCCTGCAGATCTTGCCTGGGCACGTGGGCGGACAATCTGATGCTTCCGTTCACAGAAACGTCCGAATCTTGCTGGTAAAGCAAGAATAAACAATGTGATAAGTAGCGATGACGAGTCCCACATTTGGACCGGTCTGACAAGAATATGCACTCATCACAGTTGGGCAACGGCTCTCGGCTTTGAGTTGGTTCATCGTGCTCAGAATAGCTGCAAATATCCCCTGCAAGTGGCAGCTTGCGACCAGAGAAGTCTGGATGTGCCTGAAAGCCTGAACAAATAAAGGGGCTAGCCATGAGACGTGCCGTGAGGTCGAGGCACACCGCATAAGCACCACAGATATGAGCCAATCTTTTTGTGCTGAAGTAGACAAAGAGCGCGTACAGCAGTACCGGCCCAGGAAGAACAAGTCGACAAATGATCGGCGTGAACATTGTGTGCTTGTGTTATTGCGTTGAGCTGTTGCAATATTGGTAGAGTTGAGTGCCTGCACAAGAGACGTTCTGAGCACTCAGAAACGGAAGGCGATGTGGGTCCAGGGGTTCCAGGCCAGCTGTCAAAACGATGCTCCGTAACGTGCCCAGGTGGAACGGTCTCCAGCTGAGGCTGCAGCGACGGGGCCCACAAGGCTCGACCGTATGTCACTTGAGGTGCGCTACGCTACGTAATATATCAAGGGGCAGACGGTCTGGTGACCCTGGCCAGCATTTCCACCCAACGGTATCGCAGCTCTCGAGACCCCTCGAATGCGCCCCCCATCCCCGACCTGCGGCTCGCGACGTCAACATCTCGCAGGCTCACAATCCTCACCCGCCTCGCCAGCCCGCCCAACCGAGGCTCCGTTGACTCGCGCCTCTGCGCGCAGTCCATGCTAGTGCCGCCGCCATGAGCCGACTCCTCACGGCCAGGCAGGCCGAGGAGCTGTACGACCTCCTGCATCCAATCCCCGCGCCGGATCTGTGCTAGTACTGACCACACCGCGTTGCCCAGACACCGCTCCATCATCTCCTACCTCGAGGCCAGCAATCTGCCAGAGAGTGCCGCTGCGATGCGCACAGAGCTCGGGCTCGACGAGGCCGCATTCGACCCCGCAACAACAAAGAAGTACGAGACGTTGCTCGAGAAGAAATGGACGAGCGTGGTCAGGTTGCAGAAGAAGGCGAGTCGGGTTCCGTTCTAGCACGAAAATATGGTGTCTAACTGGGGGCGTTCCATACAGATAATGGACTTGGAATCGGACAATGTGTCGTTACGGAACGAGCTGGACAGCGTCGCGGCCACGCCTCTCTTTAAGCGGAAGCAGGACTCCAAGTCCTGGCTGCCCTCATCACCAGCAAGGCACAGCCTCAAGTCACATCGCTCGCCAATCAACTGTGTGGCCTTCCACCCGATCTTCTCGTCTATCGCCTCCGGCGACCAGGAATCAACCATCAAAATCTGGGACTGGGAGCTCGGCGAATTGGAGAAGACATTGAAAGGTCACACGAAATCCGTAACTGGAGTCGACTACGGAGGCCCTGCCGGCAACTCGCTGCTTGCCTCTTGCAGCTCCGATCTCACGATCAAGCTTTGGGATCCCGCCGACGGGTACAGGAATATTCGAACGCTATCAGGACACGACCATACTGTTAGTGCCGTGCGGTTCATATCCTCCGGAGCTTTTGGTGCGGCGTCTGGCACACTGCTTGTCAGTGCCAGCCGAGACCAGACTCTGAGGATCTGGGATGTGACGACAGGCTACTGCCTCAAGACGCTGCGAGCTCATGCCGACTGGGTGCGGGATGTATCGCCATCATTCGATGGGCGATTCCTGCTCTCGACAGGAAACGACCGCACGCTGAGGCTATGGGATATGTCAGCGGCAAACCCTGACAACAAGGTCACCATGATGGGCCATGAAAATGTTGTGGAATGCTGCGCCTTTGCGCCACCCTCAGCCTACGAACATCTCGCCAAGCTCGCCGGCTACAAAAAGCCGCCTGCGGCCACTAGCTCGGCGGAGTTCATGGCGACCGGATCACGAGACAAGTCAATTAAGCTTTGGGACGCTCGGGGGACGTGCATCAAGACGCTGGTCGGGCACGACAATTGGGTGCGAGCCCTTCTGTTCCACCCAGGTGGCAAATACCTGGTATCTGTGGCGGACGACAAGTCAATACGCTGCTGGGATCTGAGTCAAGAAGGAAAATGTGTAAAGACACTCAGCGATGCCCACGACCATTTCATTACATGCATACGATGGGCACCGCTCAAAGAGTCGACAAGCGCAGCAGCTGCGCCAGCAGCTCCGGCGAACGGGGAGAATGGCACACCGAGCAAGCCACCGGCGGCGGCTGGAGGACCTGCCGCCGAGACGCAGACACCATGCGTACTGGTGACAGGCAGTGTGGACATGGTTCTGAAAGTATTTGCGAACTAGCCGACTATCATCACTACCCACCATGGACTTTGGGTACGACCGCGCACTCGGTATGATACAGGCAATGACGGCAGGGGTCGTTGTCAGAAATCTTGCAGTCTTTTTGCAACTCGCAGAAGGGGCATGCTACAGCCAAGCCGCATGCACCACGGCCCGGGGTTCTGGGCAGGACATTCCAGCAATAAATGAGATATCCCGAGACTTCCTGGGGTCTACACCAAGATAGATGGGGAACCAGTTCGCGCAACAAGATGTTTGAAGCACCTTCGACCTTGTCTTTACTATAATCAGAGCGATATTTTGCCACGTTGTGTTCCAAAAGCAAGCAAGCACTGCACGTGCAAGTTGATGGTGTGAGTAACGGAAGCAGTTCCGATCATTGTCATGCCCATGTTGGTGAATCTTACACGATAGCTTGAAACGTTAATTGAGTCAAGCGAGTATATTCCTTGGCGGATGCCAGTCCGGGGTATCGTTGATCTAGCGAAACAATGAATGATCTGGGATCGTTCGTCTTTCTCTGCAGCGGATGGCATTTCAGCTCACGAGTGCGGAAAATCACCTGCGCACGGTTATTCTTACTGTATCTCTTCTCATTCGAACCCCACCTGCTCGTGAGCTGTCGCTGGTTTCCAGAACAACGACTGAAAACAATTAGATGCGGCGACAACTTTTTGCATATTCACTTCCTTCTGCTTATTTCATCGGGGCTGCTAGTCTCCAAATTTCTCCCACCCCGACCAGGAGCCAAGTCAGTACCACCAATGGCTGAAGCATCGCCCGACTTCCTGGTGGAGATCCACCAAGACCTCGCCCGCAAGTGGAAGCTTCACGGCACGAGGCTTGAGAAGATATGGCGTTCCATGGACCAGAAGACACGGCTGGAGGCCGTCAAGGCCGGTGCGGCTGACGGAGTCGTACTCAAGAACCCATCGGACACCTCCCTCGGCAACGTCCACAAGTTCATCCCAGAGTGGAACACGCAGGAGATCGCCGCGGCAGACTCGGACTTCCTGCTCGACATGCTCAGATATCGTGGCACGACGACTCTAGAGGATCAGTACCATTCTGGCGTTGATGACAAGCCTGGCGACTACGACGTGATAATGCACAGCATGCAGAAGAAGAACCTCCGCCACAAAGACCCCTTTACCGATTGCTACACCTTCTTCATGGACGGCGACAAGTATGGCCACTCGTACAAGGTCAAGCTCGACAAGGAGGGGACTCTCAAGGCCTTTGGGCCCGCAATCAAGGCCGGCGTCTGTGTGCCACAGGCAGTCGGCGAGCTCGTCTTGATGCGGCAGACCTACCTGATCCAATGCCTGAACATCATCATTGGCGACATTCTCGAGCTGGGCTCAAAGACACGCATTACGAAACAGGGCAAGAAGCCGGCGGACTCCTTTTCGAAACTAGCGATCCAGGCGACCGCTAAGGCCGAGCTTCCGGACGTCCTGTCTGCAGCATCTGACCAGCAATCGGCATTCGAAACACAACTAGATCTGCTCCGTACAGAGCCCATCGCGCTGGAGTTTGCTGTGAACGGCGTCTTCTACACGCGACCAGAAAATGTAGCAGACGAGCTAGGGCGTAAGATGCCTTCCGTGCACGACAAGTTCATCAGTGGCGCGGTCCTCGATACAGTCAACGCTGCGGTCAGGAGTGCTGCGACCTGGCGATATATTTCCCACGTCCTCGAACTGTACTCAAAGGAGAGCGACAAGTCACTGCGCGCGACTGTGGCACAGGAGCTCGCGAACATATGCCACCAGGAGCACATCAGGTGCCAGAACGCCCTGAAACGCACGCTCGCCACGAGTATCGGAACAAAGTGGTTCAAGCGCATGAGCAATACCTGGGACAACGGCGTCGCACGGCTTACTATCAAGGGCGATCCGAACCTTCTGACCCGCGAAGATCCGCTGCTGCACTACCTACTACGACTCTGCCAGCCTGAGACTACAGCCGCCAAGGCCGGCCACTGGATCCAGCAGCTCGAAGGGCTTCGCCAATCGCACCCGACGGATTGGCAGCGCCTTGTGCCTGTCGCCTACAAGGCTCTTGGCGAGCTGGTGTCGATCGTGCAGTTCACCCAGTCTTTGGGGCAAGCCATATCTCTGCCTGCCTTTAGCCGCAAGAAGGGCCAGTATTTCGTCACGGAGACGGGCAAAGTCGAGACGGAGATGAACAAGATCAAGCCCGAGCTCGATGTCATGGCATTCGCGGCCCCTCTGGAGATGCTGCTTGAGCCGGGCATGGCTGAGCAAGCTCTCCAAACGCTGGACGGCTTCGTTGTCGAGAAGACCGGAAGCAAGATCGGCTTCTTGTACGAGGACATCATCTCCATCTGCCTGAAGAAGTTGGAGCAGATCAAGGACAACTCGGCAAAGACGCCATCCGAGCAGAAGGACGCCTTCGTGCCACTGCCTTCAACGGACACCGCGACCTCGGAGGAGGCGCAGATTCAGCAGAGACGGGAGAAGGCCAAGACCCGCCCAGCGCAACCTTCTGTGTTTGAGATCACCGTGGCGAAGAGTGGTTCGGCGCCCACGACCGCGGAGGTTGCGAAGCCGGCTCAAATCACTGTCAAGAGCAGCACATTGGATACCTTTACCGCGATCTTCTCGAAATCGGAGAAGCGCAGGCCTGTCGCATGGAGCGCGGTCGAGGCGGCCATGGCGGATGCCGGCTTCTCAGTGATACCCAGGCAAGGCTCCATCTACACATTTAAGCGGCGACCAGGCAGCGAGCCCCAGGACGGGGCTGCGGAGAAGACAAAGGAACAGGATGCGGCGGTGCCCGGCAAGGGCGAGAGCGGCAGCACAGGACATGATTCGATCAACCTCCACCGGCCTCACCAATCTGCCGTCGAAGGCTACGACCTGTTGTATCTCGCCGGCCGGCTGCAGCGGAGTTTTGGGTGGGGGGCTGAGACCTTTGTGGTGTCGACTTGAGGAGCTGGGCCGTGATAACTGACGTTTCATGATGAATGATTCACATCTGCTGGTGGGAAACAGACTTGCTGCTGGTGCTCGTGAATGTCTCTTGTCATTGAGCCTAAACCTACCCCGAGCAGGCCTCTCCACACCACCCACCGCCGGCGCGCTATGCCCTGTCTGGCTGCCGCGGAGCCTCCAGTTGCCTGATTGGGACTCTTCCCCCCCCTCCCCCCGTCCCCCACATTCTGGTGGAGGACGACGACTTCCAAGGTTGCACATCCCCGCGTTCCTGAGAACAATGGAATACAAAGAGGTCGGCGGCGGCCGTTTCCCGCACTCGCGGCTGGTCCCTTGGGAACACTGAGCTTCGTCTCTGCACTCAAATCCGACCCAAACAAACCCCCTCGAGCAACAGAACCCAGGAAGGTACCTCGCCGCCGCCATGGTCGACCCAGCCCGCCTGCGCCGCGTCGCCTCGCGGCCCCGAGTATTCATCGTGTCCGACATCTCCAACGAGCCCGACGACGCGCAGTCGCTCGTCCGCCTGCTGCTCTACGCCAACGAGCTCGACATTGTCGGCCTCGTCGCCTGCACATCGTGCTGGATGCGCCGCAAGGTGCGGCCCGAGGACATGCACGCCATCGTCCGCGCCTACGGCAGGGTCGTCGGCAACCTCAACGCCCACGTGCACCCAGACAACCAGTACCCCTCCGAGGCATACCTCCAGAGCATCATCAAGCCCGGCCCGCCCGTCTACGGCCGCGAGGCCCTCGCCGAGGGCTACCCGCTCAGCGAGGGCGCGCGGCTGCTCATCGACGCCGCCGACGACGCCACCACATCCGAGACACCCCTCTGGGTGCTCTCCTGGGGCGGCGTCAACGTCCTCGCCCAGGCCCTCCAGCACGTACACGCCACGCGCTCCCCGGCCGCCGCGCGGTCCTTCCGCGCGAGGCTCCGCGTCTACACGATCAGCGACCAGGACGACTGCGGCCACTGGATCCGCGTCAACTACCCGGACATCCTGTACATCTGCTCTCTGCACGCGTGGGGCGAGTACGGCTGCGCCACGTGGACGGGGATATCGGGCGACGTGCTCATGAAGTCGCTCGACACGGGCGGGCCCGACACGTCCCTCGTGACCAAGGAGTGGCTGGCCGCCAACATCCAGACGGTCGGCAGCCCGCTGGGCGAGGTGTACCCGGACGCCTCGTTCATCATGGAGGGCGACACGCCGACGTTCCTGTACCTGATCCAGAACGGGCTCGGCGTGCCGGAGCAGCCCTCGTGGGGCTCATGGGGCGGGCGGTACGGGCTGGTCGACCTGGGTGGGAGCGCGAGGCACTATGCCGACGTCAAGGACACGGTCACGGGCAAGGACGGCAAGATGCACAGGTCCGGCCAGGCGTCCATCTGGCGCTGGCGGGAGGCGTATCAGGGCGACTTTGCGGCGCGGATGCAGTGGACTTTGACCGCGGATCGGGAGAAAGCCAGTCACGCACCGGTCGTGGTGGTCAACGATAGCAGTGCCGGTGCCGAGGCGTATTACATCGACGCAGAGGCCGGGAGTGAGCTCGTGCTGGACGCGTCAAGGTCGTACAGCCCCGACCACACCGAGGAGCACGGGGGCGGATTGACGTTCGAGTGGTACCACTACAAAGAGCCCACGACGACAGGATCCCTAGTGCACTGGCCCAGCGTGCCGGACGTCGAGTTCGTCCCCAGCAGCAGCAGCGGCGGCAGCGACAAGGCCAACATGCATGGCTCGGTCGTCAAAGTCGCCATCCCTGCCCCCGAGACCTGCGCTGTCGACATCCTCACCGGCCAGCCTCTCCAGAAGGGGCAAGTCCTGCACTTCATCCTCACTGTCAAGAGCAGCGGCACGGGGGCGGCCATAAGAACCACGACGACGTATAAGCGCCTCGTGGTGCAGGTCACCAACCGCGCCGGTCGCGGCGGGCGGGATCTGGCGGGCAGGACGTTCGACACGGTAACGGAGGCGCTCGGGTTCTCGACGGGACAGGAGAGGCTCGAGGAGGGCTCCGGACGATGAACCCGTTTCTTTTCTTCTGTTTTCACTCTCTTTTCCCATCAGTGCGGCCAGAAACTACACGGGAGCAAGTCTTGGCTGGACACAGGTGGCGCTGTGCTGCCTAGTAGGGTCTCTTGCAGCATAATTCATCACGGAAGATGAAAATGGTCCTCCAAGACTGATCCTACCTACACGAAGAAGGAAAAAACCCAATCCACCGCGTAGAGACGATGTGTGGTATAAGTAGCAACTCGGAACGCCCAGCACCCTCGCGCGCCCAGGTCACCCTCTCGCTTACTGGGAGAGCGAGTTTTTTTTTTTCTCGTCCCAACAGAAGCCCTCTATTTATCCTGGGAGAAAGAGACAGTGAGCGCAGGGGACTCCCACGTCCCTTTCACCATGATACCTTCCGTCATCTGAGTCTCATACACGAAGATGACGATGACGACGACGACGACGACGACGACGACGCTGACGCGAGAGAAGTGCTTCATCGTTCCGAAATAGTGCTTCGGGCTTCCAAGCCGTCTGTCTGAATTATGCCCCGCGCTGGCGTTCGATACTAACAATCGATGGATTGTTTATTTTGTTGTGTAGGCACGACATTCTACAGGTTCCAATGCTGATCATGGTCTGGGTCGTTCTGTGAGACTGCGCATGTTGCCGCCCAGGGATCGTTTCACAAACCATGTACACCGGACAAATGGTTGTCTGCTTCATGTTGAATAGTGTCTATATGTCCATAACTCCTGTGCCTTTCATGATAACCCGCCCCCCGTCTTTCTGACTCTAATGCTATCGTCGTAATCATATTCAGAATGCCAGATCCCAGAAAGTACTACTCAGCAAATCCGCAAATTGACCAAAGGCCACCCGGACCATAACGCACCCTGACACGTGAGTTGACTCATTCATCAGGCAACTTGCCCTCGACTGCGGCGGTGGCAGCGAGGTTGACGGCAGCCACTTTCTCCTCAGGCAGGCCGCTCTGGCCAACTCCGGTCAACAGTGCAACACTGTTGATGACGTCCTTGGGCTCAAGAAGGTGGTACTTTGCGAGAGTGACCTTGCTGCTTGGTCCGACTGTCGACGTGAAGATGTGCTCGTCCTTGAGCAACTTTCCACTGACAGTGTTGAGGGCGCGGAACATGTCTTCGTCCGTGAAATCATCGCCAAGGCAGTAGACAAACTCAAGCTGTCCATCCTTGTCGCTCGATCCCTGCATCTCGTTGACGAGGCGCTTGGCAATCTCACCCTTGTTGATAAAGGTCGGGCGCACCTCAAGGTTGGCCTTGCCCTCCATGACCTCAACTTCCCATCGCTTGGCTACTCCAGCTAGGAGCTCCTTGTGCGACTGCTGCGCGGCATGCAGAGCCTGCTCTTGGTCGGCTTGGCGGTAGTGCCACGTCAGAGCGCATCGCTTGCGTTCAATGAAGGAGCCTGTGGTCTTGTTAGTACGTTCAGAAGGTAACACAGATGAGGACAGTGACTCACCATTCACGCGATCCGTCCATTTCTGGAACACTTCCATGACCTCTGCTTGCCAGCCCATGTCGAATTGCTCAGCAAGGTTGGCCCAGGTCTTCTCACCGGGCTGCCTTATGAAGCTGCCGTGCTCAGCACTGAAGCCAATTTCGGAAATGTGTCCGAGGTGTTGCTCCAAGAACTCCTGGTCGCGCCCAGAGATGACCCAGACAGCGTTCTGGGGGTCCGCTGCAAGAGACTTCAGGGTCTGAATCAACCTCTCGGTTGGAATAGCCGCACTAGGCTCCCTCACGATCGGGGTGAGTGTGCCATCATAGTCGAACATGAACAGGCGCCTGCTTGCGGCGCGGTACTGCTGCAGCAGCTTGGTCGTGTCCAGCAGGGGAGTGATCATGTTCTTGCTGGTAGAGGCAAGTGTGCCAACCAGCTTGCGAATGAACTTGCTGATCCAGTTCTGGACGTTGTGCTTGACAACATGTCCGTACAGGCTCTGCTGCATCGTCAGGCGCATCTCGTCTGACATGGAAAGTGCGTTGTCAATCTGTTTGGCAACATCGGTCAAGTCCCACGGGTTGATATGGATCGCGTCCTGCAGGCTGCCGGCTGTTCCGCTGAACTCGGACAGGATCAGCGGGCCATGTGTGTCGCGCTGGCACACCACGTATTCCAGGCTGGTGGTGTTCATGCCGTCCCGAACTGACGTGATCAGGCCAATGTCAGCGGCACGGAGCAGTGCGAAGTACTCGTCCCGCTGCAGATACTGCGGGAAGTGCTGCACGGGCGAGAACTCGAGATTCCCGTGCGTGCCATTGATCCTCATGACGAGCTGATTGACCTTGCTGGCAATCTTGCTCTCCGCGTCGTCCTTCTCCTCGCTGATTGTGGTGGGCGATGTAACCTGCACCAGCACAACATTGTCCCGCCACTCGGGATAGAGCTCCAAAAAGCGCTCGTAGGCCATCAGCTTCTGCACAACGCCACGCACGCTTCCAAGCCTGTCGCGTCCCACAATGATCTTCTTGCCCTCGTACATCTTGCGCAGTGCCATGTACTTCTCGGTGACTTCCTTCGAGAATGCCGTTTCCTCCACCTTGGCTGCATCAATGCCAATGGGGAAGACCCCGACCTCGACACGAACTCCGTAAGCATCAATGCCGAGCGAGTCTGACGGAAACTGGAGGATACGCGTGCAGCAGGAAGAGAAGTGTCTAGAATAGCTATATGACTGGAATCCGACGAGGTTCGAGCCAAGGACGCCTTCGAGGACCTCCTTTCTTCGTGGCAGGCAGCGCAAGAACTCGCTGCTAGGGAAGGGGCAGTGCAGGAAGAATGCGATGTACATGTTGGGCGCCCGCTGCCGTAGCATGCTAGGCACAAGCATGAGGTAGTAGTCATGTACGATGACGATGTCACCAGGCTTGTATGTCTCGATGATCTTCTCGGCGAATTTGAGGTTGGCACGGTAGTAATCGGCCCACTCGACGCGTTCCGAGTTGCCATTGCTGGGCTCGTGCTGCTTGTAGTGCAGGAGTGTGTAGAGCTCGTGCTCAGCGTACCGTCTCCATCGCTCTTGGTCCTTGAGCAAGACTCCATCGTCGCGGTTGTCTTCGTCGTCACACAGCCATACCGGGACGGTCTTCACCTGGCGATCGTGGGCGAGCTGACTTTCGAGCGTGTGTTTGTGCTCCGAGGGAATGAATAGACCGTCCACCGCCGGAGGCGTGGGAGGGGCGTTGCCTGGAACTGGGATCGGTGCTGAAAGGTGAGTGGCGCCTCGAATGTTGGCAGTGGACGAAGGTGCTGCGTCTGGGACCAGCTGGTCCAGGGGACGGTCGATCTCGCCTGTCCAGGCGACGACTGTGTGCTTCCACGGCGACTCGTCCGACGAGAGGTACGCGAAAGAATCGAAGAGGGCGGATTGGCCGCGGCGGACTCCGGTTTCCTGGAATTGTTTTGCCAATTAGCATCACTGCATCCTGTGTTCTATCTTTCAAAAGCACGGATCTATGCACACTCACCCATGTGCCATCCTTATGGTACCGGACAGAGTGTGGCGTTAGGAAGGTTGCCGATATTATGTTGCCAGTTAGAGCCAAATCGGGAGCTGCAGACTGGAAGTCGTTGATGGACTCTTTGCGGGTAGGCTGCTGGGAGAGGCTCATGCGGCGGAGGACCTCGTGATTCGATGTGGCGCCGCGGACCAGATCAGAGGGGAAAACTGGTCTGGGTGGCTCGGTGCCCTCGATGTGGTCTGGGGACTGCACGGTGACGGATCCCTGCTGCCGGTTTCGGCTGTTGCCGACAGGATCCCTGGTGAAATAGCCAGGCGTTTCGCTGCGACTGTCCGACTCGCTGCCCGACTGGCCCCTTTGGTATGTGGCCAGGTTAATGCCGGGAGTGACTGGGACCTGGTTGATCTCGGGGCGCTCGTGGGCGAGCTCGGGGGACTCGTCGTCGAGGACGTGGGTGGTTGTAGACTGGCGCGAGTCGTCGGAGTGGCCACGGACGACGACGGGGTTCGACCGCAGGCCCTCGCCGCCGGCCTTGTCTTCGGCCATGCTATGCTAACTTGGGAGCAAAGGGTCGTGTTCTGTTGGGCTGGTGTGGTTGTTCGAGTGGCCGTCCGGCTCGTAAGAGGTGTTTCCGAGTGGGCTCTGGTGGAGGGGCAAGTGGCGGACTAGCAATGTTGCTGAGCAAGGAGACTGTGCAGTGTCGTGCAGATAGCGAGACAGCAGTGGTTAAGCTGAGAGGTGAGAGAAAGGAAGAGCACAGAGATGGAGAGGAAAGACGGAGGGGACTGGGCGCAGAGAGGAGCATGTGAAGCGGCGGGCGGAGGAGCATCGGCGAGACTGGCGGCGGAGAGTGCCTTGAAGCTTGGTGGGAAGTGGGGCCGTAGCGTACGCAGTACTGCAGTAGCAGCAGGGGGGGTTCAACCCGCCGGGACCTGAGTCTCGATGGTAGGGGCTGGACGCGCACCTGGGCAGGCACTTTGCGGTGTGCAACAACAAGACCGGGACGGGCTCTGCCTGCTCACGTCACCCAATGGCGGCTCTCGTCATCCTTGCTGTTCTCGTGCCCTGTGTTCCTGGCCTTCCTCAGGTACCTCAAGCTGCGATGATTGCACAAGCGAGGAGGGGCACGGCTGCGTGCTGGGCGAGGGATGATGGCACATTGATGGCATCCATGGGCAGATGCCCCTCCACCGGTGGCAGGAGACTTTGCTCCAGCATCCCTGCCACGCCTCCGCGCTGCGTCGCACCTTTTTCCGTCTGCGCCTGCCAGTGCCAGCACAGGAACGACGCAGCCCCACGTGGGAGCGACTTGCGGCCTGGTGCCTTGGAACGTGCATGGCAAAGGCCGCCAGCCTGGGCGTCGAGGTCCAGGGCGAGGTTCCAGGCTCACGATGCAACCTCGACACTCCTGGTTCATGGCATTCCGCCCTGCCGATCAGACACCGCTGGCCCCCACTCTGTGGCCAGCCTCTGCCACGTCCACCACAGCGGGTGTGCATTACACACCTCAAGGTACGGTACGCGTATGCATACTTCACATTTAGGGTAACCCACGCCCACCTCAAGGTAGACAGGGCCTGATACAACCTCAACATCCCAAGCCCAGGTACCGATGCACCCGAGCCCAAACATAAACCCCGCGGAGAATAGAAAGTACGTGCCTGCCATGATGGGCGGCGGGCGGCGGATGACGTAACCCCCACACCCCGGTCACCCCAATGTGGGACAGCATCTCGGAACGACAAGGATGGCCCAGACAAAACTCTCCAACAGCTCGGGATGCGTTCCACCAGACAAGACAAAGCATCTGGTCTGCAGCCATTCATGGTGATATGTGTGGGCGAAGTGACGATCCTGTCCTCATCTCCTCATAGTGGTGATGGCTCGAATATGCCACTGATCCCTCGTGCCACGGCCTCAATTGATGCTCTCTAAATCGCGAGTCCGCTCATCTTTGTCTGATATTCATCCATCGGGGTATCTAGTCGTTCACCGGCCCAAGCTCCCCGTCACGCTCCCAACCATGACAGCGACCTCGCGATCCCATCTGCCCTTCTCCGACGCCGACACCACCGCACCACCGCTCTTCGCTACACCACCGCTCTTCGCTACACCACCGCTCTTCCCCGCGACTGACACCATCGTGCTCGGCGGCTGGCTGCCCTTGTTGACACACTCGCGGATCGCGTCGGCCACATTACTACGATTCGAACGCAAGGTTCGTGCAGAGACGCCGCCCCGGTTCACAATCTCCTGAACCTTTGGCGATAGGCTGCTCGCCATGGTGCGCCAGAAGTACGACGCCAGCGAGCCCGTCTCGAGATGTGACAGTAGTGGCTGGAGCAGATTCCCAGTCTTTTCTGGTGCCGTTGCTGGTGTGACGGACTGGCCCTGTGATAGTAGAGGATTTACCGGCGCTTTAGTCGTCTCAAGGATGATCTCGAGTGCAATGATATTCTGACACCGCGCCGCGACCTCCGCGAGGGTCCGGTCCAGCGAGGGCAGCGTAGAGAGTGACCGTGCCAGCGAAGCCACGGAACTCTGGAGCGAGTTGCGCAGGAACACCTCGAGCGCCTGCAGGAGAAATGTCGGCGTCCACTTATCCGGCCTGACCCCCTGCGTCGGTGACAGCAGGTACAGCGCCGTCATCGCGGACACGGTGCGCGCCTTCGTCTCCTCGCTCTGCGCGTACGTCGCGGCTCCCGACGCAGAGCCCACCGAGAACTCGCGTATCATCTGCTCCGACGCCTGCCTGATCGATTTCTCGACCGGCACGATCACGCCATCTCGCAGGGACCTGATGGCCGCCACCCGGTCGAGCCCATAGCCTTCCTCGCCCGGCGCCGTCCGGTCGAGCACTTCCCGCAGCGAGACGATCGTGTTCGCACACCGCACGATGGCCCTGTGATCCTCCTTGCGCAGCGCTGCTGAGACCACACCAGCCCCTCCCGCCGTACTGCCGGCCAGCGTCTCCGAGTGTTGGACCTCGAGCTGCCTGCCGAGCTGCAGACACCGCGCCACGGACCTGCCCAGCCGGAGCGTCTCCCACAGCCGCGCCGCCACGAGCCGCACCTGGTCAGCCTCGGCGTGCTTCTGTATGACCTGCCGCTCGAGCTGCGCGTAGCTGTCGTTCAGGGACTTGACCTGGCTGTCGATCTCGGCGATGATGCGCCCGCTGGCGTCGGTCTGGGTCTTTGTGTGGGTGAGCAGCGGCAGGGCCGAGCGCGTGGTGAGGGAGTCGATGTGCGAGTCGACCTCCTGCGCGTCGAAGAGGACCTTGGACAGCGGCGTCGAGAGGTCGAGGGGCGTGTCGCTGGGGTTGTTGGTCGCGAGGACGAGGACGTTGGCGAACTGCGAGGGGCTGAAGTCGGGCGCGAGGAAGGTCTCGTAGTCGATGTACGAGGCTGCAGCGGCGGCCGCGGCGGCGTCCTGGTCCTGGTCGCCGTCTGCCATTGCTGTGTCTTGTGGATGTCAAGCGGACGTTGCGCTCCCAGCTGGTTTTAAGCTTTCAATTGTGTTGCTGGAGAGGGTTTGGTTCAGGAACGGGAGACAGCTTGTGACAGCTTGCCGTTAGCTAGCTCCAGGGACCAATTGCCCCACCACCACCGCTACCACCACCACCGTCTGGTCCGCATCGGCCAGTCCACCCACGGCTAACACAATTTGGGTGCAGCTATATTCAGATGCTGAACAGTCTTGCTAGGTGCTCAGGAACGGGCTCGAAAGTATCGCGGAGCTTGGAATCAGCAGACTGTAGTCCCAACATCGAATAATCATAATCGCTCCTCGCAATCAACTTCTATCGTTGGTGCAACGTGCAAAATGTAGCTGTTGATTAGCTTTCAACTCGGTTCAATAAATATGACGATAAACCTGAAGTCTGATTTGCTTTTATATGGAAATTGATTGTAATCAAAGATGTAAAGGTCCCAATGACCGGTGCCAATGCTTCAAATCTCAGCTGTACATGCTATTAAGGAGTACAGTGATGTACAAAAGGTTATGGTCTAACACGCTTTAGGAAATCTGCTAACATAAAGAAGACAATTGTCTGGTACGACTACAGAAGTTTCACTCCTTTTGCGCCGTGCCCGAGCAGGGAAATACAGAAGATAGAGACACGACCGATTAATATGGATGTAGAGATCGTCACAAAGAAACAAAGAAACGTAAACGCTTGATAAACCCATTTTGGCCAAGACAATGAGATCCTCCAAACCGATAAACAAAGAGAAAAAGGAAATTTGATGGTAGAGATCGTGGCAAAGAAAGAGCGAAACGTAAACGCTGAAAGCCCCGGCCGGCAAAACATGTCCAAAATCCTCCAACGTGCAAGGAAATACAAAGGGAAAATCATCAGTCGTGATGTTGCTGCAGGAGCGTGTAAGTGATCATCAAGATGTCGTCAACATGGCCACCCGTTGTGACAGCGGCGGCCTCCATCCCCCCACACCTTTGACTCCTCCTCAGGACGAGTCGTCACTGACTCGTCCCCGGAACTGGTCTTTCGACATGACCTGGATGCCGCCGCCGCGGTCCTGCGGCTTGCGCACAAACACCATGCTCGTGCTGGGCGAGCGGGTGTGGTTCGCGACGCCGCCCTTGCCTCGCCGCCGCGAGTCGCTTCGCGAGGGGGGCCTGCTGCGCTCCTTGGGCCCGTTGCCCGCGCCCGCGGTGCCCGGCGTGCCCGACATGAGCGAGGCCGCTGCCGCCGCCGCGTTGGCCGACGTGAGCTGGCTCTGCAGGTCCGCGATGGTCTGCCCGCAGGGGGCGTGGGCCGCGTGGGCCGCGTGGAGGTCCTGCGTGAGCGTGGCGATCTGGGCGCCGAGCTCGGCGGAGCGTCCCGCGCGCTGCAGCAGGTCGGGCACCTTGGCGGCCTCGACCTCGAGCTCGACGTTGCGGGCCTCGAGGGCGGCGAGCTTCTCGGCGAGGTCGGCGTCAGGTGTTGCCGCGGGGGCCGGGGCTGGCTCTTCCTTGGCCGCGGGTGCTTCGGCAGGAGCAGCTTCAGCGGCGGGCTCGGCAGCAGCAGGTGCCGGCTCTTGGGCCTGTGCAAGCTGATCTTGAAGGCTCTTGAGCTGATCCTGAAGACTGCTAGCCTGGGCCTCGAGCTCCTTGTGCTTGCCCTGCAGCTCCGTCAGCTCGCCGATCTTGCCGTCGAGCTCGGCAGCGCGTGTCTTGAGCTCGCCGTGGTCACTCTCGAGGGTAGCGTTGCTGCCCCTAAGGGACTCGAGCTCCCCCTTGGCTGACTCGAGCTCCGTCTTGGCGGTATCGAGCTCGACACGGGTGTCGCACAGCTTCGAGTCGACCTCGAGCCGCTGGTGCGCGAGCGAGACGTTGGCAGCCTTGGCTCCGCCAAGATCGACGTTAAGGCGCTCGATCTCGGCCTGCTTCTCGCCAATCTCGGTCTTGAGGTTGCCGATCTGTGTCTCGTACTGCGCCTCTACGTCGGCGAAGGTCTTCTCGAGATCCTCCTTCTCGGTGAGGAACCTGTCGGCGAGCTCCTTCCTCTCCGCATCGGCCGTCTCGGTGTACTCCTTCAGCTCGGCCTCGGCCTTGGCCTGCAGCTCGGCGATGCTGGCTTCGAAAGTCGCCTGTTGCTCCTCAAAGGTCTTCTTCTCGTCCTCGAGCTGCTTCTCGGCCTCGGCTTTTGCGGTCTTCGCCTCCTCGAGCTCCTGAGTCAGGGTCTCGTTGGTCTGCTTGACGGTCTCGAGCTCCTTCTCGAGTTCCTCGCGCTCAGGGGTCCACTGCTCGATCTGCTCCTTGAGGCCCTTGATCTCAGTGGCGAAGCCGTCGATCTGGGACTCGAGGCTGTCCTTGGTGACTTCCAGCCCGCCCTTCTCCTGGCTGAGCTCCAGGATCCGCGCCTCAAAGTCTTGCTGGGCTTGTTCCATGTCAACCTTGGCGACGAGCAGCTCCTCCTTCTCCGCCGTGAGGCCCTTGATCTGCTCCATCTGCTTGTCGCTCGCCTCCCGCAGCGTGTCTCTCTCCTCCGAGATGTCCTTGACTTGCCCCGCGAGAGCAGCGACACGCTCCTCCAGGGCAGCCGCGGCCTCCTCGAACTCCGTGATGCGCGCGGCCAGGATGTCCGATTCCGCCTTGTGCTCCTCGTCCCTGGCCCTAGCGCGGTCCTCGAGCCGATCGAGCTCGGCGTCACGGCTCCTCAGGGTTTCCTCAAGCCGGTCGAGCTCGGCGTCTCGGTTCTTTAGAGTCTCGTCGAGCCGGTCAAGCTCCCGCTCGAGATCATCGCGGGCGTGCTGAAGCCGGTCCCGCTCCCTCTCGGTGTCAGCGAGCACGCCCTTCTGGAAGTGCAGGTTGCTCGTGACCTCGTCTGTCATCCGCCTCTGCGCCTCGAGGTCCTTGAGCAGCACGTCCTTGCTGAGCCGCTCCTGCCGCAGCAGCCGCTCGATGTCCTTGGCCTCCTGGTCCTGCTGGGACAGCTGGTCCGCGGCGTCGGCGAGCTCGCGGTTCAGCCGCGTCTTGGCGACGTGCAGGCTCTCCGTCTCGCTCTCGAGGGCGTCGATCTGCGCGAGCAGGTCCCGCTCAGCGCGCCGCGCCAGGACGAGCTCCTTGTTCTGCTGCGGCGGCGGGGAGGGCTTGGGCTTCTTCTCGGGCACTGCCGGGGGAGGGGGCATGATCTGGATGTGTACGGTGCGGTTGTTGCTGCTCTGGTTGCTGCCATTCTTGTTGTTGTTGTTGTTGCTGCTGCCGTTCTTCGTGTTGGCGTTGGTGTTCTTCTTGTTGTTCTTGCTGTTGGCTCTCTGCAGCGCAGTGGATGTGACCGGGCCGGTGGGCGTGACGTCGCTCTCATCAGAGATCGACTGAGGCCGGGCAGGCGGAGGTCTCCCACGGGTGTTTGTCTGTGTCGGCACGCCCGGAGTCTGGACACGGGTCTGCTGCCGGACCTGGACCTGGGGCCGCTTCCAATACGTCTCGGGTTCAGTCGACTCCGTTGTGATACTGGTAGCATCTGTGCTGGCAGACAGCTCCGAGTTGTTCGACTCGTCGAAGCTGTCGTACGTGTCGTACGGGTTCTCTGTGAGGTACTCATAGCCCTGCTCGTGCTGGCCGTGCTGCTGCTGGTAGTATGGCTGTTGCGGCATGAACGAGCCTGGCATGGGGGGAGGGTACATGGGCGGCGGCGGATGGGGGGCAGACGAGGAGTGCTCCAGTCTCCTGGGCGGGGGAGGAGGAGGAGGGTGCTGCGGCTGTGCGGGAGGAGCATGATGCTCGAGCGGCTCCGCGCGGGAGAAGCGCTGGGCCAGCAAGGCCTGGTCTCGCGCGGGGTCAGGGTTCTTGAGGATGCCGCGGACCGGGTGCTTGACTGCGAGGGGTAGTCGGTCAGGAGAAGACTCGCGGGACGTGACTGAGTAGTCTTGGTCATTATGGTGGTGATGGAGATCTCTACTTAGGAGTTCGGGGGACTTGGGCGGGATGACGGGCCGCACGCGGGCGTCACGCTGCGGCTGCTGGTGATGCTGAGGTGCTGCTGCTACGGTGGTCATCGCCTGGCGGTTCAGAGGGCTGAGGTCCTGCATTTCCCAGCTCTCGCTCGTGTCTATTGAGTCGAAGCTTGCCCTGGCTTGATCCATGCTGTGCTGTCTGTGTGGGGGAGGTCGTGAGTTGGGGCGGGAACGTTGCTGCTGTTGCCGCCCGTTGTTCTCTCGCGAGTTGCGTTGGTCCATACGAGGACGATTGTTGCCGGAGTTCATGTTTGTGATTGATGACCAAATGTAATGTGTCTCAGATGATATCGTGTATGTCAAAATGTCTTCTATGATTATGAAGTCTTTCTTTTGGATGGATGTAGATGAAGTTGTGGTTGTCAAGGTGTTGCATTGCAAGAGGAGAGACGCAAGAGCAAGTTGTTGGGCTTTGGGTATCAGAGTATATCGAATGATAACTCTCGCCTTGCTTGTTTTCCGTTTGCCGTGTTGTCGCCTGATGTGATTTGACGATTGGTGGGCGTTGTTGAGCAAGTGTTGTGGTTGGGTTATGCAAGATTGTATGCAAGAAAAGGGAGAAGGTCATCAGCCCAAACCGGCACGAGGCAAACGGCATGGCAACCTGAAGTACGTATCGTGCAACGAGATTACCCCAGACAAGGACCCAGGGTTACCATACTAGACGGTCAGAAAACCCTTGTATCTCGGACGTTCATCGTATCCCAAGCCGCTCTCGTCATTCCCTTGGCTTGTCAGCAGTCGACCTATGATAATCCAAGTCGTGGCCCAGCGGGTGCTGTGCCTGAGTCATTCTAGAAAGCCAATCATGCCCCGGTCGGGTGTTCCGTGGACCCAAAAAGGGACCCGGGCCAGCCCAATTAAGCTCTCGGGAGGTTGGGTCTGAGCAGGCGCCTAGCGAGGATCACTCTCCCGCGTTGGGCATCCATGCAGTCGGCTCAAAATGGGCGCCTGAAGTGTCAATCGTATTGCCACTGTAAGCCCAAAGATGATATGGAAGGATCAATTGATTGTGCACTATAACAGGTCCTCAGAACCATAGATCACATTTGCGGCTCTTATTCAGCCATGAATCTTCCACAAGACTTTGGCTGTGCACATTCTTTGTTTGGGTTGTGAACTCGAAGACTTCACAACTCCTATTTGTGGGACCCTTGTCGACTAGTCCTGATCAGGACATCCCGTGGCTCCACTTGATGCCGCAACGTCTTGGACAACCTGATGTATGCCCAATTGTGACAAACCCTTGTGCAAGGGACATAATACCATCGAGGAGCCGAGAGTCACTGGGCAGTTATCAGCCATGTTGCATCGCCTTTCTTGTGACGTAGTGATACAGGTCATCTTCTCCCGACGAGCTGAGCAGCTCGACGCCCGAGTGAGACATCAGACGAGGCAGTGCAGTGTTGGGTCACGATTCCTCGGAGTTGTCCACGTGTACGACCGTCTGCGACCTTGAGGGCTGGGAGCGGCCTGTCGAGGCAAGCGGCGTACGCCGCTGCCAGCCAAGTCAATACTGCATGCTTCCCGCAGATACGCGTCTTCCCCGGGCATGCCGGACGACGCTCACTGCCGGCGAGGTGCATTAGTGGACGGGGCTGTCCACTCGGACCCGGCGAACAAGGACCAGGCGTTGGCTAGCCTGCACTTCGTGGTCCAGTCAGTTGGTATCCGCCTCGCTTGTCACATTTTGATCTTGCTTGCTGGTTTTTCTATGGCTTCCCGTTTCTGCTTCAAAGTCCTCTGTTCTGAACACAGCTGTGGTGTCCGAAGAGCACAAGCGAGGGCAATGGTAAGCCACCAATCAGGGAACGAAAGTTCGGTGAAGAAGGTACTTGTTCTGTGTTTTATCCGTGACAACTTGAGGCCCAAAGCCCTTAAGAGGTCGAGTTCGCGCTAGCATGACCTCCGCATTGTTGCCCAAAACTCCCCGCAAAGACCGAGGAGGCTTGTATCCACCAAGAGGCCACACTGTAGACTCCGTGAGTAAGGTATGTTTGCTGTGGAGCTCTACAGGCAGCTCTTCGCCCTCGAATTGCCTATCTAGACCTCTAGACCGACGTGCCTCCTCACTTGACCTCTGAGGCTCTAGGCAGCGGGACTTATGATACATAACGTAGCCTTTCATTACTTGAGAATGGTCCTGACAAATAGTACTCATGCCTGTTCAGGTCCCCCCGCGTCCTGTATGTGTGCCAGTACAACTGTCAGTCTAGCTGAAAGCATATCACCTAATCACTGTGGGACCCAGGTGTCTTTTCTCCGCACTGTTTGTTGATCAAGTCCCGATTCAGAGGAACGAACAGCTGGCACAGATCCATCTTCCAGAACTGGCTTTCCCGGTAAGCCGACAAAAGGGGAAGAAGGTAAGGTACCTTGCTATCCTACGCCAGCTCATGTTTGGACAAGTCACTTCGCAGCTTTGCGGTCTATGTCTGTCTCCCAAGGCCGTCTGCCGATATCCATAATCCCTCATGAGATATCGCTCTGGGGTAAAGAGGTCTTGTGACCAGGTTGCTGGGCTTGCATGATTGCAACGTTGAAGGTTTTGTAATCACTGCTGTTCTGTAGACCGCATGAGCTGCACGTGACAACCTGACTATGAAGCACCTGACAGGTCGGAAGCTCCATCTTGAAGATCTTGCCCTTGACCGGTGAATGTTGCGGAGCCCTTCTCTACAAGATATTCAGCTCTCTCCGTTCCTTCGTCTTTTTCATTCCGCCTCTAAATGCAGTCGTCAAAGGCTTCCGCGACTATAGAGACCTAGACGCCATGGGATAGTCTCACAGATGGACCATCAAAGGCAGTCATTGAGGACCTAATGGACGTGGAAGTTGCCGGATAAAATACGCACGTGAACTACAAGTGTGGAGAAAAACTCACTTCATACCGATGCATGCACCTCGATCTCCATTCTCTGGATCTACGGTGCGAATCTTGATTTAATGACCCTATCGGAATTGTCCTGTATAGTTCTGTCTGAGAATGACATTGTTTTTTCAACGTGTGGCTCTTCGAGAGCCATGCTGCTCGATGAAAGTCCTTGGCTTGTTGACGATGGGGCAAGGGTTCTCACGCTGCCTGTTTGCAATGCTGCTATCTCATTGTAGGCTGCCGGGCCATAAGTCTGTGGCTATCCCGGCATCACCCGTGCTCCGAAGCTGTCTGGATGGTACTCCAATTCTACCGCTCTTCCATTTTATCGTCTGATTTCTGCACAATATCGTGTTTCCCGGTTTCTGTTGATACTGAAGAAGTGCAGTGACTGCCTCATCTTCCGGTCTCTGGCGTTATTTTATGTTGGCAAACTGCACGTTCACTCCTGCCACTTTTCCACAGTACTTCGGTCAAATCCACAGTTTGCTGATCCCATAGCGTTTGTTTTTCTTCGCAGTAGGACGCCGCGAATCATCCCAGCCTTTGGATTTGCGTATGAATGGTATGAAAGAGACCCCATCGAGATGAAGCGAGTCCCCTTTCGTCTAGAGCCTGAGATTCTGCGCTGCAGCTCATTGGCTTCGTCCTTTTGCTGTCGCAGCTCTCTTGATGCGCTCATTGAAGCGCACAACCATGTCACGGAGTCTCTGATTAACGCGTGCTCGGTCCTGCTCAAGCTCCAAGACCCTCGCTCGGGCGATCTGCGTCTCGGCCCTGCTCTCCAGTAGCTGTGCCTGCAGTGTCTGTGCCAACTCATCGAGCTGTTTCTTCGTCATTCTCGACCTCGTGGGTGTTCTTTCATGCTTGTTCACCTTGCGTGGCACTACGATGATCTTGAAGTCCTCGTGCTCGGTGATGTAAAGCCATGTTGCGATTGCAGTTGATGCGGACAGAGCAACGTGACTGGTGCGATATTCCTTGGCCGAGGAGGAGGCTCGGCGAAAGCCAGAAGAGTAGAATGCCAGCAGTGCCTTCACATCTTCCGGCTTGGCGACTTGGAGCTCGTCGGTGTCGAATAAGCCCTTCGCGACGATTCGCCAGAAGGCGTACTCCAGGTCTCTGTTCCATGTTGGGTGCTTATCTAGGACGAGGCTGGCTCGCTGGACGATCTTGTGCAGGGCTTCTGTGATGCTGCTGGCGAGCGATGTACCGCATCCAATGGCGACAAGGAGCTCTCCAAAGGCGAGCAGGTCTCTCTGTGCCAGACGTGGTTCACCAGTGAAGTCGAATCCAGGGACGTGGGTCAGGTCTGCGAGAATTCTTGCCTCATCCTCCGCGGGAAAATGTCTTGCGGTGTCGTCGTCGATTTCCATGCTGTTGTGCGATTGGGGTCTTGTTTGTGTGTCGAGAAGCTGCCTGGGTAATGGCTGGATCGCTTCAGCTGAACAGCAAGTGAAAACGTGTGGTGAGACCAGGACAGGATGTGAGGCACTTCGGAGTTCATTGTTCTCAATGGGCGTGCCATTCACTCGTGGCTCAGCGCTTGCTCAGTACATTACATCGCGAGGAGATTGGTCGTCGCGGCCATCAGGAGAAACATTCGCGCAGGGATATCCTGCTATGATGCAATGATATCCAGATTGCGGCTCCGGAAGCAAAGTGTGTGCGATCAATCTAGTGGTGGTCCGGAAGGTGAATCGATGCAAGACACAACTCACTTTCACTCTCGACAATCCCCCATATGTGAGTTGAGCCCGTATTAGTCTACTCCATTTACCGTGATACTTCGTCTCGAATATCGTGAAACAGAAGATGTCATTTGCTGTTGCAATTTTGAGGACTTTCATACAGAACAACTACTACGCGTATTGCATCCGTACAAGAAGCGAAATTTCACGCTTGTGACCTGAGTCCTCATCGTTGAGTCCCCCCGTCCATCGGAGGCCCGTAAAGTGATGTTTCATGCCTCGAAAATGGCAAAACTGTTCATATGGGGTTCAATGAGCCGCATACGTTTCCCCCGTCCTGGATCCTAAGAATACTCAGACACAAACGCGCATGACTGGTGATTCTCCGACCCGGTCAAAGGTTGAGTCCGCGTGTGGAGCGCTGAAGTTCACTGGTCAAGTTAGCGACGAGCCCATCGCGTTTTGGCATGGCGTGATCACTTACATTCGATCGTGTCTGCGAGCTGGCACATGCAGTGCGCTAGGATGGCGCCTCCGCCCTCGCGACCTTTTTCCTCCGCGATACTTGCGCGCGTGCGCAGGAACTGGACCCAGCGGAGAGGTCGATCCCCAAGGTTGCGCGCCATCATCATTACATGCAAGACTTCGAGGAAGCCTCGCAGCCGACCGACCATCTCAGCTGTCAGGGCTGGCGCAAATTCGTGCAGCAGGTCTCGCATTGACTGCTCAATCTTCTGAGTGGTGTCATAGATGGCTGCGACCGCAGTGGTGGTACTCCCAATCTCGCCGATTGACTCGCGCTGCCTTTTCGCAATGGCCGTGTAGTCATCTCTCAACTCTTGCTGCTCTCGTAGGAGCCTTTTCTGCTGGAGCTGAAATTTCGGCATCTCATCTTTGACGCTGTCATGGCTACTCGGAATCAAGGCAGTCGCGTCTGTGGATATGCTCTTGTCGGCTCTGCCCAGCGCAGAACTCTGACACGATCCAAGTAACAGCAATGCTGCTGGGTGAGAATCGCTGGTGTCGAGCGGCTCCAGGCCATGTTTTTCTGGCATGGTGAGTGACTTCCACTCAACCAGGGCAATAGTGACGCCAAACATGGGGTCAATTTGTGTGAGACTGGTCGTGCTCGAGGTAGCGAGATTCTGAAAACCGTCCATGTAGAACCGCACCAGCTGCCAGAGCAAGCGCGGAGTGACGCCAGATGGTTTCGAAATGCTTCCTTCATACAGCTCGTCCGCCACGAAGTGCCAGAACCATCCGTGCGGCTCATAGGTCTGCTGGAATTTGGACGCATCGTCATCCCAGTGCTGCCTGAAGGCGTTGCAGGCGGCGAGGAAAAGCTTCTTGACGCCGTAGGGTGCATCTTCTCGGCATCTGTCATCGGTCCCGTGTTGCCACAGGATAACCTCGCACATGATCGTGAGATCGCAGCGGCTTGGTCGTTTTGTTTTGGATTCGTCGAACCCGGACATCCAGGTAATCTTCCGGAAGACTTTATCCTCTTCTCTCTGCAGGCGCAGGGCCTCCTTGCGTGCTGCGTAGTCGGCAGCTACATCGCCATCGCTCGCGTCATGACCCAAAACCGACTTGGGTGGCGTGAAAGGAGATGACATTGTGCCTGGTGGTCACGCAAGGGTGAGACGACCTCAGTGGCTCGCGGTTGGACGATCTCCGATAAAGATGAAAATTGCAGGTTCCGCGTCCTCTGAGTGCTGGCCGCCACGAATCCCTTGAGAAAGTCGTGGCTAAGGATATCACGAGGTGAGTTGATTGTGATGTGGTCGTGACGCTCTCGGTTGAAGGTGTCGACAGAAGTGACAAGTAGGGATGCTGAAGTCAAATGGAAGTAATCCAGACAAAAACTGTGTATGAAATGATTTAGCGGCTCATATCTACGAGAAAAAGGATCACTCCATCGTAGGTGGCTGTGAATCATGTGGTGGAAGAAGCCCTGGAGTGCTCAGTGTGGCAAGAGTGAAAATGACACATTCTTGGGTCGCTGTCCACTGAGTTGCAGGTACTGAAATTTCCAAACGAATGCCCACTTCGCAGGTTGTGCAAGCGCCTGCTCACCAAGATCATTCTGCCTGAAATATCTCAATCTCCAGACCGTATACATTACCATGCTATTTTCGGACTGACCATGCCACAGTGGTTTGAGTCAACGGAACCATGCGAACGGCAGTGGCATCTGTGCATATCCCGTCTTGCTCAGTCTTGTTTTACTAATAAGCTACTCGATTTTCCAGTCCAGCTTTCACTTACACCAAGTTCTCCAAGGCACAATATGGAGGGTGCACAGTGACGAACCAGTATGGGAAGATTGGCTCACAAAGATGGAAATCGGCGCACTTCTCTGGGGAGATATTCCGGCACCCTTCTAGCAATATCCCTTTTCCACAAGCAAGGAAGTGATTAGAGTGTGCAATAAAGGAAATCAGGGGGTTTCTTTCCCTGCGATTCGTTGAAGTCGGTCTATTTCTATGTGAGTTTCATATCCATCTAGATTCATGCCTTGAGAACTTCGGCCTTCTCTCGCACTCCTACTTATGAGTGGCAGCTAAGATCGCTCGAGTAGTAAGCGTCGGCTTTGCCCCAAGAGGGCGAGCTGAGATATCCAGAAGGTGAGAGAAAGGGTGCGTGATTTCATAGCACGAAGACGAACTCCTCGTTCTGCAGGTCTGTCAAGTCCTCGAACGCATGCTCCCCAAGCCGCTCGCTCTCGTTATTCCTGCCTGCTGGTTCATCATGCGTGCAAACTTCTTCTCGGAACATCTCTTCGTCAATTTCATCGCCATATCTCGTTCCCGCTCTTCTCGCAGCATCCTCGGCCGAGTCCAGACTCGTGTCGACAATCACGGCACTCTTCCCAACAGCAACCCTCATCTTGGCGTGCCGCTCATTGAGTCGGCGCAGGTGCACGCTCGCCAGCATGGTCAGACCCACGATCGCGAAAAAGAGAATCAAATTGGACGCCAGGCCGGGCGCATAGCCGGGCGCATCGGTCTGGCTGTACAGCAGCGGCCCGATGATATTACCGAGACTCTGGCCGAGGAAGAGCGCCGCATTGTTGCATTTGCTCTTCGTGTCGCCAGCAGTGTTCTGCATAGACCAGGAATAGACTAGTGGTGCTAAGGAGACGGGTTTCGTAAGCTTCATGTCTGAAATAATTCTGCTGTGGGCGCAGGGCTGGAGACTTACTGATTCCAGGATAGATCGACACGAGATAGTATCCAAACAACAGCATGACCTGGTGTTCAGCATCGTGCGGGAGTGCCAGGAGTATCATGTAGCCGACAATGACAGGACAGCTCAGCCACACGATGACATTGCTCTTCCGCTTCCACTTCGTAGCGAGGTATGATCCTCCCAGGATCGAGATCCCCTGGATGACACCATACGGCATGTTAAACAGGGTAGTCTCGAACTTGTCGAATCCGAATGTGCTGATGATGAGCGGGCCAAAAGTGGTGATGCCCCCGGACGGGATGCTGATGGAAAGGCTGAGCGCGAACCAGAGCCAGGTCTTGAGGTCGAGGAGTGTCTCCTTGAGATGGTCGGGTCGCCACTCGTGCGATGCAACACCCATCTGGTTGACCCTGAGTCGCTCGATCGCGATGAGCTTTTCATGGTCGTTGAGAAACCTGGCTTCTATCGGAGAGTCGGGCATGAAGATCAGCATCACGAAGCTAAAGGCCACTGTGATGACGCCGAAGAACAAGAATATGAGCTATGTAGTCGCAAGTTAGTGACGAAACGGGCGTCGCTGGCAGAGCTCAAAGACAAACTTGGTACGGCCGCAGGGAGGACTGGATATGTCCGATGCCATAGGTGATCAGACTGCCCAGCGTAGCTGCAACGCCATTCATGGCAAACCAGTAGCTCGTGCGGGTCGTCTGCTCGCCGCGCTTCCACCACATTGCCGTAATGGCGACGAAGCTCGGCCCAATCGTGGCCTCGAACGCGCCCAAGCAGAACCTCGCGATCATCATGCTGCCAAAGCTGTGCGTAGCAGCCATCAGACACAGCGCAGTGCCCCAGAGGAGCACCATGATGCTGGTGAACTTGGCGATGGGCAGCCGCACGAGCAGCCAGGCGAGCGGGAACTGCATGATGAGCTGCGCGAGGTAGACGATGGACCCGAGCCAGCTGTACTGGTCGCCCTCAAGCCCGATGTCGTCGATGAGACCGAAGACGGATGCGTACGAGAGCGTCGTCTTGTCGGCGACCTGGAGGAAGTAGACGGTGAGCATGATGGGCAGCAGCACCGTGTCGATGCGCCGGAGGACGCGGCTGTTGTCCTCGGAGGTCACGACGACGCGGCCATGGTCGCCGCTCTTCTTGCGCAGCAGCTCGCCGGCGGCGCTGCGGTGCGGAGGAGCAGGCGATGAGCGCTGTGACCCAGCTTCTTCATCGGTTGACGCCACGGGCTGGTACCTGCCCGCGGTTGCAGACCGGCTTGTGGAGAAGAAGCCCGCCATTGAGACTGCCAAGGAGGAGTGGCGTGTCGCAAAAGCGCGTGGAGAGGCAATGCGGAATTCCTCAACCAGGCGGCCTGGTGAACTTGAAGCTGGGCAGAGAGAAGAGCACGATGCAGGTGTAGCACAAGCAGGGAGTGGTTTTGCTTGCCAAGCCGGACCCCGGATGCCGGCGCCCACAGCGCTGTTCCGGGGGCTGCCCGCGGGGGCATGGGCCCACCTCAAAGGCGGAGCAGGCCGCTTCATACGATGCCGGCCTGTCACGGCGACCACGGCGGCAGTTTACAGTATTTATAAGTGAATTGTTTGTATATTCTAGGCCCGTGCCTTAGGCCCGATTAACGGATTCTTCCGGATGAATTCCTTTGATGTTGAGACTACATACTTGGAAAAGGACAGATCGCGTTATCCTGCGCAGTCCGCTCTTTGGTTCAGGAATAAACTAGATATTGGACATAAAGCGGCACCTGGAGAGAAAGTGCACCTATTTTCTAATAGTCCCATGCTTTCTTGGTAAACCGATTGAGTTAACGACCTGATTGGCTCTCATGGTTGTGGACAAGATGCCGAGTCAGCATCGTTCGGCATTCTCACGACCATGGACAGTAAGCCCCTGGCCCCGCACCTCCGCTCAACCCGGAGCAGCTTACTCGTGAACAAGTGCCCATCTCCCTGAGCTTTTCGCGCGCTGCTCTGCACCACATGTTTCGCGATCCAGATCACGCACGTTTTTTGGTTTTTTGACCTTCGAATTTTTGCTCAGAAGCAGGAAAGGATGAGCTCTGACGCCATTGTGTTGTACGATATCCCCTCGAGGCCGCCATGTAAGGCGTGGTCCCTGAACACTTGGAGAGGTGAGGACAACTCTATTCGTTCTAGTGGCGGATCTACCGGTTCAGAGAAGTTCTGTGTACTGATTAGACCTCTTGCCAGTCCGGCTCATCCTCAACTACAAGAACATTCCGTACAGGACGCAATGGGTAAGGCTCAGTGTCTCGATCTAAATCGTGGTGGCTGACTTGCCGTTCTTTAAAGCTCGAGTACCCTGAGATCAAGCCGACTCTTCAGCCCTGGTAGGTTCTCTCCAGGCATACGGGTATGAGTGCGCGGCGTTTGAGCTCCTCGACTAATTCCAGGGGCACGCGCCTTCCCAGCTTCAACGACCCCAATATAGAAACATACACCGTGCCGACCATCGCACTGCCCAGCGGCGGAGGCCATATCATGAACAGTAAGGATATCGCCAGAGTCCTCGAGACGAAGTATCCCTCGCCGCCACTGATCCTCGAGTCCCCTCTCGCGAAGCGGGCCACGGCGCTCCAAATCGAGATATGGGAAGCAATCGAGCCCATCGTGCTCACGCACGTGCACAAGAGGCTGCTAAACGAAGTGAACTTCCCATTCTGGCGAGAGACGAGGGAGCCCTGGCTCAACGACTCGGACGCTACGAAGGGCAGCAGTGAACAGAGCGACGCGCGGTGGAAGACGCTCGAGGATGCGGAAGACGAGCTGTATGCTAATGATGCTGCGGCGATGGACGGGGCGTGGGAGAAGGCCGGGTCTGCGAATGATGGGATGGCCGCTCTTCTCCGGCAGGACTCGAGCGGGCCGTTTCTCAGCGGCAGCGAGGTGTCGTTCTCGGACTTCCAGTGGATCGGGCTCTTGTTGTTCGTCAGGCGGATCGGGGAGGATCAGTGGGAGAAGATGCGGGCTTCTGTCAAGGACTTTGGACCACACGACGAGCTGCTACATGCCGCGAGACCGTGGATCGAGAGAGATGGCCACTGACATGCCGTTCGGGGAGTTATCGTGATTCTTCTCGCCACGAGTTTAAAATTCATAGTCTTTCAGCACGAGAAGTGGTTCCCACGGCAAAGGGTAGCAATGCTCAAGCTGCCTTCTCAGCCTCGGGTCGATCTATCCGGTACACAACCTTGGCCGTGTTGAAGTACGCCTCATACTCAACATCCTCCCCGCCCTCATCCTCGATATCATAATGATAATGCCCACCCGCATCCTCCCCCGTGGCCGAGAAAGTATGCGTGTGCTCCAGCCTCAGCCCCACCTTCCCGCCTGGATCCGCGGAATGCAGCACCGTCAGCCCGACAATCGGACCCCGGTACTCGTGCCAGGTGAGCCACTTCATCAGCTGGTCCAGATCCCTGAACGGGCGGTCTTTCTCATCAGGGAAGTCCGGCATGACATGATACTTCGCGAGGCCCTTCTTGATGAGCACCACGCCCCCCAGGCTGACCACCGTCGAGCCCTCGGCGTCCCCGTAAGCCTCGCGCAGCGCCGCCTGGACGCACTCTGTAAAACTCGCCGCGTCGCCGGTGCGCCTCCGCGCCGTGATCCGCAGCACATCGCCCGGCTCCCCGCGCGAGCCGAAGAGGTTGCACATCAGCGCGCAGCCGAGGCTGTCCTGCTTCCGCACCTCGACTTTCCCGGTGTCCTTCCGCACCAGCGCGCAGCGAGACTCGTTGCGCACCTTGTTGTCTTCCCAGCTGTAGCACGGCGCCCACTCGCTGTTCTGCCCGACGTCCCGGTACGGCCCGGCCCCGGCCCCGAGCAGCATGCCCCGCGCGGCGTCCATCCCCATCGCGTCCCGCGCGATCTCAGGGAGCGACCATACCGCAGATAAGTCTGGGGAGGGGAAGAGGTTCGACTGCCCGCCGACCTCGGCGATCTTCTCGTCGCCACTCAGACCCTGGGCTGCGAGGTGGAAGGGCGGCTGCCGCAGGTCTGGGCAGGGGCTGACGCTGACGGAGCAGTGGGCGTAGTTCCTGCTCAGGGCCGGCTGGAGGACGGCTGCGAGGGCGGACAGGGAGGGCGGGGAGAGGGGGTATTTTTGTGTAATCATGGTGGTTGATCTTGTCGTGCACAGTTTAGTCTGCCGTCTGGTCAGCTCTTGGTGACTTGGGCGTCTTATTGTTGTTGTCATGAAAGGCTATGAGAATGAGTTTGGCAGCGGCAGCTAGATGGCCGCTTGGTTCCTGCGGTTCGCGGGGGAGGGGGCCGGTTTCTCTGGGGGGAAGTTCGCCAACTGTGGATCGCACTTACACAGCACGATGACGTTGTAGAAGCCAACATGTGCTTGCATTAACTTCTGTGAACAGGACAAACCAAAAGTTCTCGCATCTCTGACCTCATTCAAGATCGCCCGACATTCGCGATTGTCACAGCAGTCGTCATGGTGTGTTTTGTCCTGTACTTGGTGTGGATGCACGGTTGCTTTAAACGGAGACTCGCCTCCCACTTCGTGATCGGATTTGCGCAAGGCTGCGGGCACGGTGTCCGCAGCTACGCCGTCACGTATACCCTGCCGTTTGTAGAAATATAAATCTCTACTCTGTCCTCATCAAAATTTTCTTCATTCGATAGTTTGTAACCCTTTTCGGTAGTCTTGAAGGATTTGTCTCTTTTTCCTTTTTTCCTGAGAAATTTCAAACACGGGTTCCAAAAAGTCTCCCTGCTGTGTGTGACAAAAGATCCATCGTTCGTTTTCTCATCGCAGAAGCAGATATGGCTATCCTATTCATTATCGTCGAGCTCTGTTGGCGCCTCATGACTGAGCACGATGAGAGAGTCTAGGAAGAGTCGATAGGTCATAAGGCGTGGTGTACAATGTGGGAAACAAACCGAAAGTGCCGCCAATGCCCAATATCAGTGATCAACAGCGCGATGGCGCATCGTTGCTCCTGGTGACTGATCGCGGCCACAACTAGCTCAGTGGTCAGCCGCAGCTAAAGACTGTTAGGAGCAAAGGCAGTTGCCGGTTGACAAAGGCTGTGTGGACGTGGGAGTCGAGATCTGTCGTGGGTCGGATCGCGGAACCTTAAACCGACGCTATGCAATGGCATCAACATGGCCAGTAGAGCCTCTTGCATGTTGCTCAGGGCGGCGAGTAATGTTGATCAACAAGGCCAGGGCTTTTCCGAGGTCCCCAAAAGACTGAAATCGGGACTGCATACATGGGGGCTGAAGGTTGAGTTCGTCCGAAGTCCTCTCTGGTGCCTTGCAACGCAGGGAACGGCAGGGATGGCACAGCTCCAGAGCACGTGGGATCACCCAGGCTCCAAATGGGCTTGTGTTGCACGGCACCTTTCGATTCTGAACCTGGGCAGCATGACAGCCCCGAGGATGACATGTTGACGACCTGACCCCTGTTGCTCTGCCTACCAGGGCGCGTGTTGACGACGAGTCTCGCCACTGCAACGACCGCCCACCGGCAATCCAGCAACTTAGCTCGGTGGGCTCATGTCTGAGACTTTTGCTTTGCATGCAAAGTGCGATGGTCGCGGCGCCGGCTTTGCGCCAATTTAGCACGCGGCGGGCGTGTTGACGGGACTACCCTGCTTTTTTTCCTTTATGCGCGCGCGAGTGAGGCGGCGATCGGATCAATGGTCGGTGTCTTGGCCAGGGCAGCGTCTGGCCGTGCACATGTCAGTCAAATCAAGATGACGAACGAGATGAGCGCTCTCGAGTGGACTACACAGTCGAGGAAGGCGGCCAGGGAAGTGGGGCCGACCTGGGGTGCAGCCAACCAGGGCGGGTGGGCCCGTCGCAGGAGCACCAAAGAGGAAGTGACGCAGGCCCTGGCCGGGGCCGGTGTCGGTCGCCCTGGCAACAGGTCGCTCCTTCCACCGCAGCGAGATCCCAATGTCAACAACCGCGGCCCAGCAGCTGCCCGGCCAGGCCTCACTCATAGCTGCCGGCGGCCTGGCTGCATCCACTCTTGCCAAATCCACTTCCTGTCCTCTCCATCCACCATCTCACAGACCTCGCTGTCGCACCGCATCCCCTACATCTCCAAAGACACACAAAGGTCCCAGGCAAACAGCTCAAAGACCCCCGGCTCCAAACTGACCCTCGTCGCCTGCACAAGGCCACAAACAACTCTCTAGTTCTCATCCTCTCAAGTCCCATCTGCTGCTGAAGACGTCCTAAGTATCCCTCTCTGCCCGGCCAGACTGGCTTGCGCTGCGTGAGTTTCGGACAAGACCTAGAGACTCGTCGCCCTCTCTGGTCTCCGATTTCCATATAGGATCATTCGACAATAACGACAACCGACAACTATAATCCGAACTCGACTCTCATCACAATGCTGTCCAATCCGCCCCCAAGCGGTCTTCAGGCCCGGCGACAGTTTCACCGTCGCCAGAACTCGACACCCACGGCCTTTGAAGCGACAAAGATCGCCACCAAACTGCCCCAGCACGACAACTCGGGCGCGCATCCAGTCCACAGCCAGGCCGCCCGGTCAAGGATAGCCCACCGGCGCGGCATGAGCCTCGACACCCGTCGCCAACAGATGCGCGCCTCCCTCTCGGCAGCAGCACCAACAACCTCGACAACACCCAGGCAGGACCAGTTCCCCATGGTAAGTAACAATACTAACAGCACAGGATACAACCACCCACAGCATGTGCTGCGAGAAGCGCAACAGCAACGCACAGCCGGCCCGGGCCACAGACACCCGCTTTCGACGCCAACTTCAGCAGCAGTATCTCCGCAGTTCGCGGACTTGAGCAGTGATGAGAACTACTTACTGTCCCCCCACGGGACCCCACAGCGTTTCGATGGCCACAGCTTCGGCGGCTTCCAGGGCAACTCCATGCAGAACCCCCTGGGCATGTACAGTGCCGCCACGAACATGGCCATCACACAAAACAACATGATGAGCACACCTCAAGACTTTGAGCTCTTCCCATCGAGTGCCCTGTCCTCGCCAACCTTTGTCAACGTTCAAGAGAACCCTTCAGCTGGTCCTGGATGGCTCTCGGACAGCGAGAACATCGCATCGCGACGGGCCTCTCGAAGGATCAGCAATGGTATTATGGACAGAGTGGCCAAATTCGAGACGATGGGAACAGACGAGGCCTCGAGGCCACTTACACCCACACAACACAAGACTGAAGGTATGTCTGTTTACAACACCCATTGGTTGCCACGAACAGCAGCTGACAGCTCTCCAGACTACTTCCCACTCACTCCCATGGGAACGCCTCTTGAGGGCACCGTCCGGGCTACTCAGCAACCTCAGCGGTTCACGGCTGGCTACGACGACTCAATGGAGGAGACCCTGAAGCCGACAAGACGGTCAAACCAGAGGCCGAGGACAACCTTCGATGACATGCGACAGGCTGCCGAAGCGCATGGACTGCCCACGATGCAGGCACAGCCCACAAGCATGGATATGCTCGGTTCCTTTGAGCATTCGTCAATGATGGTAGCAGACATGAACAACATTGGACCTCACGCCCAGTTCGCCATTGCAACCGACTCTCTCCACTCGACCCCCGACCTTTCCCAGCAGACCTCTCCCATCACCCCGCACCTGCCCGAGTACTCCCACAACTTCGACTTCAAGCCAGAGCTTCACCACGCGGCTTTCGAGGCCGGCATGATTGGCCAGATCGCGGGTAGTTCACCGCAGACCGGGCTCACTTCGCCTCACAGGAGAACAGAATCTGTGGCCAGCTTGGCCAGTGCTGCCAGCATCGCGAGCCTTGATATCGAGAAGACAAAGACAGAGACTGGCATCTCCCAAGACGAGATCCAAAAGTTCATTGAAGGCCCAGACCCCAAGGACAACAAGTGGATCTGCACTTTTGAGGACTGCAACAAGAAGTTTGGCCGCAAGGAGAACATCAAGTCGCACGTGCAGACACACTTGAACGACCGGCAGTACGTGTGCCCTCATTGCAGCAAGTGCTTTGTTCGCCAGCACGACCTGAAGCGCCATGCCAAAATCCACACTGGAATCAAGCCCTACCCTTGCGAGTGCGGGAATAGCTTCGCGCGTCATGATGCGCTCACCCGTCACAAGCAGCGTGGTATGTGTATTGGAGCTTTCGATGGCGTCGTGCGCAAGATTGTCAAACGTGGCCGCCCGAGGAAGAACCGCCCGGAAATGGATGACCGTAAGGACAAGTCGGCTCGAACCAGGAGAAAGAACCAGTCCACATCCTCTGTCTCGTCCCAATCAGGATACTCGGACAGCTCCGCAGTCAGCTCCCCGGAGAACACCGCTGCCGCATTCGATTTGCTTGATAATCTGATGGATGTATCTGTCGGAGGCACCACAATGAGCCCAATCGGCCTGCACGGTGCAACGTCGTCCTCGGCCCCCATGCCGTGCCTGTCGGTCGACTTGTCAGTGGATGGCCACTCGCCATCAGCGGACAGCGTCCACACATATGTGTCGCAGTTGTCGCACATGTCGATACATCCTCATGACCTTCTCAGCGAGCACAGCATGTCCAATCCTGCGTCGCCTGCAAAGAGCGTGGCCAGTCAGTTCAACGAGTTGCCGGAATTGTCTCAATCATCATCGCCTCCAGCCTCCTGCACGCAATTCTTCGATCTCGAGCCCAGCTCCAGTCTAGGAGATATTATGATGAGCACCGGCGTGGAGTTTTCAGGCATTCCAGCGCTCGCTGGACCCGATGATGACGATATCCTCCTACAATTTACGCACAGCGACAGCGTACTGATGCTAGGAGGTGACAGCAAGTTCGACGACGCCTTCGACAACAGCACCGAGATGTTCACCTCCAACAACGATTTGTTCTTCGGAAGCAACTGAGTTGGCTCCATAACGCGGGCAGATTGCCTTGGTTTCAAGAGACGTCGCATTGTTTTGGCTTGCTTTCGACTGCAAGGCGCTACGGTATCGTTGGGATTCTAGTTACGAAGCTTATGAAAAGGGGCCTGGGTTTTGTGTTTATGCCGGAATAGCGGGACAAGCAAGTGTATTGATATTAGGGTCGGTTCGTTTGATGTTTGTGAAGATCTTCTGGCCAAGTTGGCACGACACCTTATTATAATGTTGCAGAGATTTTGGTTACGATTTTTGGGAACTTTGTAGTTCAGAAGGCTACATGTTGGGTACATTGGCGTTAGGATGCAACATTATGAATACAAAAGGCTTCAGGACTTTTGCGTTCACAGGATCATTATTCGTGACACGGGTGAAAACTGTAGAAGTGCAATCAGGACTGACTGATGGCCTCAGGCTCCCAAATGTTGCAGCAACGTGCAAGTGCGGGGACCTGTTCCTTGCTGCTTGAGGTTTGTTGACCACACAGTTGTTCCGCAAACTCCAGTGTCTCTACTAAACTACAATCATCCTGCAACTCAGCTCACTCATTCCGTGACTGGGCCTCGACCTCTCCGCTCTCTTTCGAGCCATTCCCGCCCAACTCCTTGAGCGAAGGCGCTTCGGCGCGGGTCGCGCCCCACCTTCGAGGAAACCTCTTGACGTCCTGCGGTCCTCTCGGAGGCACATCACGGATCGCACGTACTGCGTCGGCATTCTCGCAGCACACTAGAACTTGTGGATGGCACTCTCGACTCACGAGACAGACCATGTCGTCGTCACGCCGTGAGCAGGTCAGCCTCTTCGCGAGCACCCCGGCCACCAGCCTGACGAGATCGCTCCCGCACGGAGCCAGCGCGAACGTACTGGTCCTGCAGTCCACGGGCGGCACCATTCACACCACCAATACCACCACCAGCAATCACGACCTGCGGAACATCCTGTACACAGCGCACGCGGAGCACGGGCTGCCCCAGCGGGACAGTCTATACGTAACGACCTGCAGCGGGGACGCGGCGATCACTGCGCGGGATGTGCTGCTGCTGGCACTGATCCTTGATGGCGGCAAGGGCGGTCTTGGCACGGGAGAGACCTGGGATGAAGTCTTGTGGGAGCTGTTTCACGATTTGTTTATCAGTGAAGGCGCGCGGCAGGCCGTGTCTGCTCGGGCAGACGAGCTCCTCGAGCTTACGGAGACTGGCGGGCTCGAGGCGTGGGAGAGTAGTCGGTATGGCGGCATGCTCAAGTTCCACGGCGAGGACGATCTTGGTAAGGTGAGAGCCGTGTGGAAGCAGTACAAAGACCTCTCCACCGACGACACCACAGAAGTACTGGCGGCAAGTCTCAAACAGTCCAGAGACTTCCGTGACGCAGAGGCTGGGGAGAACCTCGACAAGGAGATACCTCTGTCCGGTCTACGATCTGCTGCTCCCGTCCCGCTTGCCTCGACAGAGATCGTCACTCAAGCGTACCGGCGATTCTGGGATTCTGGAAGTATATCCTCAAGAAGTGACGGCCGAACCGCAAACCCATTGATCGCAGCCGCTTTGTCCCCGTCGCCCACGGAGAGCCGCAGCGCCTCGAAAATCCTCAGCTACGCAAGCAACCCAATCCTCGGCTACCATCTCGGGGCGACCTTTGCAAGACTTGCGCCCGGCTCACCTTTGTATTTGAGCGGCCAAGATAAAAGCCGTAATGAGTTCGAACGAATCCTGGAAGCTGTGAAACTCCAGTTCCGCACGTGGGCCGCCGCTCTCCGGGGATTGGCAACAGCAGGCGGCATCAAGCTGAAGTTCTGTGTCGAGGAGCCACTGAGCTTCTTCGAGACCACAGAGTCAGCCACAGAAGCCTCGTCACCAGCGACTCGTTTCGACATCATCGACACTACGTCCCTCGCGGACGAGCACGGCTTTCTGAATGTGCTTGTTGCGGCTCGGCCGCTGCTCAGACCCAGTCCAGTCTCGGTAGTCTACACGGAGGCGCTGAGACGCAGTCCTGGGGGCCAGACGTACAAGCAGAATCTCGACCGCCTCATGTGCGGCGACGCAGTTCTCAACGCTCTGCTTCTGGGCTTGAGCCCCGTCGAGTACTGGACCAACACGAGCGTGGAGTCGTGCATCGACGACGTTCTAATTCGCGGCTCGCACGACCAGGAGCCATCGCCGTACGGGCTGTCGCAGAACCACTTCCGTGCATCATGGAGACTTACACACCACTTCTTTGGTAGCGAGGTCAATGACCCGGGCAATGCTGCTCAACAGCTCGTGATGGACCCGATTGACATGGCACGAGCTATGGGCCATGTCCTGGACGGCATGGTCAAACTGATTTTATCGTCAAAGATGGCCTCAGAGGATGAAAGTGATGTGGAAGTCGTGCTCGCGGATAGTGCACTCGCACGGCTAAGACAATTCGTGCTTGCATGCCTAAGCAACGTGAAGACAGTTTGGTCTGATGCGATCAGCCACTTTATCAATCACTTGCCTTCATCCAATATCTCCGCGACTCTCCAATCATTGTCTGCACCGCTCCAGGCCGGGCTGGAAGATCTCTCCCGGCAGATCCAGGGCGGCCTCGGTCGGAAAGAGGTCCAGAGCCTGGGACAGCAGAGCGTCGAAATGAGTCTTGAGATCGAGCCGGAGGGCGCTCTCGCAGTGGTCGCACGCGTCAAGCTAGAAGACACGAAGGCAGGAAAAGTGTTGGTCAGTGGCTCGCCACTCAAGTTGCATCAGACAGACCCCTTCACATGCACTATCAGGATCGGCGACGAGGACGACGCAGAGAGTGGCACCAAGGACGTCACATTCCCGGTCCCGGTACTCACCGACGAAATTAAGACACATATCAACCAGAAACGTAGCATGGTCGAACTCACAGCGCAGATAGTCGACCCGGTGGACCTGGGAGATTTCTCGGAGCTGATCCTCCCAGCTAGGCTGACGAGCAAATACACGGGCAGAACTCCCGTCATACTCAACAACCACAGCGTGAACCTCGACAGCCTGCCCATAATCAGCGTGGACAACGAGTCAGAAGCAGACAGGAAGGCCAACTCGTGGCTGGCGACGCTCACCTCGCAGCAGTTCTCCGCGCGGGAGCGCAGGGAGCGCGAGCTGGCGCACGAGGACGACACGCAGCCCGCGTCCGCAAGGCTGAACCTCAAGGAGTCCATCTTCACCATCTTCATGCTCGCTTCGGGCCTGCAAGGCGGGAGCACGGGCCTGTTCACGCTCTCGCACCCGACCGAGGGCAACCAGATCCTCATCTTTGTGCGCTCCCTGCGGCTCGACACGAGCGTCGGGTCCGTCGTCGCGGACGCCGCGGTGCTGCCGGTCACGCGCGCGCTGCTGGACTCGGGCGAGCTCGGGGAGTTCCTGCTCGTGCTGAGGGAGCTCGAGGCCTGCGTGATCGATGTCTCAGATGAGGAGCTCGTCCTGTGGAAGCGTGTGCTGCCGGCACTCGTGGAGCGGTGTCGCACGTGGGAGCACGGCCCGGGCTGCGAGTACAAGTCCTCGCCAGGCGACGAGAGACCAGCAACGATCCCGCTGAGCGTTAAAGCAGAGCAGGCCTTCCTGTGCAGCTGCGGCAACGGGAAGCTGCCGGAGCGCTACATGGGCGGGCTGCCGGAGTGGGAAGGGGCCGCGGCGAAGCATGCCGTGCGTGTGGCGATCAGTCCGCTCTTCGCGGTGCCCTGGGTCGAAGACATCATGGACGTGGACCTTATCAGGAGCGCAGGTGGTGTCGAGGGCATGGTGGCCGAGAGCCGAGACCGGTGCAGGCGTTGCGGCGCGACCGAGAGGGTGGAGGCTAGTGGTGAGACAGCGGATTCTTCAGCGGGCGAGGGGGTCAGAGGGAAGCCGCTCATGCGGTGCACGAGGTGCAGGGACGCCATGTACTGCTCACTCGAGTGCCAGAAGAAGGACTGGAAGAAGCACAGGATGGAATGCAGGTTACCTGGGCAAGGGCCTTGAATGAAGACCGCAGCAATCTTATCGCAGAGCCGAGGGTGGCAAAGATACAGTACCGCGCGGGGCGATGACCGTTGACACTTTTTGTAAATGCTCATGGCGCCGGGCAATGATCTATCTATGGGTCGAACCTCATGCTTTCTGTCCCCTGATCTTTAGCTCAGCAGCCCCGTCCTCAAGAACAAGTTGGGCGGCAGCGGATCTCGGCCCTCATTCTTGAACTCCTCGTCCACCTCGAATTCAATATCCTTTGGGACATCCCCCTCCGGGTTGAACCCGAGCTTCATATACGCCCCCCTCCCCATGCTGCTCGCCTCGGTTGTGCACTCGAGCCCGCCCCTCCTCTTGGCCTCCTCCAGCCCCCAGCCGACGAGCTTCTGCGCGATCCCGCGCCTCTGCCACGCCGGGTCCACCACGCACAGGTCAAGATGGAACGACGCGGGCTTCTCGCCCTGCCGTAGCTCGCCCCTCTCGAAAGCCGCGGCCTTTTCGCGGACGAGGCTCGCGCGGCGCTTGAGGAGCGACGCGAATGCCTGTCCCATGTACCGCTGCTCGCGCTCGTTGTTGGGGAACAGCGCCTTGGCGAGGTCGAACCCTTTCCCGTCGACGTTGCGGATGTCGGCGTACACAGGGTCGCCGTAACCGGGGACCATGGAGATCTGCGCCCATATCGCGAAGCCGACGATCCGGCGGCCGGTCTTATATGAGTCTCCTCCCCCTTCTCCCTCTCCCGTGCTCTCTCTGTCGTCACCAGGCACGGTCGCGACAAGGAAGATTGTGTTCGGCCGCCCGTCCTTGTCGGTGGATATGCTCTTCCAGCGCTGCACGTTGCGCACTGCGCTGGCCTTCGCGCCCTCGGGGGTTTCCCAACCGGGGTTCAGCCCGCGCCATACCGCGTCGCGGATCTGGTGTCCGAAGGCGTTGGCGATGACGGTCTGGGCCGAGTTGACGCCGTCGTCAGCCGCGCCGTAGAAGGCCGAAGGGTCGTCGACGACCTCGAGGCGCACGTCGGGCTGCGCGGCAGGGGGAGCGGCCATCGCGAGTACCACGGCAGTTGGTTGTGTATCCTTGCTGCACGCTTGCGGGCTTGTTGCAGACTTGAGCTCGGGCTCTGCGATCGGACTAGGCTAGAGCTGGAGGAAGCAACGTTGTTGGGCTACGCGTGTCGAGGGGTCTTCCGCCCGTGTGCGGAGAAGTTCAACGACCCCACGGGCTTTCTGAGCTTAGTTTTCCCCGCACACAATATGGGGGGAACGGTTCCCACAGCCTCCGAAGGTCCGAGCCTAACGACCACGACGGCAGGGTTTCACCGCTCCGCTCACCGTGCCTATGCGTACCTGAAGGGAGGTTGCGCTTACTTACGCCACTTCTATGTGCTGCACATTGCCTACAGGTACCGTTAGCGTCATGCAGGTGTTACTGCGGCGCTCGGGGCGCTCGACAAACGGCAGCTTCTTTTCTGCTGCATTTCCAGAGTTCGGTTCTCAACAGCCAAGGGCTAAAACCTGTTTCTAGTTGCTGATTCCAGACTACGCTACTTGCACGTACATTGCTTCAACCTTCAGTCACGGGGCGCACAGTCCCTCAGTAACGTATCCATCCCCGCATGCTCATACATATTTGGCACCGAGCTAAACATTGAGAGGACTTTATGCTCACCGTTGTATCCGGCGATCTAACCGGGTCTGGCTCAGAAGCAGCGGTGAAAGAAAATGCAGACTGCATGCATCGGCCCGGCCTCAACCTAGTCCAGAAAAGAAGGCTGCAGGCCCAACAAGTCTGCATGGCGACACAGACATGCAAAACTTCGATTTCTCCCAGTATTACCTACGGTATCTTCTAATATTGTGTATCATGACCGCTCACTTACCTTCCGTAGTGGTGCAATTTCGACTTTTGTTTCCAAAAGCGAACTTGTGATACTTGGATGCCTTAATATCATAGACCTAGACGAGGACCAGACCACGTCATATCAAGCGGTAGGCAATACAGAGGCACGGGCAAGTAGTTGGTGTGGTGAAAGAGAGAAGTTGATTGCTACGCTGATTCGTTCCACGTACCTCAATGCCCCATTGTCTAAATCTGACGTTAAAGATGACGCCACGCTGCTCGCAAAATGACGTGAGGCGGAACAAAATCTCGAGAAAAAGGAAATGCAGACGAAAAATCAGAAACCACGCCGTGATTCAGTTTGGTCCTCGGTTCTTGCTGAGCCAATAGCACCAGTATCGAATTAGAATCCTCAAAATCTCATCACCCGGTGTACCCTATTGGGATTTGCGGCCATCGAGAGTGCCTACGCGACGACTGCGACCACTCTTCCAGCTTCGTGGCATTGGTAAACGTCGACGACGTGAGTCTGGCAGTGGCCAGTACAGTGTCGTGGCGGTCTGTGTAATAAAGCCTATCGCGATGCTAGTGGTGGTGTCTGTGACCTAGTCAAGAGTCATTGTCGCCGTAGCCAGATCTACTCGGTTGCCTGTGCGGATGCAGCTAGGCGCATGATCATTCTTAAGGTAGTGATGCGAGTCACGACTGGGTTAGCCGCCACGGTACAGATGAGACCTGTCTCGCTCGAGGTGCGTATACCGTGGATGAGATGGAGCTGGTTGTCGTTGACGATGGAGACTCTGCGATGACGACCCAAGTTTCCCGTCTAACAGCCGGTGTCGGCACTCGGAGCACAAGCACAAAACTCCTAGAATATTGTGTTGTGGCCGGGCTGTCTGCATGGCCTCAAACGTTAGGCTTCAATGCTTTGACAGACCGCTGTTCTCTGCTCATTGACTGCATGCTCGCATGTTCCGTCCTGCATGCTAATGCGCAACTCAAAAAGCCCTGACTCGGAGCGGAGGGCGCGCCAGAGTGTTTAAACTTAGACGGCAAGCTTGAGCAGTGGGCTCAGAAAAGTGGCATCGACTTGGTCGTGTTGCCTCTCGCACTCTACCAGCGGGCGGGTGGCTCTGGAAAGTCGTATCGGGAAAGCTGTTTGTGTTCCTTCGTGCTGAGCTGGAATGAAAACATCCCTCTCATCTCAGAGTGGTCGTTGAGGTGGCACCGCCCTTCGACCGGAGACCGCGTGGAACATTCCACAACGCGCATCATAGCAGGTCACTCCCGTGGTTTAATAACCTTTTGGGACGGACCACTCGTTTGTTGGTGGCCAGGGTCGCGCAAGCAAGAACGCCCGAGTGACTTGCAATCGTGAGATAAGGGTTCGCTGCCCAAGCGAGACTAGAGCCGTCTGGTGCTGCTGTTCTGTGGTCGTGGTATGATAAAGCTTTGCATTGGCGTGAGAGTCGGACAATGGAATGTAGTGCGTGCTTAAATACTACCCCGATGTTGTGCGCAGGGATGCCGCAAAGTACCCCCCCCCCCCCTGAACGAATTTGTCGGTCTGCTGGTGTTTTGCGTTCGGCAACTTCTTCATCTTGAACGCTCTGGGATCAGAAACTCACAGCACTTCCTGAAATCAGGCGATCCCGTCATCACACTGCACGTGACGATGACAGTACGGACCAAATCCATTGAAGTCACTGCCTCGTCCAGCATACCGCTTCTTGACCCGGTCCCGGGGCAATGGTACGTGCTTCACTTCACAATGATCCTCTCGAGCGACCTACAACCATTGGAGCCTTGGTGCTAACATTTGGCAGCCCAAACCGAAGCCAAAGCCTAAACTCCAGCTCTCATGGTTCTGGACGTGTGTGAGTCGATGGTGTTGGCTCCTGTGGCGACGCTGCTCGGTAGTTGCTGACCAGATGTGATTAAGTGTTGCTGCACAATGCAGAAGATGTCTCTCCGAACAGAGTATTGCCCCAATTGTGTTCATGCCCGTTGCAACAACTGCAAGACCGAGAAGCGAGCTGTACGATAACAGTGCCGAACGAAAAGTCCTGCCGCTTTCATCGTCGCGGTGCGGGGTCGGCACCCTGGGCCACGTGAAGCATCGCGCCAACGATATCGTACCGTTCGACATAAGTAAAGTACGCAGTGGGAGAGGGACTATCGGCCCAGAGGGTCTAGCGATGACCGCCGTTCAACCTAGAGCTTCGGAGGAGTTTGGTGGCATATGGAGTGGTTGCAATGGCTGGGACCGGGGATGAAGGAAGGCGAAGAGAAAATTCGAGAGGCGAAACTTCTTACGATTCAGTACTATCCCCTGTTGAAGGTCGTGCTCCGGAGGGAGATATCGCGTGAGGAGGTGCGGCGCCCTGAGACACGCATTGCACGAGAATGCGGGCAGCACCTCTTTATGGTACACAGGATCCAGAAAGCGTGCCTGGCATGTGAGGAGTCGGCCACGGCGCCTGAAAATATTGCGCTCTCGTTGATTGTCGCTATGAGCCTGGATCCCGAGCAGATATCGAGCAACCTTTGGAACATTTCTGACGTGCGGGCCATCCACATATTGTCTTCAGGGTGAGCTATCCATTGGTGATCATGCCTGAAGGCGCCGTAGGTCCTCCTGGTTCTCAGGGCTCGTCTCCAGCTGCAGCTTCTCTTGGCTCAAAGCCTCGGACACGGGCGAGGAGCTTGTTTTGAAATTTGTCGTATCTTCCGGACAGGGTGCTTCCGAATTTCCAGCTGAGGCCTATGATCAAATATGCCAGGATGAAAGCTGCGACTAGATACTTCGGGCTTGGTGTGAGTGGGATATATCCTGGCTCAGTGCTGAGAAGTCCGGAAATGAGAGGGATGGGTGAGAGGATCTGTGTTGGGGTCAGTAATGAATCCTTTAAGCGCCCGTGCGTGTGCTGATATGCACATACCAACGCTATCGTGGTTGCGCGATACATCTTGTGCGCTGATTGTGACTGGGATTCAGATAGAGCGATTTGGAGTTCAAGTGCCGCGTATTGAATCTAGAACCATCAGTCTGATACAGTATACATAAGGTAAGGAGTACCTAGACTCACAGATTGGTCCACTTCGTGAAGACTATGCCCCAAGAGGATTTGAAGTCTGACGGTCTTGCCGTGGAGGCGTCTGAGATCGTTCACGAGATCTTGAATCCTGTCCAAGCCCGCGGCCCGGATGTGAGGTCTGTTGATATCCATATCCGCTCCTGGGTTCTCGTCTGTAAATATCAAGTAGTCCCGAGACATGAACTTGTCAAGTTCCTTCAAGTTCGCCGCTATGGTCGTCTCGATCTGGTTCATGAGGGCGCGGGTCTTAGCTAGCCAGTTACGGTTCTCCATTCTTTCAGCTGCAAGGTCGCTTTGTGAGCTTTGAGACCGATCAGAGTTATCGTGTGGATCACTCTGTCTGCTATAATGTGACTCGCTACGTGACACATGCTCTTTAATCTGGACAGGTGGTCAGCTGGTTTTCGTCGAAGTATTTGGGTGAGTTTTCACACATGTTTATCAGACTGCTCCTCGACAAAGCAAACGAGAAGGGACCACTCCTCCAGAACTCTCCTAGTTCTGATACTTGCAGCGTTGATGAAGTAGTCCCGCGAATTCGGTAAAGGTGTATCAGCTTGTGTGTCCCCACAGGTGAAAGGGTCTGGCAGGCCCCTGCCTCCTTCAAAATCTCGTTCATCATCCCATGCGAGCACAGTGTCTTCGTTGGCAGACCCGACACTCTCATCGGAATCATCACCGCTCTGAGCCTCGTAGTATGAATCGGTGAAAAGATATCCATTCCATCGCCGACTAAATTGTCCTACGATCAGGATGGAAGTCGTTGTCGAGTACATCATCATCGAAAGGCCGTTTTCCTTCTTTCTGAGTCCGTTCTTGAGGAAAGTTACATCCTCGCCTGATCGAATAGTTTTGCCGTTCCCCATCGTTCGGGAATCGCGTGGGGGCCCGCGATGTGCGCGGAGAACGAAATGTGGAATATGCAACTCGAAGATATAAGGGCGGCTCCCATCAGGCTGCATTCGTCATTTCTCTGTCAGCCACCGTTTGCAAGGAGATGAAACACTTGTACTCACTTCAAGCCGGGCACAAGCAAGCGCTTGACTCCCTAGGTGGGATCTAATGAACGCCGACAAGAAGGGTAATTCGAAATCCGTGACCGTGGAGAACATGATCACAATCATTGGGATCGTGAGGTTGGAGAGGCAGCTATATTTCTGTCAGTCTTTCTTTCTCTAAGTCGCACGTCTGGACACCTACATTCGCCGTACATCTACGGTGCTCTCAGGACACCCAGAGAAGTACCGCTGCGAAAGAATGTCAGAATATCAGACAACAATATGATTCCCAACCCACATAAAGGTATAGCTATGGAAATAGCATAATCTTTCTTTACTTACTGGCTCCTGCAAGAGATTGAGGAAATCACGAAGCGTCAGCCCAGGACGACAGTGTGCGGTCTTCCCCTCCCTGTCACAATCGTCCACAATGGCGACCACCGTGCTGTCAGCACTTTGGATCTCGTGCTCAAGATTTGACCACATGTAGTTCTTCCATAGCATTCTGACCACGTTTGATCTGTCTGGATATGGCTCCAGACGTTCGGCATGACTGAAAGCATCACTCCAGAGGAGCTCTACCTCCTCCGTGGTCACTACCCTTGGGACAGGTTGATGGGAGTTCTTGCAATCTGGTAGGCTGACGTTAGATCCTGGGATCCCGATGGAGACCTGTAGACCACTCGCAAGGGTGGCGATTATCTTTTCGTCATCTCGTTTCGGATCCCAAGTAAATTGGCGACTTTGCCAATCGTGAATAGTCATGCTCGGGCACTTGCAACGGCTGTATTCTGATAGACCACTGGAGGCATGGCCAAGTCTGGGGGCATCGATACTTGCTGAAGTAGGGGATACATCGTGAGCAGCTTCGGGGGGTTGACATCAGACTTGATCTGTCGGAATATAGGGGAGACACCACGTCCTCTGCGGTGTCTTGTTCAAGCGAGGCAACCGTTGCCTTCTTTCTCTATGTCAAGAACCATCGTGAGTTGTGCGTTGGGCGCCAGCGTCAAATGCAGGAGGTGGCTCATATGCCCAATGAAGAGCTCACCCACCCGGGGGTGTGTCAACGGTCAAATGACTTCTTTTTGTTCCTTTGAAGCGATCGGGTGCTTCTGTAGTTGACCGCGGTGTGGAAAACAAGGGTCGCACGAGCCTGAGACCGTCCAGTACGGAGTGAACAACACATCCTTCTCTAAGCAGCGGGCAGCCCGCTTCCTCTACGACACTGGCTGCCTTAATATGCAGGTCGAGGACTGGCAACATGACACGGTCGTTACGTGCCAGCCTTACTACCCGTCATGGTCAGCCTGTATTAGTTCACTCGGGCCACATCCTCAAACTTGTTCACATGACCATTTAGACCTCAACTGTGGCGTGGCTGCGCCTTCCCATGGAAGCCGCCAGTCATTGGTGTCGAAATCGTCGTGCTGGCGAATGTATGTTACGATGCTTCACGGTCAGTTACGCTGCGCGTCACATCACAGCACAACGGCGCCGCGAGTTGCACTTTGGGAAAGGTGCTGTGCTACTCTGTCTTGCCATCTGGAAACGGACGAAGCCACAGCAACCTCAGCAAGCTAAGCAGGTCCCTCTACGGGACAATAACTACACAGGCACCGGCCAGAACGAGAGATCGCGCGGTGCTCCGTCGCATACTAACAGAGTGAACGGCATCTCATAACGACGGGTGGTGCACAACTCCCGTCTACGTGCGCAGGTGACGTTGCACTCTTGCATTAATGCAAGCCTCGCCTTGCCTTTCTTGCATTCTGTGCAGGCTAGCCCAACTACCCCAATGACCAAAGCCCGATCCATTATCGTGCTTGTGCAAGGGTCAAACCAATCGCTTTCGTTTCTGCATCGAGCCGAGGCAGTTCTCCATATTCTGACACTTTGGGGCAACTGCTTTCTCTTGGGCGCAGCATTGACCCAAGCGGACGCTTCAATTATTTTTATGTCTCACTAAACCTTACTTTGTACTGTTGGTGAGCCATAGTCTGAGGTCCATTTCGACAAATCCCCACGCACCGAGTCGCCGTGTTTTGTCAAGCGGCGCCTACGGAAATCCCATCGACTGGTGGAATCTGGTTGTGCAGAGCCAGTGTCTCTTTGGTAACCTGACCAGCATTTCACAAGCAGCCACACCAACCCGAACCCGGATTGTGCTGTTAGGACGGCGAGCCCGAAGGTTTGAGGGGTATGATCGAGCGGAATGTAACCGTCGGAAGTGCTGAGCAGCCCGGCCACCATGGTTATGGGGAGCAGGAACTTGACGTCGGATCAGTCTGTATTCCACGAGTGGAGCAACGGGGTGGGGAGCCCTTCACTAACAAAGGTCATCATAGTTACGCGTCCAATCATCATGGTCGTCGTCTTTGTGGCGTTTCGCTGGATCTCTGCCAGTCTGTTGCTCTCCCTCGCGAGGTGTAGATCCATCTGTCGACGCTTTTCAGCTCCAAATGTCGACCGACGTGGCGCGACAGCCTCAACTTACCACAGTCTTCACATGCTTCTGCAGGTCGTGCATGTGTCTGTGCACCGCCTCTAACCTACGCAAGTGGGAGACGAGCAGGGCGAGCTCAGTCTCTGTATCCGCGAGCTCTTCATGGCGCAGCAGCGTAGCTCGATCGCGGCTGCCTGATTCTGCTGCCTGCCCATCAAACATATGGCCAATCGTTTCCACGAACCGTTCCGAGGTTTCGCGATATGGCTGCAGCAAGTCGGCAAGAGTCCCAACCAGCTCAGTTGCCTTGGTCGACCATGTATAGTCTCTTTCCAGGGCTTCCCCATAAGCGCGGACATCGGCAGGCGTCTGCAGGTCATTGAACTGATCATGTGCAGGTTTCTAATTGGTTCTGCAGTCAGTCTCGTGCCTGCGACACCATGTACCGTGATGTCACTGGTTGTAGGATTGTTGGGCGAAGACTCACGAACTTTGCTACAGCCAGCTCCAAGTGCTTCACGATCCTTCTCCACTCTATCTGCACTCTCTGCAGTCTCACCCGCATTGTTTCCAAAAAGCACAGTCTTGCGTCTGGGGACCTAGAAAGGTTCGATATCGTGGTGCCCATAGTGAACGGGTCAGGCTTAGCCGTGCCGCACCTCTGTTCGGTGTATTTCTGTGGCTTGTCGGAGACGGTCAATTTGGGCTCCTCGAAATACGTGTCTGTGAAGAGGTATCCAATCCACTCGTCGCTATAAGTGCCGGTGACGAGACAAGAGAAGTTCGCTTGGTACAATACTTGTGAGGCCTTGTCGTTGTGGTTTTCGGTGTCCGGCCGCAAAAAGGAAGCGTCCCAATGCTTTCGCAATGGCTGGTCCCCCCATTTTCGATGGTCTGGGTATGCTACACTTTGTGTTCGAAGAGCGACATGTGGGAAGTGGAAGCCCAATGAAAATGCTTTCATTCCTCTCGGCTGCATCGATGTTGTCAATGACCAATTCATTTGAGGTTTCGCAACTCTGCAACATACCAAGATGCGTGGATTTATCAGTTTCACTGGACGCGCTTCGAGATGCTCGATGATGAAACCAGGTAGTACTGTGAACGCCGGGCGTACCGCTGTTGCTGCAATGGCAAGGAGCGTCCATTTGTCCGCTGTATCGATGTATCTATCGCACAAGTGGAGTCAGTCAACGTAGTGACAATATCCTCTGATATCGCGACGTACATTTTCTTCGTGGCATAAGGATCAACAGTCTCCGTCGGTCCCAAGGCTTCGTATAGCCCCCGAGCTGGAAGATTTCCGCTGAAACGTTGATTGCCAGATTCGGAGTCGAACTCGTCGACAATCGCGACAGGTCTCATGGTAGCAACTGTGAGGCTCTCCAATTCATTTACTGAGGCCCCCTTACAGAATTGATGGATATGATTTGCTTCTTCCGGACAAGGATTGAGATCATCCACATTCGAGAAGAAGGTGAAAATGGTGCCATCGTCGGAGCTTGTCAGACTAGTGCCGCAAGACTCCAGATCCACTTCGTAGGCACTCTGACTATCGTGTGCTTCTTGCCGAAGCCGATTGACCGTGGCAGTGCCTTGATGATGGCGGGGTGTTGTCTGCCTGTTCGGCTTGGAGTCAAATGCTGGGTCCCAACTCCTGAACGCACGAGCCGCAGAAAGTGAAGCCATTTTCTTTGCTTGTATGAAACAAGTTAAGGAAGAAAACTGCATTGGCGTCCTTGTGATCACTTTGACTTTAGGCGTATTTATTATGACTCGTCACAATTGAAGTTGGTCTTTGTTGGCTCCTGAGGACTGTAACGGGCCTATCATGGCTAACATCTAAGCGCGGACTACCAGCACTGACTGGTGGATCATTCACACCCGCGCGCTTACAGGACTGGGGTCGCGGATCTAGCACGAGGTGCATGTAGATTGAGATATTCATCCTGTTGCGCAGTGTTGTAACGGACTCTCTTGTGTTTCCAAAAATTATAATGATGCTATTCCGGGGCAACTTCAGGGCTTTTCCAACGTCGTTTTCTTGGAAGCATTTCAGGCACATCAGTTGAGACGGATTGTCATTAGTGGTGGTGGCGGATGAGATACCACAATAGGCTGTCATCCTTGTCAGGCTGTCGCGGCCTCGGGGCCAAGGAACTGAGTGCTTGGCTGGCCGGAGTACACATTAGTGCCTAATACCAGCACAGCGATTCAGACAAAGTCCTTTGCTTTGCAAGAATTTGCCATCCTCCACGTCTCTCTAGAATCATCTTTCAGCAATGCACGAGCCTGATACAAGAAGACCATCACGAGTACGACGAGTTGGACAGCTACCCCGCAGATGACATGCATCGGGCACCTGCTCAGAAACGAGGCGACCATTTGTTCGCATTTTCTTCAGGCAACTCGCATGCAAGCCCAGCTTTGCTGCATAAACCTTTACAAGGCATCGGGACATCATTGGGTTGAGAGGTCATGCGAGTGTGCACTATCACCAATCATGAGCCTATCGATCAGGCTTGTGTCTGCATAGCCAGCAGCTCTCGGACTTGTGTGGTTCATTATCACGGCTTATGACACGCCACTTCGCGTGGTCGGGAGCTTCAGGGGTACCCAATGACGTGGCTATCGGAGACTGGCTCTCTCCTTTTCTAACATGAGATCGTTCGACGCCCGACTCTGCGGGCGTGTCCATACTTCATCGAGAGTGTTTGCAGAAGTCCTTGGACGACTGTTTTCTGAATCGTCCGGTCTCCGCACAAGTGCAATATCGTTAAGCCAAGTTGCTCAACAATATGGCAGCTCAGTCAACGGCCAGTCTTGAGGCGTTGCTGACCACGTTGACAGTTGACGCTCCTGTCCCAAGCTTCCCGGGCTCCGATGTTCTGCACAAACCATCTGATGTACACAGAGCATATCTAGCAGACATAACCTCGAAGTCACTGGGCTGTTCCGCAAGTCTCGCTTACGAGGCTGTGCAGGTCGTTCCCGCTGCCAACGCCCGTGACAACTCCGACCTGGATCTCGTGCTTCCCAAGCTCAAACTCAAATCTGCCAACCCTAAGCAGATTGCGAGCGAAGTGGCGCCGAAAGTCAGTGACCTGCCTCTTGTACGCCGAGCGATTGCCATGAAACATGGTACTGACTCCCAAGAACCAATCACAGTTTGACTCGCATCCGCTGTTCCTGCGACCATTGGCCGACGGTGTCCACCTACGCTTCTTCTTTTCGCACACAACACTGCCACAATTGGTACTACACTACGTTGACAGCCAAGGCGACGCATATGGTACCAATAGCACGCTTGCCAGGACTGACCCAGCCACACCAGAGACCGGGTCTTCAAAGGTGCTGATCGACTTCTCACGGCCGAAGCTCGCCAGTGAATTCAATGCGGCTCACCTGCGCAGCAGTATAGTCGGGGCACAAGTGGCCAACTTGTACCAATCAAGGGGATGGAACGTAGTGAGGTTGAACTACCTCGGAGACTGGGGCAAGGATCTGGGACTTCTAGCAGTAGGCTGGGGGCGATTTGGGAGCGAAGAGGCGTTCCAGCAGGATCCGATGGGGCACGTCCTCGAGGTCTACGACAAAATTAAAGAATTGTTCCAGCCAGAATGGGATGCCAGCAAGACCGCACGAGATGAAGGCAAAGACACAGCTGAGATAGAGGGCCAGGGCCTTTTCGCGGAGCGAGATGCCTTCTTCAAGCGCATGGAGGGCGGCGACCCTGAGGCTATTGCCCTCTGGAGACGCATTCGCAACGTCAGCATCGACTACTACGTCAAGGCGTACGGAAGACTGGGTATCAAGTTCGACGAGTATTCAGGGGAGTCTCAAGTTTCGCCCGAGTCTATCGCTGAGGTCGAGACCGTGCTGAAAGAGAAAGGCTTCTATGAAGAGAGCGACGGGTCCTGGATCATCGACTTCAACAAGCACGGCCACAAGCTTGGTGTGGCGGTCATTCGCAGTCGGATAGGCAGCACAACATATATTCTACGCGACATCGCGGCCGTCCTCGACAGGGCCAAGAAATACGACTTCGGCAAAATGATCTACGTCGTCGACGGATCACAGGATTCACACTTCAGTAAAGTCTTCCAGGCTTTGCGCTACATGGGGCGAGACGATCTGGCCAACAGGCTCGAGCATATCAGCCTCGGTAAGGTCAACGGCATGTTGCCCCAACTCGGCAGGGTTCAACTCCTCGGTGACATTGTGGACCAGTCGAACAATACCGTCCGTGATGTGCTCGGGGCGGAGCAGGAGCACCCGGCAGACATTCAAAACACAGACGCGGCCGCCGCCATCCTTGGCGCAACTGGCCTCATCGCACAAGATTCCCTCAACAAACGGAACGCTGCATACACATTCAGCGCAGAAAAGCTCGCCTCGTTCGAGTCTGGTACGGGCCTGGGCCTGCAGGCAGCCTTCGCGAGGCTACATGCCAAGATCACCACGTCAGGCCACGAGAATGCCACGTTAGCCAACGTCAACTACGCCCACCTGCAGGATGAGCTGTGTATGGAGGTGTTGCGCCTGATGATCCAGTACCCCGAGGTCACAGTCGCTGCCTTCAAGGCGCATGAGCCATCGCTGATCATGACTTATCTGCTCCGCCTCGCGGATGAAGTGGAGTATCTCTATGATGAGGATGGAGAGGATGATGATGAGGCAGGCGGGCAAGAAGAGAACATCGAAAAGAGCGCCGATAAAGAGGTACCGGGCGAAACACCGGCTGCAAAGGAGCCTGACGAGTCCGCGCCTCCTGAGGCGATACTCGCCAAGGCAGTCTTGTTCAAGCATGTCCGACAGATCTTGGCCAATGGCATGCGCCTATTGGGTATCACCCCGGTCGTCGGCTGAGAGTCAAGGCAATGGATTCGAATACAGCTTGGTTCTCCGACGATCCAGCTTGATAAACACTTTGGTGATGGCTATCGGGAACTTCTTCAAGGTGATTTCGTTTGTTTTGGGTCACTTTCAGTCATGCTTCTGTGGGACCGAGTTCCACTCTTTTCTAGTTGTGCTTCATGTACTTGACCTTGCTACCGTGTTCCAAACTCAAGCAGCGGACGATCGATGCCAGACTAGGCGATGTGCGACGATGGATGGATCACGATGATATTTACAACCAGCAATCTAATTTCGTGTGTGCAAGAAACTTCATCCATGAATGACCGTCAGCCTAATACTGACCATCAATAAGATAACGGGCACATGATGTGGATGGTGTACTGCCTACACCCCTAACCCAGCCGCATTTGTGGAGGGTGCCGTCGGGCCGGCTTACAGCATGAGGCCGGTGAACACAACTCGAGAGTTCTTGCTGACATGAACATAATGAAGAGTGCTGCATCAGTGCCCAACCCAGATATACAACACCTGTGCTGATGAAGAGAGCACAGCTCGCTCTGAGCCACACCTTGTGTCCAGTGTAGGAGTACCGCAGCCTCGGTCATTGGGCGCACAAATCTGCACTACAACGTTAGACCATCGTGCATTCTGAAACCCGCTGAGGCATGCGTCTCGCAAGCGTGCATGCTAGAGATCGTGAAGTGGTCCGTATTCCATGTCTCAACACCCCATGCTTCGTCCGCAATATCTGTGCATCTAGCAACCGCGAGGGTTGCTCTTGGTGTGCACAAAGTGCCTTACGTGTAAGCTGCTCCTTTCGGGGCAATCACTCGAGATGGGCAGAGTCATTTATCGTAGCATATGGCGAGATGCGAAGCTAAGGGGCTCTTCACGGGGCATCGCTCAAATACCATGATCTCCTCACGAGCGACGATCGCTCATAGCATCAAATGCGACGGCCACCCTCGGGTAAAGAGAGTGCACGGCGGATTCATTTTGCGAGGTATCCCCGACACCTCGGGATCGAGCACAGGACCGGGTTCAGGGTAGCCCCCCAAGAGTGTTCCCAATACCCCATGAGTTTAGTGCTTTTAGCGGTCCATGGCGCAAGATGGCGAGCTCACCCGGCGTGGGTCGTGCCTGCATTTGTGCCGTCTCTAGGCGGGGCGATATCGGCGTTGCCCCCAGCCATTCCAACGATTCTCCGAGCTCTAGACGATAAGCGTTGATGGCAGTCTTCACATCTTCGTCCATCACAACACAACGGCGAAAACCGAACCTCCCAGCACAGCATCAGCTGCGCGATACGCCCTGCGAGAGATCAAGGCCACGTCCTTGCACCTCCCCACTCGCAAGCACGACAACTTGCGACGCTCGGCATTGACCACCAGAGTCGTCGCATCGCGGGGCAGTCATGGCGGACGCAGCAGAGGCAGAGATTCGCGACGGGGGCGGCAACCCCGCCAAGGACCTCTTCGCAGGCGCGGCCGGCGGTATCGCGCAGGTTTTGATCGGTGAGGAATCTTTTTGAAGTCCCAATTGGTGATCGCGTTCTCACTCATTCTACGGCGCAGGTCAACCATTTGACATTGTCAAGGTCCGTCTCCAGACGTCGACAGCATACAGCGGTGCCCTCAATGCTGCGACCAGCATTTACGCCAAGGAAGGCGCCATGGCCTTCTACAAGGGCACTCTGACACCGCTGGTGGGCATCGGCGCCTGCGTCAGCATTCAGTTCGGCGCCTTCGGACTTGCGAAGCGATATCTCGAAAACGCGAACGCGGCTGCCGCATCGCCGCTGAACCCTCTCAAGTCCAAAGATCTATCCTACGGGCAATACTACGCAGCCGGCGCCTTCGCTGGTGTCGCCAACTCTGTCATCAGCGGTCCTATCGAGCACGTCCGCATCCGACTACAGACCCAACCTCACGGCGCCGCGCGCCTTTACAATGGCCCCCTCGACTGTGTGCGCAAGCTTTCGTCGCACGGCGGTGTTCTGCGTGGACTTTACCGTGGCGAGGCGGTCACGATCCTTCGTGAGGCTCAAGCCTACGGATGCTGGTTCATGGCGTTCGAGTACATGATGAACCAAGACGCCAAGCGCAACAACATCGATCGCAAGGAGATTGCCCCCTACAAGGTCGCTTTCTACGGTGGACTTGCTGGCGAGGTACTGTGGCTCGGCAGCTACCCCCTCGACGTCATCAAGAGCAAGATGCAGACCGACGGCTTCGGCGCGGAGCAGACGTACAAGTCCATGCGCGACTGCTTTGGCCAGACATGGAAAGCGGAGGGCATGAGAGGCTTCTGGAAGGGCATCGGTCCCACGCTGCTACGTGCGATGCCGGTGAGCGCTGGCACTTTTGCCGTGGTTGAGATGACCATGCGCGCCATTAGCTAAAAGCCCGAGGACACCGATGTTTGTCCGCCATCTTGGCGGGCTCTGGAGCTTCACCGAGGGCTTAGTACACACATTTGGCTTCGAGCTTTCTTCGGCATTGCTGCAGGGGGATTGGTACACGTGGATAGACAAAATCAGAAATCTAAGCTACATATGCACAATTGTTCGTAGAGCGATGCTTGTACAGCCGAAATGTCCAAATGATCGTCAGTTTTCATGTGCTTTGGTGATCGTGAACGGATCCCCACTATTCTCAACCCACCAAGGATGCATGCACATGAGGCACCACGTCACAACTGCGCTAAGTGAACCCCACGAGCCTCAACCTTTGTTCCTGTATCATCAACCCCAACGACAGAGACATGGCGGTGCCCACCCTCTTTCGGTCGCCGACGGCCGAGCCGGATATACGACTCGAAGACTATCTCGACGATAAGCTCCAATCGACCGCAGACCTCGACACCTTGGATAGCCTGATCGCGAATGTGGAAGTGCAGCGGAGCCAGCTGCAAGCACAGCTCGACGATGCCACGAAAGAGCTCGAGTCCGCGCGGCGAGCCGGCCACGACCGCCAGGGCGGCCTGCAAAAGTCGATCCAGGAGTTCGAGGAGCTGCAGCAGAGCATCGACTCGCGCATCGGCGCCGTGGCGAACTCGCATGCGCCCGACGAAGCGATCCGCAGGCTCGAGAAGCCCATGAACCAGCTACATAAAGTGGAGCTAGCATACCGATATGTCTCGCTGCTCCAAGACGTCGAGAACTTGCGAAACGAAGCCCGATCGCACCTACCCCAGGACCCAAAGGCTGCTCTGCAACCCTACACGAGGCTGAAGAAGCTGGGGAGCCGCCTGGAAGAGCTCCGCGAGCAGGCTGATGAGGCAGCGGCGCATCTTGTTGGCTACGTCAAGGGCATTTCCGAGAGTTTGTGGACCGAGATGAAGAGCATCATGGCTAAGGAGATGGAGAGCTTGCTCACAAAACGTGGCTGGTACACTGGCGGGGTCGATCCACGGAGCGAGATGGACGACGAGTGGCTCGAGTGCTTTGAGAAGCTTGTCGACCTGCAGATGCCAGAGGTCCTCTACTCTGACACAGCAGTGCCGCTGCTGCCGTTCGAGGTCATGGTCAAGCCGTTTGTGCAGTGGTTCCGCTTCCAATTCATGAGCGACAACCCTACAAGTTCGCCGCAGAACTTTGGCACTTTTTGCGTCTCGCAGTTCTTGTCTCTGCTTGAGAAGTGGGAAGACTTCTTCCGCGAGAACGTGAGCTACATTCTGGCTTCCAGATACGGCGAGACCAGGGTCAAGGACATGTCAGTCTACAGAGATCCGGCATGTGCTCTGATTGCCGCTATGCTCCCTGTCGTCCGCGAGAAGATCAGCACTGTTGTCCAGCACGGTCTCCGTAATCCTCAATTCTTTAGCAGCATGATAAATCAGCTGCTGGATCTTGACGACGAGTTGCGCAGCAGATTCGACTATGATGGGGGGGATCCCGTGCGCGGTTGGGGTGGCCTGACTTCCGAAGTGCTTGACAAGTACTTTGACTTCTGGCTTACTGCCGAGAAGGAGTTCGCGCTGGAGCGATTCCAGGCCATCTTGAGCTCCGCTGATGCCAGAAACATCGACTATGACTACAGCGGCTCCGGTAAGATGAAACCGACTTTTGCTGCGGTGCGCATCGCGGACCTGCTCAAGTCTGTGACGTCTCAGTACGATCGCATTCGAAGATTTTCGCACAAGCTCCGCTTCTTGATCGACATACAGCTCGAGATTCTTGATAGATATCATGATCGCCTGCGAGACTCACTCGAGGCATACTCGGCCATTACCTCTACGTTGGGCCGGACATTGCACGGCGTGACGAAGGAACAGTTGGCGGCACTGGAGGGTACGGGAACTCTGGAGACCCTGTGCAAAGTGCTTAGCAGCGCTGATCATATCATCACCACGCTCGAGATCTGGAGTAACGAAGAGGTAAGCACAAACCGAATGTGTTCTTCGCTGCATCTCGAAGACTGACCCTCAATAGTTTTTTGTGACACTCTGGGACAAGCTTCAGGCCCGGGCCACGACCGTTGGCGACGAAGACGACCTGGCTGGGGGACTCAGCTACGAGCAGGTTAAAGGCCGGACCTCGTCCTCCGTAGGCTTAGACGGCGATGGCGGGATCTTGTTTGATGAGACCATCACTTCGTACAGAAACCGGCGCAAAGCTGCTGAAGCCTTCTTGGTTTCTGCGCTTGTATCATCTCACCAAAAGGCTTTCCGCGCATACTTGTCAAAGACCGAGTGGAGCATTGTTAGTGGCGACTCTGATGGTAAGCGGCGCATCTTCCCTGCCCAGTTCTGCGCTCAAGCATTTGTTGACCATGATGCTGCAGACACTGCAATATTGAGCATCACCCTTGAGCTCGACGAACCTCTTCGCACAATGAAGCAGAACTTCGAATTCCTCCAGCCAGCACTCAGCACGACCGTATTCCGCCGCCTGTTGCGTGAGAGCCTCACCAGGCTCTCCGACCTGCTGTGGGAGAACGTGCTAATGAGATACACCTTCACCATGCTCGGCGCCGCGCAGTTCGCGCGCGACCTCGAGGCCATCACGTCCCTGATCGACCGTTTCATTCCAGACGGCTCTTCGGCACTCAGTGCGATCCTCGAAGGTGCTTCGGTTTTGAATCTGCCGCTCGAGCCAGTGGATGGCGCGCTAGGGCTGCAGCAAGCCAGTGACAGGTTCTTCAAGGATAACACCGAGGCGAAAGCCGCGCTTGAAGAAATGGGGGTCGAAAGTCTCACACCGGCACATGCCAGGCAGATTGTGCAGAAGAGGGCAGAGAACCAGACTTGACGTAGCTAAATACGGTACCGTAGGTATTGTAATCTATACCCTGGGCAACGCAACAATCTCGACCAGATACGGCTCAGCCCTTGGCTTCTTCTCGTGCACCTTATCTCTTACAAATGATTTCCCAATGTCGCCTATCCATTTTTGAACGAGAGCCACCAAACGACGAGACGAGCTAGCGAACCATAAGCTCGATATGACGATTTGGAACACGAGGAATACGATGAGGGCGGTTTGCGGGCTCGGGTTGAGGGGCAGTGCACTCTCGGTGATGCTGAGCAGGATCGATACCATCACGATGGGGATACACACCTGATCGATGGAAGAAAAGAGATGGCAGGTCAGCATTCGAGTGTCGATGGAGGGTTAAGGAGGTATCGGGATGGGGGGTTGGCAGGTGGCTTACCACGGAGATGAGGCCAGCTTGCTTGTTGGCATTGACCAGGGAGGACTGGAAATGTGTTTGTGCAGCAGCTTCTTCGACGAGTCGTGAAGTGAGCTAGAGTCGTAACAGTGTCACTAAAAGGTCTGTGCCATATAAAAACATGGCATTTGCGCATGGCCCAAAGTCGACCGCAGATAGTCGACTGTAAAGAGGCATGACTCGCTGGACGGGGCAGAACTGGAAATGCTAAAGAGACATGGCACGCTGAGCAGAGCAGACTTACCTCTTTCCTGACGCACTCGCTTCGAAATGCCAAAGTGTCTCTGAGACTTTCCAATCGTGTGTGCAGACGGGACAGCTGCTGTGTAGTTCGAGTGATCGATGCGACACGGTCGTGGCGGATCTGAGGCCTGTCGCCAGGGGCACCGCGGCCTTCACCGTCACAGAACATCGATATCGCCGTTGGAAGAAATCGCTCTAGTTCTACCACTGTCTCGCCCAGAGATCTGTGACATACCTGGACGAGACCCATGGCTCGGTCGAGCCAGATGCCCTCATCTCGGAGCGCGACCGAGTCATCTGGGTCTCGAGGAATGTGCGATTCCTCACGAAGGCTAACAACATCCTTCTTGTGACTAAGCAATGGACTCTGCAATTAAATTGAAAAATTAGTGATTCCAGTCTGTGGCGCGAAGACTTCACAGAGTTGACCTCACCTGATGGTCCAGAGCCGTGGTGAGATGTGTCACAAGATTTCGCCATTCTCCCATGATTCTTTCCACGCGTGTGGAGAAGGTGTTGATGAAGTAGTCCCTGGCATTCGTAAAGGAGCAATCTGACAGCGACCTACCCAAGGTGAAAGGATCTGGTTTAGCATGGTCCGCCCGCTCTTCTGTCCAATACTCAATACAATCTTCGCCAAAGGTCTTGTCCGGGTTGACGAAGTAAGAGTCAGTGAGCATATAGCCGGTCCATCTCTTGCTAAAAGAGCCGACAATCAAACAAGACGTGACGGCTTGGTATATTATATCAAAAGAACCCAGCATGTCGTTTCCTTTGTCCAAACATGGGATTTGGAACTCATGTCGCAGAGGACGACCAGACAATCGACGATAGTCTTTTCTGACAATACGATCCGTGCGCAGAATGAGGTGAGGAAGATGAAATTCAAAGCAGAATGTCTTGTATCCGTCCGGCTGTTCTCATTAATACAACGAACACAATACCCATCGGCTATTGGATCATCACTTACCAGAATGCGGGCTTCTATGACTGGTGTTCCCTCCAAATGTTGTTCCATAAAGTCTGGCAACACACGACACTCTAAAGGTGTGGCAGCTCGAGCCAGGCAACGCACAATGACGGGAGTGAGATTCGGAATATAGCTGCATTCAAGTCAGTGATGAGCGGAATCTTCAGGATCACCAAGGCCGAAGAAGTGCCTACATTCTCCTGATCGCGGCTTCTTCGACGTTGCTGCGGCCGTTGCCTCCAAGATTTTTGGCAAGTTCTGAGGCTTCCAAGGCTGTAGACAACCATATGCTCGAGCCAGAGTCATCGTATTCATCCAAGAGCGCGACTTGTCTCGAGTCATCTTGGGGGCTCAGAGGAAGTCGCTCCTCTCTGACAAACTTTGGAATGATCGTTTCCTCATCCCAAGGCGCAAAGGCTCCAACCCGGCTGCAAAAGTTTCTCAAACACTCTTCTTCCACCTCGGCAAGGGTACTGTCGTTCTCTTCATCATAGAGTGACTCAGTCTCTTCTTCATGATCCTCCGTGATGTGTGTGGAACACCAAGGCGTGCGGCTGGAACTGTAGGTTCGTGGCATAGGTTTCAACTCATCGAAGGCTGGATCCCAAGAGGAACAATAGCGAGCTCGGCAACATGATCCTGCTGGTTCAAGCATGGCATTGTCAGAGTGTCGAGAGAATCCTGGATCATGGAATGCTAGAAGAAGTTCTGTCTGGCCAGGGGAGCCAAAAGTCATGAGAGTCTCATACACTGGACCGAACACTCTGGCGGCTGGTATTTTATGACGAAGGCTATGCATCAAGGGCTAGATGTACACTCCAAGTATCCAACTTGCAGGCTCCTGTCTGTTGCCTTATGATACATCCTTGTTGCTGGTTGCCTGAAACCAGAGGCGTGGAACACGCCTCGAGGTGTCCACGCTATGCCAACGCTCGACGCATATGGTGGAATTTAATGTGTCCATCCAAAAACACAGCCTACTCTGTTTCGGTAGAGGTGCATGGTGGGCTGGAAAAGTGAGGCTGCTGCAGGAAATAGACTGCACCTGGTCAAAGAAAGCTGACAAGGCTTACACAGTGCTTTGAAGTCGTATGCTCTGCAATCATGGTCCGAAACTTGAGGAGAGTTCCACACATATTTGGTCTTTCAGCAGCTCAGCGTATTGTTCGCAGGTGGCTGGGCATCACTGCAGCACACTACAATTGCATAGCCTCCTCAGAAAATTCGACTTGTCAGTCAGCTGCACCTGTCGGAGAGCTTCTGAATGCCACTGGCGGTAGACAAGTGACATTCTGACTCTCCTGCACCCTTTACTGCAAGGCCACAGCCATCCACCGCCTGAATGGTCTTGAGCTTGCAGGTCTGTGCCGATGCTCTCTCAAGTCCACCAAAATTGTCTTGGTGGCGATTGAGGACCGGATCCCGCCATGATGGACTCCTGTGAGCTATGCCGGGAGAGAGGGGTCCTGCCTGACCAGGCATGTAAGCAAAACGCAGCCTTTTATCGAACTCGTCTTATCTTCTCGCCAATTATTCATCGATAGCAGAAATAAGACAGTGCTGAGTTAGTTACATCATTCATCTGACTGAGTCTAAACTATCGCAATCTCTGAGAAACAATAAATCAAGATGCAGATGACGCAAGTCTTCAGTTTAGGCGTGTAGTCATCGAAGTCATGCCTGGCACTTCTCCAACTCCTGGTTCAAGTGGCAAATTGATGCGCGGTCTTGTCCCCGGCGCATGCCCCGAAACTGCGGGGAGAGGTTGCCATCCAATTACCCTCCCAATACATGAGCAAAATGACGAAACACTGCGTTGGAATGGCGCGCTTGAGTCCTCTCGAGGCTCACTTCGTGTTGGCCATTTTGGACCTCATAATAGCAGGTGGTGAAATCTTCTCATTGATCTTCGTATGCCAGGCAGCTATTGCTGCTGCTTCTTGCAAGCGCATGCCCCAGTGGCCAAATAATATCCATCCCATAACTCCCTCGATTGCTGCTGCGGATGCCTGTTCTCCTTGGTCGGAATATCATCAATTCGCCGCAGCGGTCGACCACCTCCCCAGCCATCATTATGATTCATATCGTGCGCTGCGGCGACCTCAACTCTTAGGCGCGTTCTGTTCCATCTCTGGCTTCCCAGGCGGATCTCGTGGCGGCGATCTTGATTTCCGTCGTGACAATGGCCTTTTCTCTACGAGGCAGAGATTGCATCGAGGTTGTTCGCAGTGTTTGCACTCCACTATATCCTTGGTAGACATTCCGGAGAAATTGCAATGGCACTATCGAGGTGTCAGCATCCGTAACCGAACGAGGTGTTGTTGTCGCGTATAATCCACCGCCATACTCACGCAGGTCCATATCCATACCGATTTAATGGGTTTCTAAAGTCGTCTCAGCTAATCGCTACAAGATAACAGCGCACGCTAGTTGGGGACCAATGTACTCTCTATCAACTTACCCTGGGCATAACATGCCGACGATATCTCCTCAATATCTGATGCTACGTTCGAGCGACAATGGAGCGAACAAGGTTTGGAAAAAAGCAGAAGGCTTGCGTGAAGATAAGCCTTTGGACCGTTTCTTGGTAGCGAGAGTGGGAGGCCCTGACGTGCAAGCAGAGATGGCCTTTGGTACAGCACACCAGTATTGCTGAAAGCGCGAGAATTGCAAAACGTCGAAACGCCAGGAAGTACGTGCCCAAGCCGGGACTGCTTGAAGTAACCGGTGCAGTGGTGCGCGCACCAGACGATGCTAATCAGCGCCCAAGATGCTCAGCTGTCGTTTTTGCCACACTCTGGTGTTTGACAAAAAGTACTCCCCGAGTACATGATGCAACCTTCACACGAATCTCCTTGTCTTTGATTTGTCTGAACACTTGTTCGCCTCACGTCCCCAAGTCCTAGACCAACAAAGGTGATTGGCCATTCCATTGCAGCCCAAGCACCCCTTCACATAAGCTCAAATGCTGCGATACCTGCGGACATGACTGCATAGCTGATCAGGAAAGCCCAACAACGTCGTTATCAAGGGCAGTGTGCGGCCTTTGACTAGAATTCCGAATGTATGTGCAATTGTAGGTACAGGCACGATGATATGCAGCCACACACGTACTGTCTAGTGAAGGCAGACAATAAAATGAAAGGTTCTCTTCAGTGCAACAAGACCAGGTGGAACATAAGCATTGGGCGGGCTGTCCAGTCTTCGCTGATTAGATTTTAATTCCTGCTGGCTTTTACAGAACTGCACTCTCTTCTCACAACTCTCAAGCCATGGAGAACTGGGAGCTTTTCACACTTATTCTCGCCCCCGTGCCTATCATCATCCTGCTCTTGAAAGGGTGTTGGTTGTTTGTCACTCTACACCATGACACAGATCTTATCCTTGGCCGGCATGCTCGTGCAGACACCTTCGTGCAGGAAGCTACGACCTTTGCTGCAGACACACACGTTCGCAGTCCTCGAGTTGCCCCCGCGACGATTGAGGCCGTCATACAATGCAGAGAGCTCTCAGATGAACTGGCCGAGCAACTTCGCCGCGAGAAGGAGACTTTGAAGCAGGGCAATCCATGCTATCGACTTTGCCGCGAGTTGAGTCACCGCCTGAAGGGACAGTGGCAGAAGTTAGAGTTGTTGAAAGCCAGCTACGAAAGCCTGAAAGCGCTGTCTTTGCTGGAAATATGGTTAGTCCTGAGCCGTTGTGGATCTTGGGTATATCATATCATAACTTACTCGGTTAGGAATCGTTGTGAGAAGATTCTTGCTGAAGAAAGGAGCCAGTCGCGGAAGCTTGAGCATATGCGTGCACTTGTGTGGATTTCCTCTAGAGATCTGGCTACGAAGCTCAGAGAGGGCATCGGCCATCTTACAAGGGCGATAGAGAGCTGTGTCGATCAACTTGGCAGCATCGCGAACAAGCAAGATCATTTCCAGAAAACCATTGACCTCCAAAATCGCCAGGATAGCGAGAAGGCAGCAGAGGAGGTCCGGTCGAAAGTACAGGCTCGGAAAGATGTAGAGAGACAAGAGTTCATGAGCAGCCTTAGCTACAGGGAGATGGACCAGCGTTTCCACGACATAGACAAGCCCGTTTCGAACAGCCTGGATTGGATCTTCCAGAACTCCATTGGGAATGCCAATTTTGGAAACCACTGTGCTCAAGAGCTAGGCTCGTGGCTCCAACAAAGTCGGCAATTGTTCTGGGTATGCGGAAAGCTCGGTTCCGGCAAATCGACATTGATGGCCCATCTTGTCAGAGATTCCAGGACAGTCGCAGCTTTGGCATCCAATGCGGGCAACAGACCCGTCCATCTGCTGAGCTTCTTTTTCTGGCGAGCTGGCACGGACGAGGAAAAGAGTCGAATGGGCCTACTCAAAAGTCTCCTCCACCAGATCTGCGAGTCCGATACCGATATACTTGATATTCTGCTCCGCGACCCGACTCGAAAGAGGAGGTCGCCAAGATGGACTCTGTCAGTACTGGAGGAAATGCTGTCACTAGCCTTGACTCACTTGTCAGGTGCACACATTTGCATGTTCATCGATGGTATCGATGAATGCGTGGACACTCGCAAAAAAGCAAAACTAGCGACTGACACCACGGTTATCGATCTCATTCAAAGCTGGGCGGAACTAGAGCATGTAAAGGTCTGCATATCCAGCCGCCCGGAACCACACCTCACCAACAAGCTAGATTGCTCCCCTCGTTTGCATCTCGAAGACCGCAACTTTACCGACATTCACGCTTTTGTAGCTGAGAGGCTTTCGAAGCACCGCACGGAGACTGGCCTCCTCAAACAATGCTCTTTTCACGAGGAAATTGCCAGAAAGTCTGAGGGTGTTTTCCTATGGGCTGTTGTCACTACCGAGAGTTTGATCCAGGGAGACTCCCAAGGAGACTCGGAAAAAATGTTGAGGCAGCGTCTCTCGGAGATGCCACGGGACATGAACGAAATTTTCACTGCCATGATACAACGAATTGAACCCATATACAGGAAAAGCCTCGCATTTTACTTCAAGCTTGCAGAGCTTGGCAGTGAGAGAGAGTCCCTCGCAAGACTTGCAACAATTCCGGTTATCACGGCGGCAAGACAGAAGGGGCGGATTGCCAGTATTGCGCAATTCGTCAAGTGCTGCCAACAGACCACCAGGCAAATTGAGGGCCAGAGCGCAGGTCTGCTGGAAACCCGACCCATCCGTTCCACCATGTTGAAGGCCGAATCGTGGGCGTCCGGCAGCGAATGGTATCTATGTCAAGACGCTCCCCGATCGACATCAAGCTCCATGGAAGACTCAGGTGTTGCCCTGGCACGCTGCGCCCAGGAAGCCGCCGGTTCCTTCCCAGAAATACTCAAGCATGAAATGCGGGGAGTAAGATGGGTGCATCGCTCTGCGCACGACTTCGTCAGGGATCCGGACAATGCGAAGAGGCTCGGACTGCCATTGCTCAAAGACGAAGAAGTGGTTGAGGGACTCTTTGATGGATTTCTCCGGTATTACCTGACAGCGCCCTCTTGCAAGATAAAACAAGGCCAGCACGACCTGACTTTGACAACAATGCGCCGCAACACTATGATGGCGGCCACAGCTCAGTGCTGGAGCGTTGCTCCGAGAGTTGTGCTTCGGGCCATTACCATGCTTGTTTCAGCATCAAACAACATGGCAGTCGAAGAACAGACTTGGCGAGCCCTCAGAAAGGGCTACATTTCTCGAGCGATTCACATGTGGCTGGAGTTTGGTCGACATCAGCTCTGGGACTACATTTTTCACTCCGAGGATCAAGTTCCTCCCTGTCTCTACGGCTACCTGATGAGCATTGCCTCGAACTTTGGGACGGGACGGATGCTAAGGCTTGACTCGGGAGCGCGAATGGCTTCATTCTTGCAAAAGAAATTCTTCTGCTTGCGATCATGCCAAGAAGTGAGTATCCTCTCAGCGCATCGAGTGCTATGTCGCATGGATGATGGCCTCCTGGCAACTATCTCTTATACGCCGAGCCTCGTTGCTCTTGATATTATCAGTCAGGATTGGAATGCCGTTGATATCTCTCTTGCTATACGACGACTGTGGGACAGACGCGATATCTTGTGGCACCTGCGTTCGGAAGAAGCGAAAGCACAGAGAAAGTTGAGAGGACGTCAACTAGCACGCCAGTATCGATACGCCCAAGGCTTTCAACAAAGCTTGACCCGCATGTGCGACGTGGTAGATTTGTACCTCGAGATTGCCAATGACTGCAGACAGTTATGTCTCCAGATACCCGCATCGACACTATCAATCTACGCCCGTAAGGGACATGGCGCTAGATACACTGGCCTGCTTCAAGAGGGCGAGACCGAGATAGAGAACCCAAGTCACTTCGCCCTCCGTCTCATCTGCGTCACTTCAGGGTCGCCGAAACCTTGCACTGACTCGGTGTTGGATCCTACCGACCCCGAGTTTTCTTCCGTCGACAACTTTGTCAGTCTAGACCTGAGCTACGAGGCTTCTCGCACCCTGCTTCAGCACCTGGAGCTTGTCAACGACGAGGATGCCGAGTATCCTGAACCAGAGTCACTTCGACCAAAACTGTGTATGACCATGGCGCAGATCGTCCGTTGGGAAGAGGCTGTTACTTCCGAAGTCATTGAGAACCAGAAAGGACTTTCGGCATCGGCTGTCGATATTGTGATACGCCACATCAACTCGCATTTGAGATACGCTCTTCAGTCCATTCGTTGATTTTCGCAACATGTTTCCTCGAACCTCGGTGGTATCCTCTCGCTGAACCTACCACAGCCAGCGCTTGAGGAAGAACCTCCTTTCACATATCAGCTAATTCCAGATCGCGAAGGCAGCTGCTGCTCATGCAAAACGCGCACTATTCGAAATAGTGCCACTTCATCCAAATTGCAAGTAGTTTCTATTCCAGATTACGTCTAGTTCGAGTTTGAGCTAATGAGATGACACATTAAGTATGTTTTGGCAATAACAGAGCCTCCGACCGGCCCACAACAGCCGCTACAATCGTACAGACGAGCTCATAGTATCGACCCTTCCTGCGCAAGATCGACCGGAGAGCCATTCGAAGTCGCCGACCGTCCAGGTTGTTTGTTTCGGCTCAAAACCCCGCAGTTGCTTTCAAGTAGTCCTTCAATATTTTCTCGGTTCTGCAGTCGAGGCAACGAGCATGGGCGCAGTTGGGGCAAGGTTGTGTTCGCAACGACATCTTGGGCGTTGCACAGCAGCACTGCACGAATGTGCCCGAGCAATTAGCGAGACGATACGAAAGACCTCCAATTTAGCAAAATGTGACGCTTACACATGTCCAGATCCAGACTTTCTTGACTGTTTCCTTTTTCTTCTAATGTCGAGCGATGAATATCAGCAAAATTGCGTCCTGCTAGCGTCGGACCGGAGCTTCAGGTGATGGTCTCCCGAGTCCTAGTACTTACCATCTCTGGGACTGTGCTAAGTTCCTCGTGGACAGGTTCCGATTGTGGCGGTGCTACTGAGACCGGGCTGACGAGCTGCGAATTCTCTAAGAATTTCTTTATTCGGATGGGACTGTCTATGTTCAGGAAAGAGTGTATATCCTCTTGAGAGGACAAAATATATTCTTCCCTGGCAGGTAGATGTAGGACAGTAGATGGCGCGACGTATCCATCAGGGAAAGGATGGAAGATTCATCGCTAGCGACCGGCGCCGCGCTGCCGTCACAAACACGGAAGCCTGCATTACGCCAGTGCCGCTACACAAGTAACCAGAACTCTCGACAACCTGTATTCGCCACTTAGATGCTCCACCGGGAAGATCCCGCTGTACCTCCCTGTCAGTTTAGCTTTCGGCCGTGGAACATCCAAGACACATGTGTTCAAACGCTGCCTGTAGGTATGTGAAAAAACACGGCTGGCGCCACCGCGAGTTGCTTGGCTTACACTGCAAGGTCCAGAAAAAGCCAGAACGCGTTCAAGGATAGCCTCCGGACTCCAGGATTTCTAAGAGTCTCAAGTTTATGAACACAGGCTGCCAGAACGACCTTCATCTTGAGGAGACGTAGGAGGCGGCGACGTTCCCTGCGACATTTGCGACTCCGTAATGGGCACGTTTCCTCAATGGTTGAGCATTATTTACGGGATCGAACTTCTGGAAGGGAGCGTCAGATATTACCCAAATATGCTCGGCTCCTATAGTTTCTGCCGGTGGATATGAAAAATGAGTTGGTAGTAGGAGCGTGGTCTTGCAGATGATTCGACCCCTCGCATCCAACCGATAACCCGAGGAGTATGTTGGTGAAACGCCGGCCAATGGAAATCAGATTGCAGAGCGTGCCTCGAAGTCAGTCTTGTTTGCTGTAGCGTGTCCCTACGCAGCCGCAGCTTCGGATACTGTAAATAGACTTTCCGTCGCTCGCGGGATCTTTCAGCGCAACCTGTGCTCCCGGGCTCAAGCTATCGAACTTACGCTCGTAGTGTGTTTCAGTAAAGATTACACTGGGTCTCTTCCTCGATATATCAGAGATACCATGCCTTGAGCCGGCCTGCCGAGATTTGAGTCAGCGCCAGCCACGTCAACGTGACCATTCTTCAGCTCCAACGGAGCGACTAGCCCATGTCCGCAGCAGAGTCCAGCAGCTCCCTCCGCTTCTAAGCCGGTCTTGTTCCCAGGCGCGCCTGCTTCCAGCCGAAGGACGGCAGAGTTTACGCTGATGCTTCTCTCCACCCCGTCGATAGGTCAAGCCCGCAGCCACCGGCAGGCATGTCAAGGTTGGCTGCTGCATCACAAGTCCTCGAAGCCACGCCTCGGGGCCCGGAGCGGCATGAATTTGTATGCTGCATTCCGTGCATGCCACGCTGATTGGTGGTACGGCAGATCGCTTCCGTAGCCTGTAGCACAAGGAGTCTCGGTGAGTCACATGACTTTGTGCTCGTCTGACCTGAGAACCACCAAGAGTATTGCGTGAGATACACAGCAGAGTTCGGTTTGGAATCGTCAAGAGCCTCGAAAGATTCTGGAGCAAAGCTCCCTTTCCAGGTAACGGGTTAACCGAAGGACAAAGTAGATGTGCCGTCGGAAGTAAGGTTCATCTCGCGTGGAAGAGCTCGGCTTGGCGGTACATTATGCAGGAACCAACCTTCAGACGAGGCAGCCAATGCATAGATAGCTGCTTCACTCCAGCAACATTTGCTCGGACATCTGCAAATGGCGGGGGCTGCTCGGACTGGGGTATAGACGTCGAGTGTTGAGCTGCTGTCCCAGCCCTCACGTCCCGTGCGGGGCATGCGCGATCGGCTCCTCACCTTTGCTCAGGATGCTTCGTAGGTCGTTTGCAGCACGATGACCGTGTCGACTGATTATTCATGGTCGTCTGAGGCTACTGCCCGGCTAACGAAACAGTCTCGAACTAGCTTCTTGAGCAAGCCCACACTAGATAGAAAACAATGTGATTGTTCACAAGATAAGATCCAGTCACAGTCAGCACATCGCCAGGCGCTGACCTGCCGCACCCTGGCGGCGACGGAAAAGGCTGTCATCTCTGGCACAGCGACACTGCCGAGAGGCTCTGTGACCTTTTCCTACCAGGCTCACGGTAGGTTCTGAGGTTGTAGACGACCGCCCGAGCCAGATCAAGAACCGGTATTCATAGCGTGCACGAGGAGTCCGTGCTTGCATGCAGGCCTTGTTGCGCCTGTGGTGCTGTCGGGAGCACAAACATGAGGCTGAGCTCCAGAAAACATCAGAGTTTGGCAGGTGTCATGGACCGAGTGCTACCTTGGATGAGCGTGCCGGTTGATCTCGCCTCACAGTCCCCCCTGTGTTTGCAATCCCTGCGGCAACTCTTCAGTCAGGCGCGCCCGATGCACTGCAGGTCGGTGCGCTCCCGAATGCGACCGAGGAACAAGGAGCCCGCCCTCGCCTGCCGACTTTTTGCATCGAGATTTGCAGGGCGTCCGTTGCTCCGAAAGCCTTGGGGGGAAAGAGGGGACAGACAAGCAGACAAGCAGACAAGCAACCGACCCGGGTTTCAAAGTTGACATGTCGTAAAATACCAGGCGAGTCGTGGCCCGTGACTGCTCGGTGAGCGAAACCTTATTACGTCTTGGGAACAATTTCCAGGCTGTTGGCTCGGCCGGAAAGCCGCCCGCTACACAAGCGACCACCCCTGAGCCAGATGCAAGGTTCCGTCGGGCCATGGCTTGTCGACCAACCTTAAGTGATTGTGTCGGCTAGGCCTGACGCCCGGAGCCAATCGTCCCCTGGATGCTTGGTCATTGCCCGCGCCGGCGGCACTGGGCGTCTTCGCGTGTAGCCGCGATCAGAGCAAATCTGTCGATGATCGCAGGGGCATGGGTGGCACGCAACGGTCAGATGACGAGATATAAAGTTCACGCTCGCAGCTGTCGTGTAACGGGCGAATGGCCACGGGCGATTGCTTCTTTGTCTCGGAAGACTCGATGCCAAAAGTCGAGTGTCAGAAGTGATGCCCGGGCGAAGCGGTCAACACGGGTGGCCGCAAAGAGCGACTCACGACTCCGTGAGCTTCCCCGAGGGTTGGGCAGCATGGCAGAACAGAACCCCACCGCGGAGCCCAAGCCAGACAGCTCCACGACATTGTATCGTAATCGTTACCTTTCCCCTTTCTCGGGGGCGCAACAAAGATCCCTAGAATTCCTGGTTCTCCCTGCCGTGGTCTTGATCAGACTACCCACAAAGCCCTTGCTCGGCTCATTGTCGACTCGCACCACAAACTCTAATACCAAGGACACCCCCCCTCCCCCTTCTCCCTACCACCCACCTCAGCTGGTGGCACAAAGTGGCAGACGGGACGCAGCAGCTCGAAGTCCGCCTTGAGATCTGACTCAAGGATAGCCCTCATCCTGCTCTGATACCAAAGTATACAGGCACTGAATAGAATATTGATGAAGACGCTGGCATTCGCACATGGGAGCTTTCTGTGCAAGCATCCTCTATCCTTCTCAAGGTATATTGTGTAATGCCCAGTTGACATGATCATGTACCGAGCAACCGTGTAGCGCCACAAGCCTTACAATAAACATAGCCAAGGCGCCTTGCGCATGATCAAGCTCGCACGTGAAGAGTGATTGAACGGCACCAAGACGGATGATGAACGCGAGGGGGCTGTATTGCCATCATTCTTACCGAGCACCTAGGGACACGGACCGTTGAAGCATGTTCGCTAGATCGAAGGCAGATAGACAACTCAAGCAACCCTGTAAACAAGCCATCAATCTCTTGTGAGATATTATTTATGTTGGCTATTTCTTCTGATCTCTGGCCTCCTTCTGCGCTTGGGCATTGATCTCGATGGCTTCCTTCAACTTCCCGAGCACCTCGGGCTGGCCTCCAAAAGCGGCTACCAATTTGGAGTCAAGGTCCTTCTCGATCGCCGCCAAATTCGAGCCGCCAGTCTTGCTACTTGTCGCAGACGTCAGAAGTGTGCCCCAACGCTGCGTAAAGGCATAAATGCTTTGCCTCAAGAGTTCGTCAAGCCTCTCGCTCGCATCTTGTTCGACCCCGGAGACACTCTTTGCTTGCTGGACCTTGCCAGTGGTACCACTGTTCGCTTGTGCCCCGGATGACCAGAGACCGAGAGACAGTGATCCACCGAGGATACCCCGAAACAATCCTCCCATCCAATTCTGTGGGCTCAGTGTTTCCCAGATCTCCCCAAAGTGTTGCATTGCTGCCGGCTGAGAACGGACGTCACCGATCTCAAGCGAGACGAGACCATTCTTGAGGATCAGCAGATTCTTGATCATGAACAAATCTGGATCCGGCTCAGGGATAGCAGCCCTGTTGGCTTTCAACTTGACCTCTGCGCGTTGCAGAGCAGAGATTGTCTCTGTTACGATCTTGAAGACTACTGGGCTCGATTTTTGCTGTGATGCATGTCAGCTCGATTCAGATCTCGGCTCCCTAAGACGTGATAGGACTTACACTACGCTCCTTTGGCATCGCCTGGTCATACATTGCGAGCAAGTCAAGTGCATGTTTTGCGAAGGGGTGCGCGTTTGACGATGACGAGTCGTTGCTCGCAGGCACGATCTTCAAGGACTCTGGAGCAATCACAGCCTTGGTGATCGATTTGGTCACATCCGCTTCAAAAAAGGAATCCGCAAGTGGCCACAATTGCTCAAACAAGAGACGGGCGGTGAGCTCGTGGCAGTGAATGGCGTACCGAGTTTCTTCCTCGTCCGATTCGAAGATGAGGTACTCGTTGGTGATCCAACCGAGAAAATTGCAGACTGTCTGAAGGTCTGCACCTTGCAGGGCAGGCTGCAACGTCGTTGCGATTGGAGCGATGTTGATCGACGTCACAAGTTGCTTCTGATGTGCCCTGGCCGCGACATAAACGGACTTGGCATCGGTGCTGAACTGAGGGTCTATGGAGAAGATCTTTTCGAAAAGCGCAGTCTCGTTGAAGCACCGCTCGTAACTCTGTTTGGTGAAATTTCGACTCGCCGTCTCCGCACTGATGTCGGCAGTTTCCTTCTTGAAGACATCCACATCCTTCTGCGTGATCGGCCGCACATCCCGGTCTCTTATGTCAGCATATGAAGCGAAGAGGTTGATGGCAGTGTTCGAGCAGGAGTCGAAGTTGCGCGTATTCTTGGGAAGTCCACTTTGATCGTAGCAGTAGCCAATAACGCGCTGCACATTGGCGATTAAGCCGTCCGCCTCCAGTACCATGTCCTGGTAGCGGCCGTATGCGAGTGCATGCCGAGTAGCATCGGAGGATGTTGAGGCGATCTGCTTGCTGATCTCTGCTGATATGCGATTCAGGTGGTTCGTGAAGCCGACCTCCACCAGATGCAACGCCTTGGTCAGCAACGCCTGGTATCTGGCGAGATAGGATTCCGCATCGCGATAAGTTGACTGGCAAATGTGGTCAGTCTTGTGTAATCTGCAGGCGACAGGGTCAAGCTTACGTGCTCGGTCATGAAACCGATACAGGCATCCAGGTTGGTGAGGATCTCGCCAAAGTTCTGGTGATCGACCAGCCGGCTGGCGCCAGGAGCATTGAGTCTCCTCGTGACCCCATCAAGATAGGCGTAGTAGTGTAGGTCGGTGCCGACTTCGTCCGCCAAGGCCTGCAGGCGCTTCTCTTCAGAGACCAGATCGTCGCATTGGGCTTGGAAAGTGGTCGTCTGCAATTCCACAGCTCGGAAGGACTCGCTCAAGGAAGTCAGGAGATCCAGAGCACCATTGGCTGCCCCAATCAGAGTCTCCAGATGCCGCTCTGTCACCTCGAGTTGTTGTCCATATAACAGATATTCATTCTGACTGGCTTCTAGCAGTTCATCACATGTCGTACGGAATCGAGGCGGCTCATGCTTGCCGACAGGCTCCTCTGGATTCGAAAGCACAAGGGCTTCAGCGGTCCTCTCCTTGTGCCTCCTGCGCTTCTTCTTGGCTTCCGCCGCATCTCGCGATAGCTGGGCTCGGACGACGTGATAAAAGTCGCTGTATGACTTCGCCCGGCGGGTCAAGGTAGGCTCGGGTGGGTCGTTATTAACTTCGACTTCTTCGTACAGCTCGGGTAGAGGATCGGCTTCGAACTGCTTGGTGCCCTGTAGCTTGGGTCAGTATGGGCAGCGCGGTCCGGGTCTGACGACACTGATGGTCCAACGCACATTTGGCTGCTGCAGAAGCGACTCCCTTCTGCGGTGGCCGCTGGATTGAGGGGCCGCAATACTGCGCTTGTTGATGGGATCTGGTACAAAAGCGTACCAAGAGTCTTCGTACATGGTCTTTCAGTCGCTGCCGGCTCACGCGCAGCTCCCAGAGCAAGGCAGGATGTCGTAGTCGCGTCGTGCCTAGAGCTGGTGTCTCAATTGCTGTTGGAGCTTCCACGTTGCTACTCACAATGTGGCCGCCCCAGCTATCTGTATTAGGCAAGGCGTAAGTGGGGACAGCGGGGTGGCACTTCCAGTCGCCGATTTGGTGCTCGCCGATTTGGTGCCCAGGTGTGCTTGAGCCTCACGTCTCGAATATTCTTGAGCCTGTCTTGTTGGTCATGGCCAAGCCTTGATCAGAGGAGCTCTGGTGGTGTATAATATTGATCGTTCTGATTTGATGACAATACTGTGCCTTTTAGACCTTGTTTGGATGTCGGCGACGGTACAATGCCCTACTTGGCAGTCAAGACGACAATCGTGCTGGGAGCGGATAGCCTGCGCTAACAAACCACGATCAGATTGATGCTTTGTGCGCCGAGGCACTCAAGTATGGGAAATAAACTCTTCAGGTATCCCAAATATGGGACGTTCGTCGAAGCCTCCCTGGGCGAGTTGACATCTCAATGGTTGCCAATTGCAGGGGCTTGAGTGGAACAAAGATTGCGGGCGTTGTGGGGGTCTCAGCAGTCTACAGGGTCTCCAAAAGTCGAGATCCGTCCTCGTTAGCGCCATCTGAGTTCATGACCTCACCATGTCCCGTGGGTAGCTGAGTGTGCTCCCTCATCGCCTCCAAACTCTGTTGGGCACCCCGCTGCGTGATAGCGTCAAGGCAGCTTCAACCAAGTCCAGGGCGCATCCGCAGCGCTGAATCGATCACCTCGACAGCCCTCCACACGTCAAGCTCACCAGAAGTCGACGACATGACGCTCACCACGAGCTACCGAGCCGTCCTCCGACAGGCGGCATCTCGCCAGCCTCGAGCCCTGCTCTCCAGGGCCCCCACCACGACAAATACATACTCGAGGCGATTCATCTCGAGCAGGCGACAACCGCCTCCGGAACCCCAGCTTAGTCCTCGGAGGAGCTTCCCCATCGCCAAAGTTCTCGCTGGCTTCATCGTCACAGTTCTTGCTGGCAGCGCTGTGGCTCTATACCCAGCGCTGACCAAGGAGCCTGCCAAGCCGCAAGAAGCCGTCGTCAAGTACGAGAAGGACAGGCCTGTGGCACGATCGAAGGAGGACAACCGTGACATTATCAGTAGCCAGCACCTCCAGGTCAAGAAGAGCTGGGAGCACCCAGGTGTCTACTTGTGGGGCTCCAACGCTGGCAAAGTAGCGGCTCCAGACTCGAAGGAGAATGTGATCAAGACACCTCGCCGCCTCGCATATTTCGACGACCAACTGCTTCGCGACATCAAGCTTGACCGCGACTTCGGCGCCGCTGTCACCGAGAAGGGCGACCTAGTCCAGTGGGGTCTTGGATTTTCGAGCACAGATCCCAATCCTGTTGCTACCCTCAAGGGTAAGGACCTTGTGAAGATCGACATTTCCAGGGACCGGATCATTGCTCTTGGCAAGAATGGCAGCGTATACAGTGTTCCCGTGACTAGCGGTGACCAGAACAAGGGCACCAAACCTCAACAGTCGTCGTGGTCGCTGTGGACAAGCTCCAGTCCCATTAGCTACCGCATGCTGCAGCCTAAGAACCTAGGTCGCGGTGAGAAGGTCACAGATGTCAAGAGTGGTCTTGAGCATGGGTTGCTGTTGACCTCGGCAGGCCGAGTGTTCTCGTTCGCCTCCAGCACAACGGAGTTCCCTTCTAAGGGCCAGCTGGGTGTACCCGGGCTGACTTGGGCGTCTCGCCCCGAGGGCGCGTTCGACCAGCCTCACGAAATTGAAATGCTTAAAGGCTTCAAGATTTCCCAGATCGCTGCTGGCGACAGTCACTCTGTCGCGCTTGCAAAGGATGGCCGAGTCTTTGTCTGGGGTGACAATACGTCGGGTCAGCTCGGCTTCGAGACTGAATTCGAGATTCCATACGTGGATGGCCCGATTCCACTTCCCTTCAGCAAGACATACAGCGGGTCGAAGCAAAAGCCGGTGGTCACCTCTATCGCTGCCGGCGGCAACAACTCGTACTTCACCGTCGATGCGACCCGCGTGCTCGGGCAAAACGAAGATCCCAGCACCGTTACCAACGTTGGCGAGGTGACTGCCGATACTTGGGCTTGCGGATCTGGGCTTTACGGCGGCCTTGGCAATGGCCGATGGACACACGTCTCTCTTGGTCCCACCAAGATCAAGACACTGTCCGGCCTTCGGGAATGGGACGAGACCAACAACAGTGTCATCCCAATTCGCCTCTCGAGCCTAAGCGCCGGAGCTACACATGCTGCCGCAGTCATGAACAATGTTACCTATCTCGACTCATCGGACACCAAGTCCATGAACGACACCAACTGGGGTGCTGATATCGTATGGTGGGGCGGCAACGAGCACTACCAGCTCGGTACCGGTAGGCGCAACAATGTTGCAACCCCGATCTACATACAGCCCCTCGACGGAGGTGCCGGCGACGCTGAAAAGGGCCGGCGAGGCGAGGAGCATAGATTCCAGATCACGCCGCGCCGAACAGTACGTTTAGGAGAAGATGGCAAGGGCCGCAAAGTCAGTGTCGAGCAGAAGGTCGAGTGCGGACGTCACGTCACTGCAGTCTACTCTGCTGCGTGATAGGACAGCCCTGCAAGTCGGCATCGGACGCTGCGAGACCAGACGGAAGGTGTTTGTAAAATGTATTTGTACACTATCATTTGACATCAGGCACGGGGATGAGATGCCTGTAGGCCGAGACCACGTTTTCAGGCGATCAGTCATGCTTTGACGGGCGTTGTCTTCCTTCAAACTTGTCATTATATCAATGATCATTCTGGATCTGTAGTTTTACATAGCTCCTCAAAACGGCACACTTCGACCCCCTCATTTAGAGTTGATCATCTTTGTAGAATATCAGCATCAACTACTACCCCTGGAGCAGCCAAGAAGAAAAAATCATAAGTTGGATAATCGTATGCCTCCATCTTCACAAGATTGTTCTTGTAGCCCACAAGGTACTTCATCCAACAGACTGTGGGGTTGAGACTTTCAGGGTCCTCAAGGTGCTTGCATGGTCCGACAGAAGCCCGATAGCTCCGGAGTGCTCCACTCGAGGCACGGAAGCTTGTGATCACATCATAGCCCCTCCGATGACCGCAATCCAGGACCGCGGCTTGCCGACTCCCCTCGTCCTGATACAATTCCCTCCCATTGTTCTTGTTCGCAACTCCCACATCTTGACACGACTGAGGCGCGAGACAAACGCCTCGAGCTGCAGGACAGCCAAGCTCGCCGCTAGCCTGTCCCTAGCTTTCTCGGCAATCATAACGCGATTTCACGCGCTGCAGCTTGCACAGCTCTCCACGGCGCACGATCCGGGCGTCGCGCAGCTTGTAAAGCTTCAATTCGACCGAAGATGCACAGTCTCGACGCCATTCAACTTCCAGTATGATATCACGGTCTATCGCGCGCCCCAGCATGGGTGGCAGCGCGTACTCGCCAGCTCTCTCGAGACCACCTTTGCGACATATCCTAAACCCGCTTCGTCAGCCTCGAATATGTACCCCGACATTATCCTACCTCTCTACGCAAAAGAGGCCGTCTCTTCACACCGTATTACAACAAAATGTTCAAGGAAAGGCCCTCTTCGGGTCTCAGGCCCCTAAGCCGCCGACCAGCACCGACAAGTCCAAGGACCCCCTCGCAGTCGACAACAAGTCCGCGCAGGAGCAGCGCAAGGCGGACTGGGCCATTATGAAGGAGATGACACAGTACCTCTGGCCCAAGGGGAAAGGCAGCCTCGACACCAAGATGCGCGTCTCGCTCGCCGTGGGCCTGCTGGTCGGCGCCAAGGTCCTGAACGTGCAGGTGCCGTTCTACTTCAAGAGCGTCGTGGACGCGCTAAACATTGACGTCGGGGCGACTGGTGGCAACGCGACCGTCATCGCGGGCAGCATGATCCTGGCGTATGGCGCGGCGCGCGTGGGAGCCACGGTGTTCCAGGAGCTGCGCAGCGCCGTGTTCGCGTCGGTCGCGCAGAAGGCGATCCGGCGGGTCGCGGGCAACGTCTTTGAGCACCTGCTGCGGCTCGATCTCAACTTCCACCTGAGCAAGCAGACGGGCGGCCTCACGCGGGCGATTGAGCGCGGAACCAAGGGCATCAGCTTCCTGCTGTCCAGCATGGTCTTCCACGTGCTACCGACGGCGCTCGAGATCAGCATGGTGTGTGGCATCCTGTCGTGGCAGTACGGTTTCAAGTTCGCCGCCCTCACGGTCCTGACTATGGGCGCGTACACTGCCTTCACAATCTGGACGACCGCGTGGCGCACCAAGTTCCGGCGGCAGGCGAACGCCGCTGACAACCGGGCGTCGACGCTCGCCGTCGACTCACTGATCAACTACGAAACAGTAAAGTACTTCAACAACGAGAAGTTCGAGGTGGCGCGGTACGACAAGGCGCTGCAGGACTACGAGAAGAGCTCGATCAAGATTCAGACGTCGCTCGCGCTGCTCAACAGCGGGCAGAACGTCATCTTCTCGAGCGCGCTGACGGCCATGATGTACCTCGCGGCTAACGGCGTCGCCGAGGGCACCATGACCGTGGGCGACCTCGTCATGGTGAACCAGCTCGTCTTCCAGCTGTCGGTGCCGCTCAACTTCCTCGGCTCCGTGTACCGCGAGCTCCGCCAGTCGCTGCTCGACATGGAGACGCTCTTCAACCTGCAGAAGGTCAACGTCTCCATCACGGAGCCTCCCAACGCCAAGAACCTCCAGCTTCCCCACGGCGGCGCCATCAGGTTCGAGAACGTCACGTTCGGCTACAATACCGAGCGGCCAATCCTGCGTGATCTCACCCTCACGATCCCCGCCGGCAAGAAGGTCGCCATTGTCGGCCCCAGCGGCTGCGGCAAGTCTACTCTGTTGAGACTGCTCTTCCGGTACTATGATGTGCAGGAGGGCCGCATTGTCATCGATGACCAGGATATCCGGCAGGTGTCGCTCGACTCCCTGCGCCGGGCCATCGGCGTTGTCCCGCAAGACACCCCGCTCTTCAACGACACGGTCTCCCACAACATCCGGTACGGCAACATGGAGGCGCCCGAGTCCGCCGTCATCGCGGCCGCCCAGCGCGCGCGGATCCACGACATCATCTCGTCTTGGCCCGCGGGCTACGAGACCAAGGTCGGCGAGCGCGGCCTGATGATCAGCGGCGGCGAGAAGCAGCGCCTCGCCGTGTCGCGCCTGCTCCTCAAGGACCCGCCCTTGCTGTTCTTCGACGAGGCGACGAGCGCGCTCGACACGCACACGGAGCAGGCACTCATGCAGAACATCAACAGCATCCTGCGCGAGAAGGCCCGCACGAGCGTGTTCGTCGCGCACCGCCTGCGCACGATCTACGACGCCGACCTGATCATTGTGCTGCGCGACGGGCGCGTCGCGGAGCAGGGCACGCACAAGGAGCTCATTGATCGGGACGGGCTGTACTCGCAGCTCTGGAGTGGTGAGTTGTTTGCGTGTTTGCAGTCTCGAACTTGTAGTGACTTTGTTCATTTTAATTACTGACAATATCCTTGGGAACAGCGCAAGAGACCTTGTTCAATGCGGATGGCAGTGAGGTTCAGACCTCCAAGGCAGAGGAGCCGGTCGTGATCCCGGTTGAGAAGAAGCCGTGATAGAGGTGCACAAGAAAAGCCGCGGCCTGCTCGACGTCCTCCGCCGCGGTTCCTTCCGTGTTGAGTGTGAGTCGCTGCAGAGCCAAACATGCATGCCTCCTCGGCATCGGTAATGGCGCGAGCACCTTATTACTACATATATAACGGCACAGACCTAAAGCAGCACATAAAACTGGCACATTGTAAAAGAGTGCCATTGGCGCAATGGGACAAGTGAGAATATCGATAGGATAGAGAAAGCATTCGCTAAATGTCAGACTTTATGTTGCTGTGGCGCAGGATTCTTCATGCTCAAAGGGCCGAATCCTGCGCACAAATGTTGATATCCTCTCTGTGGAAGTTCCCCGTATGCATAGTCCAGCTCATTACACATTCGACCCCCAATAACGCCACAGACTTCCGCGAGCGTTGGACATGATTACTTTTCTGTGCTCGTGCCTCCACGCGGAAGAAGGCATGTGGATGCCGTGGGCTCTGCTGTGGCGTTCGGGAGGCTCGTGTTAGTCAACAACAGACCGGCAACAACGATGGGTATTCCAGCCTCCAGCGGCGGCGAGGCTTGATCTGGCAAATCATCATTGCCTGGTCATCCGAGTGTCCCGCTGGCGGCGTCAGAGTTGCTCCGCAGTGGGCAACGCGGACACAAAGTGTCTGTGGGTTGCTTGTCTCAAGGGTCGAGTGCTGTCTGGTGGTGGTGGAAAGTGGCAATGGTGAATTGCGGGGACGGGCAAGGGGCGCGCGAGCTAGACAAGCTTTGTGAGGCTGGTGGTGGTGGAAATTGGAGAGGGTGCACTGTTCAATGCGAGCTGAGGGGTGACCCAGGTGGGCGCTGACCGCTGACCGCTGAGCTGGGAGGATCGGAGAATCGGACGACAAACGGCGGCGCGCCGCTGGGCGTGCCCTTCCCCGCCAGCGGCACCCGTTTGGCTTGCTGTCATAGTTTCGACTTCAGGGTCTTCAAGTGCAAGCCAGGCCATCTCTGCAACTTGGGAAAGATGCAGCTTCACAGCTCGGATACACCGGACGTCAACCAGAAGCCCCAGACAGGTGCCCACGATGCAGCGTTGCAATCACCCGCCATCCCCTCCCTCCCCTGGGGCAGACCAGCTCTCCGCACGTCTCCGCACGACACGTCCCCTGCAGAGGACCCTGTTCCCAAAGTCGCCGACAAGGTTCAATTGTTCGCTCACCCTGCTCGCAGAGGCTCGTGACTCGCCAAGCATGCAGCCGCCTCTCGTGGCGATTCTTGCGAGTCGCGAAGAGAGACAATGGCAGTCATCGTGGCTCGGCCGGGAGCCGATGGGTAACCTCTTGGCAGCTTGCCGCGTCACCGCACATGGGTACGGAAATGAATAAAGCAGACATTTCTGCCAGCCATTCGGCTGCATCCGAGCCACACGAATAGTCACGATGGCCAGGTACCCCAAGTTGATGTAAAGGGTTCGGAGCTCGGCTCAACGGCGATTCCAGAACCCGCATCTCCTACGAGGTAAGGGATATGGAGCCGCGCAGCATATGGGACGAGCAATGTTAGCAGTCAGCTCTCGTTCGTGCTGGGTGATCTCAGATCATACCACGTCAACTCATCTGGATGGGTTTATGATACGCCAATCTACGCCATCACAGCAATGTGACGAGTATACTTACGTTCGACCACAACAGGAATGCTTGCGAGCGAACACGCTCCACTCGGCCCATGTTGCTGCTGGGTTTGTGATTGACCCTGGTCCAAGAGTGCTTGGCATCCAGATCGATCTACATGGGCGAATCGGACTCTCGCTGAGCCGTTGTCGGTAACGAAGGAAGCGGCTCTCACTGGAAATGTACTCCGCGCTCATTATGTTGCTGATTTTTTTTTTTTTTAACTTTGTTATGACCACTGAGCCACTGCAGACACGAGCGGGGAGGCCACCGTCTCCGTCTGCGGAACAGAACTCAATCTTTGCGCCATCGACAATGGCTTGGGCTAGAACCTGCTCCGATTGTTCGGTCTAGCTGCTGCTCACCACGTGGACAAGGGCACTCCGAGTCAGCCGCCAGGCCGGAATCTATAACACGCATAACAGACGGACCCGAAGCTTTGCCAGCGCAAAAGTAGATGTCGTGCCAAACAAAGGACGCATTATCGGGTCGCAAAGAGATTCCACTTGTAATCAATTCCGAGAGTCCATGGCTAGGGTTGAGCAATCTGCCCCGATCTAGGCAATGTCTCCGATGCAGTCTCCCGGACCATGCCACGTGCGCAACAAACGACACACTTAGTCTTCTCACTTACAGCCCTTGGATATAACATTCCAGACTGGAGATGGACTGCGCGCTAATAAGTTCCAATACAGAATCCACTGCACCGAGTATGCGATTGGATATGCGGATGCAGACTGCATACGGCCTTCTGCCGGTCAGCGGCCCTGCGGTCCACTCGCAACAGAGCTTGGTGGACACGGCGAGGTTCAATGCACATCACCTTCACCACCAAGGAACATCGACCTGGTCCCAGATTACAGGCTTGCCTCCGGTACCACACGTGTACCTGGTGCCGCCATTACTGCACCATAGCCGTAGCGCCAAGTGCTGGCCAGGGACCAGGGTTGACGGCAGCTGGGCAAAGCAGCAATGGTCAACGGTCATTACCTCCCTATTGCGGCAGCTGCGTGGGTCTTGATGCACACCCACTGGGTCCTCTAGCTCACCCTGGACCGGTCCGCGTCACGACTCGCGGCTTCGTTCCCTTGCAAATAATCTCGGACATCGAGGCTAAGAGATGCTAGGCCCAGGGACTACGGCACTGCCCACGCTCCCGTAAACGCATCGCGAGACTCGGGGTATTGCATGGACACCGACGGTGCCACGCCAGCCATGACAGATTCAACATTGATCCTTGCCGTTGCTACGGTAGACCCGGGAGCCAGGAGCCCGGGCAAAGCGTCCCCGCCGTCCATATCTTAAGTCGATCGCTTGCCGATCACTATTGAGCTTTCTGCTTTGTCTCTGTCCTCAGAGCTCTCTTCTCTCCCAGCTCTCGTCAGGCAACTCCAACGGTCCAGGGCTCCATCACTTGGTCATACACTGCCGACAATGAAGACCTCCATCACCTCTGCCGGCCTGGCCGCGGCCGTCATCGGCCTCGCCGCTGCGGCGCCTCACTCCCAGCTTGACTGCCGGACCGAGGCCAAGCCCACTGCTCAGGTCAACTTGGGTTATGAAGTCCACCAGGGCAACTTGAACGTAAGTTTCGTAAAACAGCGACCACAGCCGACCATGCATGCTCACGCTTCGCCCGTAGGCCACCGGAGGCTACTACCTCTTCGACAACGTTCCGTATGCCCAGCAGCCTGTTGGTGAGCTGCGGTTCGCCAAGCCGCAGCCCATCTCTGCATACAGCACCACCGTCAATGCCGGCAGCGGAGGCAACATCCAGTGCATCCAGAGCTACCCGCAATGGATTATTGACCTGCAGGCGCAAGGCAACGGCATCCCAAAGGAGACGATGGCGCAGATCCTGTACAACCAGCCCCTCCAGACCGAGGAGTGCCTGCTCCTCAACGTCTACGTCCCGAACAAGATCCTCTCCAAGGGTCCCTCCGCCAAGGGTGTGTAGTCCTCCGACAACCATGGCACACATGGTGTCAAGCGCCCATGCTATTTACTTTTGCTAACACTTCTCGCCATCAGCTCCCGTTCTTGTTTGGATCCACGGCGGTGGCTACACCTTCGGCTCCAAGACCTCGTACGGCAACCCGGCCGGCATAATCGAGCGTGCTGGTCTCGACAACGACGAGGGTGTCATCTTCGTCAGCATCAACTACCGCCTCGGCCTCTTCGGCTGGCTGGACGGCGACGACGTGACCCCCAACCTTGGTCTCTACGACCAGAGGGCTGCCCTCGAGTGGGTTCAGAAGTACATCAGCCGGTTCGGCGGTTCGCCCAAGCGCGTCACCATCATGGGCGAGAGTGCTGGCGGCTCCAGCATCACTCACCACATCACCGCCTACGGTGGCAAGGACAAGAACGTGCCCTTCCAGGCCGCCATCCCCCAGTCCCCCGCCTTCCAGTTCAACATCGACACCGAGGCAACGTACGAGAAGACCCTCGCCCAGGCCAGCACCGAGAGCCAGCAGTCTGTGCAAAGCGTGTCCGACCTCAAGGCCCTGTCTAGTGAGCAGCTCAAGTCGATCAACCAGAAGGTCGTCCAGTCTGCTGTCTACGGCGCCTTCAACTTTGGTGTGTCCCCAGACGGCACCTATGTGCCCGAGCTGCCCCAGGTGCTGCTTGCCAAGGGCAAGGTCAACAAGGGCCTCAAGCTCCTCGTCTCTCACCTGCCGATTGTGAGCGAGGCCGCGCCCTTTGTGCCTCCCACTATTGCCACTGCCGAGGATGTCCGCACCTACATCACCCAGGTTCTCACAGGCACCGACTCGTCGGTCATTGACGAGCTGCTCACCACTGTCTACCCCAACGTCCTGGACGGCACCTACCCGTGGACAACCCAGTTCGGCCGCAGCGTCGTCATGGCGTCCGAGATCAACTTTGTCTGCACGTCCCGCTACCTCGCGACGGCGTACAACGGCAAGGCCAACGCCTACATCTTCGCGTACCCCCCGGGCTTCCACGCGGGCGACGTCAACTACCAGTTCTTCAACGGCGACGCGAGCGAGGTGATCAACGGCGTGCCCATCAACGTGACGATCGCGCACAACCTGCAGGACACGCTCGTCAACTTTGCGCAGACGCGCGACCCCTCGGTCAAGGGCCTGCCCAAGTTCCCCGAGTACGGCCGGGACGCCAAGGTGCTCCGCTTCTCGGACAAGGGCGTCGAGGTCACCATTGACGACCTCAAGAACCCGCGCTGCGACTGGGTCCAGAAGGCCATGGTCGACGGCCGTCTGTCGAGCAACCAGTGATTGTGAGCAGGTGCATGCGGAGCGTTAGTGATACGACCCAGCATGGCTCTTATGGGCAAAGCGCAGTACAACCTACTGTCTCTGGACGGGGCGCGACATAGACATACATATATATAATCTGCAATACATACATACACTAATGACCATCAATGCGCTATTTCTGATGCCTAACCTGAAGTACGTAAGGATTGTGAAGTCTGGTTTTGTCTGGAACGTTACCCCGTCACGAATTCCCGCGTGTAGTTGCGACGAAGAGGCAGCCATACGCAGGGGAGTCTGTCTGTCAGCAGGAGCGTGTGTCGCTGCAGGGTGTCCCGCTCCAGAACGATTGGCGCACGACACAACTGCAGGGATGTTGACCGCAATGGCGCAGAATGATTCGCTGCGATGCATCAATTGGGGATGCTCGTCCCAGACTGCCTGCATGCGGAGGGCCTCTTGTTCGTTCAATCGCCGAGGCTGGCTCCCGTCTGCGGAGTTGCAGCAGATCATCAGCACAGGCTGGTTTCACATAGCCTCGGATCTGCAGGATGTTTACAGACGTGAGCCAACCGACTACAGACCCGGCAGGCAACCGGCAAGCCTCGAAGGATCGTGCATTGCATTGTGGCATGGCAAGTCCGTAAGCTTTGTTTGCTGGTGCCATAGCAACACACGCACCTTCCTTGTCGCCCTCGGAGACTGTCCAAACGATCGCGACTTCCTCGACTTTAAAATGTTAACGGTGGCCCGCATGCTTTTGCTCTTTCCTTCGCTGTTCACTCCTAAACTGCAGACAAGCCAAGACGTTCAGTGCCTGGTGCATTTTCTTCTCCATCCTTCACTTCTCTTCATCGCAGGTCGACGACACGTTACTTTCGTTCTCTTCACGGTCCTGTGTCTCGGCAACATTCTCTGCACAATCTGGCCCGCGGATATCACCTTCTTTCGATTCAATCAACGCGCTATTGTCAGATTGCAAGAGGTGAGGCCGACTCTCTGAGATATTCTACTCGTCCCTAGCCCTTACATACTCACACATCGCAAAACAGCCGGTGTCGTCCATTGACCCCTTCACATTCAAACCACTTTCCCCGGACACACATCCATCCCGGAAGTCACGAACATTCCACCATGAAGGCCTTCACCTCCACCCTGCTTCTGTTGGCCTTTGCCATTACAATCACCATGACCCTGGCGTACCCGACATTTCGCCTCACCCACCGCGCACCGGACGTCGACATCAACGCCGTCCGAGCTCTGATGCCGCCTCGCCCCAGCTTCGGCGGTGGCGCGAGCGCGAACGAGACGGCTCGCTTCGTGGTCGGTCGGAACTCGACTTATGCTACTCTGGCAGGCCTCAATGTAACAAGGCTTGGTAGGTAGCAGCCCACATCACCAAACGTTTGTTGCTTGACAGGACTGACTTTTGGCGTAGACATGCAGTACTACCGCTCCGGCTGAGTGGATGTGCCGCGTGGACCGCACCAAAAGACCCGAATGGAAACAACCAGAGACTGGCTTAGGTCGCCTTTACAAAAGAGGATTGATGTCAGAAACCACAATACTTGCAACGCAACACATACGGATGATTGGAGCAACGATGACGGACGAGTAATGAATTACGATACCCAAAAAGGATCAGACACAGAGCCACAATTTTGCGCGCCATAGCTGCTTATCTTCCCTATTCCATGCAGCTAAAATCACGAATGTTCAACCATGGCCATACCCCATGAAAGAAACCAGTTCCATTAAATGGGACAATTTCGGCCAAATGCACTTTGATCACCGACATGTATATGTAGCGTAACAAACATGACGATTTCAACAACAAGCGGGGATAGCTCAGTTGGGAGAGCGTCAGACTGAAGTTACAACTTCGGTTTCTGTAATCTGAAGGTCGTGTGTTCGATCCACACTCACCGCATTTCTTTTGCAGTTTTTGCATCCTAACACCCTATATCTCGCACCTGGAGCCGAGGCCCAAGACTAGTTCTTTGTATTTTTTCTTCATTTCTTCATCTGGTACTGTGCGACAACGTTTTGCTTAGAGCACGCGCTCTCGCAATAATGTTTTGTTCGTAACAAAGCTCAAGTTCGCAGATCTGAAGGAACAGTCCCACATCACTTTAGTCGTGAACGTGGCTGGCATCACCGCTATGCTTAAAAGTTAGGCTCACAGCAGCTATCTCAAGGATTGGGAATCACATGTAGATTTCAGCTGAATCGTAGACAATGTGTGCCTTGAGTTCAAAGATTTGGGTAGAGATATTCATTACATCATTACTATGAACAAATTGCGCTTTTTCTCTTTGTAGAATTGAACGACGGCTGAACCCACTTAGTTGCCAAAGGCCTTGTCGTAGTCGGTCAGGGTGAAGCGGTAGTGGACCTTGTTGTTCTTGACGCGCTCGACAGCCTCGGCGCAACCCTTCTCGGAGATCGGAATGGTCTCGACCATGGGGTGAAGCTTCTTCTCGGCGGCCAGCTTGAGCATGGCGAGGCACTCCGGGCGGTTGCCGATGTGGCTGGCGCCGAAGCTGGAGCCGTTGGCCATGAACATCTGGGGCTTGATGCCGTCGATGGCCTTGTCGGGCAGGCCGACCTGGTGGAACTGGCGGTTGACCTTGAGGGTGGACTGGTAGGCCGCGATGTCAAACTCGTTGGTCATGTCGGCCGTGTTGAGCAGGAAGTCGAAGGTGAAGGCGAGGGGCTTGGCCCAGTCCTTGTCGTTGCTGTTGACAAAGTGCTTCGCGCCGAGCTTCTTAGCATCGGCCTCCTTGTTGGGCGAGTGCGAGATGACGGTAACCTCGGCGCCGAGCGCGTTGGCCCACATGACGGCGAAATGGCCGAGGCCGCCGAGCCCGACGATGCCGACCTTGTCGCCCTGGCCAACCTTTGCGCGGACGAGCGGCGAGTATACGGTCAGACCGGCACACAGCATGGGCGCGGCGAGGTGTGAGGGGATGGCGTCGGGGATGGGAAAGACGAAGTACTCGTGGGCGCGGATGTGCGAGGAGAAGCCGCCCTGTGACAGGGTCTCGTCCGGGCAAGCCTCCTTGGGGTAGGGCGCGCCGTACGTATCGACCATGTGCGGGCAGTAGTTCTCGTTATCGCTCTTGCACTGCGGGCACTTGAGGCAAGCCCAGACCTGCGCGCCGACGCCGACGCGGTCGCCAACCTTGACATCCTTGACAGACTTGCCGACCTTGATGGCCTTGCCGACGACCTCGTGCCCGACAGCGAGCGGCGTGGGGACATCCTCGCTCCAGCCGCCGGTGATGGTGTGCACGTCACTGCCGCAGACGCCGCAGCACTCAATCTTGATATCGATGTCGTTGTCGCCGAACGTCTTGGGCTTGAACTACAGGTGGGCAAGCAGGGTTAGTTTCTAACTTTTTATGGCACTGGGCGCTCTGGTCTTGACCTACCTTGTCCTTCTTAAAGGTCGTCCAGTTCTTGATGTCGTGGACCATGAAGCCCTCAAACTGCTCGGATGATGACATGCTGGGCGAGTGTTCTTAGATACAACCTGCGTAGGGGGTGTGAAGAGGATCGAGTTGACTGGGGCAAGATTATAGGTAGGTTGTCAATGTCGAATTGTGAGATTGGACATTCTCTTTAGCTATTGAGCTTCGGCCGCGGCACAGCAGGAGAATATATAGGCCTGTGTCCATCTGGGTTCAAGCTAGCCGGCTTCAGCGGTGTCAATTCGTTCATTGCACATGCCTCGCCCAGCTCGCTTCGAGTGTCCGCTCGGCTGCACCGGTGGTTGGTCGGACGCCTGGGACCCGTCCACTGTCAGGCGAGGGATCGTCATCACCATCTCTATTCCTACCGCCAGGACTGCATCATCGTGATGGTGGTCGGGCCTTGTGCGCAAGCGACTTCGATCTCGACCCCTCAGTGGGGGAGCAGGACGGGTTGAGGGCGGGGGGATCCGACAAGCTCAAAGGCGCCCGGGCGCATTGCCGAGCAGAGGAAAAAAGCTCTAAGGGCCTTTGCACATTCCGCAGGTGCTGTGCCGTGTCGTGCGGGCGGTGGTGCGGCACCTCGCAGCATGACGCTATGATACTGAGCTCTGTTGCGGCATGCCGACAGCGAGACGCGCCCGGGATCGCGTCGAGATGACGATGATGATGATGTCGTGCCGCACTTTTTCCCCACCGCGGGTAGTGGGGGCGGAGGTTCAGGTCCGGCCACGGAGCCGCGTGTGCCTCGCGTGCCCCATCGTGACTCGGTTACCGATCTGTGACCACCGTAGGACTTAGGCGATAGAGGCCAGCTGGGAAATAACAGAGGGCAGGCATGCGGCTGGCTTGTGAAAGAGAGAAGCTTGCGTGACCCAGTCAGCCCTAGGTCCGGGGGAGCCCCTGGCCTGCTTTATACACCGAGGGACCTGCCCATCAAGGTATCCTGATCGCCGTCAGCTGCTGCTTGGCTCCCGCGCGGCTGAGAACAAGCTCAGTCTAAAGACGTGGGGATGTGTGGGCGGACGGTTCGGCTAGTCGGTCGCGACTGAGTTGCGAGGCTTGGTGGTGAGGTTGGGGGGAAACGGCAAGCAATGATGCATAGAAACAGCAGCAGTTAGAGCCTGGACGGTTTGTGACGGGGTGTGGAATACTGGTCTACAAGGTACCAGACTCTCCCTGGTCGCGCCTGCCTCAAGATGAATCGGCATCAACAATTTCGGCTCATTTACACAAAGAAGAGGCTTAATGAAAATGGTTTTGATATTTTCACTCATGTCTTGTGTTCATTTTGGGCAATCTAGTCTGATCGTGGTCCAAGGTTCTTCCCTCTTGGGCATTCTTCTTGCCATCTCGTGTCCTGTTTCGTCCACAACGGCCTCTATCCGACTCCTGCTTCTACCTAAATCCCCAACATCTCCCCACCCATAGCCGACGTGTGAGGCCCTCACGCAGCCGGGAAGTTCCCGTCATCGCTCCTCGTGCACCCCGAAATGGCCGTTAGTTGCGCCGGGCACTTGACCTGGCTGAAGTTCATGGTCGGGTTATCGGCGTTCTTGAACCAGTCGAACCGCCAGTAGCAGCCCGCCTTGAGAGCCGCCGGCATGTTGGGCGAGTCGCACTCGGACCGCGACGAGACGCCGCCGTACGTCTGCCCGGGCAGGGGCCGCCCGTACTGCGGCGTGCAGCCGTCGAAGAGGCCCACGCCGCCGCCCGGCATCAGGATGTCGAAGTGGTTCGCGCCCAGGTCGCCGCCCGTGTTGGTCGTTTGGATCACCATGGACTTGCCGGCGACGGGGCCCGAGGTGAACTCCAGCCTGTTGACGGGGTGAGATGGAGGATCAGTGGTTTTGCTCGACGTAGAGGTGAGGAAGATGTGTGACTGATGACTCACTTGTAGCAGGCGCAGCACCAGCTCGACTCGGTCCCGCCCGTGATGGCGGTAGCCGCGAAACCGTCTATATTTCCCGAAGGTAATGAGCAGTCAGTATCTTTCGGTCATCACTTCATCGAACCGCTGCCATCCAGTGTTGCAGCCGACTTACAAGCCAGGTTGTCATTGACCGCCCACGGTGACATGTTGGCACACGTGAACGCCGAGCCCCCGTTACAACCAGATGCGACGTCCGGGTCGGTCAGGGGGTTGTTCTGCGCATTGCATGTTCCAACCGGCCTGTTGACCTGGGCTTTGCCCTTCCACGAGCACGACGGCTTGCAGCAATCCCAGTACCGTGTCGTCTTGCCGCTGCCGGAGGCCGCGGAGGCAAGGCCTGCGGCGGAACCGAGCACGGCGAGGAGGAGGGTTGTGTTGACCATCTTTTGATTATTATTCGTCGGTGATTCTTGTTGTTGTCCGTGAGCGAGTCTTGCACGAACAGGTTTGATGCTGTTGAGACAACCCCGGAGAAGAACAGTGTTTCGACGAGGTGCGGGCTTGCCGAGTTATATACCAGAACTTCTTTGTTCACAGATGGGCTAAAGCAATCAATGCAACGCAACCAGATATACAAACAAGGACACCGGCACTTGCACCAACACAGACCTGACGTGTATCCACCCGTGGTGCCGCTGCCATTCCCCGCGTCTGTGCCGAGATCCTACGGCTCTTGGTCCTCCGGCGATCATCGCCCACTCAAAGTCCTTCTTTCCGCATACCATTCGGCTTCATCTGCGCGGTACGTAATTAACCTGCTCGGTGTTTCTCCCGGTGTTTAGTGTAACGCGCACATCAGGTACGTACGGCCCTACTTCCCGAAGCCAAGCGGCGAGGCAACGCGATCCTCGCTCTCGGCCGTGGCGAATCCTGGACAGGGAGGACATCCCTTGAAGAGACATATTACAGAGTAACCAACATGGTCCAGGGATAGATTGTGGGACACGGGAAACCGACGTCTGGCTGTAAGAGACTAAGGGGGTTATTATTAGTCAAGGTCCTAAACAGATGCATCGTGGCTGCACCCAAGACAGGGCAGCCGAATTTCAGCAGGGCCTTAGAAAACAGACTCGTCGTCACGCACAGCCACGCCTCGCGCAAGACTACTATTTCCCAAAGTCCTCTGCGGTGAGACATATCAACGGCAACCTGCGCATCCTCATCCTCATCCTCATCATTTTCGTCTTCCTTTACAACTACCGCTCTCTCCCCAGCTCGCCCAGGTTTGCGCGCTAGAGGTCCCGAAATCCTACCCCAAAACCTCTGATTTTGACGTGTTCCGGCACTGCCGCCCGAGCCGTCTGACCAGGATTGAAGAAAACCCCGAGGTAGACGCCGAAGGGGACGACATGGACCGGAACGCGCGGTCGATCAACGGAGGTCCTCCCTCCGAAAAAACAGCGGGACCCCAGGCAGATTGGATCCGGGCGCCGATCGCCTTGGAGCATCCAATCCTACGGGGCCTGACGTTATTCTCGAGCGGGAGGGGCGGCCGGCCGTGACGCCGGCACTTGCTGCCGCCGCCGGGGATTTCAACATGAAACAACCCGCTCTTTTGTTGCCCAGCGTCACTACATGTACCTTCGTACATTCTCCAACGACGACAGGTCTGTTCCTGCCGCCAAGAGTCGAATGCCTTGTTTGAGCATTGTCCCCTGCGATGGATTGTAATGTATCTGACTTGAAAATAAACACATTCTGTGCTTTGTACATTTTTCATATAAACCCATTTACCCATATGTCGCATCATGCCAATATATACATAGAAAAAACTTAAAAGCCCGCAGCCTGCCGACAGTCCTTGGGGCGCCTGCGGACAAAATCAGAGCTTCACATTACAGCTGCCCGCTGTCGGCAAGCTGGATCTGGATATCCCTCAGGCTAGCCCAGTGCTGCAGCTCCTGCTCCTCGTCCTGTGGCGTCATGGACCCCGTGTTGCTCGGCGCACCCGTCTTCTCCAGCTTGGTCAGGATCTCGAGGAACCGCCCCAAGTAATCCTCTACCTTGGTCGCCATGGTGCCCTTCCGCTCGGGCGCGTCGTTGAGCAGGGTGCTCGCGACTTGCCGGATTTTGTTGACCAGCGAGCCACCGTTCGGCTCGATGTTGCGCTGGTTGATCGAGGCCAGGACGGTCAGCAGGTTCTGCACGATGAGTTCGCGCTCCTGCATGACCTGCGAGTCCCTGTCGTCGACCTCTTCATCGTGCTGATGGTGATCACCACTGTCCGCGTAGTTAAGCTGCGCCCGGCGAGCGTCACGGAGATTGAGATATCGTTCGACAAAGTATGACCTCGTCGCCAACTGGGAGGCGTAGATGTTGGCTTTCTGAATCTCGAACTGTAGCTGACGCCGGCGCATCGGGTGTTGCGAGAAAGCATGCCGCACGTCGTTGGCTGGCTGAGATAGGGGAAAGGCTGGAGGGTGGTACTGCAAATCCGACTTATCGAAACCGAGCGAGTCTTGTATTTGGCCTTGTTCGATTTTGACTTGGAGCTCGGGCGGCAAATCTTCAGTCGAGCCCTTCACTGCAGCTAGGCCATTGAACAGAATGTTCTTCTGAGCACTCCAGTCAAAAAAATTGATGCCATAGCACATGTCCACCCCGACCAGCTCGTTCATTGTGGTGTATACCCTAATGTTCCTGTTGAAGCCTGCTATCAAAGGAAGCAAGCCGTCTGGTTGTGGCAAAATATGACTTGAGAAGATATACTCGTCATCCACCTCTAGTGGCTGCTCAGGATACGGCTCCTGCGCGGTCGGCGGCGGGAGTGGGAGCTCATTTATAGACGAGCCCAGCTGTATCATAGATCGGACACCAGCCACGAGAACCCAGAAGATTCGCTTGCTCATCTGGTCCTGAATGTGATCAATATGCTTGCTAGCCACTGGGCTGTCCATGTCCAGGCTGTCTTTTTGTTTCCGCGCTATGGCCTCTCGGCAAAAGGCCATCGCCTCTGCCATGAAACGCTTCGAAGTCTTGTGTTGTAGAGTGTAAGCGGAAGCGAGTCCAAGGAAGTAGCTGGTTGCTGCATCGTCCACCGACATCTCCGTCTTTGCCATAAAGGCAGACCCTCGCGCCACCAGCGCAACGTGCCGGCAGCGTTCTATCATAGTCAAGGACGTCGGAAAGAGGTTCGTGCTGTGCGTTGATTTCAGATGTGCCCTGGCACTGCGAGGAAAGGAGGCGACGAGTACTCCGATCATACTCGCCAGCAAGGCTAGAAACTCGCGGCTGACGCGGTCTGCCCGAGCCGCAAAGGCTCGTCTGAAGGTAGGCTCGTGCGGAAATGGTACCAGCGGATGTATGTAGGTGAAGAAGTCGTCGAGGAGAAGTTCCATGACTGGCCAGGGCGCCACAAGCTCCCCGTCCAGCCGCTCATTCGTGCCGTCGTGGAGGAGCACCGGGGACAAGGATGCAGGAGCCGCATGGGCCTCTGGTGACTGATCGAACATCATATTCTCGTCTCCCCCGCGGGCCCGTTTGGCAGCTTTGGCAGCCTCGGCATGCTTGTTGGGAGGACCTCGTCGTTTCATTGCTCGGTGGAATGTGCACTCGACCTCGAGGTCTGCGCAAGGTTTGCAGGGCGGGCCGCTCTCGTCGCACTGATGTAAGGTCAGCGATGTCCAAGCCAGATGGAACTGCGAAGTTGCCAGGTTCCTGGTCCGGTGCTCACCTTGACTTTGCGCTGACTGCACATGTCGCATGCCCTCCGCAACCGCGTGACCTTGTTGTGGGCGGAGGAAGAGTGTGTCGGTGAGGTCGAGAGCGCCTGCATTGGCGTCGGGGGCATCTCGGGCAAGCCATGCTCGATGGTGTCGTATATGGGGTTGTCGAGATGCTGTGCCGGCGGCATATCGTTGGCTCGGGCATAGTGGTTGTCGAGGCCGCGTTCCGTTGTCGGCAGATGGAGCCCCGAGGGCGGGGGGGTCACTGCGGAGGCCGTCTGCAGGGCCTGCAGGCCGTGGTGCGCGACACTGACGCCGTGGAAGGCATTCGGAGGACTGGTCTGGTACTGGTCGACGTGGTGCTGGCTCACGGCACCGCCTGGGCTGTTGTGCGCGGGGGGGCGGGCTGCTGCCGACGCGGCGGCGGCGACTGCGACAGCCGCGGCATCGTGATCGTGCGGCGAGTCATGGCGCTGGAGGATGTCGCTGCGGTGTTGGGCTGGCGGCGGCGGCGGCGGCGGCGATGTCGCAGCGGCGGCTCTGGCTACGGCAGCGAGGTCATAGTCGGCGGGCATCGATGCCATGTTGTGGCTCCGTCTGCCAGGACTGCGCGTCGAGCTCGCGGCTAATCAGTGGGAAAGGACCGGCTCATCTTCGTCAAAACAGGACGTAGGAGAAGGGACAAGGCCGACCGAGCTCCTGCGCGCTTGCTTCCAATGCTTGTAGGCTGGGGAAGATCTGTGGGGCAAGTGCGGAGAGGGCCAGACCGTGAACACAGTGCCGGCTGAGCGCACGCGCTGGGTGGTGCCTCCCGAGGTCTGTACTTGGTCCGCACACAGCGCATGCACTGTAGGGACCTACGCGCTTCATCTCGCAGTTGTATTCATTCGGGTCGGAAACCCTACAAGGTCGGAAGTATTTCAATTGACAGATGTCATCTTGACGTTTCTTATATGGCAGATGGGAAGAGCTGCTCTGGATCTCAATTCTGTCATGGGTTGTGGCACAATGTGATGAAGAAATAGCTTTGTTTGGCACATGCTTGATTTGATGATGGAACCTGCATGGATTATACAGCAGCTTGTCCAATTCTTTCACTTTGTTCTCTCTATTTCCTCCATCTTTCTTGGACAGCGACCTGGCTGATCAGTCCCCTTTCTGAGGCCCCTCTCTTCATACCTCTAGAGCCAGACACTCCCTATACTTCTCCACAAACCGCGTAACAGCCTCGACAAACTTATCGTCTTCCTCCAGCGGCATCTCCAGAATCAGGGCAATACTCCCCCTTCGCTGGACCCAGAACCCACACTCCAGCATCTCCAGCCAGAATAACGTCTTCAGGTCCTCGTCCTCAGGCCCGCCTTGCTCTTTGCTCTTCACAACACTGCCCAGCCTCGCCCAGCCGGCTCCGAAGTGCATGCACATCAGCGACCCGATCCCCGTGACGGACAACACGGTGTCCCTCGTCGCTGCCGCGAGCCGAGCCCGTAGCCTCTCGCCCCTCTCGCTGTGCGCGAGGGCCTTCTCGGGGGTGTACACCTGCGACAGCGCCGCGTGACCCATGGCGAGCATGAGCGTGTTGTTTTGGAACGTCCCGCTGTGGAACAGTGAGTCGGCCTTGCGCGGGTCGTAGACGCCCATGATCTCGGCGGAGCCGCCGAAGGCGCCAAAGGGCATCCCGCCGCCGAGATACTTGCCGAACGTGGTCAGACCGGGTCGAATGGCGGCGGCACTGTTGTTGGACTCGGCGCCGGCTTGAGGGCGGAAGGTAGACTGCAGCCCTGCGGGTGCGAGGCGGGATGTCATGACCTCATCGAGGATGAATACTGCACCGGACTTCGGGGGAGACGTGTCAGCGTTTTATCATTACTTACAGACTTTCTGACCAAGTGGCGTGAGACTCTACGACAGACAAGAATAGAATGGGAGACTTACCTGAGCGCACTGCTCTTGTATTGTCTCTAGAAACTCCCTCGTCGCCGGGATGAACCCTGCCGAGCCCTGCATCGGCTCGACTAGGACTGCGGCGATAGAGTCTTCTCCCTCCCGTCCAAACGCCTGCACTAGCCCCTCGCAGTCGTTATACTCCACGAGCACAAACGTGTCCTGGTCCACGTTATTCTCAGCTTGTCCGTACTGCACCATCCTCGACCCAGCCCCGTCGATATTCTTCCCATCCTCGTGCTTTACAGGTGCCCCGAAAGTCAACACGCCACCGTGGTAACCGCCCGTGAAAACAACAACCTTCCTGCGTCCCGTGAACTTCCTCGCCGCCGCGAGCGCATGCAGATTCGCCTCCGTCCCGGAATTCGTGAACCGCACCCTCTCCACGCCGAACCGCTCGCACAGCAAGCCCGCGTACCGCGCCTCGAGCGGGTTCGTCGCGCCCAGGCTCAGCCCGACCTCGCGCGCCGTGTCGGCCAGCGTCTGCAGCAGGACCGGGTGCGAGTGTCCGAACAGGCCTGCGGTGAGCTCGCCGACCAGATCGGTGTAGGCGTGCCCGTCGACGGAGTAGAGGGTGTGGCCCTGCCCGCGGGCCATGAGGGTTGGGAAGGGCGCGTCGTGGAGGAGCGAGCGGGTGTTGCCGCCGGGGAGGCTGAGGAGGGCGGACTCGTGCAGGCGCAGGGACTCCGGATTGCGCTTGGTGTAGCGGGCCAGAGCGGCCTGCAGGGCCTCGGAGATCGTGGCATCTCTGGAGGAGGGAGGCATGGGGTGTAGGGAACCCATCGTGAGTGTGTGGGTGTGTATAAGTGCTGAACGTGCTACGTCTTGTGCTTTCTCGAGCCTGGAAACGCTTGTGTGGACGTGACGAACTTGGGATAAGAGGCAGTAAAAAAACTGCTGCTTGATTACCATGAATGGCACAAAAGAATCTCGGAATTTCGTTTCGGTAGAAATAGCGAGGCCATGTAGATAAGAGGAGAACAAGGAGCGATCTCGGCATCGGTTTCCAGGCGCGGGGTGTGATGCGGAGCTGCCCCGGGCCGAGCGGAGTAACAACGACACCGGGCCGGTGCGGGGCCATCGTTCATGCCCGTCGGTCAATTAAGTGATGGCGGTAGTGTAGAGTGCAGGCTGGTAAGCCAAGAGCAAATGGTCCTTACTTCCAGTACGCTTTGATACTGATTTGAGTGGATTCTCCTGCTCCAAGAAATGTCTTGGCAACTTGCTCTTGATAATCTATTCTTCGATCTATGGGGTCTACACCGTCGTTTCTTAGTCGACCTCCTTATCAGCCAGAGCAGCCTCCATTTTCTCAAGTTCGCGGTCAATACACTTGAAGGCCAGACTCTGGTAGAAAGGCGGGTATAGGAATGGGCGGAGCTGGGCACACATTTGACAGTTAGTATGCGGTTAGTACAATATGCGGCAGCACGGGATGATCCCATGCAATCTGTTCGCGTTGGTCTCGAGTACTTACATCTGGAAAATCATGTTAGCACTAGAACATCTTGATTTCAGAATGGACAAAGTACGAACCAAAGCGGTTATCATCAGGCGAGTAGTCGTTGCAATGCAACGCAGGGGTGAGCGTCGTGAGCTTGTGTCTGTTGATAGCGTAATAGTGATAGAAGCGCTACGGAGTTCAACACATTGTCAGCATGTTGACTAGCACGCCAAATTGTGCGCATTATAGAGCTGCACGGTGAGTCAAAGGAGAGTGACATACCTTGACTTTCTCCGCCACCTGGCGAGGGGTGTAGACAGGAAGCCCGTCGTCTTTCGCACCCGGGCGGCTCTCACCCCACTCGTGAGCGAGGCGCTGGAACATGCCATAGGGCCCGAGCTTGTCAACTTTGCGCAGACTTGAAGACCAAAGATGATGTCAGTGTGTTATCCTGGTGGATTTAGTTAAAGGAGATTCCTGCTTACCGGCCGAATGTGGTGAGCTCGTCATATGTCATGCCCATGTCGACTTCGTCGGATTGGACACTAGATTACGCGTCAGTTTCGCCCTTACAACTGCCCGTACCACGAGGTGCCGATATCGAAGCTGATTTCTTATTTTACTCACTATGTTTCCGTGATAGGCTCAAGCTGCGAACCTTGTCAGTACACGATGATGTACAGCTTTTGGTAACTCCATAACTTACTTCAGCGGTCGGCACTGCCGTCAAGAACTCGTGCAGGCATGGCAGGTCGAAGTTGGTCTCAGCCCACGCAATGAAGCGCTTGAGATCACTCTTGTCGATAGAGCCTATGGGGTTGATGTCGGCCGAGGAGCAGTCGTACTGTCGCAGCCATCAGCTTCTGTACACGGCCACTTTGAGCTACACCGCGGTTGGCTGCATCATCTTACCTTAGTCAGATAGCCACGGAGAGATTCACTGTCATCTAAATTAGTTCTACAAATTGGTACGATCAGTGGTGTTGTGCGACCCACCCAACGTTGGCGCTTCCAAGCACAAGAAGCGAGCCGGCACCGGGCCGCTTGCGAGCAGTAGGCAGGATTTGCGCAAACTCATATGCGGTGACCATACGAGAGCGCTACAATTACAATCGCGTCAGCCCAGGTCAACGATAGATGGATCTGTGTGGGCGTCACCACTCATCACTCACAGCCTGAATGTTCTGCAGGGTCAGGTTCTCCGCAAGAGTGCCACCCTCGACCTTGAACTTGGGCTCGAAGTCGAGACACTTGATGACCAGATTTCTCTGAGCGTTGTACACATCGTCAATATCGAGGTTGACGTGGTAGGCTCCAATCGCGGCTGCAAGGTCTTTCGCTCGTTGTCTTGTCTCCTTCGAGCTTTGTTTGGACATTCCCTGGGCGTAGTTAGTAACCATTTCTGTACGTGGATAGGAGAATGCGTAAACCTCACCATGTATACGGTGTGGAAAAGCTGGTTGCAGAGAGCCTCGGGCGTCTCAGGAACCTCGCCATCGGTATACTTTGCGATCCTGAGCACGTCGGCGATGACCTGCTTGTTACCCGCCTTGCAAGCCTCCGAGACCATGCGGCACATGGAAAAAACAATCACTGCAGTCGCACAAGAGTCGATGCCGCCACTGAGCGGGACCAGGTAGCCAGCCACCCCACAGCGACGCAAATAATCCCATAGGTACGCACCGGTGCAGAGCGCAATCTCCTCCTCGGGCGAGTGGTAGCGAGGCTGGATCTCAGATGAAGGGAAGCGTCTCAGCTTGTAGTCTTCCTCTTCAGAGCTGAGCTCGAATTCTGTCTCTATGCGCTTGTAGGCGGGCGCCAGGATACTCTGCATTCCCCTGGAAGGTGCAGAGCGGTAAGCGCGGATTTCCTCCAAGTCGATGGTTGCGGTGACGACCTCAACGTCCTGCAGACTGAATTGCGAGCCCTGCGCGAGCAACTTGCCGTTGCAGATGATCATTGCGCAGCCGTCATAGTACAGACGGTCGCCGTCGCAACCTTGCTGGTTGGCGTAGATGTACACGCCGCCGTTCTTCCTGGTAGCCTCCGTAATGAGCTGCATGCGAACGTTGAGCTTCCGAAGAGTCCAGTGGGAGCCACTCGAGTTCGTGATGATCTCGACTCCATTCAGCGACATCGCGTTGTGTGGCGGGTCAGGCGTGAACAGCTCCTCACATGTCTCGCAGCCGATCGTGGTGTCCGGTGTGCTGATCACGGCATCGCCAATGGTAACCTTGGTCGCACCTTGCAGGACCCGGATCATACGAGGGAGATAGTACTCCTCACAGTGCTGCGGGCGGAGCCATGGGACGAAGAAACGCTGCTCGCGATAGTTGCCGTCTCCGGCGAGGAAGAGCTTGGGACGAATCAGCAGTATCTTGCCATTGTAGCAAATCTGGATAGTGGTGCGTTAGCCGGTGCCTTGCCAAGCGCGAGGACAGCTAGGAGATGACGTACGATTCTACAGTTGAAACGGTTGTTGCGATGAAGGATCGGCATGCCAATGTCTAGGATGATATCGTAGCATGACTTGTCTTTGAGAATCACCTCGAGGCACTGCCAGCAGTCTGCGGTTACGAAATATGAGCTGGATAGTGTCCATCACAGGCTCCTGGCCACTGAAACACTTACGCAGGTATAGATCCTGCTCGAGAAGGTGGTCAAGACAACCATAGCCGCATATCTCAAGCTCGGGCCCAACGCGGAGGGTGGCTCCGGCTTCCTTGGCCTTGTGTATGCTCTCGATGATGCGTTTGGTGTTGCCCTCGAAATCGAGGGCCCACTGGTTGAGGTTGCACGTGGCAACGGTGACGAGATGCCCCATCGTGACGGGTTGGAGCCTCAAGGCAAGCGTATGGCAAGCGAGTTGTTGTCGGATTGTCGGAGCTCTGGTGTATAGAGCTAGGCGGGAGTCCGGGCATGGAGGGGTGACTCTGCCGGTGCAAGAGATGCCGACAAACGGAGCCTCCGCGGCCGCTATAGTGGGGCCATCGAGATGACTTGCACAGGATTACAGTCGGGTGAGACCGCCGTGAACCAAGGACATCATGTCCGTAGAGTCAGAACGGAGCTGCCAGGGCCGTTTCCCACACGCAACACCAGAAATGAAGCACTGCACGAGCTTGTTGCACTAGGTCCAGACATGACAGCCTAGATAGTCTTGTCGTGAATGGTTGGAAGGAAGCTCTAGGTCCATGGAATATACCATCGCAACGACCTAGCTCAACAATTTGCCCAACACCAGCAAGGCAGCACATCAGAACGAGCTTTGGAGGCCAGCAGGCGATGAGACGAATCAGGCTCTTAGAGTTGTGGCAAAGAAGCCGGGATAGGTAAGGTGACGAGTTGGCTTTGCTCTAGCTCTGAGGAGCTTCCAAGGTTGCTAACCAGCCAGTCGTCACCGGAGAAAAGCATGCACAGCAGCTGCCCAAGTGGCAGGCTTTTGTTCGTGCATGGATGGATGCAAGCCTGGGAGACAAGGTCGCGGATCCGACATTGTCCATGTCGTGCCGTCCAGGTTGCAACAAAGTCTGGGCAGAGGGAAGGGATGGCTGCGAGCCTCCCCTTTCTTGTCGTTGAAGGACCCTGTGGTGGGGCATGCCGCTGGTTGAGTGCTGCTGGAGCCCTGGTGGGCTTCAAGGCTCAAGCAGGTGCCTAGCGCGGCCCGCCCAATCGCCCAATCGCCGCGTGTCCAGCTGTCACTTCTGCGGCCAATCCCAATTCCACTCGAGCATCCATACCTCACACCACGGCCGGCTCCACCCATTGCCTCGACTCTGTGCAACCACCAAACCGCCGCATCGCCTGCACCAGACCTCATCCCGGGCTTCTGCATTGCCCGCCTCTGCGACCTCTGGCCTGCCCGTCTTGGTCATCGCCTCACCCTCACGACCACATCGAGACCCCTCTCAGCTTCTCGACTCGCGCAAGCACCACCCTGTGGCGCGCACTCCACCACGGCTTATCTGTCCCTGGCAACAATTTCCCCTGACGGCTTCGCCCATCCAGTCCACGCGACACATTTCTTTCCACCATGTCCTCCGGGCTCACCAGACGCCGCGGAGCCGGCGGTGGCGGCGGCCCTTCGACCGAGGGCGAACCTTCCCGGAGCAATTCATCGCAGAACGTGCGCGAGAACAACACCCCAGAGACTAGCTACGAGAAGGGCGAGAATGGCCACAAGATTGCGTTCGACCCCAGAGACATGAGCGAGAGCGCCGAGCGCAGCAAGCAGCCAAAGCTCACCCTCATGGAGGAGGTCATATTACTGGGACTCAAAGATAAGCAAGTGCGTTGCGCTCCTCGAATGCCGCAATAGAAGAGGCTACACCGCCAGCCAGAAACCACCCCGACCAACACGCGACAGCCACTCAAAAGCTTTGGCAGACACTGACCTCTTGTCACCCGACAGGGCTACCTCTCCTTCTGGAACGATAACATCAGCTATGCCCTCCGCGGCTGCATTGTTCTCGAGCTCGCCTTCCGTGGCCGCGTCGCCATGACCAAGGATGCTTCCAGGCGAAGATTCCCTCTGGCCGATCGGATAATCGAGGTTATCGACGACACACCCACTGGGGAGGTGCTTCTCGACGAGACTCTCAAGATGATGAAGCAGAGTGAGAAGATGAGCGTCGCTTCGTGGATTGACCTCCTGAGCGGTAAGCTACACACGCCAGCTAGCGTCAATTGACGGCGTCATGATTACTCGCAAACAGTCTACTGACAGTCTCACAGGCGAGACCTGGAACCTCATGAAGATCGGCTACCAGCTCAAACAGGTCCGCGAGCGTCTCTGCAAAGGCCTGGTCGACAAGGGCATCCTCCGCACCGAGAAGCGCAACTTCCTCCTGTTCGACATGCCAACGCATCCCGTGGCCGACGGTGGCGCCAAGGACGAGATTCGGCGGCGCGTCAGGAACGTTCTCACCCAGCGAACGGTTGTCATACAAGGATCCCAGTGGCTTCCCGAGAACCTCGAATTTCGCTATACCAGGACCATCGCCATGGTCTGCGCTGCCTACGCGGCTAATGTTCTCGAGAACGCTTTGAGCACACTTGGCCACGAGGCGCGCGAGCGTGCCTTTACCCAGACCGACGAGCTCCTTGCCGAGTACTCGCAATGGCCGTTTGGGCGCAAGGCTAGCTCGCAGGGCATTGGTGCTAACATTCCCCAGGTCATCACCGATGTGCGTAGTTCTACTTGTCGCGTCTGTGATAGGAACCATTGCTAATCTTTCACCCTCCACAGGAAATCAACGGGTCCAAGGACAAGGAGTTGCAGCTCGAGGTCGTTGCTGCCTGCCTCAGCGTCTTCACGCGCCTTGACTCGCTGCTCTAGACGAGCCGCGCACACGCACAACGTAGCGGGAGCGTGCTCGATCGTGCCGAAGGACGACACCAGCAGCTCCAAACGAATGACACACTTGATCTCGGGCAGATCAATCATACAACGATGCGAGCGTCGAGTTAGTGCCAGACTGGGTCAAAGTCCATGCTTGCAACAAAAAGATCCACCTTCAAGCCCAGATGAGGATCAGGATGGGGAGGGATGGCTGTCTAAGCTCAAGGTAAACACAGGGCATCAGGCAGCCAAGCGTACGGAATGGGGCCAACCAAATGCGTCATGGCCACCAAAGTCTTGTACGACACATACCGGGATGTATGGCTGCTCGGCAAAATAGAGCAAAATGGCAAAAGGTGGGCAATGAATCGGGCTCAACGACCCTGAAGCGGAGCTTGGAGAACTTGGAAGAATAAAGATCACGACGTCGGCTGCTCATTTCCGTCATGTCATCGAGCTTGAAACGTGCGACCTGCTCTTTTCTTCCCTTTATTCAAACTTACCAATCTTCAATTCTAATACTTCTTCTTGGCTCTGTTCCCTGGTTCAATGTGAAGTACTGACTGAGCACGTCCCCTGCGCTATGGGAGACTACTTTTGGTGGTATGGATGGTGATGCATGCAAACTTTAAAAGGGCCGTGCCAGTATGGCTGAGATTTTGGAAATCGGTCTATCACATTCAGTTGACATTCACACATCGGAGAAGAGAAGAAGTTTGACGCAGCCCATGTGAGGAAGCGCAACAAGCGCAACAGGCGCTGATTGATTGATTGAAAGGAATGATTCCTTGCTTCCGTATTCAAATCTATTTTCCCCTCTTCAGCTTCTCCGGCCACCCGCCCTTTTCGAACAGCCATATCGCCTCGATCGCGAACGCTCTCGCGCTGCGGTGGCCCCTGCCCTCCTCGGTCCCGGCCTCCTCGTAGATGCTCCGCATAACGGCGCCCTCCTCCATCTGCCGCCATATCCCCGCGGGGACGTCGGCGCTCACGCTGGCGCCGAACTCGCCGCGGCCCAGGCGGAACAGGATCCGGCCGAGTGTCTGGTACGCGATGCACCGTTGCCCAGGCACCGCGCTGCGCGTCAGGCGCGCGAGCTCGGCGACCGTGTAGCCCGCCGCCTCGGGGGCCTCGCCGTGGTGGTGCAGGCCCTTGGAGACTGGGACGGCGCGGGAGATCCGCGGCGGCAGGAGTGTGCCGCGGAAGTCGAAGCGCAGGGAGGCCACGGGGTATGAGGACTGGTTTGGGTGGTACGGGCTGTCGTAGTCGGCCGGCGAGTTGGGCGTCGGGATGGGTGCCATCCAGGCTAGTTTCGAAGGGTCCGCTGGGAGAGAGGGGAAGTATTTCTTGTGCAGGGACTCGAGGAAGTCGGGGTCATTCGGGTCGAGGTCGGCCGGCTGGGGAGGCTGCGGCCAGTGTGGTTTCGGCTCGGTCTGGGCTTGGTCGGGCGATACGATGTGGTCTGCTGGTGGTGCTTCGGGCGCGGTGTCGTCCTCGCCGTCTTTCTGGTCATCGTTTGTTATGGAGGGCTCTTCTTTTGATGTGGTTGTTTTGCTCGCTTCAGAGATTGCTTGATCTGAGGTCTGTTTCTGTTGTGTTGGTTCGGTCTCGTCCTCGACTGTCGACTGAAATCTGACTCTCTTCGGTTCTGATGTCTTGGAAGTGTCCTCGACTTGGATTTTTGGGGGCTCGATGGATTTCGGATCGGCATTCTCTGTGGACCCTTCCCCAGGTACGTCAAAGGGTGAAGGCCCGCCCGGGCTGTCGATGTTTGCCCGCCGCAGGAGCATCTCCAGAGTCTTGGAGTCCAGCCCACCGAAAAGTTCCTGCCGCGCAGCCTCAATCTCTTCGGGTGACATTGACGCAAGCTTCTCGTTGTTCTCACGATCTATCCGCCGTTGTTCTCGTATCTGGAAACTGTCGCTGCTCGGCTCAGTGTCCGCAGCCGTCATTCCGGGGCCATCCTTGGAAACATCTAGTGGCTCGTGTGATGATGTCGTGAATACTTTTGTGGCTGGCTCGGCTGTGGCGGGTCCCTGTCTCTTCTGCTTGAACGCTGACATACGTGTCGCCCTCTTCTTGTGCTCGGGAAAGCCGGACGATGAGCTCTTCATCTGCGGGAAGCTGGGCAACTTCGGGGCGGCTACGTCTTTCTCCTGGACGTCCAGGATCAGAGTAGACGGGTCCATGTTGTGTGGATGCGCCGGCCAGAAGTGGCCAAGGGGATTCTGAGCACCGTGGATGTAGGGACAGTGTAAGCGTGCTGCGAACGTTGTTGCTGAATCGTCTTGCTGTCGTGGTGTTGGGTTATGGAGTTGCCTAAGATTCGACAAGTTTGGAGCTTGATCTGCAACTTTCTAGGTGGGGTCAGGGTCGGGAAGGGATGACATAATGGAGATCGGCTATATGCAATACATGGCTACATGCATGCCGCCGAGGCCGCCACCAGAGGTGACTGTTTGCTGTCCTGCGCGTCGGAATTAGAGTTGTTGGCACTAGTCCCAGATTAGCCTCATGCAGTAGCGCCCGATCTGAGCAGACAGTATCTCAGAATCCCGGTACTGTACGCACATGGCTGCCACCCCACCTGAAAGTGATGCACCCAATCACGAAATTCCCCTCCGCATCTGCCGTGCAGCATTGAGTTTCCTGGGCAGGTTCTGAAACTGGCCACCAAACATTCGAGAAGGCACTTTGTTCTGTGAATCTAGCTGGCCTCCCCGGAGCATGCAATGCGGGGTGCGCTGGCAGACCGCAAAGTTGCGCCTCTGCCTATCAGCCCTGATTGAGCCGGAGTTCTGAGTGCAGGGCACTATTCGGTAAGACTGTGTTCTGCATCGTTTCAGACTGAGTCGTCAACTCCGAATGATCGTGGCGCACACCAATGCAACCTACTGTGCATGTCCTGCACCAGTGCATCTGCTCGCCCTGCTGCAGCACATCGCATCAGCAACATTTAATATTCAAGTGGCGTCTCGCGGCGCCAAATGTGCGAGCCATGTTGTGACACGAAGGAATGCAGGCAGCTGTCCCAGTGTGATGGGCGGAATTGCGGCACGTCCCCACTTCCCCGTTCCCGCCCCATGCCAGACAGGCATTCTCCCGACAGTCAGGATGCGACTGCATTTTGCCGTGTCGTGCACTGAATGGGCTTGCGCTTCTAGAAGAGCGCTGGCTAGAAACTGCACCAGATCATTGCAGAGCCCTCGCAGAGAGTACTGCCTCATTGTTCAGTCTAATAAAGCGTGACCAGCTCTTGTGACTCAAGCGACGAATTGCTCCGCAACCTTCCTAGTCGGGCTTCCCAGGTGGGTCTGTCAGCTGTGGAGAGCCGCGCGCGAACCTCGAGGTATCTTTACTGTGGCGTTCCGGAAGCTGACGCACGATCAAGCGGTGCACAGGACCCCGGTCGGAAGGCGAGTTACCGCGAGGTACTTGCCAGCCCGGAGTTGCATACTCTCCAGGCAGACCTCAGACCGCATGCAAGCTTCTGGTCGCGCCCCTTGCTGCGCTAGCCGGTTGAAACCAGGGTCCGGCCCACGGGCAGATGTCTGTCGACGTTACCTGACTGTCTGCAGCGCTGGGCGGGCTCCAGAGCACTGCGTAAGCGTATTGTTGATGCAAGCTCGAGTTGGCAGCTGCGATGACATGCGCTTGCAAGCTCGGTGCATCCGTTGTCTTGCAACGACTCTCCGACTCGCCCGACTCTGGCCCAGCCAGCCAGCCAGCCCCTGGGCGGCCAGCTCAGTTGCCGACGGCTCTCGCCGAGAACAGCGCCCCGTCACGTTCCTGAGCGTGAGGCCCATCGCGCGCCCCCCGAGCCCGTGGTCCAAGCCGTTCCCAAGGATTGTCCTGGTGGTTTGGTCTGATGCCATCCCCATCCCGCTGGCCCTTGCCCTTCCGGATTACAATCTCGCATCCGACGATTCCCAAACTCTTTGACCTGCTCTGCTCTGCCCGCCCCGGTTTTCCCTTCTGCCGCGCTGCTGCCCATCCTCTCCTTCCGTTTGGGCGTGGGCACGCTCTTTCCCGCAAAAGCCCATTTCCCGTCGCCATCTCCATCGCCCACTTCCGCCTTTTCCTCGACTTCTCCTCGATCTCCCAGCTCCTGCCACCTCTCTTCCTCTCCCAATCCTCCGCAACACAATCGACGCTCTCCCCAGTTTGCAACCGTCAAAAGCCATCGTTTCTGAAGCCTGTTCATCTTTTTTCCGACGGGTCCATCAACTGCCGCGTCTGATGCACCTTGCCGACTTCTTCTGAGGGTTTGCAGGCCAGCCGCGCACACGTAATTCACACCAGCGTCGCCCACCAGCGCCCTCTGCCACCAACGCCGTGCAGTCCCAAGCTGAGGCTATTCAGAACCCCCTCCACCACCCTCAATCTCAGCCGCCACGTCGTTGTCAACCACCACCAACGCACGCCGCCTCGTCGACGCATGCACAACCACCCGTCATTCACCCACTTCCACCCATCCGCCACATCAAACCCTCATCATCATCAACTTTTAACAGTATTTGTCGGCCGCATCAGGCGACACGCACGCACATTGAAGACAACGCGACAGTCTTCTTGTTTGCCGGTGCAGATTTTCACGACGCTGGGCGCCTGGCCTGCCCGTGCGCGACGCCCGCACCCGAACGCATCGGCGCGAGTGAAGCTATTCGCGCTCACCAGCCAGCGTGCATTGTGCCTCGCCGGAGACGTTGGAATTGCATCCGCTGCGACGCACCTTCCGGGGCGCCCAGAGCCAGCCCCTGTCCGCCCAACGCGGGTCCGCTGCGCCAGGGGCCTGCGAGTCTCGTGCCGCCGCACGTCACGTTAGCGCACCTCCCGGCCGCCAATCAGGCGCACCCACACCACAGCCATCGCTACCATGGCCGCCTCTGGCAGCCTCGCCCATGGTCGATACAGCACCTCTCCAGACCTGTCAGATCCCCCATCTGTGCTCTCAGCACCACCCTCTCCTCAAGCGGCCACGAAACTAAACCCTGGCAGACAAGTCGATGAGATTGTCGTCTCGCACAATAACAATAACAACACCGACAACATCCGCTACGGGCCCGACGGCCAGCCCATGCTCACAAAGAATGGCGTCCCCCGGAGGAAGCCAGGCCCCAAGCCCGGCACAACCATAAAACGCCAGAGCAACGTGCACGAAGACGGCACCGAGAAGGTTAAGAAGCCTCGCAAACCCAAGGACCCCAGTGCACCCCCTGTGCAGAGGAAACGCAAGAACGCCTCGGCCGACCCTGACGGGAGCGATGCGAGATCACGGGCTGCTAGTCTCGGCCCGGGAATGGGAGGTTCCGCCTCGCAGCAGGTCCACAGATTCGCCGAGGGCAATCGAGATACTACTCTAGGCCGACTCGAGCACAACACGCAGCAGCTACCCAAACGCGAATCCCTGCCCGGGTCAATGTCGAAGATCCTGAATGCCGACCCTGAGCCTGCGCCACGTCCCGCTCAACAGAGCCCGTCCGCGCCCCGCACGAGCGGCATGGCCTACGATCCGATACGATCTTCCAACTACGATCCGATCCGAGAAACCATGGTCCCGAACAAGTTCTCGAGCTCCATGGGGTCGCCAAGCGCGCCTGTGACAGCCACAGTCAACCGTGCAAGTGCCTCGCCCTCGGTCGCTAGTCTACTCGACTCTGGCGGCACCGAATACTGGAAAATTCGCGCCCCGCCACTCTCATCCTTCTTCGAACCTCGAAAGCCACCGCCGGCCACGTCCGCTCCTGTATCGCCAGATCCTGTCCGCAAAGAATTCACTGCTGTGACGACGCAACCGAAGCCAATCTCTGAGGTTGTGAAACCAGCCACCGTGGCCTCCGCCAAGATCGAGATTCGTCCCCAATCGATCACGACAATTGGTGCCGCTGCAGCGAAACGTGCTTCGTCAAAGGAATACAGCACGGCTTCGTCACCAAAGGAGGGTCCCGAACGGTCCATCCTGGATTTCGGCAAGGCCGAACCGGGCTCCGAGCTTATTGCTCCATCCATAGTGCTCAATATTCCCCTGTCGGTTGGCGAGAACAACAAGTATGTGAATTTTATGCGCATGGCCGAAGAACAGTACGGCTGGGACGCGCTTCACCCGCGGCAGGCCGAAGCCCGTGCCCGAAAGGCGCGCATTGCAGCGGCGTCCGCCGCCTTAGAAAAGACCGACTCGGGCCGCGAAGGTGACGAGATGTCAGTGGACGAATCAGACAACGACGATTCCAATATCGAGATGGGTGGCACGAGCGGTCCAGACAAGCCAGTCAAGAAGAAGAAGAGGCATTTCAAGGAGGATGAGTACGACAGAGAGGACGACTTTGTCGATGACTCCGAGATGTTGTGGGAAGAGCAGGCCGCAGCTAGCCGTGATGGATTCTTTGTTTATTCTGGCCCGTTGGTGCCAGAGCCAGCCAAAGAACCTTCCAAGTACGTTTTGCATTACACTTTCTCACAAAAGCCAAAGCTAACTGGGTATAGGCGCGATGGACTTCCGAAGAGAGGTCGCGGCTCACGTGGCGGCCGTGGGGGTGCCCGTGGGGCAGGCACCGGTACCGGTCGCGGTCGCGGAGGCGGGCCTGGCTCTCGTGGTGGCGTGGTGAGAAAGCCGAGAATAACCAAGGCTGAGAAGGCTCAGCTCGAGAAGGAGAAGGCCGATCGGGAGGCCAACCTCTCCAAACCGCCTAGTGGTGCCGGATCCCAGAACATCATGAATCCTGGCAGTCCTCAATTTGCTGGCTTGTAGTGAAAGAAGTGTTGGGGGAGGATAGACCTGTTTTGTTCATGGTTTCGGTGCTATACCATTAGCTCAGGTGTTTTAGGCGCATGCGGAAACCGCCACATCATTGAGGGTTTGTTTGACCTTTACCCTATTGCCTTTGGGTGCCTCACAGGCGTGGCAGACACATTGTAGACAGAAGAATGCTGCTGCCCATGGGCTGTACAAAGAATTAGATCGGAAGATTTTAGACCAACTTCACTGTCTTGCTCACTTTTTCGATGACTGGCTCGTTGCATGCAATGAATGGGCATGTGCTGATGATTCCCAGACGGTCCATCCATGGCCGGCAGTGTGGTTTTTAATGAACATACGATAGGAAGTGACCAAATTCAAAGTATCTGTGATGGCAGTGATCACAATGCGGATGAAGTTGAAAAAAACGGTGAACTAGCAAAGTTAACACAAATCGATATATCAGGAGCTGATCAAAGAGCGCCAAACAAAACAAAAAATAACAGATTATGACGCACAGTACACAATATAGCCAGCAAACCGAATGGACAATCACAAGCACGAAGATTGGTTCATTACTTGGGAAGTCAAAACCACAAAAATGCAAAAAAGCAAAAGAAATGCGGTGAGTGTGGATCGAACACACGACCTTCAGATTACAGAAACCGAAGTTGTAACTTCAGTCTGACGCTCTCCCAACTGAGCTATCCCCGCTTGTTGTTGAAGAACAGTCGTTTATCTGTCTACATTATTTAGAACGTTGCGAGAAAATTGGGGAAAGTGGGGGCGGCGCTTGTTAAGCTGTGGGTGAGGACAGAGGGAACAATAGAAGGTGGGGTTCGAGGGGGTCTGTTGTGCGGGCTGGATGTAAGTGTCCGTGGTGTCCAAGGCGTTGGGCTGTCAGATAATGGATGGCTCTTCGTGCTAACGCGGATGCAGACTGAAGATAAATGCTGGAACTGGGGACTGCGAAATTCACATGTCGTGGGCATCTCCTGTTGCCACGTACTTGCTTGGATTACCCGACTAGGAAAAGAACGTGGTGATGGTATGGTGTGGCTGGCAGGACGGGCCCTTGCGCACAGGTGCAGCTGTCTGCGAGGAGGAAGCTGGAGAGACGCTGGCTGCTGCTTACGTACAGCCGTCCTGTTCACTTATAAGTCCCCTGGGCGAGGCTTGATGGACCTCTCTTCCTCCTTTCTATTTTGCACACTCTCACTTGTGGTCGAATCCTGATCTCTTCGCAAATCCGCACCGACTTTGTGGAAGAAGGACTCTTGGTCTCATCTCTCACCCTGCTTACACAACCTGAAGCTCTCGAACACCCTCACCTCGATCATCATGTCGTCGACTACCCACCCGCTGTCCGCCGCGGCCTTGTTCAATCTCTCTGGCTGGGTCGCTGTCGGTAAGTCACTGAAGCCGTCCTGACTCTTTGGTGTGACCGTTGACTTGAGCTGACACACGCATAACGCATTAGTTACCGGTGGAGGAACAGGTGTCGGCCTGAGTACGCACCACCACTAGCACATCATCCATTGCCTCGGCGTTATGGTCGACCGTTCCCCACGATGCCTCTCGTTCACAAAACTCCCCTCTTTGCTGACTCGACATGTTTCAACTATTCTCATAGTGATGACCAAGACCCTCGCCGCCAACGGCGCCAAAGTCTACATCACTGGCCGCCGCGAGGACGTGCTCAAGCAGTCCGCCGCCGTCCACGGGAGTCGCGAGGCGCTCGGTGACCTATACGGGGGAAGCATTGTCCCGCTGGTCATGGACGTGACGTCGAGGGACAGCATCAAGGCTGGCGTCGAGCACGTCGAGAAGGAGGATGGTCATTTGGATGTGTAAGTGCTGCTTTCACTATGCAGGTGTCCTTTCCGCCTACCACCGAACAAACCACCTCCAGGAACGCCTCCCGTAGATGATGTTTCCGCGAGACTAACGGATGTCACGGGATCGCATCGCAGACTGATCAACAATGCCGGCGTGTGGACCGCGCGCGCCAATGTGCGTCCTGATGCGGGAGTCGAGGCGTATGCCAAGTCCCTGCTCGACGACATCACCGGAGAGAACTTTGAGAAAGGTACGAGATACCCGGCACACTACTTTCAGATAACAATACGTGCTCCCCGTGGATTCTAACGGGCCACGTAGCGTTCGAGACGAATTGCACCGCAATCTACTTTGTCACCGCGGCCTTCCTGCCGCTCCTGGTTAAGGCATCGTCTGGGCCGAACAAGAAGCCCGGGAATGTGATCAACAACACCTCTGTCAGCGGCCAATTGAGAGTGTAGGTGCTCCTAAACGATAGCTGTCTCTTGCACGCACGGCATACAAGACGAAGGGCTGACACTGAATCGGGTAGTTCACAAAACGCTCAATTCCCATACGGCGTAAGTAGTCCGACCTCCTGGTCCCCATTCGAGCGACAAACTGCTGGACAAGCTGTAGATACTGAGTATTCAATGGTCCTTGCTGACGTGACCCCTTCTCTCTGGGGTGCAAAACGAACAGGCAAGCAAGGCAGCAGCGAGCCACCTGACTCGCCAGCTCGCCAACGACTTCCAGCACGAGAACATCCGCGTCCGTGTCAACGCCATTGCTCTCGGTCAGTCACCCTGTCTCATTCTCTTCTTGGTTTAGCAGTGTTTTTATTTTATTTTCCTCTCTCACACCTAAATCCTCATGGGGGCGTCCCTATGTGGTCATCATCCCGTGCTAATCCATAATGCTCGGAAACACAGGCATGTTCCCCTCCGAGATGACGACCCAGTCGTCCGACGAGAACAACGAGAGCCAGTACGACGTCGAGCAGTTCCGCACGGGCATCAAGCGCTTCGGGGTCGACGTGCTCGAGAGGATGGGTACGCCGCAGGAGCTCGGCGCGGTATGTCTCTCTCTTCCTCTCCCTGAAAATTCTCCACCTCCTTCGTTCCGTCCTACTTCTTTTTGTCCCTTTGAACCAGCTGCTGATGATATAACGACGGTATCGCGACCGTGGCTTGCAGACTATTCTCAACATTGCGACCAACGAATACATGTGGGGAAACATCATCACTGTCGACGGCGGCTGGACTCTGTCTGTGGCGGGTGCTTTCTGAGCAGATTTGCGGCAGGGATGAGTACCGCTTGAGGCACTCGGTATAGGTTCATCAAATACGCGACCAGAGTTGTTCGTTTACTAGACCATAGCACAGATAAGCTCGGCTTCTACTTGTTTTCACACCCAGAGCTAGGTGTCGGCTCTCAGGGCGATGCTGTTGTTTCTCAAGCACCGTTCAGAGCATTGACCTTGGCAGCATGCCCGTAGACCAGCTCCTTTGCCTCCGCGTCATCCAGAAAGATTGTGAATCCGTCATCGTGGTTCCTCCCGTACGAGTAGTTGGAGAAGCCAAACTGCCAGAACATGTCACCGGCCATCTTCTCCTGGAGCATGATGGCCTGCCACTCGCCGACCGCCTGCGTCCTCCCTTCGAACCGGATCTGGACCAGCTGTTCCCAGCGCGCCTTGGCCGTCATCCAGCCGTACTCCTCGTGCACGACGGGCTTGTTCGCCTTGCGGCCGGATGCCGCGTGGTCCCGGATCCACTGCGCGGTCCAGGAGAGCGACTTGGCCCACCAGTCCGGGTACGTGTGGAACACGCCAAAGTCGATGTTGGGCAGGGTCATCTCGTGGTCGAAGTCGCCGCCGTCGCCGCCGTTGTAGCGTGAGTCGGAGTTGCCGCGGATGTTGTAGCTGCCCTCGCCGCCCCAGGTGACGAGGTGGTTGGGGTCGATGGCCTTGACGAAGGTGCTCATCTCGTCGATCCAGCTGGCGAGCGTGGCCGGTGTACACTTGCCGCTCTGGGGCAGGTTGCGGATCAGGTCGGCGCCGCAGCGGGGCTCGTTGGCGAGCTCCCAGGCCATGATGGTCGGGGAGTCCTTGTACCGCGTGACAAAGGTCTTGACGTAGCGCTTGAATGCATCCTTGATGCGGGGCTGCGTGTAGAACTGGACAGAAGGTGAGGCATCGTCGTCAGCTTTGTTCTCTTCCGAAGAACAGTACATCTCGAATAGTGATACTTGCGTCGTCATGATACTTGCCACCCAGGTTGACCGTGTAAACGTCCATGCCTCCATAGTCTGCCCAGTTGTTGGTAAATGCCACGAGAAGCTTGATGCCGTTCTTCTCAGCGGCCTGGACGACCCTGTCGAATGCCGAGAGGTCGATAGTTGAAGAGCCATCGGCCGTGAACCACTGGAATACCACATCTGTGGCCCCGGCGCCCTCGGCTCCGTACTTTGGCAGCCCGGAGGGATTGTAGGTACGGTTCTTGTCGTTGAAGCCCCATGTTCGGAAGACTGACAGCCCAGCCTGCTTGGCAGCCGCTAGGCCAATGTCGATATCTGCTGCATTCTGCATATAGACGACACGCAGTTAGCACTACAGCATGTGGTAGGAGCAACAGCCCAAGAAGAGACTTCTCATACCTGACTGAAGGGGAAGTAGTAGGCATTACTCCCGGCAAAGTAGAAGTCTTTGCCATCAAGTGCGAATTTCTGACCGCTGGTAGTCACGAAACCTGACGGAACCCTCTTGACAGGGCCAGCAGCAGGCAGAGCAGCAGCCGAAGCAGCCAGGAGGCCGAGATGGAAAATCGAGGAGAGCATCTTTTGTCACGTTGGAGCTGCGGTACTAACGTCGTCACGCTCTTTGGGACTTGTATGGACAAAGCCAACACATTTATATCTTGAGGGTCTCGTGGCACATCACATGCCGTGATCGGTGCAGGATCGGCAGTACCTCATGTCCGTCTTGGTCGGGTTCACGGCTCGCAACTCCATCATGACCTCGGCCTTCCAGGGTTCGTGGCCTTGATTCAGTGGCATCTGTCTACCAAAAAGGGCCTTGGGTAACGGGCGTGTTGATCAAACCTAGGCACAATGCAACGCTGGGATTGAGCCGAGCAAGGTCCTCCTCTTCGTAGCTGCGAGTATGACGAGATGGGAACAGTGCCGGTGGAGAAGGTTGTATCGTGGAGTCAAAAGTGCCGGCCGATGTTGAGTTGATGCAACTGCAACGTCCGCCAATCACGCCGCACAATTCAATGCGATGTCGACACCGTTGAAGCGAGCCAATGATCTGAAAGCGGGGAGACTGAAGACGCTCCACCAGACACATGAAGAATGAGGATTGACCGGGAGTAGAGTGTAGCACAATGTTGTCGAGAGGAATAACATACCAGCTATTGCTCTGTGCAGAGCATGTGATGGGGAACGAACACTCGTTGGATATAGGGTACACAGACTCGCATCAGAGGTGACGCGGCCGCGGCTGGAAGACGACGCCGATTCACGAAGGGCAGGCGGCTCGGGTCACTCTTGAGTAGCATCCACGGGCTTGCCGAGGGCGATAGCGGGATAACCACCGCGAGAGGCACATTGCGGACTGTCGATATAGTCAAGACAACCACGGTTGCAGCTCTTGATCCCGCCGTCACTTCCCGAGAGTGGGAGGGGATGCGCCGGCCGAAGCGATAAGCAATGCGATAACGCGGGCCAGGATTCCTGCCGCACTTTGGCAAGAGCAGCAAAAAGACCCTGGCGAAGGAGAAAAGCAGTTGCGAGAGGCTGGAATCGATAAGCAGGCCCATCACTGGCCACCCACAAGTCAGCGACTGCTAGCGCTGCGGCTGCCCACCACAGGGCGAATCACAGCGTCCTCTGGCCCCAAGTGCGGGCCCCGCGGGTGGAGATCCTCCACTGTAGGCGGACTCTGCCGCTTCTCTCCGCCGACTTTTTTTTGTTCGGCTTCAGACTCCAGCAGACTCCATCGCCGCCGTCCGCAGCCAGCGACCACACGACCGCAACAGCCAGCGACTGATCACGGCGCACCGCTCGAATCCCCCATCTTCTCAGCGCTCCCAAAGCACAGACGAGCCGAGTCCCCTCCGAATTTCGACATCTGACGCCGAGAGCAGGGCCTTTCCCTCCCAACGATCAACTTCAGACGGCCCTCGCCAGCCTAGCCTCTGCTCACACCAACGTGCACATCCTGGACAAATATACTGCACAAGTCGCACATCAGCCATCATGGAAGAAGCATCGCTCCAGGTGTGTACACCCCCGTGCAGCTCCTCTACACCGTAAAACTTAGATGCTGATTCTCTGGCGACCCCGCCATGCTAGGAGCGCTTGCAGCAGCATGCGAAGGCCTTCGATGGTCTCTTGTCTTTGATCCCTGCCAAGATGTACTATGGGGAGGACTCTGCTGTAGGTTCCCACCCAGCGACACCCTGCCCGTCGCTGTCATATCCCACGAGATGCCGCACTCTCAATCACTCTCGGCCCAAGACAGAGCTCTGCCAGCAGTCTCACTCTTCTATAACATCTGTCTAACACAAACTCATAACCCTCAGGATCAATGGAAACGCACAAAGCAAACGAAAGAAGAGGCCAAGGAGGCCCGCCGCAACAAGCTTGACCCCAACAGCGAACTCAACCGCAGCGTCAAGGAAGTCATGGACGAGGAGGCCCGCAAGAAGCGCAAGCGCGAGCAGATGCCCGATGGTGCCGACGAAGACGACTGGTCCGATGTCGATGGAGTTGAGGCCGAGAAGCCTCGCCAGGGCATGAAGCAAAAGATGACCAAGAAGCAGAAGAAGGCGGCTGAGCAGGAAGAAGAGCTTGCGGAGCAGGAGCGTCGGAAAGAGGAGAAGAAGCAGGGCAAGAAGGACCGCAAGACTGAGCGTGCAGCCCTCAGAGAAGAGGAGGCCGAGTTCAACCGGAGAACGATCAAGGGTGTCAACAAGATCAAACTTGGCCCACGCGAGGCAAGAGCGGCAGCCAGCAGCACCACAGACGCCGAAATAGCACCCAGCCAGTCTATCGAGCAGGACGAGCCAGCGGAAGAGGATGGCGACGACATGGATGCCATCGAAATCGATGGCATTGAAGCCAACGATGCATCCACATCTCAGTCAACTCCCCGGTCTCCCGTATTCGATGCCAGCGAGGGCCCTGCAGACACTGCAGGCCAGGCGGCAAGCACATCCACATCCATATCCAGCACAGCCGACCCCTCAGAAAAGCCGAAGCACATCAAGATACCCGAGGATTCGACTGAGCTCCGTGCCCGTCTGGCAGCCAAGATTCAAGCGCTCCGCGAAGCCCGCAATGCTGATCGTAATGGCAAGCCCATCCGCACCCGCCAGGAGCTGATTGAGGCTCGGCGGTCCAAGCAGGAGGAGCGAAAGGCGCACAAGAAGGAAATGCGGATGAAGGCCAAGGACGAAGCTGACCGCGTGCGCGAAGAGGCGCTGGCCTCCGCACGCAACTCCCCTGGCGGCATTCTCAGCCCCTCAGTCGACCTCGAAGAGAACAACTTCTCTTTTGGACGCTTTGCTTTCGGCGATGGTGCCCAATTGTCCCACGATCTGTCGCACGTGCTCAGCAGTGCCAAGAAGAAGGGACCTCAGGATGCCAAGACGGCCCTTGCCAAGCTCGAGAGCCAGAAGAAACGCGTGCAAGCCATGGCCGACGAGAAGCGCAAGGATATCGAGAACAAGGAGCTATGGCTGACCGCCAAGAGACGTGCCGAGGGAGAGAAGGTCCGCGACGACGAGAAGATGCTCAAGAAGGCCATCAAGCGCAAGGACCAACAGAAGAAAAAGAGCGAGAAGGAGTGGAAGGATAGGAAAGACGGCGTCGCCAAGAGCATCCACGACCGCCAGAAGAAGCGCGAGGACAACCTTAAGAAGCGCCGAGACGAGAAGCTCTCGCACAAGGCCGGTGGCAAGAAGAAGAGCCGGACAGGACCCAAGAAGACCGCCAGCAAGGGCCGTGCCGGGTTCGAGGGGTCCCTCAAAGTCGGAGGCAAGAAGAAATAAGCGTTTGCATGAAAGCGCTCGGCGTTGTGTGGGGGTTTCAATGTTACGCAAAAGTTTCTTGTCTCTGGGTCCTAAAAGGCGGGTTTCTCACATGAGCATATGTGTATATACCATCTGCATTCCTAGGCGTTCGGCGGAATAGCGAAGATATGATTTATATGGCGACACACGGCTCTATCAGGAGCAACCAAATTGGTGTGAAGCTTGCCACGTGTTTTCTCTACTGGTAGGGAGCGATATCGTCGTCAAATTGAAATGGTGCCCGTCTCTAAGCAATACATACTCTATGTCGCCGTCAGTCCTCATGCATCCATGCTGTGTGTCTAACTCATGCATGAGCCGTTTCTTGTTGAGACTCGGCTCATAGCGATGCGAAGACCGATTCCTATCCGTCTCACGATGATCTCAGAAGCGGCTGCCTCTCTCCATCACCACCACTCTTCTTCCCACTCCCCTCCTCGTCATCTTCATCCTTTTCCCTCGGGAAGTACAAGAACCGGCCCCCATCAACCTTGTGCACCGCCCAGCTCTCGCCAGCAGCCTCAAAGAACTCCTGGTTCTCCTCAAAGCTCCGCCCGCCCGTTTCGGGGCTGAACTTCCACGTCCACCACCCGGCGAAGCTGTTGGTCACCGCGAACACCAGGAACAGCCAGTACTTGGCGTTGTTGAACAGGATCGGCGTGAGCAGGGTGATGGCGAAGTTGGCGACGCCCCAGACGATGACGCTCACGGCGCTGCCCTGCGCGCGGGCCGCGGACGGGTATATCTCGGTCGGGATCAGCCAGACCGTCGCAAGCCAGCAGATGCCGAATATCGCGGTGGCCGTGAAGAGCGTGATGGAGCCGAGGATCTCGACGGCGAGGTCGCTCACCGATGACGACGACGACGATGCCATCGCGAGCCCGCCGAAGAGTGCCAGCAGCAGGAAGCACCCCGCGAGGCCGGCCGCGCCCCAGACCATGAGCTTCCGCCGGCCCAGCACGTCGATGGTCATCCAGGACACCGTCATCATGAGGAAGTAGCTAACAAAGTTGCCCAGCGTCGTCCACTCGGCGACCGTCACGGAGAAGCCGAGCAGCTCGAAGATCTGCGGGCCGTACACGGACACCGCGCCGTAGCCCGTGAGCGCCTGGTTGACCTGCCCCATAACGGTGAGCATGGTCGGGTGATACTGCGGGCCCGAGGGCAGCAGCATGTCTGCGTAGCTGATCTTTTCGTCAGCCTCGCCGTCCGCCGCGGCCTGCAGCTCCTCCAGCATGTCGTCGGCCTTGAGCTGCGACCCGCCGTGCAGCTGCATCAGGCTGTCCCTCGCGTCCGAGGCCCGGTCCTGGCTGACGAACCACCGGGGGCTCTCGGGCAGGCGGGATATCGCCGAGATGAGCAGCAGCGGGAAGACCTGCATGCACACGATCGGCGTGCGCCACGCCCACTGGTTCTCCTTGCCCAGCGAAAAGGTCGCGCCGAGGTTGATCGCGAACGCGAGGAGAAGGCCGAAGATGTTCATCTGGAACTCCTGCGCGAGGGCTTTCCCCCGGCCGCCGTCCTTGGCGAGCTCCGCCGAGTACACGGGGATCACGGCGTCGATGCCGCCCACGCCGAGGCCCAGGACGACGCGGCCTGCCAGCATGCACGCGAGCGCAGCACTCGTGGGCCACGTGCTGCTGACGTTGCCGGCGACGGAGGACAGGCCGGCGACGGCCATGAGGAGGTTCCCGAGGACGCAGGTCGCGAGGCAGCCGAAGATCGCGGGCTTCCGGCCCCTGGCGTCGGCGAGGCGGGACGCGAGCACCGCGCCGGCCGTGCAGCCGAGGTAGTACACGGACACGATGATGCCGACGATGGGGGAAGTGCCGGATATACCCATGGTGGAGAGATATGAGTAGTTTGTGTTGACCATCGACATCATGCCCTGGTCATAGCCATACAGGGCAATGGCCGTGCTGCTGAAGATGACAATCTCGGTTTTCTTGGAGATGAGCCCGTTGCCTTGCGTGCCATCGTCGTCGTCGTTGTTGCCTCGCTGTTGCTGCCGGCGGGAGGAAGAAGAGGATGAGGGAGAGCCATCGTCGTCACGACTTGAGTCGAAGTTGTCGTCTGGCCGTGAGGGTGGGAACGGCATCTTGAAGGAGAACCGGCCCTTACGATCGAGTCAAATGTTTTCGAGAGGCAGATTCGTGGACGTATGCCTTGCACACTGTCGCTCGTGGTTGTTTCTGACTTGCAAGAACTCAACTGGCGAAATTATACGAGCACGACTACGCTCTCTAGTGCTGCGCACGCGATTCCCTTCTGCTAATAGAATGATGACTGGCCAAATTTTGTTGCAGAAAGTCTGCCCAAAAAACCACCAACAAGAATCTGAATTGCGAGTATGTTTCGCAACCTTGGAATAACGTGAATGGTGACGACAATCATGCAAGTCCTGCCCCGCCAATAGCCGCTCGCGCAGTCGGGTCTCGGATCGCAAGGGGTCTATTTTCAATGACATCACCCAGCCTCAGATTGTACTAATCGCAACTAAGTGCTATCATCGTCGACGGTATCCAGGGATGGCTTACTCTGCATTCAACTAAACTCTTTCTAGGTGGCCCACTCGGAATGCTTAGCATTACCTAGATCGGGCCAATCTTGCATCCTCGAATCATCTAATGTCACCCACCATCTTCACATGCCACATCCCACTGACCGCAATCTGATCTCTCAACAGAGTCTCACTTCCTGACAAGGGTCTTCTTCCACCACTCCTCCTCCTCAGTCTGCCCCGTGATCAGATTCTCACCCTTTCTGAAACCGTGGCCCTCGCCCTCGAACTTGACGAGCTTGACCTCCCCCCCGCGCTTCTTGATGTCATCATACATCGTGTATGCCTGGCTGATTGGCACGACCTTGTCCTCGTCGCCGTGCAGCATTAACAGCGGCGCCGTGATGTTGCCCGCGTGATACACCGGCGACCGGTCGTGCATGACCTTGGCTCTCTGCTTAGCGTCCATGTCATTCGTGAACATGAGGTTGTCCACGTAGCGGCACTCCATCTTGTGCGTCTCGGCAAGGAGCAGCTTGACCTCGCTGATGCCGTACAGGCAGACACCGCCGGCGAAGATGTCCGGGTAGCAGCACAACGCCTGAAGGACGGAGTACCCGCCCGCACTGCCGCCGCGAATGCCCGTGAGGGAGCCGTCGGTGCGCCCGCTTTCGGCGAGGTACGCAACGGCCTCGGCGACGTCGTCGACATCGAGCACGCCCCAGTTGGCGTTCAGCGAGTCCCTGTAGGCCTTTCCATGGCCGGTTGAGCCGCTGTAGTTGATAGCGAAGGTGGCGTAGCCTCGGGTGTTCCAATATTGCAGGTCGAGCCTCAATCCCGGTGGGGTGTGGGCAGTGGGACCGCCGTGGGACTGGACAATCAAGGGAGGCTTGTATCCCTCGGGTCCAGTGAAGCTGGGGCTGTACGGTGGCCAGAAGAAGCCATGGATCATGCGGCTTGGCTGCTTCTTTGACTGGAACTCTATGTGCTCAGGGGTTGAGAAGAGCGAGGAATCAAAGGACTGCGTTGTGGACACACGAACTGTTGTCATGTTGTTCTCATTGCCATCGACATTGACTCTGTACAGAGTTGTTGGTGTCGTATGACCCGTACCAACGAGCAAGAAAGAAGTGTCGTCCAGCCTGGCGATGCCGTCTCTGTCTACATCGGCCAGGGGTAGAGTGACATCTCTGTACTCAAACGTGTTGAGATCGACCTTGATTACAGAGCTTGTGCCATCCTTCAAGTAGACTGCGACCAGGTAACGTTCCGAGAGTACGTCGTAGGAATTGCTGGTGCATGTCAGTCTCGTGTACTTTCTCCGGGTTGTCTTCCCAGAAGCACTTACTTTGCCAATGCCATGGTGGCCTTGCCGAATTCCACATCCTCCAACCCGTTGATCTTGATCAGTGTAGCCTCGGCCTGACACGGTTGGCGACGATAGATTTGTCTCCAGTTTGTCAGCTCATGGCAGTAGTAGAGATACCCGTCGGGCCCCCATCTCGGCTCCGTCGCACTCGCGGCTGCATCACCAGCAATGTGCTCAATGTTCGACACACTGCCAGCCGAGCCTGACCAGTCCGCCCAGAATAGCCGCACGCCGGACCACGGCATGTCCGGAAAGTCCCACTCAACCCAGCAGATCTTGCTGCCGTCGTGGCTGAAGCGGGGAGACATGTACAAATCAGACCCGCTGACGAGACGCTTGACCTCGCCGGTCTGCGTGTTGATCGCCACGACGTGGTTGCCCACTTTCTCGGGCACTTCGCTGACGGCGTGGTCCTCTTCAACGGCGAGGACCCATGGCTGCTTCCCGTCCTCGTCCGGATGCGCATCGAAGTCGCCGTAGCGGAGCTTGGGTGTCTTCACAAGTTCTATCACCGAACCAGAGTCCGCATCGAGGATGCTGACGCTGTCGTCGGCCTTGTTGGAGAAGATCAGGCGCCCTCCGCCCCCGAGAATGGCATACGGCCCGCCGCCGTACTCGTATACGCGAGATCGCGCGTTATATCCAGCCGGAAGGACATCCTTGAGCTCGCTGGAACTGGCTCCGCTTTTCAGCTCAACGATGTAGTTGACGCCGTCTGGTCTGGACTCCGTAAAGTATGCTCGACCGGTTCGCCGCTGAAGCGTTCACTGGAGGATCAGCTAGGGCATCCTCGTGTTTGCGGTAGTGCATGGAAGATCATGAGTTGGGCAACCTACACAGGCTCGTGGCGAGCTGATGGCTGACGTGCCGCGAAAGACAGCTTCCTTTGTGACCTCGCTCTCCCATAGTCCGTATGGTGCTATGGTCTTGGCCGTGGATGTGCCTGGAGGCGATGTGGTGGTCATGACTGCGATACGCTTAGCAACAATCTGCCGTTGGGGTCTTGCTGTCTAAAGAGAGGAAACGAAAGGAAAGCTTTGAGAAGCCACCGTGGCTCTTGAGTGATGCTGTTTTGAGAACCTTGGAAACTACCCCAAGATGAGCTGCGTCCGATTGCCGGCTTACACCAGTCATAAACTTGCCCCGCTTGTAACCGTCCTGTGGCAGGCACCCACGTCGGAAGTGCATCCATACGCGTGTCTTCCTGGTCGCTCTAGAACAGCCTCTTACAGCATGAGCATCAATGGCGGTTTGTTAATGGCAGTCGCTAGTCTCGTGTCGCGATTTCGCGTGTACTTGCCAACTATGCTATCAAGAGACGCGGTCACAGCGGATTTGCATCTTCATGTTCATCAAGCTACTTCCTGATCCTGCCTGGGGAGTGTAGGATTCATGTCTATGGCATAACCTCATTCTAGTACAGTGGTATCATTCTCATGCCCAAACTTTTGTTTCTATTGATCATCCATGCCCGGTCCAGGACCGCCCGACCTGCCCATTTGCCTAGCCTTCAGGATCTCGTCGCACAGAAGAAGGTTAGAAGCAATGCTAGAAGAGGAGGCAACGCAGTTGCGAAGAACACGGAACGAGTCGTACACTCCCTCGAGCGCAGGGTCCATGGGGTCGCCAGTAGCGAGGTCGAGGCCGACAATGTTGCCGTCCGCGTACTCGTCGTGGAGGGCCGCAACTAAAGTTGACAAGTCAGCGTGTGCAAACAAGGCAATTAATAAAGGAGAACGTGACTTACGAGAATCCTGGACGTCGTGACCAGCGTTGGCAGCCAGAGTCTTGGGAATGATCAGCAGAGCGTCGGCGAAAGCATCGACACCCCACTTCGCCTTGCCCTTGACGGTCTTTCTGAAAGCATCGCTCTTGAGGTGCGCCGCGCAGGCAACCTGGAATGCACCACCGCCGGGAACAACACTCTTGTCGACAATCATGTTGTACACACTGCGAAGGCCGTCTCGTACCGCGTCGGTAATCTGGCTGATGGTGTGCGCGTTGGGACCCTTGATCATCAAGGTAACAGATTTGGGGTCCTTGACATCCTCGATAATAGTGAACTTCTCCTCGCCCAGCTGCTGCTCGTACACCTGGCCAGCCCAGCCCAGGACATCAGGCGTGAGGTCATCGACACTGTTCTGAGAGACACCGCCACAAGAGAGCTGCAGGCGCTCCATGTTCCTCCGCTTCGCTCTCCGGAGGGCAAAGATGCCGTTCTTGGCGAGCACATCGAGGGAAAGAGGGTCAATGCCCTTCTGGTTGACAATCGCGAAGCTCTTCTTTGGGTCGTTGCCGCACACCTCCTTCTTGAGCTCAACAATCTTCTTCAGTCTGGCGTCGATGTGGCGGCGCTCGCTCTCGACAAGCTTGTCGCGCTGTTCAGCACTCGAGTAGAAGAACCCAGAGTTGATCTCCGACTTCTCGTACTCCAAGCTGACGTTGAGGGTAAGGATGTGGACGTTCTCGAGACGTTTGGGCATATCCGGGTGCCGAGCACCGTGGTCGAGGGCAAGGCCACGAATCAGCTGGGTGTCGGAGGCAGTTCGGTGCTGCATCTTCATAATCTCAATCATGTGCAGGTCGGGCTTGGCCGGAGCCTCGTAGATTGCGAGAACGGCATCGACAATGGCGGGGGTCAGGCTGGTCGCAAGGGTCGAGTTGAGCTTTGTCGAGAGCGATGTGCGGGCGACAGACAGGAGCAGCTCGCGCTCGACCTCCTTGGGCAGCTTGAACGAGTCGAGGAACTGTAATAGGGGAAGCGGCGGTCAGATATGGAACGTACAGAGGGGAGGATGTCCAGCGATGTCGCGTGCATCCGCATACCTTGAGCGAAGCGTTCTTCGCGATCTCGAAACCTTCTGTCAGGATACGAGGGTGCAGGCCCTCGGCGATGTAGCGGTCTGCCTGCTTGAGGAGTTCACCGACAAGGAGGACCACTGATGTCGTGCCGTCACCGCAGATGTCATCCTGGGCGGTGGCCGCTCTCGCGATCATGACTGCAGTGGGGTTCTGAATCTGCATCTCTCTGAGGAGAACGTTGCCATCCTTGGTGAGTTTGATCTAGGTTCGGAATGTGTCAGCTCGTCTGTCGGCGATCGGGGTCGGCTCGGTCGCGTTTCTCGAAGAGGAGGGGCTCGTTCGTACCTGGCCAGCGCCATCGACCAACCTGCGACGATGTTAGTGGACTGAAAAGCTCAACGGAAAGCTCGGTGCCAATGACATACATCTTGATGGTGCCCAAAGGGCCCAGGTTGGACTTGAGGACATTCTGGAGTCCCTCACCGGCCGTGATGTTGACCTTGAGAGCTTCACCCCGCCGCTGTTGATAGTTAGCAGATGCGGGTGTAGTGCAGGGGCTCCTAGGGTTTGCAACGTACCCGAGACTCGGCCTTTGGGTTCAGGAGCTGGGCAGCAGACATGTTGGCTGTATCAAAAGGCTGCCGTGGTGTTTGGGAGGTTGTTCCCGGATGTTGTTGTCGAGCGGCCGGACCCTCAATGTAGCTCTGCGTGTATGGCCGCCTTCTCTGGCACCGACTGGCAGGGGGTGGGTCAATATCAGGAGCCTTCAACTTTTTTTCCCACTTCGTGCAGCGCGGGCGCAGTTGCCTGAGGGGACCGCTATGGGGAGCAGTTAGGGGAGTGGCGGTCCGCCGGTCTAGCCAAATCAGCTGGCAGAATGCTACAGAACCCCTGAACTACTGCCCCTCTACACCCCCTTATCGCAAGACGATGTGGAGGGGTCCTGTTTAGATAAAGCCCAAGCTTAGTAACCTAGAACGCGGCGAGCACCTGCGTTGGATGTCCATGGCTCGCAGCCTCATTCACGTTCCGGCTCAGATGTACCTTCATTGGTTTCCGCCGCTCATCATCCCGCAAGCCACCCACTATCGATGCATTGACCAGCCGAGCAGAAGGGCGTGGTGTTCTGCCTTGGCCGGCAACCGCAGCAAGCACCCGGACGAGATTACATATTCCGCCTCCAGCAATGATCGTGCGTTCATACGCCGACTGGACCTCGTCAAAGAATGCCGCCTCCTCACCATAGCCTGCATGGACATGCCCGAATATATGAAGGGCCGGATGCACTCGCCAAAGCTCACGCAGCAGGGACTCGCAACCAAGTCTGCCAAGATCAAGATGGGCTCGCGGTGGCGAATGCGTGACCAGTATGTCTGTGTCGTCTGGGACCCTTTTCGCCCATATGTCCTGGTCCCTGGAATATTGGAAAGCCCAATTGCCATGGCGAGGAGACAGTGGGCTGCCGTAGATCGTCAGCCGTCGTCCATTCGCGCACTCGACTGTGGTTTGGCTGTTCTGTAGATATCGAACGTCGCCCCACTCCAGCTCACTGTGGTGTCTGCCTCCTAGGTTGCCGTTAGAAGGGTATTCGTTATCCAAGAGCAGATCGTGGTTGCCCGCTATCACAAGCTTGGCTCTATGAGGCTGGTTGCGCAGCCACAAGATTGTGGCTTGAAGCTCATCGAAGGTGCCCGACTGAGTGAGGTCCCCTGCATGGATCAGGATGTCGCCGTCCGGTACCGGGCATTGCATGTTGTGCGTGTCGGAGAGGCAGACGACAGAGACCTCATCTGCGCAACGTCGCTCCTGAATACGCCCGGCTCGCTGGAGATGCCAACTGTAGATTGCTTGGGCAAGAAAGACACAGGGGTTTCTGAGGAACAGCTGCCATGTGGTCGGCGGCGGGCGATACAGGAGGGACTCGAGCCCTGATGGCCGTTGTCCAAACATGTTTATCTTTGTTGCTGTTGTCTGGGATGGTGATCATGACACGCCGGTCCAGAGCAATGCATTCAATCGTTTACAATAAAAGACCACGTCGCTGCCTGGACCTCGAGACAGAAGCTTGCAACAGTTGAACCAACACACCAAGACTCGATGGCACAGACACCTGTTGGTGATGACTAAGCCGCACGCACCCGGCTGGACCCTGGCATTGTTTGGCTTCAGGGTCTTGCAGGGGAGCCGTCGCGGCCAGGCAACGGCCAGGACGGGAGCTCCCCAGCCCGTATTGGACCATCACCAGAGCTTCTCTCCTTGTTTGGCCGACTCATCCCTTGACAAGACCAACAGACACTGCCCAACATGCATTTCGAATGGGTCAAGCAAGCTGCGGGCTTCCTCTCGCCCGTGTTCGCCAACCAGATCGCCGAGACGGAGATTGCTGATGCCGGCGTCAATGCCGTCAAGCAGGTGGCCATCATCGGTATGTTGCCCAGCGTTTCCTGTCCCCATCACCCCTAACCCGCGACCCCTTTCACCAGCACGCATCATCCCTGCACACCATGATATCGTCAAAGATGACGGTCGTGGTCGTGCCTGTCGTCCACAAATGAACATGTCGTCCCTCCCAGCATCTGCCAGCTCATCACTCCTCTCAGCACCACCAGGGCACTAGATACAATGCTAATGTCACCACAGGAGCGGGTGCGGCGGGTGCGTCTACGGCGTACCACTTGCACAAGTTCGCGGCCGAGGAGGGCATCGAGCTGAACGTGACCATCTTTGAGAAGACCTCACACATTGGAGGACGCTCTCTCACCGTCAACGCCTTTGACGACCCACTGCAGCCTGTTGAGCTCGGCGCATCCATCTTCGTCGAGGTGAACCACATTCTCTGGAATGCCACAGACACGTTCAACCTCACCAGGGTCGACCCGGGCGCCGACGAGCCCGGCACGCTCGCCGTCTGGGACGGCTACCACTTCGTGTACGAGCAGGACTCGAACTCGTGGGGCTGGTGGAACCTGGCCAAGCTCTTCTGGAAGTACGGCACCGCACCTTACTACACTGACAAGCTCGTTACAGAGGTCGTCAACACCTTCTTGCAGCTGTATGAGCGGCCGCACTTCCCCTTCCGCTCCCTCTCCGCCAGGGCTTTCGAGCTGGGTCTCACCAAGATCACCGGCCTTACCGCCGAGCAGTTCCTCACAGAAAACAAGCTAAATGGTGCCTTTGCCCGCGACATTGTGCAGGCTAGTACCCGCGTCAACTATGCCTCAAACCTGGCCCACATCCACGGCCTGGGGGCTATGGTCTCGATGGCCCCCAAGGGCGCCGTGTCCGTAGCTGGTGGCAACTGGCAGATGTTCGCCCGCATGGTCGAGAAGTCGCAAGCTCACGTCCAGCTGGACACGCGCGTGACATCCATTACGGAAGTCAAAAGCAAGAACCCTGCCGCACCTGCTTCCCGCTTCAGCATCAGCACCAGCAAAGAAAGTGGCTCCAAGGACGATGTTCAGAGACACCCCACCGCGTTTGACAACGTGGTTGTCGCCGCACCATACCAGTTCAGTGGCATCAAGACCGAGGGCGACTTGTTCCAACAGCCCATTGACGAGATCCCCTACGTCAAGCTTCACGTGACGCTTTTTGCAAGCCCCTTCCAGTTCAGCCCCGAATTCTTCGGCCTCCCAGCAGGCACCAAGACTCCCACAGCTGTCCTCACGACTCTTGCTGAAGGCGAGGAGCCCAAGCCCGGAGCCGACGGCGCCGGTCGTCCTGGATTCTTCTCCGTCTCACTCGTCAAGATCGTGACGAATCCCAAGACCGAGAACAAGGAGTTTGTCTACAAGATCTTCTCCCCGGCCACAGTGACGCCTGAGTTCCTCACCAAGCTCCTCGGCGTTAAGGTTCCCGAGACCTTCACTGGCAGCGCTGCTACCGATGCTTCTGTTATTACCGAAGACGGCGAGGCGACCGCTTCCGCCAATGCCGCAGTTGAGCCCATCTCGTGGTACCACCCAGCCGTCTTCCACCCGTACCCGCAAAAGCTGCCGCGCGTGACCTTCCAGGACCCTATCCTACGCGACGGCCTTTACTACACATCAGGCATCGAGAGCTTCATCTCGACCATGGAGACGAGCGCGCTCATGGGCATGAACGTGGCCCGCCTGATTGTCGACGACCTGGTCTCGTCAAGCGTCACATCCATTGAGGATGACGACATTGTTGTGGTAGAGGAGGTAGCCCCTGTCGCTGCTTCTCCCGCTGCCCCATCTTCTTCTACAGAGGCTGTCGAGGAAGTTGTTGTCGAGGACGTCGTTGTCGAGGCCGTAGAGTCGGTGGCTGAGGTTGTAGAGGAGTTGTAAGACTGCAACGTCAAAGCATGCGTAAAGCGACACGATCGTTTCGAGATTCCCTTGGTCCTTGGTTGTTTTCATCGTCTCGCGTTTTCTAGGAGGCCTAATGAGATCGGCCGGACATAAAAAGCACTCCTTCCCCCATTTTCCTTTCTCTTTTTCCTTTCACGACTTCTAAATGTAGGGTTTTATATCTAATAGCTCCAGCGCAGCGCGCGAATTGTCCAGAATTCGTTACACTTTGACTGATCGGGGCATAAAATGAGAAGCATTCTTATGTCCAGTGCCGCTTTTCTACGTCTCGCACGAGGCTTGCCGCGTCACTAGTACTGCAGTGGATGGTACGCGAAGAGGCCGAATCTCATGTTGAATGCATTATGCTCAGATTGGCGAGGTGTTGAGGTCTCTCTTCACCTCTCCAGCAACCTCCCATATACTTTCACAAGGGCATTCTTTGGCATCGGGCCCCTGGATATATTGTTGCGTAAGTGTATCTCCCATCTGACCCTATATCTCAGAGGTGTATCCCCTCAAACCACCGTTCTCTTCCACACTGGGCCCAAACACATGAAGAGTACAGGCAGGCAGGAAGAAGAAACAAAAAACTACATCACGTAGCGGAAGTACGGATTCTGCTTGTCCGTCAGGTCCAGGAAGGCCAATTTCGCGCGCTCCGTCTCGTCCTCGGCCGCAGCGCCCGCAGCGGCACCGGCGGCGGCAGCGGCGGCGGCGTCCTTGAGGCGGTTCTCGCGGCGGAGGACAAAGTACAGCGCGACGGAGGATATGATTGTCACGCAGTAGCTATGATTTACCAAAAACACTGGTTAGGGCATGTATACTTCTTGCAATGAAAAGCCAAGGAACCAGCGCAACACTTTGATGGAGGGAAATTTGGGAGAGGAAGAGATGCGATGGAGATTACTGACAAGATGATGAGACCCAGCCACAGCTCGGGGTAGTGGTATATCCGCGTCTGGGACTTGATCAACTGCGGTCCGACGATGTTGCCTGTGGAGAAAGGGAGTCAGCCAGGTTCATCTTGTTGGGTCATGGACAGCAGTGATGATGATGACATACCGACGCAATACGCCACAAAGATGGTCGCCGAGGTGAAGCTCTTCTTCGTGTGCCCCGCGACATTGCTCATCCCGATCGTGATGATGAGGCTGACCACCGCGCCGAACGTCCCCGTGATGGTGTACCCCACGACGGGCGCCGCGGCGTGGAACGTCCACTCGCTCTTCCAGATGATGGCGCAGCCCGCGATCACGGGGAGGCAGCAGACGACCAGCATCGCGATGCGGATGTTTTCGTAGCGGCTCCCGAGCCAGCCGGTCAGCAGGATCAGGATCCAGCACAGGCCGCCGAGGGGGAACTGGAACAGGATGCTCTCGAGCGTGGACCACCCGAACGTCGACACGATCAGGGGGCCGAAGCCGGACACGGCGCCGTTGACCGTGTACGCGGACGCCATCATGATGAAGATGAGCCAGATCTTGACGTCCGTCACGGCCTCGCGCAGCTGCGACGTCTTGAACTTGGTGCACCGCACGCCGGTCTGCCCGTGCCGCAGCCTCTCGACGGCGGCGAACTTCTCCGCGTCGGTGAGAAACCATGCAGTGACCGGGCTCGCGGGCATCGCGAAGCATACGAGGCCAAACAGGAACGTCAGCGCGGCCGCGAGAATGTAGATGTACTGCCACCTCCTCAGCCCAGCATTGCTCCCGATCTGCGCGAAGCCGTAGTTGAGTCCGCCCCCGATGATGGTCCAGAGGCCCGTGGCCGAGAACCACCAGGACTGGCGCAGGGACTGCTCGCGCTGGGTGTAGAAGCCGCTGATGATGGTCATGAAGCCCGTCGGGATGATGCTCTCGATGAACCCTAGGAAGAAGCGCTGCACGTAGAGCCCCTGGTATGTCGTGACGCCAGCGGTCGCGCCGCAAATGATGGCCCAGATGCACACGACAACGCCGAGCACGCGGCCTAGGTCGAGTCGCTGCAGAGCGTACGACATGGGGTACAGCCCGGTCAGCATGCCAAAGTAGAAGAGCGAGGTCGCCCAGCTGAGCCGCGAGGTGTCGACGGCGCCAGGGTTGCCCGGGACGGGTACGCTCAGGGCCAGGTCGCCCGTCATGCCAAACAGGACGGCGGAGCCGAGGATGGCCTTGTCGTAGTACACAAGGCCATCTATTTCCGGAGATCGCGGTGTCAGTGTCAGTGTCCGATCTGCTCAAGAGACGGCGGGGCCACCTTACAGCCAAAAGTCATCGCTGGGATGAGGAACCAGTCTGTCTTGCGCACCGCACGGGCAACGACGACAGGGTCAATGTCATGCTGCGTCTCGCCGACCATGAGTAGGGCGACATCTTTGTCCGCGACATCGCTGGCCGAGTTGGCCGAAGGCTGCTGTTGTTGCGGCGCCGCGGCCGGGGAAGGTCCCGCGCGCGATTCTACGTCTGCCGCTCGCATACTTGGTAGCCGGTGCTTCTCGTTGAGACTTGGCCAGATTTGCGACGATGCCGATGTCACGACAATTGAAGAGGACACTCGCTCGTGTATAAGAAGTTTGGGGCTGCAGACTCGAGTTCCGACGTGGACCCGGAATGCTGGGTCAACCGTAATTAAAAAACAGCGACGCCACGGGTATAGCCGGGCCTAGAACGAAACTCTATCGTAGCGCGGCTTGTGACGGCGAAGAGGGATCCGAGCATCGGCGACCACAGGTGTTGCTTCTCTCGCTCTTGGCAAGGATCACAGCCCGGACGAGACGCGAAATAAGGATATTCGGATTGTCATGGTGCCGTCACGGCCGGGTTTGGCCAATGGAAGAGGTGTAAATGTCTTGTCTGGGCAGGGGTCGAACGTTGAGAGTTGAAAATGATTCGGTTGCTTCCGACGACCACGAGACCCTGGAGCTCTGAGTGGCTTGGCAGGGCTGGTCACAGCCGTGGGGGTCAAACCAGAGACTAACGTTAGTCACTCGGGCAGGCTGAGTTCGTCCCACGCGGCCCCCGAGACTCAGCCATCGATGAATACTCTGACTCGACTACTTATGTAAAAGTCATGGTGCCTCTCTGGCAAGAAATGTGCCACCAGGTGACGTCCTTTTGCTCGTCTTGGACGGCCCAAAAAATGATGCTATGACACTGAAGTACACGCCACAAACAATACATTGCCCGCCACACGCCAACGCCATGCTCGCTAATGACATAATAACGATTCCAAACAGTGATGCTCCCGCCCTCTTGGCAGGCAGACCACACTTCATGCATACAAAAATCTCGACAGATTCAGGGCTCTCGATTCCCTGCGGGATTTCCCCCGCGTCATGTTTTCGTCGCCCAGATCGAGCTCATCATTCTCGCTCTCCGGGCCGAGAAGATCTTCGCTTCCTGTGGGCCTGTGCAGTGCTTCTACCTCATCGACATCGACCGGTGGCAGTGGGACGAACACCGCATTAACCGGCAGAGCGTCGAGACTGCGACGTGGTGGCTTCATAGCACGCTTGTCTCGACGTGGGGGTGATACCATAGGAGACGCCGTCTGCCTCTTTGGTCGGTTTAGCGCGTGAGCTCCGAGTCGCTGGAGCGGCGTCAGGCGTGACGTGCCCGGCGTGGTGCGAGCAGTCGCAGCCGATGAAGGCATGGAACTGGACTGGTCAAATGTGGACCCTGGTGTCGAGCTCATTGCTGAACCTGGGGTTGACAGTGTCGAGGATCGTCGACTGGTGGGGGCCGCGACGCTAGGGCTGTCATACTGGAACCGATCGAACCGACTGCGTTGAGAATAAGAAGGCTGCGATGCAGATCCAGAGGAGGTTTGTGTGCTTTCGTCGTCTACTACACTGTCCGTCTCTTGGCTTTGTTCCATGACAGCTGGTGCAGCTACCGATTCCTCGAATACTTGCAAGCTTGGCCGTGATTTGGACCTCGAATCCCAGCCATCGACGTCTGGAAGTTGGCTGAGGGCGTCTTCGATCGAGTCATCCGACATCAAGTACCCCTGGCCTTTCGAGGAAGAGGCAGTTTCAGTGGATTTTGAAGAGAAGAACTTGCTCTTCTCCTTGACCGGCTTGTCCAAAGTTGCGTCATCACAGAGCCTGGCCTTCTTCTGTGGTCGGCCTGCCAAAGATGGCAGGTCAAGTGAGGCACTTTCCGTTCTGTTTCGTAGCTCCGGCCCTGCGGTCTGCCTCCGTGAAGAGCCCAAGGCTCGCCCTCCAGCCACAAGAAGATTGGAAACAGGCTCCGAAATGCGCCGAGAACTTGACGACACGGTTCTGTTGATGTAACTCCGTGTTGGGGCAGAGCCAGCTTCTGAAGCACCCTCGATATAAGGGCGAGGCAACGGGAAAACGATAGGTCGATTTCCATTCTCCGTGATGTCAGACACGCGGTTTGAATCGATGGAGAAGCAGTTGGGTTCCATCTCGCCTAGTGGTATCCGGCGATGGCCCTGAAAGTATGTATCGATCGGTTTCTTCGGAGCCAGGGTGGAGGGCTTCGGTCCATTCGTCACGCGGGCTGTTCCCGATGCAGTCCTCTTGCGTGCTTCGGGCAGGGCTGGAATGACTATGACTTGCTTGGTCATAGGGTTCAAGTCTCCATTGGCGACGCCGCTTGCTACTTCGGCCTCAACAAACTGGCCGATGAAGGGCAAAGTTGTGACGTCGACATCTGTTGGCGGATCGTTAAGATTGACTAGCTGTCTCTTGGTCGGGCAGAAAGCCCACTGGTACAGAAAAGTCTGTTCGGCCTGTCGAAAGAGGGTCGCGTAGTCTGCCGGAATCCGCACCTTTCCGTCAAATTGCAGCATTTTTATGACTCGCTCGGCTGTCTTGTGCTTGCGGACCATGCGGTGGGCAGTCTTCAGCCCGAGCTTGTTCACACCAGCTAGGTAGTCGCAGCCACTGAGAATAGTCATCAGCCTGAACTCTCTATCTGTCCATCCTGTAAGGGAAACTTCGCGAACGGCGCAGAAATCCTTTCTGTTGATCTCGATGCAGTGTCCGTATTGGTCGAGTTTTGTCAGCAGCCGCTTGGCTCCGAACACTAGCAGGTCAGAATCCTCTGACAGGATACCGGAGACATGGCCATGCTTTTCCAAGTAGACCATCTGAGCATCTGCCTCGTACGGTGCAACAACGTAGGGGGTGCCAGCCTTCTTGAGCTCCTCAATGAGGTGTCGGGCCATCTCAGGAGTGACGTCAATAGCTTTCTGCAGTTCGAGATGAGCCTGCGACTGTTTACCAGCCCTGAGAAGCTCCAGCCCAGCCTTCTTGGTTTCATCACGTCGTTTGGCGCGAGCTTCTTCTGTGCTGCGCTTGCTTGGAAGAAAGTCTCCGTCGAAGACCAGATAGGGTGTCACGCCAAAGTGCAGGCACATACGGACGCGGTGCATAGCAAAGTCAACATATCTGGCACAAGGAGTCAGCGTAAGGCCTTCTCAGAAGACTGCTGGCATGGAGACATACTTGCGAGTGGGCTTGCCTTCGGCCAGTTCTATCGCACTGGCGATAGCGCCCCTATGGAGCCAGCCGTAAGCGTCGACAGCCAATGTCTCTCCGGCATACTTGCTCAGTTCGACTGGACGTTGTATCGACTTGAGAAGCGGTAGGAGTCCTGGGTCAGTATTAGCAAAGTGGCGCTGCATACACAAGTTGTTGTTGTTGTTGGGTCCTACCTTGAATGCCCATGGTGTCTGATGTTGTTGGTATCACAACCAAACTACACGACTGTCGAAAAGCAGAGTGGATGGGTGGGGCAAGCCTCAGTGACAGCTAGCCGGGAAGCTGTCCGAGGTACAATGGAAGCTATCGCATGTAGTCGAATTGCCCGTGGACTGCTTGGTGAGTTGATTACAGGTGTTCTTTGTCTTGGAGGTGCGAATCGGCGGCAGCGGTGGTGGTCACGGTGGTGGCGTTGGTGCAACGAGGTGGACGGTATGGCAGCTGTTTGGGAAAGTAAACACGCCGCGGTCTGGCGGTGAGGTCTATTACGGGGCAGACGATTGCAAGGGCGAATTGCTGCACGGAGTTGGGCGAGGAGAACATGCAAGCAGAGACTGAGGGAGTCTGGCGAAGCTGCGGTCGAGTGCTTGAGAGCCGGGTGTCAAGTGAGCGTTGGGTGATGGGAGATCTTAAGTGTGCCGCGGAGAGCCATGATGCCCGAGCGAGGCAGACGCGACTATCGTGGGGAGCCCCTGCAATCGATACGTGAGAGCCCTGTGCGGTCGACCGCGTCGTGGAGGACCGCGACTGCCCAGGGGCCTTGTGCAGGCGTTGAGTGGTTCGGGTGCAGCTAGTGCAGGCCTTGCATAACTGGCCACCGCCATTGCCAGAGCAACCGCAAAGGCAATTCTCCAGGTTTGTGTCCTGTGATACTCCGTATCCCTTTTTATGCACTAAGCCCAATCCTCATATTGTACTGTCTTCTGTGCGCACAACTCCCATGATATCGCCTCCATTGTACAACTGGGCAGCCGCGCCTTGTTGACAGGATTATGAGCCTACAGTAACTATTTGCGTCAGGTTAAGCAGCATGGCGTTGATTTGAGCAGTTGAATGCTTGGGCTGTCCCATATTGAAGATCTGGACAATCTAGTCCAAGGCTCCATGGGCACGAGTCAAACGCCCCCAGGGCCAGCTAAAACAAGACAAGTGCGCCTGTGCGCCCCACCTGCTCAACTGCAGAGGTCCACCAAAATTTCGACAGCGGCATCTCGAAAGATTCTCATCCACCTCATCGAAAAGCGAAGCATACCTTAAGGTACTTCTTGTCTTCGCGCAGCAAAATACACATCCTCAGACTACTGAGACGGCAATAACGTCACCATCATGGGCAGAACGACATTTGACAAGGCACGCAAGGCCATTGCCAAGAAGAAGGGTCCTGTCGAAGCTCTCCACCAGTACTCAAGGGACTCCAAGCGCCTGCACAAAGCCCAGGTCCGCGATGTGAGACTCGAGAAGCTCGCCGCCACCCGCCGCAAGACAGACCGGCCGCATAGTGAGTCCACGCTACTCTCTGTGAGCCTGCTCACACAGCATATTTCTGACATCCGGCCACAGTCGAACGTGCCACCTACTTCCAGGAGGCTGTCCGCCAGAACGAAGGGAAGCCCCTCGATATGGACACCATCCAGGAGCTCATCAAAGGGTAAGCCGCATGTCATGCTATTCAAGCTGCTCAACCCATTTCTGACCATAGCCACAGATTCGTGCATCAGTTTGACGAGGAGCTGGCTGAGGTGAAGCAAGCTCGACGGCCTGGCCGCCCAGCAAGTGCCCGTGAAGACCTGCTCAAGGTCAAGATCACCGCCCTGGAAAAGGAGTATCAGAACGGATTTCGTAAGTGAGAGCGAGCCCGCCCTAACCGGCCATGCCCCACTAACTGGCCTGTAGTGCTCCCAGTCCTGGATGAAGAGACCAACGTGACCATGTTCGAACGGTGGGACGGCAACTGGGCTTACTTGACACAGATGAAGTGGGCGAGAGTATCCGCCGAGGGCAAGGTCCAGCCCTCGAGCTTCCCACCCAAGGGCGAGCACTAGAGATCATCATCGGGCGCAAGACGGTGCAAGCGTCGAGGCTGGCGACTGATCGGCAGCTCGCGCTTGCCAACAATACATGCACCCCGGTACGTTCCAGCCATATGTCCTCCGGCTACCGCAGCTGAGAGACATGGGTTTGAGGTTGGCACGAGGCGAGCTGCATTGTTTACGAAGCAGTTCCGTTTGACTTGTGCGGTTAGGCACATCACCAGATCACTTTCTGCCGCAGTCCCGCAACCAGACGACGGCAGGCCCTATCATAGATCCTTGCCACCTCGCTTGTGGACTGCACAGCTGCTCGCCATCACACAAGAAATCGCCTGGCCGCCGCTATATCCCACACAGTCAGCGTCGCGCCTGCCAGATCATCCCAGAACTTTCGAAGCCGGCATGCCACCGCCATCTACAAGATTACAACGTTGTGGTGATACAGGGAGTGTTCAAACCATGTCAGGCACCAACAGCACAGTCGATGGAGGAATGAGAGATGGTCAAGGAATTATGCGATCCGCCAAGTCTCTTGCGCTTGATCTCGACAAGACGCTTCAATACTGAGCCACTTGTTCGTCTCGAGGAATTGGGCCCACACTCATTCACACTCACAAGTATCGTGGTGGGTTGCACAGATCATGTTGTCGCAAGTCCAGAATGCGTGCAACTGATTGACGCGGTCGTTAGCCAACAAACTTGCTGCAACCATCGTGTGCCCGCAGCGAGCACTTCGCCACAGCTACGTATACAAAAGATCTGTAACATGACTACGGTTCCGTGGTCTCGGGCGGCCAACGTACGGCGTAACGGTCTGCGCCAAAGTTCTGCTGCGTCTCAAAATCCTCCCATGTGTGACTTTGACATGGGTTCCTCGACTCTTTGTGCACGCCTGCGGAAACCCCACACGGGCAAGTCGCACACGGGTCCCAGACCCGGATTAGGCCATGCCAACGGAGCCTCCCGTCCGAGATCTGGTGCAATGATTCCACCTCGCCGTCCCGGCAGTCTAGCCGCGGCCAGAATCTGGTATCTGGATTCAACGCCCCTGGACACTTGTGAGGATCCGCGAGGTAGCGTCGACTCTGAGACCTTTCAGTCTGGAGACCCTCGTTCTGAAACTAGCATCATTGGTTGATGAATGTGTCCAGCTGTCCAAACTCCTGTGCCATGTTGCACTCCATAGCTTTGCACAGCACGCTTTCCGGCCGAGATCGCTCTGGCAATCAAGGACTGCGAGTGGTATAAAATACCAATAGCACACCTCCAACATATCAGCGTGCCGATCAATGCTAAATGTGAAGAAGATTAACTTCTGTGCAAGTTCAAACAGTCAAGCATCACGATCCCAGCCTGCTCCATCACCTTAGTCCTCAAGATTACCCAACCGCCACGCCGTGAGTAGTGCTTCCACTGCGACCGAGCTCCCAGCCACGTTGCTGACGACGCAGCTGCAGCCCATCCTTGACCATGTGCAACTACGTTAACCATGTACGATCCTGCTATCTCTGCGCGAGCGAGGAGACGGTGCTCATAACAGAGAAGTCTTGTACTCAAGCAAAGACAGGGGGCACCTTCGGCAGTTGCGGCAAAGGGATCAAGGACAAGCCGGAGCGGACCCATTATAAATGTTGGCAATGCAGCGAGAGGATCTCCAGAAATCCTTATCTAAAAAGAGGCCGTGGCTCGTTTTGATCGTTATTTCTTTCGTTTTGCCCTGGTGGCAACTGCTGGCGTATGGAAGGGGCAAGGCGGCTCTGGTCAGTCTCTGCTTGCCCCTTGGTGATAAAATTTTCGTCAATTTCCAAGATAGGATCCTGTTCTATGTCATCTGCCTGCAAGCGTTGCCAGGCTGGCCCTTAGGAAGTCAACAGTTCACATTCGCTTGCTCAAGATCCATTAAAGTAACTATG